>OZ025290.1:340754692-341954692 GCA_964019185.1 Maratus speculifer | reverse complement strand
CAATAAAGCCATAAAGCCTGTTTTCCTGTTTTATCCAACTTTTCCCTACTAACGAAGTTCAAAGTTTTATGAAAATCTGTCCATTAGTTCTGAAGTCTAGTTAGAAAATCTGTCCAAAAATTGTTCCATTAGTTCTGAAGTATAGTTAGAAAATCTGTCCAAAAATTGTTCCATTAGTTCTTCAGACATAGCTATTGCAAAAATCTTAAAAAAGGCAGGATAGCAGCGCCACGATTTACGCCATTAAATAATGTACGCCAGTTTATATCAGAAACTATAGAACGTGTATCCAAAGGTTTATTGAATTCCATTTATTAGTTCTTGAGATAGAGGCCCCATAAAAATTGCGTCACATACCTTTTATATACAGACTGGCAGGCAGACTCGCAGACAGACATTTTGTAAAAACATGTTTTTCAGGTTCTCTGACCCCCTAAAACGTGTAAATCCGTCGAAAATCGGAATTCGAAAATTTTCACGAATCCTTTCTTGCAAGGATAGAATAAAGTAAAAATGTAACAGAATACTTTTCAATGATTGTCATGCATTTTTACTTTCTTCTGTTTTTACAAGAAGAAAGTATAAAAAAGGTTACAAGAAGAAAATCCTTGATATGAGATGATGCTAATTTTGGTGTAAATCGTCCAACAGATCGCACCGCAATACCGCAATAGCTCTATCTCAAGACCTAATGCAAGAATTCTTACCAAATTTCAGATTCAGTTACATCTTGATAAATGTTGGAGCTGATTATGTTTTGGTGAAAATCGCGGAAAAATACGAAGTTACAGTAAGTAATGTAAAAATAAAAATCACTGCTAACACGAGACCGGAAAATACGAAGTTATAGTCAGTATGTAAAAAAAAAAATAAATCCTAACACGGGGCGGGAAAATATGAAATTACACTCAGTATGCAAAAATAAAAATAAATCCTAATGCGAGACCAAAAAATACAAAGTTACAGTCAATTTGCAAAAATAAAAAAATAAATTCTAACACGAGGCTGGAAAATAGGAAGTTAGGGGCTGTACAAATATAACGTTATCATTTTAGGGGGGAGGGGGGGGTCTGGTAAATGATATCGTAAGATATCGCTAGGGGAAGGGGGGATTTGTCTTTTGATATCGATATCATTTTTAATTCAACCAAAATTTTCTTTTTTTTTATTTTCTACATGGCTTTTGATTTAAAATAGCATGTTATCTATTACTTACCCATCATACGTAGTATAGTGTAAGTCTTGCAATCGTTTTGAAAATCGAAAATTTTTTTTTGACGGATTTACACGTTTTAGATACTGGAGATTCCGAAAAACATATTTTTAGAAAAAATTTTTTGCCGTCCGTCTGTCTGTCTGTAAACGCTCTATCTCCCGAACGAATTGAGATAGAGACATGAAATTTTGTATGTAGTTAGTATGTAAGAATGGGACGAAGCCTATTTAATATCAGCAACCTCGATTATCCGGAACCATTTTTTCGGACTCTCGAAAAATTCGTTTTGATGAAAGGTATATAAAAATTTTCGGATTTTTTTGTTCTAAGGAATGGAAGTAAAAGGCAATAAAATAACACACATTTTGCATACAGAACGAAGTCGATCGAATTATTAGTTGCCGAGATATTTGTAATCCTGTTTTCCACATTCTTCGATTTTTCATGACCCTGTATTTCATTCAAATTTCAATTCAGAGGAATATTTTAATTGGAAATGAGACGCTTAATCCGACGCAATTAATTGTTAGTTAATAGAATTATTATTTTTGGAGTTATAAGGATGTTTCTTTTACGCAGTTCGGTACTACTTGAGTAGTTTGGCGTTTTATATAATTTGTCGAAATTGGTACATCAGCAGTTCTTTAATATAGCATTACTATGTATATTAACAATATTTAAATTTTGTTTATGAATTGCAATTAATTGTATAAATAGTTTTCATATGTTTTATTTTCATATACATATCCATGATGGGTAAGTATTACGGTGGCCCCCAACGACTAGTTTTTAGTCTGTTATCTATTTCTAAGAAAATACTGAGTTTTTATTAAATTCTTCAAATTATTATAAAAATATTTAATTCTAAATCATGGAATAGCCCAAGATTTGACATTCTTTTTCTTCTTCATGTATGTATGCATATGCAATCACTGCTCAGGAGACTCTATGTGAAGTATATTTGAAATGAAGTCTATGTTTGTTAAAAAATAATAGAGAAAGAGAAAGAATGCTGTCCACTTGTTTTGTTGATAAAAATTTCTATCTTTTCGACAACCACCCCTCCTTCTCCCTTGTGCGGGGCATGTGCAACGGGACATTATTACTATTGAATGCATTATGTAACAAAAGGCTTTTATGAAATATTTTTAAATAAAAAAAATGTCTTTTAAGTGTTATATGATATAAAATGATACTTTATTGACTTCTCTTCATTTGAATCAATAAAGTATGAAGCCAGTTTTCTATAACACTCCAAATAAAAGAGACAAATTCTAAAGATAAGAAATAAAAAATAGATATTGATAACGATATCATTATTGGAGGGGGGGGGGGGGGTTCGAAGAATGATAACGTGTGATATCGGAAGGGAGGGAGGGGGGTTCAAAATTTCCAGAAAGTTGATAACGCTACATATGCACAGCCCCTTATAGTCCGTTTTCGCGAGAAATTTTTACTGCATCAAGTATCATTTCTGACTTCTTTTATATTTCAATTTACTATTTTGAAAGATTACTAACCTTAATAGTTATTTATTTTTTTCCCCTTTCAGAGAGAAAACTTTTGATGTTTCGATTTCGGCAGGAAAGATTAACCGAGAATACTTCAGAATGCTAAAAATGGTCAGGTCATTAAAAATGATAAATGGTACTCCGGCTGTATCGAACCCGGAATTCAAGTGAGTGAATAAATATTTCGTACTTCTCTGTTATCCCGTCGACCAATTTCGCCAAATTATACAAATCGCCAAACTAATAGCCAAATTATACATATTGACATAATTTTTCTTTTAAATAACGAAAAAAAACAAATAATTACTGGAATAATAATAAAAATTCAAATAAAAAACGAAATTAAAATCACTTAATCACATTTTAAACACGTGAATCGTATTTAATGTCATTGAATGTGACATTCACGATCATCCATTATTGGCATTTAATCTTATAGTTTGGCGATAATTTTTTGGTCGACGGGATAACCTAGTAGTACCAAATATTTTTATTGTTCCACCCAATATGAATTCGGAACTAAAAGTCTCTATATGCTTATTCTGAAATTAAAGAGACATTTTACCCCAAAACTGATTTTTAAAAAAAATCGATTTTTTTTTTTTAATGGAGTGACCCCACCAGCAATTGATATGCTACACTGTAAAAAAAAAATCTGTAAAGTTCTAAAAGTTTTCTAGGAAATTGGGTTTCCTAGACCATTTTATGCAACGGCAACAGCAAAAGTTCATGTAACAGATACAGATTTGCACTGAAAATCAAAAAGTCTGTAAGCCTACTAAGAATTCTTTAGGAAACTGGGATTCCAAGAGTTTTTCATGTAACTGCAACCCAGGTTACAGATAAAATTTTAGTAAGATAACAGTAATTTTAAAAACGTAAAAATACACTTAACTGTACATAAATTACTTAAAAGGTGCACTAGAACACTTATAAAAGCTTTAAAAATACATTTAAAGTCCTTTAAAAAGTTCAAAAGTTCAGAACGTTTTCAACCGTCACTTACTCGGTCTTCGTCAGTGAGAGAAACTACAAAATGATAGCTATTACTGTTGGCGTTCTCAGGCTCATCCGGAACAGCCCATCGATTTTACATCGAGGGAGGAAAAAGGGGGGGGGGGTGAAGAAAACGGGGTAAACTGGATAGAATAAAACTGTTGAAATATTTCAAAAACACAGGCTTAACTATTATTAATAAAATTTTTCCATATTGCGTGTATATCGTAGGAAAGTGCATCATTACATGCTATTTCTTTATTGGATATTATTTCGATGGATTCTCTAATGATAGCTTCAATGTGACTAGTAGTATGAAAGATAATTTTTGAACTGTTGAAATCTATTTCGTTGAATTCTATTTACGTTTTCAAATTAGTAAACAAGGTGAATTTTGCACTGTTTTGTTTTTAACTCCAATTAAACAGTAATTTTAGTAGACTCGTTACAAAAATAAGTTTTGTCGATTTACATTGTACAGTGTACACATAAAATGTTAGTAACCATACAGATTCCGGCAACTTTATATCTATAAAATTACAGATTTTTTTTTTTTTTTTTTTTTTTTTAATACATTTACCAGAAGTCGATCCTTTTTTTGGGGGGTGGGGGGTTGTTCATCTGGTGAAACCCTATTCGTCTCTGTCCTCTTTTTGTTCGTATGCCACAGAGTCCGTACACAAAAACTGTATAAGTGAGAGACTTCAAATTTTGTAAAGTACAAGTTTCTTAAAGTACAAGTCAAACGACAAATCATAAAATTTTGAAAAAGTCTATTATTTTAATTAAATCAATTTTATCAATGTGTCACCCGTTCTTGTTTGCGATTTAAATTTTAAAAGAGAGTCTTAATTTCAGCGGTTTTCGGGGAGACATCGTAGCTTGAAAGTAAAGCATCGCGGTAGTAAACAGGGGGTTTTGAGTTCGATCCCTAGTGCTGAAACGTGAAATTTTCATACTAAAAAGGATTTAATTAAAAGAAAATTCTTAATTTCTGACAGTCATAACATTTTTTGAAATTCAATTTTCTTTCCATTTTAAAAATTATTGTGATTTATCAGTGATTCATCATTTCAAATTTTCCTTAAACATTTTTTTTTTGTTTTTGAAATTTAAAAATTTTATTTATATATTTGCTATTTTTTTTAACTTTGGATTTTCAAAAAAAAAAAAAAAAAAAAAATTGTAATTTAAGAAATTACCCCAACCATTTGAAAAATGTTTCACTCGATACATTCATCTATCATTTTAAGCTAAATACCAGTTGTTTTATTGTGTATTATCCGTGCCACTGCTATAAATGACTTTATACATGCTGCAATTTGAAGGTACGGTTCGTTTAAGTTATATCACTCTATTGTCGCCAAGCATAAAAGTTGGCGACGAAAGAAACATTTCAAACTATTTAACATTGTTGGTGCAAAAGTAATCATTATTAAAATACAGCTTTGGCATATACTGTTATACTTGTAAGACTTTGGCATATATTGTTTGATTTTACAGAGCAGAATTTTGGTGATGGAGGTTTTAAACCAAAATCGATCGCAGCACATGCATCTGTGAATGGGTCCATCAGACATCGAATCAAAAAAGTTTTTTCCCAGTTTTTCCCAAGCCGATTGCTTTTTAGTTTTCTTTTTAGGTGGTGGAAAATCAAGAGTAATAGCTATAACATTTTCCGGCTTGTTAGAATCACTATTGGCACTCAAATTTTCCTGGTTAGAACCGACCGATAGTAAAACGCCATGGCTAGTGGATTGGTCGCCCTGGCGACATGATGTTTTACAATTAATCGGTTCGGCATTAAATTGCTTCCTTTTTCGTGATCGCCTTTCAACACGTAATTGGTTTTCAGCGGCTCAATAATCTTTTGATTTTATCATTTTCTGCATTGAAAGACGTTTTTGCGCCAAACCAAATACAGTATTACTCAGTTATCCCGTCGACCAATTTCGCCAAATGATACGAATCGCCAAACTAATAAGCAACTTATACATGTTGACTGTGTTTAATATCATTGAATGCGATATTCACGTTCATTCATTTCTTTGGCTTCGGCTTTTTCCGTATCTGTTAATTTCCGTCTACCCATTTTTAAATTTGTTAGTTTTCTCCTTTATTACAATGATTTTAACCATTTTAATTTACTATTCAAATAAAAATTCTTCTAAAAGTAAAGAATTTAATTTAAATTCAAAAAAAAACTCTTCTAAAAGTAAAGAAATTAATTTAAATTCAAAAGTGACCACATCATTCAAAAGTGGTAACATCATTCAAAAGTGGTAACATCATCGGGTCCATTCTCCCGAAAACAACAACCATTTTTCAAATGGTTAAAAAGGAATTTTGGGTTTTATTTAAATAATTTAATTTGGATATTTTTAGTTTGATTAAAATGAGAAACTTCTTTTTATAATTATTTTAAAACTAGCAGCCTTCGCCCGCTACGCTGGTCAGTTTTTTTTTTTTTTTTTTTTTTTTTTTTTTTTTTTTTTTTTTAAAGAAACTTTGAATCAAATGAAATTTTTATATCATAGTTATTTTTAGTTTTATATCGTACTTTAGACTGTCTGTCATCGGTGAAAAATCAGTCATCTAAACGGAAAGTTCAATGTTAGTCACCAATGAATGACGTAGCGCTCAACATGTTAACAATTTTAATCACATAAAAATTCATTCAGCGGAACTTTTAAAATAAAGCCAAACTTTTGTAATTGGGTTCATCTGATAAAAAACATTCCCTAAACATTCAATTAAACAACGTAGAATGCTATATTCCATTTGTTACAAAATTTCTGAAAAATTATCCAACTAACAATGTAAAATCCATAAAATCTATCTTGTAGAACTTAAGTTATAAGCGGCCCCGATGAAATTTCACTTTGCGTTTTACATATATTGAGATAATTTAATATAGCTTTCATATAATAATCATGTTAACCTGATTATAGAACTCTTTCAAAATTATAGGTTCAATAGATATTTTTGTGCTGTGATTAATACGAAATCCAGACTTTCTTTTATCTATAGTGTTCTCTGATGTGTTTCTATATATATAAAAGAAATCCAGACTTTCTTTTATATATATAGATAAGGTGAAAATTTTCAGGTTTTTGCGCCGAAGACACCGCCAAATCAGGAAAATGTGAAGTATCTCGCGAACTACTGAACTTAAAAGAATTTGCTTGGTACCATTCGATTCAGCATGAAAAAATAAACTAAAATATGTTATCAGTTGGAAAATAACTAAAAAAGTCGATTTTTAAGGAATTTTTTAAAAGTTCGTACCTTTTTTTTAACCCCCTTAGGGGTAGAATTTTCGAAAATCCCTTCTTAGGGCACTCGATGTTATCAGAAGTATTTTTACCCAAATTTTCAAGATTTTAGGTTCGGCAGATTTTTTTGTTCTGTAATTAATACGAAATCCAGACTTTCTTTTATATATATAGATAAGGATTGAAAATTTCAGGTTTTTGCGCCGAAGACACCGCCAAATCAGGAAAATGTGAAGTATCTCGCGAACTACTGAACTTAAAAGAAATTGCTTGGTACCATTCGATTCAGCATGAAAAAATACTCTAAAGTATGTTATAAGTTGAAAAATTACTACAAAATCCGATTTTTAAGGAATTTTTTAAAAGTTCGTACCTTTTTTTAACCCACGTAGGGGTGGAATTTTCGAAAATCCCTTCTTAGCAGCACTCGATGTTATCAGAAATATTTTTACCCCAATTTTCAAGATTTTAGGTTCGGCAGATTTTTTGTGCTGTGATTAATACGAAATCCAGACTTTCTTTTATATATATAGATTAATTAGTATAAGTAAAAATTATTTCTGATTCATTAATATGACGTCATTATTTATCTCACTCCATTAGCTATATGATATTCATACCCCTTGTATTTTTAACGACTGCTATAAAGTACCTGTTTTATTTCAACTATGACGTCACATTTTCATGAGTGAACCATTTTATTAAAAATATAATTCTTTTTCATTCTTTTTACTTTTAATTTATGTCACCATATTTTACACAAAAATTCCCATTAACTAAACAAATATCCTTGATAAATGTATTATAAAAAATACACCTTTTATTTTTATTTCAACCATGACGTCATATTTATTTTCTTTTAAATTATTTTATTACTAGCGGCCTTCGCCCGCTACGCTGGTCGGTTTATCTAAAGAAATCTTGAAGAAGTAGTTAGATAAGGTTCAGACATACATTAAAAAAAAAAAAAAAGCAAGTCGATCATTCAAAAAACGTTGGGAAATATCAAATATTTACTGTAATTTTTTAAGAAAAACAAAGTTTCGAAAAAAAAAATTAAATCGAAAAAAAAATTACACTGACATATTAATGCAAGGAAATTTTCCCAGAGAGAAAATTCGCCTTGAATACAATATTTCAAATTCTTTTAATTGCTTATAGGCGTTAATGCCAACATAGTGAAAAAAAATTCCATGCTGGGAATCGAACCCGGGCCATCAGTATGGCGCACTGACGTTCTACCGACTAAACCACATGGAACGACAGCCAGCTTGAAACTTTCTCATACTTAAGTAGACTGGCGAAAACATAACGATAGCGCGTTTTAAAATCGCACAGTGACATCTATTGGATTTTATATGTACTAAAAAACGTTATGTACTAAAAAACGTGAGCAGCGCACCTAATAGTTTCTTTTGTTTCTTTTTGTTACTTTTTTGTCTGTTGTCCGATTTTGATGAAACAAAGCCTATACACTGCCCGGGAGTGTGCATTCTTCATTAGTGAAAACCACATAAAAATCCATTCAGTAGTTATGAAGATAACCTCGAACAAACAGACAGACAGACAGACAAAAAATTCAAAAAAAAATTTTTTGTGTTTCATTGGTTTTCTTTTATCGCCCTGACTCCATTTTTGTCAATTATCTTCAATGTACAGACACACCGGGTCCTACTGTTTTATTATATGTATAGATAGTTTTTCGCGTGGAAGTTTTCTATTAAAAATTCATTGCCGCTGAAAAATTAGTATTCCAATTTTTTATTTTCTTGGCAACAGGAAAGGAAAATGGTTAAATTTTATCTGAAAAATGCCTATTGATTTTGTATGAAAAATAATTAAATTTTGAATTATTAAGGAAAATATTTGAATAAAATAAATAAAAATTACCCTATTATTTAATCCGGACTTCTAACTTTACGTCTGCAAAATTTGAAAGCAATCGGTTCAGTAGTTACGGCGTGAAAGCGGAACAAACAAACAAACTCACTTTCCGATTTATAATATTAGTAAGGATTAAATTTGTTGGTGCCATCATCTATGTAAGAATTTAACAATTATAAATTAACTATTTATTACTATAAATTTATTCTACTACTTATTACTATAATTTATTATTATAAATTAACAATCTAAATTAAAGTGATAAGTTGTTTTGGACGAAATAATAAGGGTCATTCCATGAGGTTTTGAACCTCAGTCACGAAGATTATAACTGCGAAATTGTCCACCGTTATTTTCAAAAAGTTTTCTTGTCTTTATTCAATTAATGAGGTATCCCCGATGAAAAAACTTTTTGAAAATAACGGTGAACAACAATTTCTCAGTTATAATCTTCGTGACTGACGTTACAAAACATCAAGGAATGACCCATAAACGATATTCTCTGTGTGATCTGTGATCACGCATAATCATTTGTTTATTTTATTTTTGTTCTGTAGAGGTAGGAATGTAATGATACTGTTTTTAAAAATGTCTTTAATTGTTGACATGGAAAAATTATGCACCACTGAGAATATATCAAGTAACTTTCAGTGGAGTTTTTCTTGGAAAATAAGTATGAACCCTGTTAATTATTTTTTATGTTTTACGAGGAGTATAGATCATATGAGGACCCCAGAAGCCAAAGGGTATAAGTGACAAAATTGAAAAAAATTGAGTTAAGTGCACAGGGTATCTGGAAATATGCTTTTTTCATTTCAGGTAAAGAAATATAGGTCATTTTCTGATTATTTGGGGAGTTATAGAGATAAACCACTTTTTTCGAAAAACAAACAATATTGATTAATTATACATTTAAAGAAAATTGTACTCTATTTTTTTAACAGTTATTGAAATGAGAGTTCAAAGATTAGAATGCACCAAGCAGATGTTTTCTATTTCAATTTAGTCAATTGTTATTGACGTTCCAATTTAACATCAATTATCTTTAAACTCAATTTACTCCAAATCGACATTTTGTCACTTGTACCCCTTGGCTTCTGAGGTCGTCATATATTATAGGACTTCACGAAAGAATATCTGAGAAAGAAAAAAAGCACACAAGACCGATTATGGACGATAATTGTTGAAAATGGATTTTTACTATGTTATGTGCTTTGAAAATTGCTTATTTAGATTTTTTCACTTTATATTACAAGTAATAATAATAATAATAAAATGATAATAAAATAAATATTCTTAACAATATTTAGATAATATTGGAAAATGTTTCATAATCCATAATCTCATGTATGATTTTTCATTCGTGTTCTATTTCAGGCAAGGCTTTATGGGTCTGCGAGTATATTTTCGTTCCTTCACAGCAACAAATATCACCGAAACTTCAATATATAGCGTAAGTAAATCGAAAAATTATTTGTAATAAATGTCTGTTAATAGAAATACAGTCGAGCCTCTATATAATGAAATCCATCGTTCCAGTAAAAAATTCGTTATATAGAGAAATTCGATGTATAGAGTATGATGTTAAAAATAGTATTTAATGTGTAAATTTTGAACAAATATTATTTTTGATCTTTTTAATTAAGAATTTGAAATGTTTAAAAGTATATATTAACCTAACATTTTATTTCTTACTTATTTAAGCAGTTTCAAAAAAGAGAAAAGACATTTATTTGAAAGCTTAATGAAAATCAAATGAGGAAGACTTACATAAATATCAGAGGAAGAAATCTGTAATTTTTTGTTGTTTTGATTTTAAAATTACAATTGTTACGCTCTCAAAAAAAATTCTCAAATTTTAGCAAGGAATGAAAAATTGTAGTTGATATTTTCCTCCATTTGACGGTCTCTCTTATGTGCTCTCATTGATACCTCTCTTATATGTGTAACAATTCAATTGACCGTGTTTTGAGAAGGATGTTGAAAGGTGTGTGGGAGGTGGGATGAACTTGTTAGATTTAAAGAATAAGGAGAGAAGTAATATTTATATAAAAAAAAACCTCTCCACTGAACGATAAATCAAAAATAAGTGATGGAAAATTGATTCCATATGATTTCGAAGCTTTTTTAAAACTGAATAAATTAAGATCAATTTATGAAAAAATTCGTTATATGGAGATATATATTTCGCTATATAGAGTCTGTTTTTAATGTAATCATGCGAGAAGGGGACCGTTCTTACTAAAAATTCGTTATATGGAGAAATTCGATGTATGGAGTTTCGTTATATAGAGGTTCGACTGTATATCAAAGCATTTACAGAAAATAATAAAATACAATATTAAATAACAATAACACAAAGGAAAAATCTTACTATAAAAAATAATTTATAAATATATAATTTTTCAAATGTAGATAGTGAAGAATTCAATTGTTCGAAAGTTTATTTTATTAATATTTTACTCAACTCAAAATTAAACACTCATCTCTTGTTTTAAAACAGTTTATTCTCATGAGAAAATTCTTCTCAGTTCTTTCGAACGTAGATAATTTAACGAAACACAACTCCAATAAAAAACCGTAACATTTTTTCACATATCTCATTAAAAAACATTCTAATCAAACTCAAAAACAAAAAGAATATTGTTTCACACAGCTTAGGTAAAAGCTGAAGAAATAAAACAGATAATGTATTTATCACAAAAAATCGTTTGCACAGAAAACTTTTTACATTTTGAAATAATTAAATATATTTTGGTTGCTAGGTGACACAGCCAGTAGAAATTAAATAGCATTTTATCAAACATACCGCCCCTCTTGAAACCTCTGAGGGGGGTTTCAAACTAAAACACTGCAATTACAACCATTGTAAAAAATATAAAGAACAATACAATTAAATACAATATAAATGAGTCACAGTTAAGTTAAATTCAAGCAAATATTTAAACAATTTTACATAATACATAATACATAAAGAAATTTTACAATAATGTACACTTTCTTATAAAAACTGAATTACTTTTCAAGAGGTAATACAGCAATTTTGGATACTGCTCTTTTATATATTCCATTTGGGGTTTTTATATTTACAACTCTTATTCTATTATCATTACCAAAAAATACTTCTACAATTCTCCCTAATAACCATTTAGACACTGGAAGATCATCTTCCTCTATTACAACCATATCTCCTATTTTGAGGTTGTTTTTTGATATCATCCACTTATGCCTTTGCTGCAATGTACTTAAATAACTATTTTCCCACTTTTTCCAGATGGTCTGAACCATTTTAGTGGTCTTTTGCCATAAGTTTAGTCTATTATCTTCAATATTACTCAGGTCAGATTCAGCAATGGCATTAAGTGGGCGACCAATAAGAAAATGTCCCGGGGTCAAGACCTCCAAGTCATCAATATCTGTACTCAAGGGAGTAAGCGGGCGCGAATTTAAGATACCTTCAATTTGGACAATTATAGTTAACATTTCTTCATAAGTTAATTTAGAGTTGCCCACAACACGTTTAAAGTGATACTTGAAGGACTTGACTCCCGATTCCCATAAACCTCCAAAATTTGGAGCTTTAGGGGGAATAAATTCCCAAGCAATACCTTCAGATATCAAGTAATTAGTAAGGTTCTGGTCTGGTTTGTTTATCAATTCATGCAACCTTTTAAGCTCTACATTAGTCTTCACAAAATTGCCTGCATTATCACTGAAAATTTTTCGAGGTTTGCCTCGTCTGGCAAAAAACCTCTTTAATGTTGCAATAAAAGCCTCAGATGTTAAATCATTGACTAATTCCAAATGCACTGCCTTTGTTACCATACAAATAAAAATACAAACATAAACTTTATGATAAATGCCTTTACGTTGACCTCTATATCTAATCAAAAATGGACCACAGAAATCAGTTCCTGTGCAATTAAAAACAAAGTCTACATTTATTCTTTCTTTTGGGAGCTCGCCCATAATTTGCTCTAACAATTTAGGTTTGGCCCTAAAGCATGTAATACATTTATGTACAATTTTTCTACAAATAGCCCTACCGTTTAAAGGCCAAAATTCTCTTCGAACACAATAAAGTAAATTTTGTGGTCCTATATGTAGATATTTTTTGTGATAAAACTCGATAATTAATTCTGTTAATTTGTGTTTAGAGGGCAGTACAATTGGGTGTTTTTGGGCATAATTTACCGTGCTATTTTGGAGACGACCTCCAACTCTGATTAAATTATTTTTATCCAAGAAAGGGTTTAATGAAAGTAATCTACTATTTTTTGGTAACTCCTTACCCTTAGATAACAATGTGAATTCAGAACTGAACTCTTTTTCTTGAACAGATTTTATGATAAACTGCTCAGCCTTCTTCAATTCAGCAGATGTTAGCTTACCTGAATACCTTTCTTTTGGCTTTTTGACATTCTGAATGAACCTGAAAACATAGCTAAGAATTCTTATTAATTTAGCATAATTATTACTCAATTGCAAAAAATAGTCAATAAAAAATGAACAGTCTGATATTAAAAGTGAAGTCTCTGAAAAAGTCTTTTTAAGTTCACTTCTGTATAGATCCTTATCATTTTGCTCAAGTTCGACAGTATTTAAAGAAGGTTCAGTTTGTTGTGTTAGGAATAGTGGACCCTTCCACCATAAGTTACTCTGGAGAAGTTTGTCTGGATCTACACCTCGTGACACAAGATCAGCAGGATTATCAGAAGAAGCCACATGTCCCCAATGACTGATATCAGAAAGATTCTGAATCGTAGCCACACGTGATGACACAAAGGTTTTTAAGTCACACGGCTGTTTTCGAATCCAACATAATACAATAGTACTATCTGAATAATAGTAAACAGATTCTTTAGGAACTTTTAAGGTTTTGGCAACCTTATTCATCAATTTGGCTAATAAAACTGCACCACAGAGCTCCAAGCGAGGAATAGTGATTGTTTTGTTTGGTGCAACTCGACTTTTACTGCAAAGCAACTGAGAAATTTGCTCTCCTGAAGAATTTGAAGACACAGCATACAATGCCACACCGTAGGCTTTCTCCGAAGCATCTGAAAAGCCACAAATTTTAATTTGCACTGGATTATTTGTAAAAATGTATCTAACAGCACTTATATTATTGATGGCTCTTAATGATTCTAAAAACTGCAACCAATCATCAAGCTCAGCTGTAGGGAGATTTTCATCCCAATCAATTTGCAGTCTCCACAGTCTTTGTAGGAAAATTTTTGCTTTCGTCACAACTGGTCCAAGTAGACCCAAGGGGTCGAAAATGCGAGCAATATTTGACAGCACACTTCTTTTAGTTACCTTGGTTTGCTCACTGAATGATACACTAAAAGTAAAAGTATCATCATTGGCATTCCAGCAAAGTCCTAGTGCCTTAGTTTCACTCATATTTTCAAAAGTGTAATTCTCATTTTTAAAGGCTGGCTCCGTTAATTCTGGATGGTTACTAAACCATTTATGTAAGTTCATGCCACACGTATTTAATAGTTGAATAAGCTCAATTTGCAGTCTCTTAGCCGATTTTAGGTCAGCTGCTCCAGTCAGGACATCGTCCATGTAAAAGTCTGATTGTACCACACCAGAAGCATACGGAAATTGAGATTCACCATCTATACCAAGCTGTTTAAGGCAGCGCATGGCTAAATAAGGGGCACTAGTTGTGCCATATGTGACTGTACATAGTCTGTAATATTTCATCTCACCATTTACAGAATCTTTCCAAACTATGCGCTGTAAATCACGTTGACTTTTATCGATAAGTATCATGCGATACATCATTTTTACATCTGCTGTAAATGCATAGCGGTGTGTACGAAATCTAAGTATTATGCTAAACAAATCATCTTGAATGACACCTCCATTCAGCTGTATGGAATTTAGGGATTCTCCTGATGAAGTTGCATGTGAACCATTAAAGACAACTCTCAATTTTGTAGAACTTTTATCTGGGCGATAAACAGCATGATGAGGTAGATAATTCGCATGTATTGGCTCATCTGTTTTCTCTACTTCCTCCATATGGCCTAACTCTCTATACTCTGCCATAAATGCGCAATATAACTCTAAAAGATTTGGATTTTTGACTAGCCTATTCCAAAGTGAATTTAATCTATTTTCCGCAAATTGCTTTGATTCTCCCAAAGAACTAGGATCTTTTTTCAACGGCATTTGTACTATGAATTTGCCCGTTATATCTCTCTGATGTGTGTTTACAAAGTGGGTGTCGCATGCTAATTCTTCTGTATTTCTCAATGGTGTACTTTCTTCTACTCTTTCAATTTCCCAAAATTTTTTCATTTCGAAATTTAAATCTGTTTCAGTAATTAACCCACAATGTATTTGTTCTTGATCGTTACAATCGTAAACACTCCCACTTACTATGCAACCGAACACCGTATTTTGCAGTATTAATTTAGAATTTGGTAGCTTCATACGACCCACCTTTATCAATTCTAGAAATACTTCAGCTCCTAGCAAAAGATCTATTTTCCCTGGTCTATTAAATTCAGGATCAGCAAGAATAATAGACTCTGGAATTCCTAGCTCTGAAATATTAATATATTTCGAGGGCATAATTTCCGAAATCTTTGGTATGATAAGGAAATCTAACTCCCGACTATAATCTCCCGAATTATTACTGATCAAGGCAGTAATTTTATTTTTTACCGCTACAGAGGATCCACTTAAACACGATACCGAAATATTACTTTTTTCTTTTCGAATTCCTAATCTTTCAACTAACTGCAATGTTAAAAAATTGCTCATTGAACCATTGTCCAATAAAGCACGCACCGGAACTTTATTTCCGAATTTATCTCTCATATAAACAATAGCATTGGAAAGAAGAACTGTTTTAACATTATTCGATCTCACATTTGAAGTACCAGTGAAATTTTGAATTTGGTTATTTAACTCAAATGGTATGGCGTCAACATTTAATGTTGGTTTACTTTCATTCGTCGACAATGCATTTGGCACTTCCTTATCACTATAATTTTTTGTGTTTCCCACCGCATTGGAATTTCTCTCACGCCTATCAAAACAAAGAAATATATTGTGGCGTTTATGGCATTTTGAACACGAGAATGTTGAGTTACATTTTTTGACGCAGTGGAATTCTGAAAGACAGTTAAAGCACATATTGTTTTTTTTCACAAAATCTACTCTTTCCTGTACATTAAATTTTTGAAATTTGGGACATTTAAAAACACTGTGATTTTCCTGGTTACATACAACACATTTGCGCATATTTTTCTCATTTAAACTCGCAACCATGGATGTTACCATTGAAAAGCTATGCTTTGTTTGGCTTTCGTTTTGAAAATTTCGCTTTGTATTTACTTGTTTAGACGCACTTAGTGTACGCGCGTGGTCTCTCAAGAATTCTAGCAATTCAGTTAAACTCGGTAAATTATCCCGCTTAAGATGTCTTTCCCACCACATTTTTGTATTTACATCTAATTTTTGAGCCAAAATATAAGCAAACATAGTAGTAGAAAACCCCTCAACTTTTTGTTCTAAAATCTCTAACGACCTAATACATTCATTTGTTATATCTATTAGATTTAATAATGCTGCTGGGGACTCATTCTGAATAACAGGAATATTTAAAAAACGTTTTAAATGCGCGTAAACTTGTTCTCTCGAGTTTGAAAACCGTTCTTCCAAAAGCGACCATGCAACTTCATAATTAGAATCCACGATTGAAATAGATTGAATTATACGAAAGGCATCTCCTCTCAATGAAGACTTCAAATATTGTAATTTCATTGCCCCTGACAAATTAGAATTTTCATGTACAGTAGCCTTAAATATATCTTTGAAAGAAAGCCATTCATGCAAATTACCCGTAAATACAGGAAGAGTTAACTTTGGCAATTTAATGTTATTATCAGCCTTTGTGGCGTTTTCTAAATTAACAGTTTGCACTTTCTTTTTTGATAACTTTTTTGTAAGTTCAAATTCCATTATTTCTAAAATTTCATTAATTTCTTCGTTTTCCTTAATAAAATCCTCAATTTCATCTTCTTTACTTATCTTATAAATAGACTCAAATAACTCAGAAAAGTTTTTCTCTAATTTATTCCGTTTCTCCTTTATGAGAATTAATTCATTTAATTCTAGCTCAGTATTCGATAATTTTTCTTTTAATTTTGTCAAGTTTGTTTTGAAAATTTTCTTTTTTGCTTTTAATTCTTTCATACTCATTTTTAATGAATAAAAATTAAATGGGTGCACTTACCCCTCTTGGCTCTTTAAAAGATGAGTTCTAACATCGAAGAAATAGCAAAACAGCACAAAATATTCACCAGTTATCCTTCAATCATTGACGTAGAACAACTCGCTGATTTTTCTCCGTAGAGACGGACCATATGAAGAATTCAATTGTTCGAAAGTTTATTTTATTAATATTTTACTCAATTCAAAATTAAACACTCATCTCTTGTTTTAAAACAGTTTATTCTCATGAGAAAATTCTTCTCAGTTCTTTCGAACGTAGATAATTTAACGAAACACAACTCCAATAAAAAACCGTAACATTTTTTCACATATCTCATTAAAAAACATTCTAATCAAACTCAAAAACAAAAAGAATATTGTTTCACACAGCTTAGGTAAAAGCTGAAGAAATAAAACAGATAATGTATTTATCACAAAAAATCGTTTGCACAGAAAACTTTTTACATTTTGAAATAATTAAATATATTTTGGTTGCTAGGTGACACAGCCAGTAGAAATTAAATAGCATTTTATCAAACAGATAGAGGATTTTAAATTTAAACAGAGTTGCATTTTATGCTGCAAAGTGCAAAAAAGAAACTTTAAAAATAGTAAAAAAGTTTTTCTTAGAATGTTTACATATTTCTGTTCCATCGAAGTCAATATCGAAACAAATAAGAAAATGATAATACAAATATGTTCGGGATGTAGGCAGGGGACGATCGCTAGTTTCATCGCCCCACCCACCTACTAACCGTTTTTCAGTGTCTTTAAGTTGTCTAATTTCTCTTTTAAATTTTTCTGGTGTCAATTTCTCTCATTTTTTTTCCCCTTCTCTATTTCGAGTCTACGGCATACGTAGGAAGTAAATAATAAAAAAGAATATTGCCCAGTTATACTGATGGCATTGAGCTCACAGGCTACGCATACTAATTGTACATTACAGCCTTATATTTTCAAGGATTAATTCCGTTGGAAAAAAAATTAAGAAAGGGAAACAGCTCTCTCCTGTCCTCTTTTTTATACTTAATAATTAAACCTCCTAAACTATGAAGAACATGCTTTATCATATAAAAAATCTATATCCAAAATTCAGAGAAAATCGGCTAATTCTTAATAAAAACCCATTTAACATTTATATAATTTAAGAGGAGCTATCCCCCTCTTTTATACTTAACCATTAAACTTCCAAAACTATTCAGAGATTTGAACGAAATCTGACAATTTTGCATGAAAAACCCTTTTATATCAATTAAGGGGAGGGGCATTAGAACCCCCGTTCCCGCTGTTTATACTTATTCAATGAACACCTAATAATAGTCACGAAATTGATTAATCAAAATGATCCTACACTGTTAAAAATGTGGTGCTAGGTTGAACCAATTTATGGTGCTGCAATAGCTGCCACCATAAGATGGTGAAATGTTGTTCCAACATTTGGTGTTAAGGTCGAACCAGAAAGTGGTGAAATGTTGAACCATAAAGTGGTGAAAGGTTGAACCATTAACTTTAACAGAATGCATTTAATGGTTCAACCTTTCACCAACTTATGGTTCAACTTTTCACCACTTTATGGTTCACTATTTCACCTCTTTAAGGTTCGACCTTAGCACCAAATATTGGAACAACATTTCACCACCTTATGGTGGCAGCTACTGCAGCACCATAAATTGGTTCAACCTAGCACCAAATTTTCGACAGTGTACTGCTAATAATTAAAATAAAACAACTTTTACTACATCTGAATTATAATAGAATAACTTTTTCTACAGGAAATTAATTCGTAAACATTTTTTTAAATAGGAACTTCTTAATCATTTTACCAATTTAAAAATACACTTTTTAAATTTATTATTAAATTTTAAAAACTTGTTTAAGCACAAAAAATTACGAAATTGCATTTTATCATTTTATTCTAAAATATATCAGATTCATTTTCTATAAGTCAGGTTAGTAAGTTATTTTGATTAAAATATAAAGAATTTACAAAAAGTTTATAATCAAATGATACTTTTATCCTTTCTTACATTCAAAATCAATAATATTCTTACATTCTTATAATTCATGAGAACATATTTTCTGAAATAACACTTAATTTAGTAAATTTTACTGCAGAGAATTTTTGTTCCTATTCATAAAAATTTTTTTAAGAATGATCTTGATCCGAAATCATTTTCCAAGCCCTAAGTTAAAAATTACTTTAAAACAAAAGATATGGTTAAAGTATAATACACATTTAACAAAAATAATTTGGATTTGAACCAACACATACAATATTCCACTTACATAACAAGCACTAAAAGCATGTACAGAAACTGATAAGAACATTAATGAAGGAAGATGTTAATTAAACAATATATAGAACATTAAAATGTTGCATATTAAAGCCAAAAATCATGCAAATAACTATACAAAATTGAAAACTATAGAATTAAAAAATATTTTGCTTAATACACACCAATATCGGCATCCATTACTGTTTTGCTTTTGTTCTTCACGAAAAGCGTCATAGATATGCGCAGAAATCTGTGTTTTGATTGGCTGTAAGTAGCACCATCTTTTGGTGCTACTTCTTATTTTTCAAACTTACTCCATAACATGGAGTTTTCGAAAAATAAGTAGCACCATATTTTGGTGCTTCTCTTTATTTTACTCCATAAATTGGTTCAACATTGAACGGAAATTTTTAACAGTGTATATCTAAATTTTTGAACGAAAACTGTTAATTCTGCATGAAAAACCCATTAAATCAATTAAGGGGAGGGGCATGAGCCCCCCGTTCCCCCTCTTATACATTTCGAATGAACACCAAAAACTAATCAGGGAAGCGCCTTATCAGGATATACCTATATACAAAATTTCAAGTGGATCCGATATTTTTATCATGAGTTATCGCGTTACGCACGAACGTACATACAGAACGGGCGGGCACATAAGCTCTCAGGCTATGATAGCCTGTGAGCTAACAATCGTTTGGCGCTATTTGTGGCGCTCATCAGCGAGCGCACAAGAGAGTATTACTGTTCGGGATGTAGGTAGGGATCGTCGACGAAGATGGGCCATTCTTCGCGGCGGTGTTGAACTTCATTTTTGAAATGTTCCGCCGGAAGGGGGCGCTTCAATAGCGATTTTTATGCCATTTTCAATATTGTACCGACTAAAAGTGTATGAAGTTATGAATAGAATTGAACGAAATTATTTGTGTAAATGTTTGGCTATGGCTAGTAAGTCCGCCCTGAATTTGAAAAAAAAAATGCGCTGGAAGGGGGCGCTATAATCACGATGTCTGTGCTATTTTCATTATTTTACCATCAAGAAGTGTATGAAGTTATGCATAGGACTAAACTAAAATTTTTGTGTATGAATATTTTTGATATGGCAAGTAGGACCTCCCTAAAATTTGAAAAATATCTGCCTGTCAATCTATTGTCCATCTGCTCGTGCAGAGACGCAAACTCGTTTTTACTCCGATTAATTGACTGAAGCAGAAATTTAAGATGAAAATCAAATTTGGTATAGTACTGAATTAGAATAATTAAATTAAATCTAATATGTGTAACTATTTAGAAAATCATAATTGGTATAGTATTGAATTAATAATATTAATACATTAACATGCGTAGCTAAATTTTGAAATGTTAAAATGTATGTATGAGATAGAAGAAAGTTTTGGGATTGGCACATCCAACTAGTTTCAATATGGGGACACGTTCCCTTTTGGAAAGGTTCATCAAGTGAAACAATCCTGATATAAAAAACTTTAACCATAATCAAAAAGTCACAACCGTTCTTAATATATATCTATCTCCGATATCCTATACATATCATTTAAAAGTATTAAAGTACAAGCGATAAATATGTAACGATTTCTCCCATAGGTTTATCATTAGCATTCGTTTTTTTCGATCATGCTTGTTTAATAAGAAAAAACTATTCATATGAAATGTCGTGAACTAATTTGACTGGTTACATCTATGCCCTCTAAAAAATATTAGATAAACTTTATTTAGCATTTGAATTTTCTTGCTCGTATTATTGTCTTTGATTGCATAATATTTTAATCAAAATAATAATAATAATAATAAAATAATAATAACAAGACGGAACCGTCAAAACTTGACGGCACCAAAGGAAAAAAAGTTATTTTCCAGCTATTAAAGGATTTTTTAAAGATTAATCTTCAGCAGAAATTTCAATAAATAAATAAAAAAAAAACCTTCATTTTACATCCAAGCAAATGACCCGCAATTGGCAGAGTTACATTCAAACATGCAGTCATAGAATTATGATCTCTCTCATTTGAAACTTTTCCATTTACAAATACAACACCAATAAATTGTACATGACATGAATAAATCATAAATTACTGTCATTATTCATTACTAATTTCATACAAAATAGATATTCTTCACTTACTTGGTAGCAAAATGAGACTGAATTTATAGTTTGGCATTTAGCAACAACTATAACAATGATCCTCTCAGTGGTTAGTTTATTGTCACATTATCCAGCCCATACAACAAATAAACATATGCATTTTCAACGAACTTTTCCATTACCTTTTTATACATCAAAGTTACATGTAAATTTCACATATTAAAGAGATTAGTGATAATATTTTTTCTGGCTAGCGCTGATGTAAATAATGGTGAGTAATCGAAGCAGTTTCAATGTAAATTGTGTATGAACCCATGGGCGTCTGCGTGCGGAAGCTAAGACCCCTAGCTGACCCACTCGGCGTTGCCTGGAATCGTATATTTTTTCTAACAAATTGTGAATATTTCAAAAAGTGAATGATGTTCAAAATTGTGAAGTTCAAAAATCATTTAAGTTCCTGTTTTTATTACAGTCGACTCTCGTTAATTCGAACTCATCGGGACCACAAGAAATGTTCGAATTATGGAAAACATGCTTAATATGGCATTATTACAAGGAATTAATGTTATAGTGTTTTTTAAACTTATTTCGACTGTTATCATTAGAATATGAGTTAATATTAAATTAGAATGTATAAATACACAAACTACACTGCTCAAAACAATTAAAGGATATTGCAGTTTTAGGTGGATTTTGTATCTGGGAAACTTTTTAGCTGATTGATACATGGTCGACAGACATAGTAGGTTATATGAGAATAAATTACACATGTTTGGCAGAAAAAAATGCATTTTATTGCGCATTTGTGTACAAAAGGAAAAAAACACAATTTGTGCATATGAGAAAAAAAGAATAAGAAAAGGTGTTTTCTTCAAAGAAAATCATTTTCAGTAGGGGGTATGGTTTCCACGGGCGGCCAGCAATGTTGAACACCTTTGAGGCATGGACTCAATGAGGCTATTAATGACGAATTAAAATTCTGCCCCACACTTCCAGAAGAGCTCTTTCCAGTTCTTGGAGAGTTTGTGGGGGTTGTTGGCGGCCAGAAACTCGTCTTCCTAGAGCGTCCCAAACGTGCTCGATTGGATTAATGTCTGGAGAACACGCTGGCCATTCCATTCGAACGATTCCTTCCTCGAAAAGGAAATCCTCCACCAGGTTTGCACGATGTGGCCTGCAGTTATCGTCCATTAAAATGAAGTTATCTCCGATTTCTGCAGCGTAAGGGACTACAATAGGTCTGAGGATCTCATCCCTATATCGGCGACCAGTCAGAGCTCCATCTCGAATGATGTAGAGATCAGTGCGCCCGTCAATGGAGATGCCACCATACACCAACACTCCTCCACCGCCAAATCTGACACTTTCGTGCACGAATGCAGGATTATTCCTACTGCCACGGTCCCTCCAGATGAAAATACGCCTATTATCCGGATGCACAAAAAAACGGCACTCGTCAGAAAACAGAATATTGCTCCATTCATTTCTCCTCCAGTTGACATGCTCGGTTGCGCACTCCCTGCGGTCGCGACGATGCCTTGATGTTAATCTAACACATACCATCTGTCGGCGAGCATACAGACCAACAGCATGGAGCCGGTTTCGGACAGTCTGAGTTGAAATCGTGGTGCCTGTAGCCGAGCGAAGGTGTTGTTGGAGAAGAGTAGCGTTCATGTTTCGGTGTCTCCGAGCTGTTAACGCTAAATACCGATCTTCATTGGGCGTTGTTGCCCGTCTACGACCTTGTCCTGGTCTTCGGCCTGCACATCCACTCTCTATAAAACGGTTCCAGATCCTGGAAATGACACTTTGTGACACTCCAAGGGCTTGCGCTACTTCGGCTTGAGTTTGGCCCCCTTCTAACCTACCAACAATTCTCCAAGCTTCTGAATCTGTCAAATGACTTCGCTGAGACATCGTCCTCATCGAAACAAAGCAATCACTGAATGCCGATCATCCTTGTCTTCATTCTCTTTTATCCAGTTGAAAGTCAAATTTCATTCGCTGCCGCTGCAGCGACGTTTTTGACGTCGAACTCAAAATTTGCATACTCCACAGTTTGAAAACCAGAAAAATTTGCATTTGTGATTCTCTTCTTCTATTTTCGGCAAAAAAAATTTCGTTTATATCTTTATTTTATATAAAACTTCAAATATCCTTTAATTGTTTTGAGCAGTGTAATTAAAAGATTAGAAACAAGCACGATGGAAGAAAAATTTAAAGCATCACTGATGGACAGACGGGACTCTAAGAAAGTGGATATCAAACGCATTGGATTATATGTACATTCATTCGGAACAATTTTCACAAAAATCAAAGAAAATTATTCAAATGATCTGAAATCCGTGAGAAAGAAAAGAAAAATGAAAAATCGGAATTCTCGTTAGTTCGAATTAAACGAAGTCAAGAGAAAATGAGTTCGAATTAATGAAAATTTTAACGTTATTCTGCCATTGAAAATTTCGTGACTTCATGTTTAGTTCGAATTAAGCGAAGATTCGAATTATCCGATTTCGAATTAACGAGAGTCGACTGTATTTTGTTTGTATAAAAAGTTTTAAACATGTAAAATACTGAAAAAAAAACTTAATTAGAGACCTACATATATAAGTATTTAACAATTAAGTATCATTTTTAGAAAACACATTTTCAGACGCTTCAATATTTTTTAATTTTTTGAACAATTACAGTAAAACCTCCATAACGGACACTCCCGAATAGCGGACACCTCTATTTAACGGACAGTTTTCCAATCCCCACTCCCAAAACCTACATTTTTGTATGTTTAACCTCCGAATAACGGACATTCCGAATAGCGGACACTATTTTTGGCGATAAAGGATGAAAAAGAATTTTTTATCCAGAAAAAAAAAAGAAAAAAGAGTAAAAAGGATGCTTCTAAATTTATCAGAGCAATGTGCCACCAATTTTGTGATCACAGATAAATGTAGAGGATGAGCTAGGGAAAATCTCCCCCCCCCCCTCTACATTTAGTGTGAAAAGGTTGCCCGGAAGGGACATCTTCTTCAACATTGCAATGTCCCCCTGGAAGTTTTTAAGATTTTATGCTTTTAATAGACAAAAAGTGCAATTTCTCCTCCCCGCCCGAAATTCTATGGAGTCCAATAACGTCATATTAAAAAACAAATTATATGTAATTGCAAGCAAAAGTAAACTTTTGTAGCTGATTTTTTCTTAAGAATGTAATAAACAGTAGATAAAAATGTGCACAATTTTATTTCAGTTTTATTGCTTAAAAAATAATTTTAATTTCTGATTAATCATAAAATGTAGGTTTTAGGAATATAAAAGTCAATTAATGAATTTTAAGCATTTCTTAGTGATTTTTGAATCTCTGAGGTTTACCCAATAGCGGACACCTCCGAATAGCGGACAATTTCGGCGTTCCCGAGGTGTCCGTTATTTAGAGGTTTTACTGTATTATTGATTCTAATAAAATGTTTTCAAATTATTTAAGAGGCAATATTTTTTCATGCTTCATGTCTCTCATAAAATAAAATAATTCATTAATGTAGAGATATTAGGATCATACATAAATAAAAGAAAATAAATAAAACGATATCATTTTGATTTAAGCGGTGAATTTAAAATTAAAATTCAAAAATCATATAAGTTTCTGTTTTTATTATTTTGTTTGTATAAAAGGATTTAAATATGTAAAATAATGAAAAAAAAACTCAAATAGAGACCTACATATATAAGTATTTAACTATTAAGTTGCATTTTTAGAAATCACAATGTCAGATATTTCAATATTTTTAAATTTTTTGAACACTTGTTATTAATTCTGCTAAAATGTTTTCAAATTCATTTAACAGGCAGCATTTTTTCATGCTTTATGTCACTCACAAAACAAAATAATTCACGAATGTAGAGATATCAGGATCATATATAAATAAAAAGAAATAAAAGCATCATTCTAGAGTAAATAATATTAGAGATAACAGCATGGTAGAATAAATGAATCGTGCTTCCTAACTAAGAATCAATCTGTATTTAAGCAGCCAAAGTCTTCTGCACACACTAAACTCTCATTGGAGCACAGTGTTCTGCACATGCGCTGTTTACCCGGATGACGATAATACATGGAGTAAGAGTTCTTACTTCGTGCGATGATATGATCATGTTTCTCTGTCTACAGAGAATCGTTCACATCAATGAATGAGATAGAACTGCCCGGGAGAGGACTTGACGCATGCGTAGATGCTGTTTTTTTAAGGGTTGATCTTAAATTCTGAGCTTACTGTTTAATATATGTGATATTAATAATAATAATAAAAAAATGAATAATGATAATAATAATAATAATTATAAATAATAACGAATGATGATAATGGTATTATTTTGTTTTTCAGTGGGAATTTCTAGTGGCGAATATCGGCGGAAATTTGGGTCTTTTCCTCGGATTATCATTGATAACTTTCGTCGAAATAATAGAGTTCATCATGGACTTCACAGCTCATATATTTTCTAGAAAAAATTATTTTTAAGAAAGATAAGCACGCATGTTATAATTCTATTATTTACAATCAGACTAATAATAGTAAATTATTTTTACAAAGTGCTACAGTGCATAAGATGGAAAGAAGGCATGGCATCGCTGTCATATCTTACAAACCATTTATTATGGGACATGTTTCCTCAACGTAATTTCCAGGGACCAGCCATATTTGTGCATTGCTGCCACATTTCTATACAGTGACGGACAAAAAGATTGCATCACCTGTTAAAAATAATGGAAAAGTGTGGAAACAATGTGTTTAATAGTTCATCTAAAGATGACGTTTATACGTTAACCCTTTCGGGTCTGATTTTTTTTTCAGTTTTTAGAAAAGATTACTTTTACGTTTATAACATTAACACTAGCTATCCATATGGATTAAATAGTGTTTAAATATTATTTTATTGTCTGAAAGATAACAAAAGTTGTTGTTTTGCTTACTATTCACTTTATATTCATATGACAATAGGCTTACAACTTTCTAATACTTTTTGAGCTTTGATACATATGATTCTTTCAGAAAAGTAACTTTTATTTCAAATTTAATAAGTAAAATATATGATTAAAGTAAAAAATTACAAGCGGCGTTAAGAGAATTAAGCAAATAATAATTATTAGTATTAACTAAATGCTTAAACATAATTGAAGTCATGTAGTAAATGCATAGACATGTACTGACATTATAATGTAAATAGTAGCAAAAGTATTTTTTAAAACAAAATAATACTCCATTGAAAGTCATGTACAATTAATAGTACACCAGACCCGAAAGGGTTAAAATAAACCTGTAGTATTAATCTGCCTTAAATATTAATTTTCTGAAACACATAATAATGCTGAATAAATGCAGGAGAAATAACAGAAAAGTGTGCAGAAAATATGTTTTATGATCCATGTAAAGATGATGTTGTTAGACAAAAAATAAATCTGTAGTATTAATTTCTCATTGACGTAATTTTTGCTGAAACACACATTGCTGAATAAATTCAGAAAGGGAAAAATGCGCTATTTTATGAAAACACGAAGCAAATTACTTAACCGCAAATTCAGTAGATAATAATAATTTTTATATAACAGACAAGAAAAGTCTCCATATTGGGTATACTCAGAATCTTTTTGAAAAAAAAAATTACTAATTAAACTATTTATATATGTAATAAATGATCAGCCAAATTGAACGGCGGAATTAGCCTTAAAAAATAAAAGGATTTCCAATATTTAACGTGTAAAGACTAAAGTGCCATGCAATTTGGAGAACAATATCAACGCCGACTATATACTACTGGCCGAGCCATTTCGCGAAAAACCACCGAAAAAGTGAAGCTGGCAACAGCTTCAAACCCTGAAACATGTCATTGAACCACGTGTAAGTCCACGTGATGCAAACCCTACCCAAATTAGCATTGAATAAGCTACTTTCTGTTATGTCACATGTTTGCACACCTCTCATTGTTTTGGTTCAGGGTTTACATGATTGGTCTGAATAAATTGGGCAAAGTATCAGCGTCCTCTGGCGGGAGACTTCATACATTAATCTCAAATGGACAGGCCTTTACTTAGATCTAATGGGCCATGGCAATACTTTTCCTCGTCAAAAGCAGACGATTTTAATGTAACTGAAAATTGTTTGTTAAAATTGCATTTTTAGAATGCCTGTAAAAGATATTTAATAAATTTAAACTTAAAATGAGAAAGTTAATGTATATTGCATTATATACATATATTGCTTGTTTTTGCGTTTATTTAATTTATCACTGAAAAAAATATTTTCATGCATATATATAAAAAAAATTTCATGCAGGATTTTTTTTTCATACATTTAAGCATGTTCAAAAATAAAAGACAAAGTCGTTTCCATGGCAACAAAATTGGATCGATAATGCTCTTCTGGACTTAACTTTTAACTTGAAACAATTTTAGTTAATTTAAATTTTGAATTTCATTTTAAATCACAATTTTATTATAATAAAATTTCAATATAAATACATAAAAATATCGATACATGAAAAAATTGTAATTTAAACAAATCTA
The DNA here is from genome assembly GCA_964019185.1 of Maratus speculifer. Lineage (NCBI taxonomy): Eukaryota > Metazoa > Arthropoda > Arachnida > Araneae > Salticidae > Maratus > Maratus speculifer. The sequence goes on along the minus strand of OZ025290.1, from coordinate 341,926,642 downwards.
AACCTGTCAAAACTAAAGATATTAATATTAAATTTATTTAAAGAAGTACAACATGAAATATTTTTTCTTCAATGTGTATTTGACATAAAATAGTTTTTTTTTAATTGTATTCCATCGCCAACCGATAAAACGTCGCCAAATAACGAAATTTTCCTTATTTTTTTAAACTCTACTGAGGTTCCGCTGGCTATTTTTTATAAACGTATATATACTCATGAGAAGAAAATTCTGTAATTTTTTCAGATTTTTGAGAATATACCGGTATGGGAACTTTACTTGTGAGTCACATTACATGCATGTTGATGTGGATATACGCAAAGCATAACTTTAATATAGTTTTAGATTCTGAGGGCGACAGCTTCTGAGCGCACAGTAGTATGTTTTGACGATCTAGATGGGCAAAATATTGTACTGAAGTTTAATTATTTTCTACTGTTTTTTGACATGTATCACTTCTAAAATTCTCAGACAGTTGTAAACATTTGGTTTATTTAACAACACGTCTCAAAATAAAAATATAATGCGTTACAAAGAATGCGTCAAACATGCAAAACAATAAAAATGAAAGATCAGCTTCAAATTTCTCTTCTTTTGGGTTAGTCACCCATAGGTCAAAACAACAGATTTACGAGAAATTGTGTAGTCATCCTGATAAACAAAAGTTTTAAAACAAAACTGCATTTTAAATAAAAGGTTTTATGTTTTGTGAGGCTTTGTAAATATTTAAGTGCTACTCAAATTATTTTCAATTGAAAAAAGTAATGCAGTTTTGTAAATCAATACCCCGCATAAATTTTATTGCATTTGAAATAAATCTTCAGTTTATCTTTCTCACTACTGAATATTATATTAATGGGATATTATTAATTATTACTGAATTATTTCTTCTCCCATTTGACTTCAGAGTAATATTTTTATTTTATTTGCATTCGTTCAAATCTTAGACTTCAAAATAAATCATTCTGATATCAAAATTGTAATTATGTTTTAATAGTCACCCATTGTTCAAAATAACAGATTTACGAGAAATTGTATAGTCATCCTTAAAAACAAAAGTAAAATTCAATTAAATATATAGTAATGTAACGCACCTCTCAACTCCACTATTCTTTCCAGAGCCCAGAGAGCGCTGTTTATATTGGTTTCTTGCACGGAACATTTTTTTTTTACCCCCCCCCCCCCCCCAGAGAGATGTGAGTTAGCTCGGCAAGGAAAGATGTCACACCGTTGACACGAAAATGTTCTACACCTTATTCAAGGTGAATACAGTAAAACCTCCATAACGGACACTTCCGAATAGCGGACACCTCTATTTAACGGACAATTTTCGGATCCCCACTCCCAAAACCCAAATTTTTGTATGTTTAACCTCTGAATAACGGACATTCCGAATAGCGGACACTATTTACGGCGATAAAGGATGAAAAAGTATTTTTTTAAGGTGAAAAAAAATGAAAAAAAAAAAGTCAAAAGGCCTCTAAATTTATCAGGGAATTTTATGATCACAGGTAAATGAGCTGGGGAAAATCCCCCTCCCACGTTCAGTGGGGGGTGGGGGTGGGGGTGGGTATTGAAGGGGTTGCCCAGGAGGGACATCTTCCAGAGCATTGAAATATTCTTCCGGAAAATTTTGTGATTTTATGCTTTTAACAGTCAAAAAGTGCAATCCCCCTCCCCGCCCGGAAGTCTATAATGTCCAATAATGTCACTTAGAAAAAAAAAATTACATGTAATCGTAAGCAAAAGTTAACTATTGTAACAGGTTTCTTTCATAAGAATGTAATAAACAGTGGATAAAGGTTTGCACAATTTTATTTCAGTCTCATTGCTTAAAAAAAAAAAAAATTCTGATTAATTATATAACAGAGGTTTTAGGACATATAAAAGCCAATTAATGAAATGTTAAGCATTTCTCAGCGGTTTTTGAATCTCTGAGGTTTTCCCAATAGCGGACACCTCCGAATAGCCGACAATTTCTGCGTTCCCGAGGTGTCCGTTATTTAGAGGTTTTACTGTACTTCCCATGTATGTCTAAAATCTCATCTGTAATCGTGGTATGTTTTGTGTGTGTTTGTTGTGTTTTGTGAAATAAATGTTTTGTGACGTTAAATCTTCGATTCTTCAAATAACTGTCACAAATAGTATCGCCCAACTCGAGGCCTAGAACACCACGTTCTGAAAGTGCAAATAATTCTTCATCATCATATAATCTATAAATAAAATATTTCTTTTGTCAGTGGGACGTCGATTCTCACGGCATTAATTTATACAGTTGAGCCTCTATATAACGAAATCCATCGTTCCAGTAAAAAATTCGTTATATAGAGAAATTCGATGTATAGAGTATGATGTTAAAAATAGTATTTAATGTGTAAATTTTGAACAAATATTATTTTTGATCTTTTTAATTAAGAATTTGAAATGTTTAAAAGTATATATTAACCTAACATTTTATTTCTTACTTATTTAAGCAGTTTCAAAAAAGAGAAAAGACATTTATTTGAAAGCTTAATGAAAATCAAATAAGGAAGACTTACATAAATTTCAGAGGAAGAAATCTGTAATTTTTTGTTGTTTTGATTTTAAAATTGCAATTGTTACGCTCTCAAAAAAAATTCTCAAATTTTAGCAAGGAATGAAAAATTGTAGTTGATATTTTCCTCCATTTGAAGGTCTCTCTTATGTGCTCTCATTGATTCCTTTCTTATATGTGTAACAATTCAATTGACTGTGTTTTGAGAAGGATGTTGAAAGGTGTGTGGGAGGTGGGATGAACTTGTAAGATTTAAAGAATAAGGAGAGAAGTAATATTTATAAAAAAAAAAAAACCTCTCCACTGAACGATAAATCAAAAATAAGTGATGGAAAATTGATTCCATATGATTTCGAAGCTTTTTTAAAACTGAATAAATTAAGCTCAATTTATGAAAAAATTCGTTATATGGAGATAGATATTTCGCTATATAGAGTCTGTTTTTAATGTAATCATGCGAAAAGGGGACCGTTCTTACTAAAAATTCGTTATATGGAGAAATTCGATGTATGGAGTTTCGTTATATAGAGGTTCGACTGTATATTAAAAAGCTGCATGTGTAAAGCTTCTTACGAATGTCTGATTCAAAACGAAGTACTGGTTACGTCATGGATGTATTTTAGAACAAAAATGTTCTAGCAACAATCATCGAAAATCTAATGAAGAAATGCTGTTTATTCGCCAGAAAATAAAATAAAAATGCAAGCTATACTTTTGACTGATCTACGATTATTGAATATTCTTTCATGACAAGTAAATTAAAACAGAACATAATTCTATCATGTTTTCGATTTCATAGTAACATTAATTTTATTCTTTGGTGTTGTGAAATATTTATTTGATTCATTTTCTTTTTGTTTTATGTGATAAAAAAGTCATGACATAATTTTATTTTTATTTATTTTATTCTGTGCGAAATATCTTTAAAGATTACGTGTTTTTTTTCTTTTGTTTTTCATTTCTTTTATTCAAACTGGTACCAGTAAGACGAAAGTAACTTAGAAAATTGCTTTTTTATTATTATTATTGATATGTGTTTAATGATATGGTTTACTTAAGGGGTTAGGTGGGTTTCAGAGGTATAAAAAAAAGGTATTTTTACGATTTTTTATTTTATATAAACAATCATACATTTAAAAATTATAATATGGCATATCAAAGGTACATATTTCAACAATGTCTCCTGAAATTTTTATATAAAAATGTTGAAAATTCAGCCATTGAGACCTCATCTCCCTGGGTGTCTCACAAAAAAGTGCTCTCGCCGTGGACAGCATAACTTATTATTGGTTCATCTAAAATTAAAAAACCAAAATTATTTCGTTAGTACATATAGAAATCTCGTATTTGAACGAAGGGAAAAAAATATATATATAATTTTCATTTTTTCTCAAACTTTGAAAAAAAAATCTCATTTTTTGGTCAAAATTTCGCCATTTATTGGCTTAAAAAAATAAGTTATAATGAAAAAAAAAATTCCTTCGTTCAATAACTAGATAATGTTATTTTAAAGATATCTACACAATTTGAACTAAATCGGTCCATAACTTTTCGAGAAATCGTGTCCACCGACTTCAAAAATGAAGTTTTGAGAAAAACACGTTTAAAGTTTTAAGTTGAACTTACATGCAAGAAAAAAACTTTTTTTTCAACTTACATAGAATCATCGATTCCAGCACCATAAAGCAGAGTACCCGCTGCTGCGGCAATGTCTAGGGCATCCTTTTGCTCTTGCCTGTGACGAATTCTTGCTTCACGAGTCTCAATGTCAGCTTTCCTGTCGGCAATGAGTATGCGTTTTTCATCTTCTTTTCGGGCATACTCATGGCTGTTTCGGCCAAGTTTCAAGTCCATGCCATGCATAAAAAGTAACAAAGCTGAAATCCCTTCGTTGAATGTGCCAGCAGCGACATATGCAGCGATCCCAACTATTTTTGAACCAGCAGGGAGTATTTTAGGAGTAATTTTCCAAACTAACTGGTTTAAACTTTCATTATTATTTTGAGTGAATCCACCAACACACCTCTCTAAGAGCTCCTCTTTGCTGAGGTCTTCATAAATGGGTCTGATAGCTGATGAAACTTCACTTGTTAATGAATCATAATCATGTTTGTATGATGACAGAGTGTTCATTGATGAAGCGCGCTGCCAAGTGCACCATGAGTCAGGGCCCTCTGGACATTTATCGTGCTGTGGATTTTTGTCTGTGGAGGTATAATGGAAAAAAGTTGCCCAAATAGCGTCTCTCATATTTTGTACCGAATTGCAGTTTCTTCTTATAGCTAGTCCATAATAAATTGTTAATTTATCAATTAACTTGCCAGTAAGTTTTCCTTTGCCAGATAGAGTTTTTTTTCTAATAGATTTACCGGCCTTTGTTTTTGTTTCTTCGACAGTTTTATTGACTAAATCACGTAAGCGTTTGCCCATCCTTTTTTGCACATGTCCTACGCATTCTTTTTTATTAACAATAAAATCATCACCATAAGGTTTGGCATTGAGAACTCCAGAGTATGTTTTAGAGTCCCCGTCACCAATATAATTTGAGTACCTTAGGCCATATTTTTCAAAAGAGCGTTGAAACATTGCAACGATTGATGAAACTTCCATATTACCAGCTGGTCCTTGGTGATTGGCACTACATTCGTTTTTTTGGAGATGATCTGCCTGCCACTCTTCAAATTCTATTGTGCTTAGTTTTTTTTTCCAGGCTTCACATAATTTACAATATGAGGATTTTACAAAAATATCTAAAACTTTTCCGCTACAACATCCAATTATCGAAGACACACCGTACAATGATGAAAAACCGCGCTTTTTCCAAGTGCCATCACCTGATACAGTTACATCTGTCGTATCATCAATATTATTTTCATCACACGTTAATTTTTTCTCTTGTTTTGCAGCCAATGAAAAAAGTGCTTGAGCAACTGTCTCAACACATCCGTAAATTTTATCAACATAAAAATCGTATGTTGACTTATTCAAGAAAGAAGCACTCATTTCCATCAAGCCACAGAATTTTTTACATCCGGCTAGTCCTAAGCCTAATATTCGCATCACAAAAATAAACCTACGATTTATTTCGTAAGCGTTTCCAATTTTGTGACACGATTAAATGTATCGAGGCTGACATTTTTCACATTCCACGAAAATTTTGAAACCAACGCCGTATTTCATACACTGTTTAAAATCTACTTTCCCATTGCATATTTTGTCCTGTCCATTTTCGTTTATAATATTAGAGCATTTCACAAATGAAGATAGCGTTGAAAAAACTAAAAAAAAGTCGATGATTGCATACTGCAAAGTACCGTCTTCTGGCACATGATTTTCATCTTGGCTTCTAAGTTTTTTCGCAGACGTGCTAGTGAAAGATTCATTATGTTCCTCAGGATTTTTAGGATTGAATAATTGTTTTCTCTTTCTTGGTCTATCTTTACTTTGACCACTAGTTATTCGATCAGATCTCGTCACTTTACTCATGATGAATAAAAATTTGTAACACTTTTAATTTCACAGAAGCAAAAATTCACAAACATTTATAACCTTAAAGAAACCTCGTGGATCAGGAGGCAACCAAGAAATGAAATATTTGAGCAGTTTAAGTTACGTTTGAATGATATACAATAAGCAAACGAGAAGAACAATCAATAGACAGCTGCTTCCGTACACCTGCGGTGCGCTACACCGATGTGGCCCAATGGGCGGGACTTCCGAAGGGTCTAGTTCTTGGAATTTTACTTGGATCGATTTAAAATTTTTGGAGAATATTTTAAACATATTGTACTATTTAATAAGACAATAAAAAAGAAAACGATTTTTTGAAATTTTAAAACCCACCTAACCCCTTAAGTGAATTTACGGGTTATATTAATTGATTTAAAATGTATTTATGTGTATAATAAATGAAACGTGATCACGTTAAATTTTACAAAAAGGTATTTGAGTGGTAATTACATAAGTATTTAGTTACATTCGTATTATCAAAATAGATTTATTGCTTTAGTAAGAAAATTGTTGTTTAAATTTTGTTGCAATATTGTTTATGTGTTTATTAATTAGCAAAACAGGTTTATTGCATTAGTAAGAAAAATTTTGTTTAAATTTCACTGCAGTATTGTTTATGTGTTTATTTTGATTATTTTGTTTAACCCCTTGGGGACGAGCGACACGTATACGTGCCGCAAAAAGGCTTAAGAATCCTTGTTTATTCCCACCGGTAAAATTATACTGTAAAATTTGCCTTATTCAATCGGAGCATTTTCTCGATTAAACAAGGAACAAATTTTTGTTTTTTAAAACCGGTGACAAAATATTAAAAATTTCGTGAAAGGCTCCCGTCGCGAAGGGGTTAACCTTCTGGTAAGTGATTTTCCGTACAGGGAACCAAAGTTTGTTTCGGTTTGTTTTATAATTTGTTGAGTTTTAAATTAAGTTAGGAAAATGGCGTTTTTAGCTAAAGAGAAAAAGGAAGATTTAAAGATTTTGGCTGAAGAATTAGGAGAAACTGTAGACGCGTCGCATAAAATTGTTGATTTACGAACTTTGATAGAGAATAGTCCTAACTATAAAGAAGATTTTGTAAAGGAAATGTTAAATAGTATAATAAATACTAGGAAAGAAGAACAAGCTAAAAAAAAGCGTCGACGTCGGGTAGAACAAGAAAGAGCTTTTGAACTTGCGAAAATGCGAATTGAGAATAAAATTGATTCTAGTGCTTCAACTTTATATACTTCGGATGAGCAAAATCTCAAATTTGAATTGCAAAAATTAGTTCCTAAGTTCGATCCAAATAATGACAATATAAGTATTTTTCTAACATTGTTTGAACGCCAATTAAAATTTCTAAAATTTCCGGAAAATATTTGGGTCACACATTTAATTGGTTCGGTCCCCAGTGATATTGCTAATTTGATAGCCAGGGAACCCGAAGAATTGTCTCAAAACTATGCACATATAAAATAGTGCTCGCGATAGGATACGTATAGCAGCTATACGTTTAAACGATATACGTATATCCGTATAATACGTTTTTCTGCTTTATGGATACTTTAAAATATACGTTTAAACGTATCCGGATACGTATAAGGCGTATCAGTTAAACGTATATTTTAGAATACGTATATTTAATGTATACGTATATTCCACGTATCGTATCTAATTTAAATATTGGACTTCATCAGTCTTATGTTACTGAATGAAGAATAATTTGGAAATCGGTGGCGTTACGACAGGAATCCGTATAGTATGTCTTATATATACAAGATCAAGCAATGAAAAGCGTATATTTTTTAAAACAGTTTGCAAAAATTTCACAGAATATCAGATTCCTGATTGGCCAATCTCGTTTCACTAACAGTGAAATATCTCTTTTCAAAATAGCGAGTTATTGCCGTGAATTGCAAAAGTATTTTGCAACATTGTACTTTGAATTTATTTAGATTTTTTTATTCATCTCAAGGTAATGAGCTCAGATCCCCTTTATTTTACATTTTGTGTAGGTAATGTATATGTTGCGGCCAAAACCCGGAGCCTGGCCAATTCTAGAACTGGCCGGCCAATACCCGAACTGGCCAAGCTTCCCGGCCAATACCCGAAATACATGAAATGAATAGCGTATTTCGGGTTTTGGCCGGCCAATTCGCGAACTGGCCGAGAAGCCTTGGTCAACACCCGAATTGGGGATTTAAGGCTACCCAGTAGATGCGGCGCCGTCATGAAATTCTTTTAGAAATTGTTTCTTATTCAAAGAAGAACGTAATTTGCGACGGTTCCGTTTGATGGCACTGATATGCACACGTGACAGAAAAGGATATTTCCATGCTATTCTGATATGCCACCTTAGTGGTCTAAATTGCCATTTTTTGCCATTTTTTCAAATAGAAATATTATTTTTTATTTGTATAAAAATGGTCTCAGTAAATTTATAGTATTTCGCATTATTTCCAATTCTTTTGAACCTGATTAACTACATTCTGCAGAAGATTCTTTACAAATTAAAATAAACATGAAGGGGGATTTTTTTAAAGTAATAAACGTAACTCATCGACAAATATGCAATTTTAAACTTAAAACAAGAAAGGAAATGAATCACTGTGTAGATTACAAAATATCATGCAACTCTATCGCAATGTTGTTAAGAGAATTTACTCCGGTTCTTTTTATGTAAAGAGATATCCACATAAGCATAAAAAAAAGTAAAATTTCATTTCAGCAATAGGTTTCCGCAACTAGTAATCTATTTATTTTATCTTTCATTAAAGCTTTCTATGATCTACAACTTGCTTTACAAATAAATATTAAAAGTTTATCGCAGCTGGAAATGCACATGAAAAACAATCGGAATATAAATGGTAAATTCCACCTACTCAATAATCTATAGAAAACATGTTGTAGAGCATATTAGAAATGTATAAAGGGTTTATTATGTTTGAAGTTGTGAAATATCAAAAAAAAAAAAAAAAAAATACTCTGTAAAAGTATTTCTCGCATATATCATAATTCCTTATCGGAATACTTTTTTGGAGTCCCTATTAACGATTTATAATGATTTCTTAATCAATATTCTACAAAGAAACCTACTGCTTCCCTCATGAGTGAGGCATATAAATTTTACTATGTTTGAAATATGCCATAATTCTTTATTGGAATTGTTTTGGCGCCCCTATAAATGATCTACAAATGCTACTTAATCAATACGCAACAAAAGACATTGTTTCTCACATCAGTGAGGCTCATGAATTGCATTATGTTTGAAATAGTGTAATATCATTAAAATAACCTATAACAGATTTTTTGGCATACATCACAATTCTATACCGGAATTCTTTTTGGCGTTCCTGTAAACGAACTGTAACGGCTATTTAATCAATACTTTACAAAAAAAAGTATCACATGTGCATTATGTTCGAAATCGTGTAACATCATTAAAATGCCTTATAAAAGATTTGTTCGCATGTATTATATTTCCTTATAATGGCTACTTAATCAATATTCTAAAAAAAAATATTGCTACTCACATGAGACAGGCTTGTAAATTGCAGTATGTTTGAAATAGTGCAACATCATTAAAATACCCTATAAAAGGTATTTTGGCATACATCATTATTCTTCATCGGAATTCTTTTTGGCGTTCTTATAAACGTACATTAGAATGGCTACTTATTCAATATGCTACAAAAAATTTACATCCCACATATGCATTATGTTGAAATAGTGTAACATCATTAAAATACTTTATGAAAGATTCCTTGCATTTATCATAATTCTTTATCGGAATACTTTTTGCGTCCCTACAAATGAGCTATATTGACTACATAATCAATACTCTACAAAAAAGCATTGCTTCCCACATGAGAAGGGCATATAAACTTCATTATGTATGAAATGTATCATAATTCTTCATTGGAGTCATTTTTGATGTTTCTATTAACGAACTATGATTACTAATTAACCAATACTCTACAAAATATATATTGCTTCCTACATAAGCTAGGGTTGTAAATTGCATTATGTTTCAAATAATGTAACATTATAAAAATGTCCTAAAAAGGATTTTTTGGCAATATCATAATCTTTATCGGAATTCATTCCCAATAAACGAACTAAAATGGCTACTTAATCAATATACTCTATAAAAAAAGTTCTTCTACACTAGAGAAGCATGTGATTTTCATTAAATTTGAAATAGTGTAACATCATTAAAAGGCACTAAAAAATTCTTTCATCATTTTCTTAGTAATAAAATTTTCAGTGTTTCTGAAAAAATCTAGAATTGCTATATTTCATGCACTGTAATAAATAACTGTTTGTCGTCTTTATTAATGATACATAGGTACCAATTTTATTGTAATGTAACAACATTAAAATGTACCGTAAAAACGATTCTTATTGATTATATTGAAACGAAATATTTTTGTATATCCCAGTAAATTAACAAAAAACAGTACACAATTCCCTATCAGTGCCAAAATAAATTGATAAACGAAATAAGATAACAAATACAAGTCATCCCGAGCCTTTACTCGAGTTAGAGAACGGCCAGGTAGACGACTACACTATTTGAATTCATAGACACTTTCAACTGTGTTAGAAATGATTAAACCGAGTGCCTCTATCTATTTCGGGAATTGGCGGCCAGGTAGACGACTACACTATTTGAATTCATAGACACTTTCAACTGTGTTAGAAATGATTAAACCGAGTGCCTCTATCTATTTCGGGAATTGGCCAATCACATCTGGCCAGTTCGCGAATTGGCTAATCGCATCTGGCCAGTTCGCGAATTGGCCGGCCAATTCTAGAATTGGCCAGTCATTTTTAAACGTTACTGGCCAGTTCGGGAATTGGCCGGCCAGTTCTAGAATTGGCCGATTTCGGGTTTTGGCCGCAACATATACAAATTGTATCCATTGTAAATAACCAGCAAAATTAAACAGTTTTTGAGGAAAGAACGAGAGTATAAATGTTTCAGATTTATTGTGAATTCTTGTTAAATTTAGTTTTTTTCTTTTTAATTATTTAAAAATTCTTTATTCACTTATTGTTTTACACTCAAGATTGGAGCTAATATTCTCTAACTCTGTTAATGTATAATGAAATTTCATTTTTTTAATCTTGACATTCTCACCAAAACATACATAGAATCACTTCATATCAAGCATTAACTGAATCTGTAGTTTGATGAAAATCCGTGCATTAATTCTAGAGATAGAGCTATTGCAGAAATCGTAAATAAAATACAGCAAAGTAGAGCCACCTGTTGAACGATTTACATACAAAATTAGTCAGCAACAATTTCTACCAGGGACTACTTGAATATATAGGGGAGACTGGGATGCATGTGAACAGTTCACATAAACATAGCTTTTTGTCATAACTGGGTTAATTTCTATAAGCAAAACTACCCTATATAGTAAACAGAACTTTTTTTTAGGCATGGTATTTTTTTAAAATTAACTTTACAGTTCTTCTTACTTTTCTTAATAGTTTATTGAATTCAAAAAAATGTTTATATGTGCCCCAACGAAAGAGCAGTTGTAAAGACATAAGAAAAACATGTGAACACAAGGAAAAAAAAATTTTGACATGTTTTTATTATCTTTTTCATATGTTACCTTAATCATTAGTTGTATTATTTATTAAATTCACCATAAAGAAAAATATATGTATATTTATTTAGTTTCTGAGTTATATGTTTAAGCAAAATATTATAAAATAAAAATAATTAGATTTGAGGGGGGGGGCTTAGATAATTGATAAAATATTGTTGCAATATAACAAAAAAAATAAAGAAGTAAACTTGAGAAAATAATTAAAGAATTTAAATTTTGCTTAGGGATTTTTGTTTGAGGGAGATTTTAGGGAGGGGGCATTTGGATAATATTTATAGGAAAACTACCAACAGGCGAAAGATTCTCATACCTACATTTGTCTTATTTGCCTGTAAATTAAGGATAAAAAATTGTTTTACATTTATAAGCTTCCTCCAAATTTAATTTCTTTTGCTTTTAAAAGAAAGGGGGGAGTCAATAATGGAGAGTTCGCGGTAGTTATAAGTTTAAAAATTTTATTTTCTTAATATATATATCTATTTTCAAAACACCAAATAAAATAGCTGTTTTAAAAATGGAAGTAAAATAATACTACAAGTTTGCAACAAATGAAACAGAAAAATTTGCAAAGTTGTTAAACATAATATTTTTTGCATTAATGATGCATAAAAAATAGTATTGAAAACTGTTAAATAAAATAATGTATAGAATTTATTGCAATTTGGAAAACATGAAATTTATTTAAATTACAATTGAACGTAAAGAGCTTGTTGCTTTTTATGTATTTGCTGACAGTTGTGTTTGTAGAAGTTTCTATTACACAAAATCAACTTTATATGATAAAAATGTCTTTTTTATTATTATTATTGATATGTGTTTAATGATATGGTTTACTTAAGTGAATTTATGGGTTATATTAATTGATTTAAAATGTATTTATGTGTATAATAATTGAATTTATTTCTATAAAAATATAGATAATGGAGCTGGCATTATTTTCACGAAGTTAACTAAATGGAATAGAATCACTGAATGATTATTGGGCAATTTAATGACATATTCAGATCTGCCCCAACTAGACTCTTCATAAGTGTTCCACATTCCCACAAGAGTTAAAATGACAAATCATTAGCATTTCTCAATTTTAAAAATAAAAAATATCATAAATATTTATTAGTATCCATAGTATATGTTAAATAAAAAAAAAGAATAAATAAATAAAATTATTCTTTTATCAAGCTGGAGATTTTACTTTTAAGTACAGTAAGCAGTATTTTGGCTCCTGGGAACAAACAAAATGTCGAAGAGTTTCAAAATTTTTTTTTATATGTCTATAGGTGATCCCATCTTTGATAATTTTTTTAAAATAAAAAAACATATAATTAGTGAAAAATGGCAATGTTCTCATATGCCCCATTTTTACATGTGCCCTCTTAAACTAACAGGCAGATATTTTGTAAAAACATGTTTTTCGGACTCTCTTACCCAAAACGTGTAAACCCGTCGAAAGTATTCCCGAATCCAATACTTTCTTCTTCTAAAGATACAAGAAAATATAAAAAACTAAGTACTACGTCGCAGATTTTCCAAAGATTAGTTTGATTCTACCCACAACTAATGTAAGACATTTTATAATAAATAACTTAGTTTTTTAGAAAAAAAAACAAAATCTAAACTGAGGAAGTATTCAGATTTTTTTAAGTACCTGCATAACAAGTAGTAGTTAAGTAAACACATCGTAGTTCTTTGAACAAAGAATCGCGATGGGGATACTCAACCGGATATTTCTCAATGTCTCTAATCCGCAAAAAAATATTGAAACATCAAATTTCATACATTGAATGAAAAACGTTTATACGTTTAACCGCTTGGGTAAAATCCGTATATACGATGTACCGTATATGCTGTTTCGTGTAATACGTATAACTGCCGATGCCGAATTATACGTATAGCAAATACGTATTTCTTATTATACGTATACTCGTATATACGTATAATCGGGAGCTCTAATATAAAAACAATGCTTTTGAAAAGATTTAAATTGAGTTCGGAAAAATTTAGACAGTTATTCAGTAAACACAGGAAAGCTCAAGAATGTACATGGAAAGATTTTATTTTGAGTTGCAAAATTATTTTAATGGCTGGATTTCAGGTCTTAATATTAGTACGTTTGATCAATTACGGGATCTCATGATAGCTGATCAGATAAAAAAAAAGGGCTCCACCTGACTTCAGTGATCATTTTTTGGACCAATGGGGTGATATAATATCTCCAGCAGAACTAGCGGAAAAGTTAGATAGTTACGATAGTATTCGGAAAGATTCTAGAAAAGAAACATATAGCAATATCCCTAAAAACAAATACCCGGTTAAAGATAAAATTTACGACAAATCTGATAGATTTAAAGATGATACTTTTAAGCCGAAAAGGGAAAATTTTTCAGATAATAGAATGCATTTGGATCATAGACCCCCTTTAACGTGTTATGGGTGTGAGTATCCTGGGTTCATTCGCTCAAAATGTCCCAAATGTAATCCTTCTAATAAAAAGGGATCTACTGAAATTAATAGCGTAGTCTTGTATACGTGCGTATCAGACTCTGCCCACCTTGCCATTATAGATGTCCACATAAATGGATTTTATGGAACTGCGTGTACTGACACAGGTGCAAGTAATTCAATTGCGGGAGAAGCTTTGTATAACTTATTAAAATCACAGGGAATTGATTTTAAAACCAAAGTCATTACAATGACTTTAGCTAATGGTAGTACAGTAACTAATGAAGTCTTGTATACAGAGATAACAGTTGAAGTAAAAGGAAAATCTTTCAAGTTAGAAGTCCTTGTTTTACCGAAAGCTAAAGGTAATCGTACTTTGTTAGGTATGGATTTCCTACAAAAGGCAGGAATTGTTCTTGATGTAATGAACCGACAGTGGTATTTTCATGACAGTCCTCGTCAAATTTTTTATTTTTATATAAACAATGACTCATTGATTCCGAAGAACCTGCCAAATGTTTTTAATTCATGCGTGCTACGTGACGAAGAAGGAAGTCATCTATCTGAAGACCAAAGAGAAGAATTGAGCGAATTGATTCGAGAATACGAAGATGTGTTCAAACCAGGGGGAGAGCCTACTCCTTATATAGAACATCATATTCCCACAGGGGATCATGCACCAGTAGCAGGACCACCTTACCGAATGTCACCTATGAAAAAAGAGCTGTTGAAGAAAGAATTAGATGCTTTACTAGAACAGGGTGTTATAGAAGAACGCGAATCTCCGTATGCAGCTCCTGTTGTCCTTGTAGAGAAACCTAATGGTGAGATGCGTCTTTGCATAGACTATAGAAAACTCAACGAGAAGACGACTCCGGACACTTATCCACGTCCTAGACTGGATGATTTATTGCAAGATACTACTCCCAAAGCGTACATGTCAACCATTGATTTAAAGTCTGGCTATCGCCAAGTTAATGTCTATCCTGCTGATAGAGATAAGACAGCATTCGTTTGTCCATTCGGAACGTTTCGCTATATAAGAATGCCTTTTGGATTACGCAATGCTCCTGCAACATTTCAAGGATTAATAGATAAATTCCACTATGGACTTAGCAGTGTTAAAATTTTGACATATCTAGATGATATGATTGTTCTGTCATCGACCTTCGAGCAACATCTTTCTGATCTGAGATTAGTATTTGAAAGATTGGCCAAATTTAAACTCCATGCTAACCGTGATAAATGTCATTTTGTTTGTTCACGTGTCAAATATCTGGGTCATTGGATTACAACCAAAGGAATTGAAGTTGACGAAAAAAAAGTGGCATCCATTATGAATATACCTTCCCCAAAGACTGTTAAACAAGTGCAATCATTTTTACAAACTTGTTCCTGGTATCGCAGATTTATCTCTAATTTTGCTGAAGTTTCGCGTCCTCTAAGTAATCTTACTAAAAAGAATGTTGAGTGGAAATGGAGACCTGAAGAAGAAAACGCATTTATCACTCTAAAACAATGTCTAATCACCGCTCCTATATTACAACAAGCTGATATGTCAAAACCCTTCATTATTCGAACAGACGCCAGCGCATACGCTCTCGGTGCAGTTCTACTCCAAGGCGAAGGATCCGAGGAACATCCCGTCGAGTACGCCAGCCGACTGCTTAATTCTGCTGAATGTAACTATTCTACTACAGGACGTGAAGCCTTAGCCGTTGTATGGGCTCTAAATAAATTTCGAGGGTATATGGAATGTTCTGAAATCATCGTAGCCTCCGACCATCAACCACTGCGATGGCTGATGAGCCTAAAATCTCCATCGGGTAAGTTGGCCCGATGGGCATTACAGATACAGTCCTACAATCTGAAGATAGAATATATCCCAGGGAAAGCAAACGTTGTTGCAGATATGCTATCTCGTCCAGAGTATTCACAAGATTCATGCGAGATGAATGCTGTTATAGTGGACTTTCCTACTGAAAGTTCTAAAGTCATTCGAGAAGACCAGTTGAAAGATCCAGAGCTGAAGAAAATTATTGAATGTTTTGAAAGTAGCCCTCCTGCTACGGACTTGGTTAATTGGACCGAAAGAGGTTATTTAATGAACCAGGGAGTACGGTACAGATATGCCCTTGAGTCTGAAGTCGAAGAAGCCCAGTTAGTGGTTCCAGCTCATGATCGTGAACGAATTTTAAAAGAATACCATGATGCTCCGACTGCTGGACATTATGGCGCCGAAGGAACTTTCCGGCGAATTATTGAAAGGTATAACTGGACAGGTATGAGAAAATTTATAACAGAATATGTCAAATCTTGCCCTGATTGTAACAGGTATAAAGCCTCTAATCAAAAACCTGCAGGACTATTACAAACTCCAATTTATGCTCAAAGACTGGAAACTCTTTCTGTAGATTTATTTGGACCCCTTCCCGAAAGCAAGTCAGGAAAACGATGGATTTTCATTGTTGAGGATTGTGCAACACGGTGGGTGGAGCTGTTCGCATTGACACAGGCTACCGCTAGGGAATGTGCATTAACACTTCTAAATGAAGTATTTTTACGTTACGGGTTACCTAGAAGATTAATTAGTGATATTGGACTCCAATTTGTGAGCGATGTCATGCAACAGTTATGTCACATATTGGACATTAAACAAAGTTTAATACCCATTTACCATCCTCAAGCGAACCCTGTTGAGCATAAAAATCGAGATTTAAAACCCCGACTTGCTATTTTAGTAGGAGATTACCATGCCTTCTGGGAAGAACGTTTACCAGATGTTAGATTCGCAATGAATTCAGCAAAATGTGAAACTACTGGTCAAACTGCCGCGTATTTACAATTCGCGCGTGAAATGCGTACACTCGACGATGTAACGCATGATTTAAGGGTTGTAATAAATAACGATAATTTTGTTCCCGAAATTACCCCGTACCTTAAAAATTTTGCAAAATTTTCATCTAGAGTGCACTATTTAGTCGAAGAGAAACAGGATAAACGTAAATTCTATGCAGATAAAAAGCGCCGACCAGGTCCAAATTATAATCCTGGAGATCAGGTGTGGGTGACCTTACATCCAGTTAGTAACGCTAAACAAAAACGCAGTGCCAAATTCATGCCGCGCAGAGATGGTCCTTATACCATCTTAACTCAAAGGTCCTTAACAACTTATGAGGTTGCTCATCCGAGTAATCCGGACATTCCGGTAGGTACGTACCACACATCCGCACTCAAGGATCCACACCTTGATCCATATCAAGGTGCTGACGAGCTGCCCGTACAACCGCTACGAAAGCGTGGTAGACCGCCAAAGGTTTCTGGTTCCTCATCGGGACGTTTTCGGAACCAGAGGGGGAGAATGTAACGCACCTCTCAACTCCACTATTCTTTCCAGAGCCCAGAGGGCGCTGTTTACATTGGTTTCTTGTACGGAACATTTTTTTTACCCCCCAGAGAGATGTGAGTTAGCTCGGCAAGGAAAGATGTCACACCGTTGACACGAAAATGTTCTACACCTTATCCAAGGTGAATACTTCCCATGTATGTCTAAAATCTCATCTGTAATTGTGGTATGTTTTGTGAAATAAATGTTTTGTGACGTTAAATCTTCGATTCTTCAAATAACTGTCACAGTAATAATTATATCAGTAAAATAGAACAAACAGAGGTCCACATATGTAGACCTAGGGAACGAAGAGGTTAAAGAAGGTTATGCATTCAAATTATTTGTATGACCTTGTAAAAAATATGTATCTGCTACGCACTTTATTTTTAATTGAAAAAAAATGCTGTTGAGTACTTCAGTAACCTATATTAATTTTATTGAAATTGAACTAAAATTTCTGTTTATAAGCAACAATCTTTGCGCAACATTTTGAGTGGCAGTATAAAAAGTGCTTAATTGCTACACTCCGAAAGTTATAATATAATTAAATTATCATCATCCAAAATACGCATGTAGATAAAGTTTCAGCTCAATCACATAATTAAAAGTGGTTTAAAATTGATTTCAAAGATTTGAACTTTTTTTTTAGCTCTGTAAAAAAATCATTATCACGTTCCATATATTGTAGTGCAGTGTTCTCGCTGTCGCTCGCCATTTCGCCAAATTGTGACTAAATTCTTCATTTGGCGAGTAAAGGAGTGATTAGATTCGCCAAATTGCTAGTGCTCATTTTTTGCTTTCTCTTTGCTTTTTCGCCTTTTTTTGCGTATGTGTGTGTGTCGCTTATGTTCAATTGCACCGTATCACACGAATTCATAACATTTTAACAAGAAGGGGGGAGATCGCCTTAAAACTTTTTAAAAAGTCAAAAAAAATGTTCCTCTATTCTTAAAGAATAACTTGTTACCTAACTTTAAAAAAAATTATGACGATACGACAATTAGAACCGGTTTTGCATCGGAACTAATTTAGCTAAATGTATAGTATTTTAAGGTAAATTTTAACTTTAAAGCCATTTATCTCAAAACATATGTTTTCGACATTGCGCGCATCCTATTTTCAAAATTAGTAACATAGAAGCTTAAAATTTTACATTATATTGTATTTTTTGTTGCTTTATAACCTCTAGGGGAGAGGGGGGCAAGACGGGGTAATTAACGTTTGAATCTCAATAAAACCAACATTTTCCTGTCTATATTATCTTTTTTATTTCAGAAATCATCTTTGGTAATCAGTCTTCTATAACTAATTCTAATTAGGAACATATGTTAAATAATTAAATAGAAAATTGACAAAAAGTAGAAAAGGTCAGATCTCCCCATCATGCCCCCTCCGTCGGGTAAGATGGGGTACCTTGAAGGGCAAGATGGGGTTTGAAAAAATCCAATTTATTTTTGTTGACAATATTCGCAAGTAAACGTTGCATCATCATCTTCATCATCTATACCAGCACAGCTACAGTTAGCCCATTTGCCGCATACAGAACAGGCAGCCCAGCCTTCATTTGACTCCAAATAACAACCATTACAATACAAACATGGTGTATTTTCAACTTCATTATCGCTGCTCTCTATTGATGGAACATACTTAGATACTTTTTTCTTTTTGTCTACTTTTTTTTTACTAGCCACAGATTTTTTTTCAGTTTTCGTTAGTTCTCTTATTGCTTTTTTCTTTTGCTTTTCTTTCTCTGCCAACTTCTTTTTTTTAATCGTCTCTTCCAATTCATTTTTATATGGTGATGAAGTTATAATTGCGGTTTTTCCTCGTTTTCTAACAGCGCGAGAAGCTTTGCGTGTTGCTGGAAAAGGCATTATTTGCTGGGGACTGGTTACGGAAAATGTTGATTTTTGTGGAGTACTTGGTGTCTTGTTTATTTCAGTGTCATCGAACCAACTAGAGCAACCAGGCTTAGGGGATGATATTGTTGTAGTGGAGGTTGCAAAAGGAATGACTTTAGGACAGCTCGGTTCTGTTTCATTATTTGGCTGTGCTTCTGTGACAGATGGAGCTAGAATCTGGGAATTAAACAACGGTGCTGCTGCTAACCCGATATTAGATGTTTTAGTTGCAGTTGTTACTTCAGTAGTCGGTTCTTTTTCGATCTTTGGAATATCCGTCATCAACGAAGCAGCAAAGTCACTTTCTGAGAAAACTGATGGATCATATGGCCAAATTCCGCATTTTTTGAACCCATTTATAGCCGTTGACATAGAAGACGCCTGTATGAAAGCTTTCCCAAAAATTTCTGCAACTTGCCGAACTGTGACGACCATTCCTGGATTGATGCGAAGCCAAGCTGTTATTTGTTGATCATAATATATACTTAACGGTCTCATGTAAGCAACATCAGCGACCTGAAGGCGGTGAGTTGTATGTGGGGGGAAACATAAAATGATAACTCCGTGGGATCGAGCTTCAATTATGAGATCAATATTTTGAGTGTGGGTACTATGCCCATCCAACAGTAACAGAACAGGTCGTTCGATTGTAGCTCCACTAAACTCGATAAACTTTTTAAACCATTCCAGAAATAACTCTGCTGTCATCCAGCCAGAATCACTGCAAACTCCCCAAGCTCCATGGGCAGCATTTAGCATTAGCTGCGGATCCATTCTTTTTCTAGGAAATACCATCATGGGTGGCATATATTGGCCACTTGCGCTGAAACATATTTCGACTGTGATGGTCGTACCTCTTTCTGCGGAAGTTATGGCCCCAACTTGCTTTCGACCTCTTTTAGCTATAATTTTTGACTTTGTCTTAGGCACAACGGAAATTCCTGTCTCGTCACAATTATAGATTCTGTCAGGTGTCAATTGATGTTCATCATAAACATTTCCTAAGAAAGTGAAAAACTGATCAACCGCCTGTTTGTTGAATCCGGCAGCACGCGCAGCAGAGGTGCTTTCAGGTTGTCTTATAGACAATTCTGGATTCCTCTTTAAAAAGCTTTGTACCCAGTATTTACCAGCTTCTTTTTTTAAATCGTTAAATAGATGTGGTATATTATTTTTAATTGCTAGCCTGTAGGCTAAGCCTCTAAGATCTTTAGTAGTTAACCCGTAAAGCCTGCTCTCATATCTAATATATATTTGCATAACTCTTTCTCTTCATCATAAGAAAAAACTGTTTTTTTAGGGCCTAACTGAACCTTCATTTTCATTGTAGCTGAAGCATTTTCCTTAGAGCTTTCACGAACCATCTTCACTTTTCTTTCTAAAGTAGTTTGGGGGACACCAAAAGTCTTCGCTGCAAGATAGTAACCCATTTTGCCTTGTACCACAGAGTCCACCGCATTTCTCATGGTCTCTTCTGACCAATCTCCTCTATTTGTTCTTCTTTTATAAATTTTCACCATTCTGCAATGAAAAAAATACCAAAATATTGTAATATATTAAAAATTATTAGTCTTTTACTAATATAGCAAAATAAATATTGGAACTATTTTAGTGCGGGCAAGATGGGGCACCCCATACCCCGTCTTGCCCTCTCATGTCCAAATAAATTAACAAATTAACCTCTAAAACACATGCTCTCACACACAAATAAACAAGTGCTTACCTGCATGAGTAATCCTTGACCCATGTGAATAGCTTTATTTGTACTTTGAAATGCTATTATTTATAGAACAATCACGGTGCAACCAAAGTGATAAAACGCTAAGAAAATCGCCAAATAATATTTTTTCCACATAACAAACAAAAACAGTGGCGTCGTCGCTCTGTCACTGCGCTGACTAAAAGCTATTATGGCGGCGCCGCCGCACACGCAGAAACGATCGTGATTGGCCAAATGGTTTCCGATATAAGACGGGTACCCCTTCTTGCCCGTCACCCCGTCTTACCCCCCCCCCCTCTCCCCTACCTATTTTTAAGTTAGTACTTGTAACATTCTTTTCTTTTTTTTTTAAATTTTCATTGAAATTTCATCATAATTTTTGTATTTCCAGTTTTAATTGCCTAAAAAAATATTTTCATCTGTGAACTTAATTGTTATTTTAGGTTGAAGTTAAAGTACAATGTTTATTGAAGAATTATCTGTATTATTAAGTGGATATATTGAATATATTTTTTATAATCCTGCGCGCAACATATGTATGTCAAATCACCTTTTTGAAAATCCTTAATTAGTATGTCTTAATTAAATAGTATTATAATTTTTTTCATTAAAAATGTTTAATGGAATATGTAAATAAGGGTTTGTACAATGTACTCTAAAAATATTGATAAATTTGAAGAAATATTTACAGCTCCAAAACTTTTTAAATAATGTGTTAAAATTGAGCATTATCGAGCTACTGCAGGTGGTCTCCCCCCTTAAATATGTTTTAGAATTTTTTTATATATTTTAATATATTTGTAGCAGATAGTTGAATTTAGATCAATAACAATCGTTGTCGCAGTTATAAAAACTTAGGTTATTTTAGAACATATTGAAAAAAAAGGGGATACAATAAAGGATTAAAGTTATTTTTTTGTTTTAGTGCTACACGGCGAATTTATTTTGCTAATACTTTTTTCATTTGGCGAATGTTTTTTATTTTTAATTAGCCAAATTACTAACGTTGGTCAAATGTCAGCGAGAACACTGTAGTAGTATAACATTGTCATCAGAAATACATGTATAAGCAAAGTTGTATCTCAATCAGATAGTAAGAAGTTGTTTAAAACTAACAAGGAAGATTAAAAACTAAATTTATTAAAATGTATATAATTTTTCAAATAAATTCATTACTTTACGCTATCTACCAAGCGTAAATCAAAGCGATAAATCTTCCGCAATCGGAATCTACGCTGAATGACGTCTTACAGTAGATATTAATTTTTTAAACAACTTGCAATCACGAAATTCATCCTGGTTTTTAAAATAAACACTTGAGTGCTCATAAAACAATACTTTTTTAACTTTTCCAACATAGTTGAAAAGTGTTTATGAATTCGTTTTGTTTCTCTGTCCCACCATTTGTAATAGTGATTCTTGTGGCGTAGTAGCTGCTATTCTATTAGAACACTTAGAAAAGGCATGATCACGTATAGTAGTCCAGGTTCAGATGTACGAAAAAAACCCCACAATGATTGCTAAGTTATTCTTTATTCAGACATGTATTACTAGGGGGCACACATACAGTACTCGGAGAAAATCTCCGAACAGCGATTAGCAACTTCACAAGACCAGAGCAGTGAGTCAAGTGGCCTTGTACATAGCAACAAACCGCCACTTTTGGCATGATAGAAAATCGCCAACATACACAAGTTCGCCCATGCACAATGGATAGTATACGCCAAATAACAGTTAAAATGCAGCCAGCAAGATCAGAATTCAATTTGGTTTCCCAACTGGGATGGAAAGGAAAGGTTGCCAAACGATAAATTGTTACACGTGTTGTTATGTCTAAACACAGAGGCACACCGAAGGGACATCAGATTTTACTGCGCAGATGTTAAATTCTTTTTAGGGTTTTGTCGAGAAAGGAAAAAGAAGCGTAAGCATAAATTTCAACTGCGAAACAGAGATGATCTCCTTATAAGGTAATGCAGAATTGCTTTGATCGGAAATAGCAGACATCAGGAAATTGTTTTAAACGGTTGAATAATATGTGAGTGTATTTCTCACAGATAAAGTTAAGCAGCTGCCGATTTTCGGTTAGAGAATTAATAAGCAAGAAAAATGGAAAAGGAATGAAGGACAACTTAAAACTAATTTTGAATTGAACAGAGACGGGGGGTGTAAAGGAATAATTTAAGAAAATAACCAATATATAACGAAATAATCGTTATATATATCACCCGGTGCACCACAAAAAAAACTTTTGCTGTCCAATGTGCATAGGCTAGCATACAATATTATAACATAAAAACATACATAAATGCAAAAGTTTTTTTTTTATATGTATCTGTAGAAATTTGACGTCATGATAATGGAGACATTTGTATTCAAAAACAGTCAGCAGTTCTAAAGTTTCTATATTTTTTTACTATTTCTGTATATGGATCCAAGCTAGTACTGTATTTTTATATGTAGAAGTTGAGTCGACTCAGACAGTACAAAAATATTACTGCAGCTTTGATTGTTATCATGACACAAGTAAAAATTTTGAAACATATACACAAAACATGAAACTAATACTAAATGAATATAAAATGGCAATACACAAAAATAACATAATAGCACTATATTTTTCAAAAAATTAAAAAAAGTAATATGATGTACCGTAATTTCGGGTGTATAAGCCGCAGATCAAACAATTCTTTTCCGACCCAGAATTTTTTAAGAAACAAATATAACTAGTTAGATCGCCGTAAATATTTGTCTTCAATCACTAAATAAGATTTCTGGGTCAAAAAAGAATTGTTTGATCCGCGGCTTATACACCCGAAATTACGGTATATTAAAAAAATAAAAATGTTTTTGTAAAAAATGTTTCATGCCGAAGCATAGGATGACAAAAAAAAGGTGCTCCAAGCACGCCCATAAAAATTTGCGTCACCCTGAATCTTGTGTACAACACAAGTATTATGGCATCGGCTTAGGGCCTAGCCTTAGATGAGGAGGGAATTGTGATGCTCCCCCGAAGGCACTAGCGGTCTTCTGAAGGAGCCCACGTCAAATTACATGAAAAAAAATTGAATTGTTGTGAATTGGAATCACAATTCAAAAATTTGAATCGAAACTCCAATTCCAAAACTTTGTCTCTCAACACAATGAAGCTTGAACCCTTAGGGCATTAATTTTGAACGGGAACAAGACTTCAAAGGGAAGAATTCAAAAAGAAAAAAAACAAAAAAAATGTATATCATATAATAACTAATATGGGCAGACAATCCTAGAGTGAAGAGAGACGAAAAATGTGTCACAATCGAGTGGGGGGTGATGAACAAGTCATATACAAAAATGTGTTATATTTAACTACATGAATCATTTGTTTACTTTTCTAAACTACAGTACCTGTTTATCTAACTATAATATGTTTGACTTATAGTACAGGAATTGTTAAGTGGGAGGTTAGCTACTGGAAAATTTACTAAATTAATGAGTATTGTCAAAGAAATTTTAAGTGTACTGCAAAAAGAAACAAAATAAAAAGTAAATAAAATTTAAGTGAGTATGAAGACATATCTAAGTGTTAAAGGATAACAATGATACCTAATATTGTTCCTAAGAGATCTTCAGAGCAACAGTGATGGACCAGCCATGATATTGTTAAAGATCAGTCAAAAACAACATACACACAACCATGAGCTCTTTGGTTGGATATGTGGTATCTTAAACATGACTTAAAAAATAATAAAAAGTGTTTTTACATTAGCTTCTGTTTCTTAGATTGTATGTGTGAGGTTGATAAAACGTATTAAAGTTAGTGTTGTTTATATGACTTGATGCATCAAATAAATGTCCATAACGAGGAGGTGCTAGTAAAAGTCTATCAATATGTACCCGAAATGCTGTGTTATCAGGAGTATACAACCTTTTAATTGAGAATGACACAGGGGAATGTTTACAAGTGACAATATATGGACCAGTATACTTTGTTTTAAACTTGTCATTTGATTTTAGATATACAATATCTTTTAAGAAAATGGATCTTAATTTAGCTTTCTGACCGTAATATTTATATCTTTTATCTTGAGCAGATTTAATGTTGTTATAAGCTTTGTGATATATCTTACTCAAATCATCAAGTAATTTGTGTACTTCAATATGTTTATCAAGAAAGGGTTGGTTGCACGACTGATCAAAAGTGTCAAAAATTAGAGAAAGTTCGCGTCCAAAATGAAGAAAATTAGGAGAGTACAATGTAGTTGCATGTTTGGAGCCGTTATAAAGTGACTTGTGTATAAATACAGCATTTTCGAATGAATGACCTTCTTGTAAAAGAATATTAACTGAATATTTGATTGACTTATTGATTCGCTCTGCAATCGCATTTGATTGTGGTCTCGAGGCAGAACTGTGTAATACCTTAATGCCCAATCTATCATTAAAAATGTTATATACCTGAGACGTGTACTGGGGTCCTAAGTCTGATAAGACAACCGAAGGTCTCCCAAAGGTGGTTATGTAAGAGAATAAGCATTTAACAACCTTACTTGCAGATATGTCATTAAGTGGAAAGAGTTCAATATGTCTCGAAAAATGATCAGTGATAGTTAAAACATATTTTCCATTAGTAAACGGTCCAAGGAGATCAGTACTGATAGTGTGACCAGGGTACCTGGGAGTGTATGTGGGCTGCAAAGGTGCGGGTGGAGTTTGGTGATGTTTAGTTTGAAGACATTTGATACAGGATGCAACAAAGTTTAAAGTGTCTACATACATACCCTTCCAAAAATATCTACCTGACAAGAATTCATAAGTTTTATTAAAGCCAAAATGAGATAAATGTGAAATTGTTAAGACTTTGCTTTTAAGTGAATTTGGAACAATAATGTGATACGAAAAAGTGTCATTAAAAATATTTTCCTTCTTTAACATTAATACTTTCGAATCAGGATGAATGAAGTAGTTAGGAAATTTTTGAGAAGATCCTTTCTTTAAGATTTCTTTATAAACAACAGACAAAGTAGGGTCATTTTGTTGTTCAGTAGCAAATGTTTCATTCGAAATTTCTAATAAAGGGTCAGGATTTGTTTGTGTACCAGAAATAAGGCAGTTAACATGCATATTAGAATCACTCGAGCTGGAGTGTGGAGTATCACATTCTACAATAGGTAAGGGTTGAGTATCATGAATCAGTTCAGGATTTGTAGCTAAAGTCTGTTGATTATTTTCAAAGTTACAGCGAGATAAGTAGTCAGCGAGTACATTCTTTTTACCTGGAATATGTTGAAATTTGTATGTGTATTCTGAGAGATTCATGAGCCAACGAGAGATAATATCAGCCGGGTTTGTAGTTTTGTTGTACTTTTCTAATGGTTTACTATCTGAAAGGATTACAAATTCTCTGTTGTATGAATAATATTTGAAAGCAGTAACTGATTTATGAATCGCCATGAGTTCTAATTTAAGTGCAGGATATTTTTTTTTCTGATGCTTTTAAAGATTTTGAAAAGTATGCAACAGGTAATAGTTGTTTATCATGTTCTTGTAGTAAGACGCCAGAAATAGCAATATTTGACGCATCAGTATTTAAATAGAACTTTTTGTTCCAGTCAGGTAATCTAACCATGGGTGGATTAAACAATATCTTCTGTATGGTGTCCATAATTTTTTTATGTTTACTTGTCCACTTAAATTTGGCTTTTGGAGTAGTTAAGTTTATGAGAGGCTGCACAAGTTCAGAAAAGGATGGAACCAGAGATTTGTAGAATGTAATGACACCAATGAGTGCTTTTAATTGACGTTTTGTTGTAGGTGTTGGAAAAGATGTTATTTTTACAATGTTCGACTGAACAGGAGAAATAGTTTGATTTTCTACGTGAAATCCAAGATAATCTAAACTGGTTTTGTGAAAAGTGCATTTGTTAGGGGACAGCGTTAAGTTATATTTTACTAATATTGCAAGAATTTTATCCAACTTATCACACATTTCTTGATATGAATTGGCACCAACAATAAGATCATCTTGGTAGGTATAGACACCTTCTAACTGTAATTCATCAAGTAAGGAGTCCATTAAAGCTTGATAAATTGAGGCGCTAGATTTTAATCCGAATACTAATCTCTTATACCGAAAAGAACCGAACATTGTAGTGAATGTGAGCTGATTTTGAAATTTTGCAGGCAAATCATTCTGATGATATGCCTGATGAAAGTCGAGAGAAGAGAAAAAACGATATTGTGAAAGATTTGAAATAATAGTTTGAATTTTTGGAAGTGGATAGGACGAACCTTGAATTATAGTATTAACCATTCTGAGATCTAATGCGAGTCTATATTTCTGTATACCTGTACCGTCTGGTTTCTTTTTAACAAGGAGCATGGGGCAGGCCCATTCGGAACAATGACGTTCAATGATTTTGGCATCAAGCAACTGTTTGATTTGATTTAAAACATCCTTCTGCACAGCTTGGGGAAGAGGGAAAGGGAGAGTCTTTATGGTGTAATCATTAATGAATTTCAAATCAGGTACAATTTTATCAGTATGACCAAGTGTGTCTAATGATTTGGAAAAGGCAGGATAATAATTAAGTAACAATTTAGTTAGGTTCTTTGCTTCATTCGAATTTAAGTGAGTAAGATTAAAATCCTTAGCCGATAAATCCTGCTTTCTTTTTTGTAAGATTTCATTAGAAGCCTGAATGAAATTTACAAAGTGCTGTTCTGAGTTATTTTGCTTGTCAGACATTTCAGAAGTATAGTCGCGAATTTTCTCAATCTCAGATAATTGACCTATTTTTGTGTGTTTAGGGAGATGAATGGTCTTTTCAGAAGTGTTTTTAAGTGTTATTGAGAAGAAATGATGTATTTGTGAAGTTTTCTTTCTTTTATTGGATAATTTATTCATTTGAATAATGGCATCATTTCCTATTAATTCTTTTGTTTGTGCCAAATATTCAAATAGACAATTTCTGTTATTGTTGATGTTATTGGAAGTGTAAACAGAGCACCATATTTGTTGTTGGGGTTCTAATATTATTTTTCGAGTTAAGAACACCGCTTGATTCATTACAACATCACTCAAAGAATTGCATGATTTTGATTGTTTCTCTCCAGAAGAATCTTTACTGGTTTTTAAAGGAACAGAGAAATTATTGTTGACATGGAGACACTTGTTAAAAGTATCGATGACAACATTGTATCTAGTTATAAAATCAAAACCTAAAATGCCTTCAAAACTGGAAGACTCGGGTATGTCAACAATATAAAAGTGGTGTGAAAAAGCTTTTTGTTTTAGCTTAATGGATGTTCTGATGCAGGCGGAAAATGAGACGTCTGAATTGACAGTTTTAATATTGACGTCAGTGGACAGTCTTTTATATTTTAAGACAGGTTTAAGTTGATTAAATAATTTTTGTGAAAGTAAAGATATACTACTACCAGAATCAGCCAACAAAGTAATATCATGGTTTGCTATAGTGGCTTTAACAAGAGGAAGGGATGGTGACATAGTGTTTACACTACAAATTATCTGAACATTATCACTTTCTGTTTGTGTACTGATGTTATTTGCTATCTTAATGGAGTCAAAAGTTTGGGAACCTACTGAATTAACTAGTCTCGAACTTGAAATTTTAGGTAAAACAGGGTCAAAAAGAAAAGTTGCTGATGTAGAAGTATTAGATTGAGACACAACACCATCAGCATAAAAATTGTATCTCTGTTTCAGTTTTCCTGAAATTGTGGAGTGGAATTTGTGTAATTGTTTTTTCTTTGAGTATTTGCTCTTTTCCATCTAAAACAAGAGAGAGCGTCGTGATTGTTTCGGCCACATAACTGACAAACAACTGGTTTTTTTGTGAAAACTTGTGTGGGGAATAACGTCTAGTGTAGCTCCGATTTTTGTAATTTTTTTTTAAACGTGAAACACCTGCGGAATGTTTTGGTCTAGTCTGCAGATTTTTTTGCTCAGTTTCGGTTTTAGTATCAGGAGGGGCAAAAGACAATGCATTTATTTTCTCAGAAATTTCTTTCAATTGGGATTCGATGAGATTTTCTGGTCTGTGTACCGAAGGTAAGGAATGTAAAATTTTTTCATTCCTTAAAATTTCATGAAGGGTTTGCGCTCTTTCAACTGCTGTTTTATAATCATTAATGCCTTCTTCCTGTAATTTTATTCTAATATTTGAAGGAAGGGCTTCTAGAAATTTCATGAGTTTGATAGTGTTGCGTGCATTTTCGTCATTGATATCTGCATAAACAGTCGCCGCAAGAACATTTAGTCTATGAGCTAAATTTTTTATGGTCTCAGAAGGCATAAGTGCTAAACTGGACAATTCAACAGAGGCAACACATTTACTAGGGGGGGCGAAAAATGACGCAAATTCCTTTTCCAGCAAATCAAGGTCTGTTATCTTTTGCAGGTCAGGGTTTTGGGCTAGAAATTTTTGTGCAGGCCCAACTAACTTTCCCTTTAAGATTGCAATTGTTGTCTGTGGGTTATATTTATTAATTTCCGCACAGACTCTAATTTGGTCAAAGAAAAATTTAAGTAAATCTGGATCTCCATCAAATTGAATGATATTTATCGGAATTTGTTTTGCCGCCATGATTACAGTTTTTTTTTTGTTTTGTTTTGTTTTGTTTACGCTCACAAGTTTTAGAGAAATTGTTACACAGACCGGATTTATACCCTAAAGCACATTGAAAACGAGTAATTTTCCTAGCTATTAAAAAATATGTAAACTAGCAAAATAAATAGATTTTAAAATATACCTCACTTTAAAGATATCTTATTTAAACCTTTTATGACAGTAAAGCAAGGAAGCACATACAACAGGTAAATCATTTAGAAAATAAAATAAATAAAATAACAAAATAATTACACTTTGAAACATATATCTATATATTCCTTCACTTTAAAAAAATACTTACTTTATCTTTAGATAATAAAGCAAAGAAAACTCTATAGAAAACCGCAAAAACTGTTAGCAAGCAAGGGAAAAAAAATCCTTTAACTTCTTTACACAAGGAAAAAAAATTCCTTTTTTTGTAACTTAAAACCTTCTGATTTATTTATATTTTTTGGATGAAAAAGAATGTTCTTATTTTAACCTTGTAATTAAAAGTTCAAAACTGGTTAAACACTCATTTAAGCATACTAGAGAATCTAAATACAAATTAAAAAAAACGAAGGGGTATGGGACGTTAAATATGAAATAATAGCACATAAATGCAAATAACTGATAAAAACTGCATAAAATGTCAGCAAAAATAATAACTAGAAATGACAACAGTTACCGTGCTTTCGCAAATTAAAAATCTTTGCAAAAACACAATAACAGGATTATATTAATGCTCTACAACAGAACATAAATGTTGACCGTTGTGTCCTGAATGTGAAAGCAGAACATGAAATAAACAAAGTAGGTGGGTTGACTTACTGATTTAGTTTTAAAAAATAATTAAATGATTACTAATTTAATAACACAAAAACTTAGGGAAATGGGGCAAGATCTGCTCTCACGTTCAAAATGTAGATTATTTCGAAGTTGATTTTCGTTGTTGTGCACTTTTTCTCTTTTTTTTTATCACAGAAGACTAGCAGAAATTTTATATTGTAAACAGGTAATTGAATATTCACTTATCGAAGGTGGTGACACCTCTTTTAGAGAATTTTTGTAATTCTCTTATTTATTTATTTATTAATTTTGTGCACTGTTAACTGATACATAGGATGAATTATTTCTGCTGAATTTCTCAGAATTGAAGACTTATAGGGCATGTGCAAAATTTTTTTAATTTCTCTTGCAGACACCCGTGAATGAATCACTATTTTTTTGCACGATGAATGACTTTACGATGCATAACAACACAGGAATACTTGTTATTCACTAAATTTTCTATGAGACTTTATGAAATTTTTGTATAATACTTGACTAAACACACACACTATGAATGAGTCGATGATAGCACTGTAATCACACATAAATTGCACTAATTTTAATTAGAAATATTTTCACACTCTCGAAGCGGTATTAAGCGAACACAATGCACTTTATCGCCCATGAAATTTTTTTCTATGGCATATTCTGTAATTTTGACGACACACTGTAATAGAAGCACAAAATAATAGGGGTGTCGATCGTAGAAGATTTTTACTGCAGCCCTCGATGATATCAGCCGGCGATGAAAAAAACACATCAGTCACACAGACGATGCGAGGAGATGAAAAAAAAGGGGGGGCGCCCAGCGCTCAGGCGACAATTGGCCGCAGAGTTTCCTTTTATCAGATGGAATATCGAGGGGAGACATTCCAAAGCAGTTGAGATGGAGTACACAGGGGAGGAAAAGGGGGTGTCCAGCAAAGGAATTTCAGGACGGGAACAGCGCTGTACTTTTCGACGTCGACCGCAGGTGACGATGGGGACCTCAATTCCACATCGGTTGACACTTAGCAGGCAAGACTAATAGCAATTACAATTCTACCGGGGGATGCAGAGAAGAAAAAGAAGAACCGAAATGCATCACATCCACAGGAAAGTCGCAGTTGATTGTACCCCCCTCCATATTTTTTTTTTTTTTTTTTATGTGGGGAAAAACGAAAAAGTCAAACGGTACCAGTTATTTTTGTAATAGTGATTCTTGTGGCGTAGTAGCTGCTATTCTATTAGAACACTTAGAAAAGGCATGATCACGTATAGTAGTCCAGGTTCAGATGTACGAAAAAAACCCCACAATGATTGCTAAGTTATTCTTTATTCAGACATGTATTACTAGGGGGCACACATACAGTACTCGGAGAAAATCTCCGAACAGCGATTAGCAACTTCACAAGACCAGAGCAGTGAGTCAAGTGGCCTCGTACATAGCAACAAACCGCCACTTTTGGCATGATAGAAAATCGCCAACATACACAAGTTCGCCCATGCACAATGGATAGTATACGCCAAATAACAGTTAAAATGCAGCCAGCAAGATCAGAATTCAATTTGGTTTCCCAGCTGGGATGGAAAGGAAAGGTTGCCAAACGATAAATTGTTACACGTGTTGTTATGTCTAAACACAGAGGCACACCGAAGGGACATCAGATTTTACTGCGCAGATGTTAAATTCTTTTTAGGGTTTTGTCGAGAAAGGAAAAAGAAGCGTAAGCATAAATTTCAACTGCGAAACAGAGATGATCTCCTTATAAGGTAATGCAGAATTGCTTTGATCGGAAACAGCAGACATCAGGAAATTGTTTTAAACGGTTGAATAATATGTGAGTGTATTTTTCACAGATAAAGTTAAGCAGCTGCCGATTTTCGGTTAGAGAATTAATAAGCAAGAAAAATGGAAAAGGAATGAAGGACAACTTAAAACTAATTTTGAATTGAACAGAGACGGGGGGTGTAAAGGAATAATTTAAGAAAATAACCAATATATAACGAAATAATCGTTATACCATTCGTGATTTAATTCCCGTAAATATACTCGGCTTGTCATGCGATTGATTTATTATAGCATGTTAAGTATATTGAAAATGAAGTATGTAGCTTTTATAGTTCCTTTATAAGACATTTGTTTGAATTATAGTTTAATTATATTACACTGTTTCAAATATGTTAAAATTTATATGTATTACAGAGGTGCACATAGAGACTTACTATTGAATGCTGGCGATAAATCGAAAATTTTTCATATGAGTTACAATAATTATCGAATTAATTATGCGCCAAACCATAATCTCTAAAATGACCAAACGAGTTTGAAATTCAAACTTAGATGTGCATAGCACTGTTCATTTACAATTTAAAGGGACACACACAAGAATTCAGTTCCAGAACTGTTTGCGAACAGGGGCGTAAACCACCCTAGTCGCGTAGGGGGGTGTAGGCTCATAAATTTCCGACTCCAAGAAGGAAAATTTCCGAGTACTATGGCCAGCCTTAGGACTAATATACAGGGTGATTAAAAAAAACGTGGACAAATTGATATGACAAGTCAGGCATATGACAAGGGTAAAAATCACATAGGAACATAGCGGCGCAAACCACTTATTGAGTCACAAATACAGGGTGTTTCATCCTAACTCAATTTGGGTTAACAGTAATAAATTTTAGAAAACTGAAATATATTGTAATAAAACATTTAACAGACATTCTCACCTTTGTTTTAAATGTGATAACAACAAACAAAAGTGGTAGAAGTTTGCATTATGCGCGCCAGCAATATTCACTTGACACCTCACATTGTGAACTATGATTATGATAATCAGTTTATACGGTATCATCGATTGCTTGAGCAACATGTTTTTCCAGATCTTTTCGTAACGTTATCACATTTCACACAAAATAAGGTACATATCGTTGCATTTTCATTACAATACTTTTATTTTCCTCGAAAGTATTACTTTCAAACCGGGTGTAACTAGTCTGAAACACCCTGTATTTGTGACTCAATAAGTAGTTTGCGACCCTATGTTCCTATGTGATTTTTTATCCTTGTTGTATGCTTGATTTGTCATATCTTTTTCTCCACGTTTTTTTGAATCACCCTGTATGTATACAGTCGGCTCTCGTTAATTTGAATTCGTCGGGACCACAAGAAATGTTCGAATTATCCAGCGTTCGAATTATGGAAAGTATAAGAGAGGAAAACATGTTTAAAGGGATACTATTTAAAAAGAATTAATGTTATAATATTTTAAAAATCTATTTCGGTTGTTATCATTAAAATATGATTTAATATTAAATTAAAATATATAAATACATAAACTGATTAAAGTATTAGGAATAAGCAGAAACGAAGATAGGGTGGAGGTGTTATTGATGGACACACAGGGCACTAAAAAAGAGGATAGCAAATGCATAGGACTATATGTATACTTGTTCAGAACAATTCTGACAAAAACAAAAGAAAGAAAATTATTTCAAAGATCTGAATTCCGGGAGAAAATAAAGAAAAAGGAAAAAAATAGGAGTTTCGTTAGTTAGAATTAAACAAAGTCAAGGGAAAATGAGTTCGAATAAATGAAAATTTTTAACGTTATTCTGCTA
This sequence comes from Maratus speculifer, assembly GCA_964019185.1. Taxonomy (NCBI): domain Eukaryota; kingdom Metazoa; phylum Arthropoda; class Arachnida; order Araneae; family Salticidae; genus Maratus; species Maratus speculifer. The sequence continues at coordinate 341,892,526 of OZ025290.1, read as the reverse complement.
ATGAAAATCGGGACTTCATGTTTAGTTCGAATTAAGCGTAAATTCAACTTATCCGATTTCGAATTAACGAGAACCGACTGTATATATATATATATTCATATACAATTCTCAAGATAATCATGACTTAGTGTATCGAGTTTGTCAAATAATCTTATGTTATTATTAGTCTTATATAACAATAATTTTTCCCATAATTAGAAGGTCTCCTAATGGGATACAATAATCGTACCACCCGAGAGGGCCACGGGTAGTGCTTAGTACGAATAAGCAGTCACAGGACTTTCCAAGGATATATCACATGAAAGGTGCCGGCTAAATTTAGAAAAGTGGTCGCCCGTGATATATCACAAGAGAGATGTAGACCTTATTTAGGAAATTGTCCTCCCGACCAGAATAGACCCTTCCCCTAACTGATTTTCATATATTATAAATAATATTTATCGGAGGTCCCCGTAAAAAAACCCGAACTAAAATGATAAAACGCTACAATTTTGAAAAAGATCGAAAATTGTCCCCGGTAGGGAAATAGGAGGGGGTCAGTTGGAAGAAAGAAAGATTTATAATATGAAAGAGTGATCTGAGGGTTTTTCTATGATAGGTCACATGATGGGTCCGAAAAAGTATGGAATTTTTCCACCCCAATTTAACATCCTCGGGGAGTGGAAATTTTAAAATATCGCTGAAACACATATTTAATTAGTTTTTAATAATTTTATTTTCTGCCGTTTCACGCTCTTATTAAAAAAGACTGCTGAGATGCACCAATTATCCAAAATTTTTCGATCCCCTTCCTTTTCCCCCTTATGGGGAATTTCTGAAATCGTTGGATTATGTGTTTGATAATTTTTTAGAAGATTTATTTTCTGAAATTCCACGCTCCCACCTTAAATGTTTGCTGAGATATGGCAAGTTGTTCCAGAATTTTGCCGCCCCCCCCCCCGCCGCTTCTGCCTCTTAGGGGGACAATTTCAAAAATTCTATCTTAGTGCACGCTTACATCATAAGAAGTATTTTCTCTCCAATTTTCGAGCTGTAAGTTTTGTAACTAACACATAGGGCGGAAGGAGCGCCCAGTCGTCTAGGTGCCCAAGCGTGTAAGAGTTACGTTGAAGAGAAAACAATGTTCTATCTCTCTCTATTTTTTTTTTTTTTTTTTTTTAATCAATTAAAATTTCTTCAGCGTTTTTTTTTTTTTTTTTTTTTTTTTTTTTTTTTTTTTTTTTTGCTTGGGGAATATTTTAGAGACAAAAATTTGTCAAAAATATGGCATTTCTTAACATAAGATTAAATTCTTTCTAACGACAAACTTTCAAGCAGCGTATAATTTGGTGATACCGATCATTTTTCCGATTAAACAAAATGTAATAGTATTAATAAAATATTAAAAAATTGAATACAATTGGTTCAGGAAAAAGAAAACGAACGTATTATTTCTGAGAGAAGTAAACTCGTATAGACTGTAAAATATCCAGATTATTTTGAGATAAAAATTCAAAGTATTTGGGTATTTTCAATTTTCATCCTGTATCATATAAATTTCTTAAGCACATTTTTAAATCAATCAAAAATTATGTAACAAAGTAAATAAAAACAATTTCACATTTTTAATTTTTTCTTAAATAAAATGAAAAGCAATTTCACATTTTTAATTTAATTTTTTTTTTTTTTTGATACAATAAAAAGAAAACACAAAACAAAAAGAAAACACAAAATTAGTCAGTAGGAATAATTAAAACCATAATTATTTTCAATTAAAGGTAAAATTTGTATGGAGTGGAAAATATCCAGATTGTGATATGGAAAAATACAAAATATTTGTATTTCAGCTTTGAATTTTCATGGGGTACCACCTAAATTCTGTGATACATATTTCTAACTAAATTTAAAATTTAAGTAAAAAAATAGAAGTTTATTAACTTTAATCAGTATATTTTAAAATTTCGACACTAAACTAAAAGCTTTCCGACAGTAAATCAATACAGGTGGATTTCGATATCTCGAAGCCAAAAGGCACAGGGAAAAAAAATAATTGTAATTTAAGAAATTACCCCAACCATTTGAAAAATGTTTCACTCGATACATTCATCTATCATTTTAAGCTAAATACCAGTTGTTTTATTGTGTATTATCCGTGCCACTGCTATAAATGACTTTATACATGCTGCAATTTGAAGGTACGGTTCGTTTAAGTTATATCACTCTATTGTCGCCAAGCATAAAAGTTGGCGACGAAAGAAACATTTCAAACTATTTAACATTGTTGGTGCAAAAGTAATCATTATTAAAATACAGCTTTGGCATATACTGTTATACTTGTAAGACTTTGGCATATATTGTTTGATTTTACAGAGCAGAATTTTGGTGATGGAGGTTTTAAACCAAAATCGATCGCAGCACATGCATCTGTGAATGGGTCCATCAGACATCGAATCAAAAAAGTTTTTTCCCAGTTTTTCCCAAGCCGATTGCTTTTTAGTTTTCTTTTTAGGTGGTGGAAAATCAAGAGTAATAGCTATAACATTTTCCGGCTTGTTAGAATCACTATTGGCACTCAAATTTTCCTGGTTAGAACCGACCGATAGTAAAACGCCATGGCTAGTGGATTGGTCGCCCTGGCGACATGATGTTTTACAATTAATCGGTTCGGCATTAAATTGCTTCCTTTTTCGTGATCGCCTTTCAACACGTAATTGGTTTTCAGCGGCTCAATAATCTTTTGATTTTATCATTTTCTGCATTGAAAGACGTTTTTGCGCCAAACCAAATACAGTATTACTCAGTTATCCCGTCGACCAATTTCGCCAAATGATACGAATCGCCAAACTAATAAGCAACTTATACATGTTGACTGTGTTTAATATCATTGAATGCGATATTCACGTTCATTCATTTCTTTGGCTTCGGCTTTTTCCGTATCTGTTAATTTCCGTCTACCCATTTTTAAATTTGTTAGTTTTCTCCTTTATTACAATGATTTTAACCATTTTAATTTACTATTCAAATAAAAATTCTTCTAAAAGTAAAGAATTTAATTTAAATTCAAATAAAAATTCTTCTAAAAATAAAGAATTTAATTTAAATTCAAAAGTGGTAACATCATTCAAAAGTGGTAACATCATTCAAAAGTGGTAACATCATCGGGTCCATTCTCCCGAAAACAACAACCATTTTTCAAATGGTTAAAAATCGGTATATCCAGGTTTTATTCAAAATATCACGGTGTAAAATAACATCAACATTGCTAGAATATGTACATAATTATTTTTTTTTTTTTCGTCATATCGAGGTTTCCGAGTACACAATGTTTGTCAAATCAAAATTTTTCTGAATAGTTTTATCAGAAAAATAAAACCCTATATATTAATAAATTGTATTAATTAATTAGTAAATTAAAGTACTTAGTAAATTACCAGTTAGTTAAATTAATTAATACTAGTTCCGGCTAAGAATAAATTTGTTTTTTTTTCGTTTCTAAATTGCTTTTTATTTTTCTAATTAGAAACTGCAAGTGGAAATAAATTCGATTACGAATAAAATTTTATAGGTTTTCTTCGATCTAATTTGTTTTTCTTATTTAATTAAAAACTATCAAAATATTTCTCCAATTCATAAATATTTATAGATTAATACTTTTTTTCGGCTAAATTTTTTTTTTTTTCTGATCGAACAAGAATTTTTTCGACTGACTTTCCGTTCTTCCAATTTATAATTTTTTATAGGTTAATATGTAATGTAATACTATTTTTTCCGACTAAACATGCCTTTTCCGATAGAATGGAAAACTTTCCGAAAGATATTTTCGTTTTTTCAATTTATAAGTTTTTATAGGTTAATACCATTTTTTCCGATCGAACAAGAATTTTTCCGACTGACTTCTTCGTTTTTCCAATTTATAAATTTTTATAGGTTAATAAGTAATACTATTTTTTCCGACTAAACATGCCTTTTCCGATGGAAATGGAAAATTTTCCGAATAATATCATCGTTTTTCCAATTTATAAATTTTTATGGATTAATGCCATTTTTTCCGATCGAACAAAAATTTTTCTGACTGATTTTTCCGTTTTTCCAATTTAAAAGTTTTTATAGGACAATACGTAATACTATTTTTTCCGACTAAACACGCCTTTTCCGATGTAACATGAGATTTTCCGAATGATATTTCCATTTTTCCAGTTTAAAAGTTTTCACTTCCGACTAAACTTTTTCCGATCGATCTGGGAATTTTCTGACCGATTTCTTCTTGGGGGGGGGGGGGGGGTCATACATATGTATATCATAGCAAACGCGGTAGCGTTTGGTATAATATGTTTAAGAAATAGAAAATGCGAACGTCTTTTTTAAATTTCTGGCGAACCAGTTGACGTACAACAGTGATTTTGTTTTCAAAAGATAGAACTCGACGAGACGAATAAAATGATAGCATTAGAAAAAAAATCGCAGTTTACTGTAGTTTTTTATTTAACTTTTAACGAAAAAATAAAGACGAAAAATTCAACAAGCAATAGCTAACGTTATTATGGATGGATTAACTTCATTTTTGGTTTATTTTTATCGTCTTGATAAAACTTAGAACAGTTTTTTTTTTCATCGTTGTATGTTTGATAATTTCTGAGAAAATCGAATTTATGTCTTAAACCTCCAGTTGAATATTGCCTTTTGCTGTTGCGATTGTAGTTTTTTTTATTCATTGCCACCAAATTTAATATAAAAATTGTCATGTATGTATTATAATTCATTCAAATGAAACAAATCACGTGAAAAACATGGTTAATTGTTTTTATTGCGAAGCTTTTAGTTTCAGTTCTTTAAATAATAAAGTTGTGAACGCAGTGTTATTTATTTTTTGTTTGTTTGTTTGTTTGAATCCATGGTTAATTTTTCAAATAACATGCATTTCATATGACCATGGGATGATTTTCTCGAGTTTCCTAACATTTTGAATTTTAGTAGTAGAAAAAAAATGGAAAAAAAAAACCAAGGACATAAAAAAAAAAAGTATCTGAGAAAACCAGAATTTCTTTTCAGGAACTAAATGTAAGATTTTTTAATTATGATCATATAAAGTCCTAATTTACATAAGGAAAATATATAGAGTAAAACAAAAACTTCACATTCTGTCCATATCTTAAATAGCATTCAATTGATTTTAAATAGGGATGTGATGTCAAATACGCATTAGGGTACCTAATTGACACGAAAATGTTGTTATTTTGTCTGATATGATAACCGGGAAAAATATATGTTTATTTACCTTTATTTAATTTTCTTAAATTTTATAAATCATTTCATTCTGTTGTTATTAATTTTCAATACAACTTGATTATCACGTCGACCAATTTCGCCAAATTGTACAAATTATCAATTTATTCACCATGTAATTCATATTGGCATAATTTTTATTTTAAATAACGAAAGAAGAAATAAATTAGTAAAACACCAATAAAAGTACAAATAAAAACTTGAACTCAAAATCACATTATGGCATAACAAACATGGGTAACCTATTTAATGTAAACTGAATGTAACATTTGTGATAATCCGTTATTGGCATTTAATTTTATAATTTGGCGATAATTTTTTGGTCGAAGGGTAATCAATTATCACCGGTTTTTAGTCATTATTATTTTCTTTTGAAAATAATAGAAAATAGTTAATAGAGGTACTACTTGGTTATCCCGTCGACCAAAAAACCATCGCAAAACTATAATATTATATGCCAATAATGGATGATCGTGAATGTCGCATCCAATGACATTAAATACGATGCACGTGTTTAAAACGCCATTAAGGGATTTTTATTTCGACTTTTTATTTGTATTTTTTATTAAGATTCTACAAATAGACGCTTTCAGTGTGACGTCAGTCATGACATTTTCCTTGGATACTGACTCCAAACAAACGGTCGCTATGCTTCATTTCTTATAAAATATAAATCGTAGAAAATGGTATCATTGCATATAAAGCATTAAACATGTGTCTGTTATATATAGCTGAAAATTGTTGCTGTAATATGCAAATAAAATAGAAAATACAGCATAGCAACCGTTTGTTTGGAGTCAGTATCCAAGCAAATCGTCATAACTGACGTCACGACTGAAAGCGTCTATTATTTTTTTTGTGTTATTTAAAATGAAAATTATGTCTATATGTATATTTTTGCTATGAGTTTGGCAATTTGTATAGTTTGGCGAAATTGGTCGACGGGATAACTAAGTAGTACCTTAATATATATGCATGTAATTGAAGTTTGAATATTAAGCTTTTGCGAAATTGGCGTCAGAAGAATATCGCACAATGTCGTGCACAAGGCTACCTTATCATAATAACATGATATTATGATAAGGTGGCCTTGGTCGTGCATATATGGCATCTGTGCGAAGAAAGCATCAAATGAAAAAACACATGGTGATGCAAAAAACTTTTGTGATGGTGTGAAGTGAATGTAACATTTACGATCAGCAATTATTGGCATTTAAAAGTATTTTTGCTTGAGATATTGTCGAAAAAGCATTGCAAAGATATACTTTCCCTCTCCCTTCCATTTCCAAATGTACTAAATTTAAAATTATGGGAAAAAATCAGAGTTTACTTAAAACTGTACATAAAAAATATAGTAATTATCCTAATTTTTCTAATAGAAATTCTCAATTTCAAAGCTATTTTAAAATTGCAAATTTAATCGGCTAAATCGCCAAGTTGCATAATGATCATCGCCACTGAATATATAAATAATGCCATATTTGCAAACTTATCGGTCAAAAAGCAGAGGAACCTTGGTTTACGGCCGCCTCTGTTTTTGTCAAGTTCGGTTTATGACCAACTTCAGTGATCAAAATTTTACTCTTTCGGCGTAGGATAACTCGATTCGCAACCAAAACTGTCGAATAGTTCAGTTGGCAACCCTCACATAACTCTTGTTATAAGTCAAGTTTGGAGTAAAGTGCGCGTATCAGAGTGCTTTGTGACCTTCAGTACAGTAAAAAATTTTACTTATTGTTTTAATTTTAATCAGTTTTGCGAAATTTTTAGCCTTTATTATGACTTCTAAGAATGAAAAAGCCTTTAGTGATAGCAGTAGTAAGAAGCTTAAGCGAAATACTGATCAATTATAAAAAAAAAAGTAGTGACAAAACTTAAGAACGATGATAGTGTAATCAAAATAGCTAAACATAACGGTGTATATGAACCGTCGATTACTCCGATTATCAAGAACTAGTCGGATGTGGCAACCCCAAAACTATTTTCTATCTCATGCATTTAATGAGTCAAAATTCTTTATTACAGCGCCAAAATCAAATGACAATCATATGCTCACCGTGAGGATTCTAAAGGTATGAAATTCCGAACATTAGTGTTTGAAATTTGAAATAGGACTGTTGCGGATATCGGGAAAAATACAGCACATATGCGACACTTGTTGGAAGATTTACCCAAAACACGCAATGCGCAATAATATAAATCAAAAAGTGAGTAAATCTCAAGTTTGATGAAAATTTGTGCATTAATTCCTGCGATAGAGATAGTGTGGTAATCGGAACAATTCAGCATAGCAGCGCCATGTGTTTGGTTATTGAAACCAAAACGTAAACAAAGTCATATCATATCTAGACACACGGCAGTGTGTCAGCCAAGTTCACAACGTAAAAGCGACTCACCAGCCGTGGGTTATATTACCCGAACCATTTCGGGCCACTTTTGACCCCTCAATAACTTAAATTCTATTTGACCTACACAACTGCAATTTTTCGTGTCGTGTAAGACCATCTTCTAATTTCCGAATCCTATAAATTTTTTAAAAAATCTTTTACCGTTCACGAGAAATTGACGTCTGAAAATCACTGTTTTTACCACTGACTCACTCATAGAAATGTTTGACTACTTCCAGGCGACTTAGGAAGTTGAAATTAGGTGTGGAGGTAGGTTATTGGATCTATAAATAAAAAAAATTCAAAAATCACCATTAATTAAATATTAATGGTTGATTAGGAGATAAATATTGGATTAATATGGGAGTTTATGAGAATTTCACAAAATACCAGAAATAGTGCCAAGTTGGCGCTACTTTTGGCGAGTATCGGGGCGAATCTCTGAAACTACCAAACCCACAACAGTCATGTGTGGTGTGATGAAAATCCACATGAAACCAGACGCCGAGCAGCCCAGGAGCGTTTCTCAGTAAATGTGTGGGCCGGCATTCTGGGGGATTGCCTCATTGGCCCTTATTTGTTACCTGAACGGCTGACAGGTGGAAATTACCTGATTTTCCTGGATCAAGTGCTGCCGCAGCTTCTGGAGGAGGCGCACGTACCCGAAGGTTTGCGTCGCCAGATGTGGTTCCAGCACGATGGAGCTCCGGCCCATTACACGAACGACGTGCGTCTCCATCTAAACGCAAGGTATGGCAAGCGGTGGATCGGGCGTGGGGGTCCAGTTCACTGGCCTGCCCGATCACCAGACCTCACCTGCTTGGATTTCTTCCTTTGGGGTTACCTGAAGGCCGAGGTATACCATACACCTGTCAGCAGTGCTGAAGAACTTGTGGCGCGCATTGTGGCAGCTGCAGGGCAGATCAGAGATACTCCTGGCATTGTTGGAAACACACACTCCTCAATGCGACGGAGGTGCGAAGCCTGCATCATGGCCCAAGGTCGAAATTTCGAGCATCTTCTGTAGTGTTATTTTTTGTAAATAAATTTCCAGTATCATTGATGTTTTTGGTCTAAATTTATTCAGAAGTGTTGAGCAGAGGTAGAAAATGTGTTTTCATTATTACTAACTGATCGTAGCGCCCCGTTTCCAGTTAGCGTCCGAAATGTCAACGAATTATGTTTTTTGCCCAAAGCGCCCCCTATCGATGTTTCTTTTTGTACCGTTCAACTGAGTTTCAGAGAGCCCCAGCAAACAGAATCATGAAAATGCATGCCATAAGTCAAGAAATCTGTTTGTTTATCTCTTAGGAGCCTTCGAGTTTCGACCACCCTGTACTTTGACATTTTATTCCGGCTCTTACGCTTTTTGCAGGGCTCTACTTTTGGGTTCAAACTTTAAGTTAGAGTATAAACTTTGGCGAGCATGTGTTAAATTATCAAAATAACGGGCTTAAAGTTGTTGTCTAGCGCTCCAAAGTCTGCAGCGCCCCCTATCCATGTTTTAAGAGATACGCTTATCAAATTGGTACTGAAGAAAGTCTAAACAAACAGAATCATTTCGACGCAACAAGCAAGAAAATCTAACCATTTCCCTAGTTTTTATGACGTTTCGAATTTCGGCACCCAAATTTTCGAAAGCGCCTAGCGCCTTACCATCGCGTCAGGGACCCTACATTCCCTATTCAAAAATGTTCGTCTAGGTGTGCTCTATCGATCCTTAAAGTTTGTCACCGACGAGCTGAATCACCCTGTATATCTATATATATAAATCTTTCCTTTAGGAAGTTCATCGGATGGTCTAAAATAATAACATGTTTCACCGTACCTCAGAAGCAAATTCAGGTAGAAGCAATTCAAATGGAATTCACCTACTAAAAAGAATCTTAATTACTTTAGTACTTTTGTAATTTGTCAGTTATTTAGTCATTTTAGAGGTATTTTGTCGTCAAAATGAACTTTGAACGGACCAATGTAAGATTACATAAATCAGACAAAAATTGTGGGTATTTGATTCGATATTAAGATTGTTTATTTAAATATATTTCGTTTGATTCAAGATTATTTTAAAGATACTGACCAGCGTAGCGGGCGGAGGCTGCTAGTATTAAATAAACCTAATTTAATATTAAGCCTAAGGAAACAAATATCTACTTATTTGACAAAAAATAATGATATCCTATCAAAAACATAAATGTGAAAGAATGCCAAGTTCGTTAAAGGTTTCGCTAATAAAAGAAGTGAGATCTAACTGCAAACCAAGTTCTTTCGAAGCTTCTTAAATTTTAGCTCCTGTCATGCATAATATTCTTCAATTGCTTAAAATGATTTGGTATGTTACTTGTTATTCAATAGAGCGACTTGGCAAGTTTTCAGCCACCAACTTTAATGCTTCAGTCAGAGTACAATTTAACTTAGCATCTGATTGGCAAAGATCTAGTCAATCGAGTGTTCGAATAAGTACATTGAAGTTAAGGTATTGATAAATTAATTAAATGGTCAACTTTAAGTTCTGATCAATTAAATAGAGAAATTTGAATAAGAGAAAACTTGCCAAGTCGCTCTTTTGAATAACAAGTAACATACCAAATCATTTTAAGCAATTGAAGAATATTATGCATGACAGAAGCTAAAATTTAAGAACCTTCTAAAGAACTTGGTTTGCAGTTAGATCTCACTTCTTTTATTAGCGAAACCTTTAACGAACTTGGCATTCTTTCACATTTATGTTTTTGATAGGATAAAGATTAACTGAATTTGAAGTTTGATGAAAATCCGTGCGTTAATTCTCGAGATAGAACTATTGCGAAAATAATGAAAAATGCAACTCGGTTAAGCCATCAGTTGAACGATTTAAATCAAAATGTAAACAGCAAACAGCATCAATTTATATCAGGGATTACCTGAATATAATTTTTTTTAATCCCATGCATTAGTTCTTGAATAGAGCGCCCAAAAAATTTATATCACATACAGAAAGTCAGATACAAGAATGGATTATGATCGTGAACTGAGGTTCCACTGTATATTATGTAAAAATTTAATTACAGCTGGTGATTTCAATGTCAATTTTACAAATAATACTAGACATGAATTTTCAGTATATTTTCATCCTAGGTTTGGCGCAAATCTATTAAGGCAGTATTTCGAGCGACTTTCTCCAAGGAAGATAATTTAACCAATAATTTCCCTGAAAATGTCCCAGAATATTATTCAATAATTGGAATAAGCTATTCCAATAGATATCAGGAAGGAGAAAAAAAAATATTTCACTTAATTTTGTTAAAAATTTAAATGTGAAAATTCGTTTTTATGTGCATTGACTACAAAATTATGTTTAGCGACCTTTGGGGTGCCATGATCACAAAAATCGCACTAATGGCGGAAATATTTCATATTTATAACATCTTATTTTAAAAACAAGTAGATAAGAATGCTACGAATCCTATGCGAAAAGAATAAAAATTTCTATTCGCATTATTTTTCTACAATATATGTATTATCTAAAATTAATTGAATCTGTCAATTTCTGTAAGAACAAATTAAAATTAATTTCGTTTTTTCACGTTTTTTGTCCATTGATTAAATAGTTCAATATTGAGCGAAATAAGAAAAAGTACTGGGAATATTTAAAAGCAACTGAGGTTTTCTAATATTTAATATATAATTATCAAAAAAATTAAATGACTAGTATTAAAAAATGCTCTGACGAGCACCAAAAAAGTTAATATGTTTTAAAGTATGAAAAAGTTTTTGACAAGAGCTTCTAATTGAGAATGAGAAAGGACAAGGGGTCCCTTCTTGGCTGCAATTCACTGTCAATGCCAAATTTGAAAAAATCATATTTGCGCTTTTTTCATATAAAAGAAATCAGTCACTGTTACGATAAAATTGTGTAGTGTAAACGCATAATTAGAAAAGACACCACGTGATTAAACATGAATGTAAAGCACAATAGGGCCAAAAACCATATTTCCCGCCGAAAGTGTTGAATTCAGACACTTTTCTCAGGGAGGATCTTCTGTGGTTTCGGGGGGGACACAATATAGTTCTAAGGGGATTATACATTTTACCATTAAAAACACAAAATCTAAATTTTATTGGGGGGGGGGCATTTGATACCTTCGGTAGGGAATATCCCCCCGGCCCACCTCCTGCATTCAACACTGCTTGCAGCGTATCACATTCACGCAGTCCCACCATAAACTGTCGCAGGGTAAAACAGCACAGAAAACTGATTTTAGTGCAGTTGCAGTGCAGAGTCAACAATGCAGTTAACATGTAAAGCACGATTGAAAATTTTACTAAAAAGTAAAGATAGAAAGTTTTACGCAAATTTCTTTTATATGGAAAAAGCGCAAATATGATTTTTTTCAAATTTGGCATTGACAGTGAATTGCAGCCAAGAAGGGACCCCTTGTCCTTTCTCATTCTCAATTAGAAGCTCTTGTCAAAAACTTTTTCATACTTTAAAACATATTAACTTTTTTGGTGCTCGTCAGAGCATTTTTTAATACTAGTAATATTTTCGACTAAACGTACATTTTTCCGATCAAACGGGAGTTTTTCCGAGTAACTTTTTCATTTTTCCAATTTGTAAGTCTTTATGGGTAAATACCTTTTTCCCGACTAAACATACATTTTCCCTAACGAACGGGAATTTTTCCGACTGATTTTTTCGTTTTTCCAATTTGTAAGTCATTATAGTAAATAACTTTTTTCCGACTAAACGAACATTGTTCAAATTTGTAAGTCCTTATAGGTAATTACCTTTTTTAAGACTAAACGTACATTTTCCTTATCGAACGGGAATTTTTCCGACTGATATTTTCGTTTTTCCAATTTCTAAGTCTTTGTAAATAACATTTTTCCGACTTAACGGACATATTTCCCGACTGATTTTTTTCATTTATCCAATTTATAAGTTTATATAGATAAATACAATTTTTTCCCGACTAAGTTTATAGTTTTACCGATAAACACAAAATTTTCCGACTGATTTACTCGAGGGGGGTGCTGCACCCCCCCATACCCCCCCGGGATTTACGCCCCTGTTTGCGAACTATAATTGCTGGCAGCGCATAGGGATGCAAGCACTACGCCACAAATGGATGATTTCCACCACTAATGTTTAATTGTTTTCTTTGCTTTATTAAAACTCAGAAATCTTGTCAGTAAATACGGAGAGAAATACTGTTAAAATTTAATGGTACGAATCGGTGATTTGTGGCGCAGCGTTTGTATCCCTGCAGTGCATTTTAAGTTGTGATATGCATTTTTAAGCTAAACTATTTTTTTACAAATTACTTTGTGTGTTTAAATCTATAGATCGTATACAGGACAAAATAAAACATATCGAGTACATTTCTGTTTATTGACTGAAATGACTGAAGGGAATCTACCTGAGCTAAATTTTAGCATACTAAATAATACATATAAATCTATAGATGATATACATAATGCCTCAAAATAACTTGGATAATTTTCTGACTATTGATGATAATTCCTGAAACTATGTTTTCAAGTATGTTGTGTGTTTTCCAAGTTCTTTGCTTCGGCATTGTATTTCACCTTAGTAAACGGGGAATTTTGGTTAAGTTATTTTAAGTGTTTTAAAATGCTTCATAATCTGCAATTGTAGCAGGAATTTTATTTCTTGTTTCAACTATTTTTTACTTTTTCATTGATTATGACAGTGGTGTAGTCGTAAAAAAACAGAGGGTATACGCCCTAAGTAGAGGGTATACTCTCAAGGCAGAGGGTAGTGTGAGTGTACATACTATAGCTTTTTTGAAAAACAGAGGGTATACGGTGTTCTTTAAAAAATCCAAAGGGTATACGGCGCATACCCCCGTATACCCTCCACTACCTACCGGATTATGATTTCATATTGAAAAATAATTGAAAATCATTGAATAATTCTGTTGTAAATTGGACCAGATATATTTTGTCAATAAAGATTGTTTTCTTCAGAAGTCAATTACCTTGTACATTTGAAGGTGTTTGTTTTGTAACTTGTTTTTTTTCACAACATAATTGATTGCTCCCAGAGCATTCTATTAACAAGAATAAGACGATACACAAAGTGCACGAACTCAAGCGATCGATATGGAAAGATCAAACGTAAAAAAATTGTTTTTATCATCTAATCAAAATTGACTAATGGATTTTACTTGACAGACCTTTTACTGTTGTTTAAAATTTATTGACTGTCAAGTAATTAAGTCCTGTAATGAATGACAACGTAGCGTTTTGTATTCTTAAAAAAATGGGAGAGAGAGAGAATTATGGATTTTGGCTTGACAAAAGCAAAATTGTGAATTTGTTAGATTTTCTCTAGTACGGAGATTTTTATACGTTAAAAAAATTTACATAAAAATATATCTTTAATGAATTATCCATATCATATTTTTATTATTTCCATTTTTATTTATTTAATTTAATAATATTAACCTTTTTAATATATTAACGTTTTCGACACCGGCGTTCTCTTACTCAAATTTTATTCGGTTTTTTCAAAAAAAAGTTACTTTCAATTACATAATATCAAAAATGCTTTAATTAAATCAGGCATGTTTTATTTTCTTTTATTACTGGTGTCAAAAACAAATTTTGCAAAGGATGACGTTGAGTCAGACCACATGCAAGCGCAAAGAATTAATACTATATACTTAAAATAATAAGATGAAACCTATTACGTTTATTTAAAATTCATATGTGGGACCTTTTTTAACGTTCTCTAATTTAATTGAAAAGTATTTGACTTCAGTTCATCAGTTTGACAATCTGTTCACGTTGCAACTCTGGTGAAAACTCTTAGATTGCTATGAAATTCAGATATTTTACTAAATGTTACCACAAAATATCCCTTTGAAACTGGTATGTGTAACTGTAACATCTATAGCCAAAATCGTTGCATAACTGTTGCTGGTTTCTGAAACCGTTTGCTTGGTAGATCAATAAAAGGTTCGATTAATTCATAAGATATTAAACTTTATGTAGGAACTTTATAGGATTAATTCATAAGATATTAAACTTTATGTATATTAAACTTTATAGGATTAATAACTTATTCAGAAGTCACTAACGGTGTACTAGGACTTTAAACGAAAGCAAATTTGATAAATAATCTATTAAAAAAGTGAAAAACACAACTAAAACATTAAAAACAAATTGGAAATTGCACGTGAAGCGTAGCAAATTAGGTGCGTTCGTACGATAACGAATTTTAAAAAATATTCAGATCTTGCTGTTATAGTAGAAAGTACTTCGGATACAGTATAGTGGTCGAAATATATGTCCTGTAAATATACAGGAAGAAACTTGCAGTAAACCTCAGTAACGTATATCACATTCATAAAATGTGAAATAATCCAATATAATTAAAACACGCCCCAAACAATTTTCCCCGTACAACGTTATGTGGTGGAATACTTGTGACACCCTGTAATTTAATAATAAATATTCTTTGCATCACATATTGTACAGAATGCATATTTTAGTTATATACAATACTTCATAGGCTCATGTCAATTTTATTATATTCGAAAGAGTTTAACACAGGGATGAAAGTGCACTAAAGCCATTTTGTAGCAACTTTGGAGCAGCAAAAATCGAATTTTGGAGCAGTAAAATCTATTTTTGTAGCAGCAAAAATCAGATTTTGTAGCAGTAAATATCAGATTTTGTAGCAGCAAAAATATAATTTTGTAGCAATAAAAGCTTTTTAGGAGCAGATTGAAATATTCTAATGCTAATAAACTCTTAACAATTACAATAATTGCTATCTTGAAAAATATTTTTACATTTGAAAGAATAAATACTCAGATTAAATTTCTCCACATTTTTCAGACCTTTTGATGAAATTTGCGGTTTTTAGCGATCTTTTAACATAATTCACACCTTTTCACAAACTTTTGACCGTGTTTGTTCTTTTTTTAACTAGATTTGCGGGTTTATTTAGGACCTTTTGATGAAATTAGTATGTTTTCTGAGATCTTTTGACGAAATTTACGGATTTTACGATCCTTTTGATGAAATTTTCGTTTTTTTTTCACACGATCTTTTAAAGAAATTAACATTTTTTTTTCCACGATTTTTTGACCGTATTTTGTTCTTTTTATGATGAAGTTAGATAACCTTTGACTCGAAATTCGCATGTTTTTCAGAATCCTTTAGAGAAATTTGCGGGTTTTTTGCTGTTCATTTTTTGATGAAATACGCTTGTTTTTCGGGATCCTTTACAGAAATTTGAGTTTTTTTCGCGATCTTTCACAGAAATTAACTTTTTATTCATGATTTTCTGGCTGTGTTTTATTCTCTTTTTTTATGATATTAACGATTCTTTAGCAAAACTCAGGTTTTTCTCGCGATCTTTGATGGAATTCGAGTGTTTTTCGTGATTTTTCGATAAAATTTGCATGTTTTTAACGATCTATAGTCGAAATTTGCGTTTTTTTTGCGATCTATTGATGAAATTCGAATGTTTTCACTATCTATTGGTGAAATTCGAGTGTTTTACGCGATATATTGACGAAATTCAAGTACTTTTCGCGGTCTTTCAATAAAAATTTGCGTGTTTATAGCGATTTTTTTTACAAAATTCGTCTTTTGGCTGTGTTTTGTTCACTCTTTTTTATGTTAATAACGATCCTTTAGCAACACTCAGGTTTTTTTCACGATCCTTTGATGAAATTCGAGTGTTTTTTTCGTGATTTTTCGATAAAATATGCACACTTTCACGATTTATAGAGAAAATTTTCATGATCTATTAATGAAATTCGAGTGTTTTTCACGATTGGTGAAATTCGAATGACGAAATTAGCGATCCTTTGACAAAATTCACGTTTTATTTTTTCGAGATCCTTTGACAAAATTCGAGTGTTTTCCGCGATTTTTCGATGAAATTCGAACATTGTTACCGGTTTTTTGCCGAGATTTACGGTCTTTTCCTTCAGTGTTGAATTCAGGTGGTGCCCCGTGGAGGGGGGGGGCATCCACCCCCAGGAGCAATGAAATGTTCCCCCTCGGAAATGTTGAGATTTTGGGTTTTCAATGGACAAAAAGTGCACCCCGCCCCCCGGAACTCTATTATGTCCCCCGCGGAGGTACAGAAGTCCCTCCTGGAGGAAAGTGAATTCAACACTGTTTTCCTTTGGCTGCGTTTTTTGTTCATTTTTTGACGAAATAGCAATTTTTTGAGAAAATTCTATTTATTCATTTATTTATTTATTTTTGTAATTGTTTGACAAACATGTAGCGGATTTTCGTACGCGCTTTCATTCTGCTTTCGGTTTTGCCGTCTATCGGCAGGATTTGCCGAGGAGCGAAATAATTCACTACAGACACGGGAAAGACACAGAACAGGAAGATACTTAATTTACAGAAAATATGTACAATACATAAGACAGGGGCGATTCTGAGTGAAAAGACTTTTTCGGAAATCGGTGGCGGGGGAATTCCGCGGGTTCCCCCCCCCTCCGCGATCTTCAGACGAAATCAGCGATTTATCTGCAATATTTTAGAGAAATCGACGATTTATTGCGATCTTTTGTCGAAATCGGCGTTTTCCCGTGTGTTTTTTTTATGAAATCGGCGTTTTTTCGACGATCTTTAGACAAAATTTGCATTTTTACGCGATCTTTTCTTGAAAACGGCGTTTTATCCCCAAGATCTTTTGACGAAATCGGCGTTTTTTCCGTGATCTTTTCATGAAATCAGCGGTTTTTTTTTTCAATGATCCTTAGGCAAAATATTTTTAAGCGATCTTTTATCGAAAATGGCGTTTTTTCCCCGATCTTTTAACGAAATCGGCGTTATATCCGCAATCTTTAGAGGAAATCGACGTTTTTCCGTAGTCTTCAAACAAAATCAGCGTTTTATCTGCCATATTTGGTGAAATTGCCGATTTTCGCGATCCGCAGAGGAAATTCGCGTTTTTCAGCGATCTTTTGAGAAAGTTCGTTGACAAAACATTGCGAAATCGTCGTTTCTCCTCGAAATGTTGACGAAATGTGTGCTTTTTCGGCGATCCTTTCACGAAATTTGCATTTCTCCGCGATTGTTTTTTCCGCGCCCAAAACCGTACAAGTTTGAAACTATGTGGAGCTGATAACACAGTTTTAAATTTTTCGAAGAGCATGTCTTAAATTTTCGGAAATTTCGGACGAGAATCACACCTGACATAGGAGGCGAACTCCCATTAATTGGGAATAAACATATTACGGCAGCTCTCATTCGTATCGCCCAACGCGCGTGCTGCACGTCACATGACGTACCGCTTCGAACGCTGCGATCGGTTGCGATGAAAATGAACGTAGGATTGACTCGAGGGAAAAACAACTTACAGTCGTTTGCGGAGCCACGATAAAACTCCACAAAACACCGCGTGTTTTTCGTGACCGAATGCGCATGTTTTTCGCAATTTTTCGGTTAAATTTGCGCGTTTTTCTAGATTTTTTGCAATGTTTCTTTGTTTTCTGACGAAATTAACAGCTTAAAAAAGTCATTTGTTGTTGTTTCCTGGATCGACGAAATCGCGCTAAATTTCGTTTTGGCACTAAGTGCCTTTTGGCGCAGATTTGGCGCAAAATTGAAAAAATTAGCTGTTTTGTAGCAGTTTGGCGCAGAAATGCGGTTTCGGCGCAGTCTGGCGCAATTGGCGCAGGTCTTACATCCCTGTTAACACCATTAAAATGCATTTGAAACTGTTTTATCCATTAGCCGTAATGTAACGGAATACTTTTGATTGTCCCTGTAATTGATCTATGCATCCGATTTTCAAAAAATTTGAAATGACTCAACAAAATTAAGTAATAATTATATATTTTAAATTTCAAACGATTAAAACGCATTTGAAACTTTTTTCCCCATTGACCGTAATGTAACGGAATACTTTTGATTGTCCCTGTAATTGATCTATGCATCCGATTTTCATAACATTTGAAACGACTCGCCAAAATTATATAATAATTATATATTTTAAATTTCAAACGATTCGGTTGAGTAGTTTTTGCGTTGTTATATGCGGACAGACAGACAGACGGACAGACGGACGGACTGAACGACAACTATTGGTGCTACGTATTTACATAATTACGAACGCACCTAATTAGTGGCCTCACAAACCACTGATTCGAAAAAAGAAGTGATCTACATTTATTAATAGGGTTTCCTCATAAAACCTTTCTGATTTTAAATGTGAATTGCGCGGAAACTATGAATCTTAGACCCTAGAGACATACGGTTTTCGGTATCATGAATAGTAACACAAATGCTTATTTTCTGAAAACATTTATTTGTCTAGAAAAGTTAAATTTTATTTTTATCAATGCACTTCGATATAGGTTCCGTTCGAGCTCTTAGATTGTCCAGTCGATATTCATTCTCAATCCACGTGTTGCGCAGCAATGTAGGTGTGACTGAATCGACAACTTTTACAATTTTGTGGCAACGATAACAAGCATAGGATACAATTTTACAGCAAAATAAATTGGTCGCTTTGATATTCGTGGCACCGCAAATTGTAAATCTCTAGAACTCATAGTTTCCGCGAATTTGGATCTGTTGTTTACTGCGAACCTCTTCGCTTTGTGGATTTTGTATCCCTACGAAGTTTTAACAAATAAACTACCTTGCAATGCGTAAGGAGAAAACTTTTTCATCATTTATCTTGTCTTAAAAACAGTTGTAGTGGAATACCAATACGGTACTGTAACAATTTAATATATAGTACATACATATATTCGCTAATTTGCTTGCTGGCATAATTTTACTAAGTGAACATGTGGAATATGTCCAGTTCCTTAAGACTGATAATTTTTCTAGAACTCATCCATATGTTTGTATATCCCATTATATGTTTATCCTACATTTGTTGAAAAAAGACTTGTTGCTGCAATTGACTTTTTTCTTAAGAGAAACTAATTTTTTAGTCACTGTTTTGCATAATAATCTCGTACGCATAAACTGCCTATATTTTTTTACTTCAACCTAGGAATTAGGTCATAATATCAATGATATGCTAAATTAATAGATGCTAATATATTAGAGAGTATATCACCAAGGATCATTGTGATTAGCAGATTTGTACTACTAATGTGGCCGCATTTATGTTATTAGCTGATCTTGTTCACTCATCTAATTCATGATATCCGTGGGGAGTAATGTGGATGCAACACAATCGGTCCCTAAGCTTAAAGAAAGCGAACCGGCACAATTTTCTGTTAACTTCAAGTGACTAGTTCAACTCCCGGTTAAGAAATCCGAGTCAAATCTCATCGCGAATTAAAATTTCGAAGTCATCATTTACAAGCGGTTTGTGAACCTTGATTACTATACATAGGTCAGTGCAGTGGCCATTGTTAAAGTTTTTAGGCACCTAGGGTAAGAAATCATTTGCTTTCGTTCCTAAATCGTGAATTCCATTGATGGAATCTCGAATCCAATGGAGTACATCATAATAACACTAAAAAATGTAATAAAACAACAATAAATAAAAAGAATAAAAATATCGCCAACTTTAGACGATGTTCAAAATTAAAGATTTTAACAGATTGTTATTGCGTTGAAGTGAATTCTCGCAATACAATTTGCATGTGATATTTATATTTTTTTCTCTTCTTTTCTTTGTTATATATAGCAAAATTTTGAAAGTATTCTAAAATCAGGAGTCGGATTTTTGAAAAATTAATAATAGAAGTATATTAAAGATCCACAAGTAATTCTATGTGGTATCAGAATATTTTTAAGAATTTTTATCGAAGTCCAGAGAAAAAAGAAAAAAAAACTTCACATACTATAAGTAATATCAGTAAATTTTTATTTTTATGTGCACAAACATATAATACAAAATACAAAATTTTTTATGAAACTGCTAACGAGTTGTTTCGTAATGTCATTTTAAGTTGGAACTTTTAACAATAGCGACAACTTTGTTGCATATCAGGCAATCTAGAACAGCTTCAGGCCTGTCAGGCAGCATAAAACAATACTGATGTGTCCACTCAGCTAGATCTTTCTTATTTTCACTGTCAGCCTTACACTTCTTAGGTAGGGGCGTAAATCCCGGGGGGGGGGGGTATGGGGGGGTGCGGCACCCCCCACCCCCTCGAGAAAATTAGTCGGAAATTTTCATGTTAATCGGTAAAACAATACACTTAGTTGGGGGGAGGGAATATTATTTATCGATAAAAACTTATAAATTGCAAAAACGAAAAAAATCAGTCGGGAAAATGTCCGTTTAGTCGGGAAAACGTTATGTACTATAAAGACTTAGAAACTGGAAAAAAGAAAAAATCAGTCGGAAAAATTATCGTTCAATAGGGAAAATGTACGTTTAGTCTTAAAAACGGTATTTACCTATAGGGACTTACAAATTGGAAAAATGTTCGTTTATTCGGAAAAAAGTTATTTACTACTAGAAGATAGCCCGTCAAAATGAAGCGTTTGCACTTTTAAAAAGCCCAAGAAGCAGAATTTTTTTTCTGTAATCTGCAATGCAAGCAGAAACTTTAAAAACAGTCTGCAGAACTTAAGGACAAATGTCCTCTTTCTCAATGTAGGGGTGACTGGATGGAATATGCCCCCCCCCCCCACGCCCCAGGAAAACTAAAGATTGTGTTTTCAGTGGTCAAAAAGTGCAATCTCTCCCTCCCGGAACTCTATAATGTACCCCCAGAACCACGAATGTCCCTCCCAGAGAAATGTGTCTGAATTCAACACTGCTCTTGCCAGTCTCTCGCATTACATGCAATCAAAGATCCCAAGTATTTGTGATTAACATAAAAGAAAAGTAATTTAAAAAATAAGTTACTTTTATCCTTTGAATTTTTAACACCATCATACATAATCCAAAAAGGAAAGAAAATTCACTCCGGCACTATTTTTTTTTTTTTTTTTTTTTTTTTTTCAGATTGGCAAAATTAGTGTTTTCTTACAATCTTTTGCAAAATTTTGCAGATTTTTTGCGATGTTTTGAAGAAATGTTTTGGAATTCTGCCTCTTTCGCGCCGAACTTGTTGGGATGAGGCATTTGCAGCCCGAATTCTATCACGCGACTCCCCGCTTTGCCATGCTAACCACCTTGCTTGCTGTGCATTATTCAAGCGTCGTCTTCTTGCAATAGGACTTTCGTCTACGTTCATTGCATTAAAAAATAACATAACGATATAAAATTTATATTTTATAACCAATACTTAATAGAAAACACTTTACACTATCGAAAACAAATGTCAACACAATGAAGAGTAAATATCCACACATGAAACGTGATGTGACAAAGGAGTCATTCTCAAGAATCATTCACGGCAGAAAAAAAAATTAAAGCAACCCGAATATAAAAAAACAATATTGCATTAAAACGCACCTTCGCGTTTCTTAAATAAACAGTTTTAATTAAATACTAGCTGCACCCAGGGGCGTGCCAGCAGTATTCGGCGCCTGTGTGCAGAACTGCATTTGGCGCCCTACACCCCCCCCCCCCAATCCAATCGCCTGTAAAGAAACTTTATCCCCCCCCCCAAAAAAAAAACTATGACTATTTATAAATGTATAGTTGTTATTCTTTTGGAGTTTTTTGAACCAGAAAATTTATTTAATAAAATATGTCTTGTTTCTTTACAATTCGTACTTTATTTCATTAAATAAATAAATTTCTGTTTCCAAACATGCTTAAATTACTTGAAAAATACAGAAGGATGGCAGCTATGTAAATAAAATTCGTAACACAGTAAAACCTGTGTAAATGAAAGTACTCTCTATCAAAATCCTACGTTACGGTAAAATTTCATTATCCCGGAGAAAGTAATTTAATGCAATAACAATATATTGCATCTAAAAGAAAGATGTTTGTTTTTACTTTGCATGTATTGACGATGGCTAAGAAAATCTACCGCACATAAAGATCTAAAAATTTGGATAAGGATTGATGATGGTAGATGCACCGTACACCTGACACTCAGTTTTTTTTTTTTAATCACCCGAAATATTAATTAAAAACCCTTAATGATCATCGCAAAATGGCGATCTTTTATTCCTCAACGAGATCATGCTTGTGTCCTTCCCCAAGCAGTCCTTCCCACAGACCAAAAGCGTAACGTTTGATTTTTTCTGCATTTTGGGATTCCAGCAAATTGGGATATAGTGAGATCCTGGTAAAATCTCTATAAATAAAAGGAATTCTGAGGATAATTAATTAATTAATTGAGGCACAGGGGAAAGCAAATCTTGGCAATGCGCCAACTCGGTCCAGAGGAAGCAAATCTTGGCAATGCGCCAACTCGGTCCAGAGGTATAAAAGCAAGATAGAAAAAAACGCGCAGGTCTGTGCATTCAAGTACAACCACCCATATGTATATGCTGAAAGTTTGTTCTGACGCTCACCCGACGCACGTGGAGTGCCGATGGTCCGGGGAGAGTCACCGGGGGATCCGTCGCCAGCTGAGAGAGAAGCGTAGAGTCACCGGGGGATCCGTCGCCAGCTGAGAGAGAAGCGTACCATACACATAAATTATTAAATAAACTTTCAAATTAAGCCCGGCGAAGCGGGCTGCGTATGCTAGTTACAAATAAATAATAATAAATAAAGAAAACCGATTTCAATGGTATTTTTAATTACTATTTCAAAAACCTTTTTATTTGGTAGCGATTCGCATCAGTTCTCATGTTTTTCATTTCTCACGGTATTTTTCAGGTTCTAATAATTTTCATGCGTGAAAATATTAATATTTATTGTTCAAAAAAATTTTTGAAGTCATTTTGAAGTATTCGCCAAACATTTTTTTTCTCTCGGTGCAAATTATCTCAAGATATCGTTTCCCAGCTAAGAAATATGTGATTTGAATATATTTCGCGTTAATAAATAAAAAAAAATATATGTATGAGGAATTGTGCGGATTTCCATTATTTATTTTATCAAGAATATTTGTTTTTGGTCAAAATTGAAAGTTTTATATCTAAATGTCAGAAAATAAATACAAATTGACAGTTAGCTTGAAAAATCAGACAGAAACATGAATAGCACCGCCGATATACTCTATTGAAGGCAGTGGGAAATCAACTCGAGCTTCGATTGGATGGATTTTCATTTAAAAAGGAAAAATCATACAAATTCAAGATTATACACTGCTAGCAATATAATGTTCGTTCGAAAATATTTTTATTCAAAATTATAAAGTCAAATCAACATGTTGCTGAAGACATTGCCCTCCCCACACCCCATCTCTACATTCGTTTGGAAAAAATAACATTCAACAAGGGCGGATCTGGAGAGTCCTCAAAGGGGGAGGGGCGATTTTAAAAATTCGGAGACTCGAAACTCATGCGCGGGTCGGGACTAATATTTTCACGGCGGATCGGGTTTGGGCCCGGTGAACTTCTATATTTTCAGAGGGTCGGGTTTGGGTCCGGTTGACTTCTATTTTTCAAGCGGGTCGCGTTTGGCTCCGGTTGACTTCAAATTTTTGAGCGGGTCGGGTTTGGTTCCGGTTGACTTCTATTTTTCAAGCGGATCGGTTTTGGGTCCGGTTGACTTTTATTTTTCAAGCGGGTCGGGTTTGGTTCCGGTTGATTTCTATTTTTTGCTGCTGGTCGTGTTAGCTAATCAGGGACGTGCGAAGAGAAAACTGCGCCTGGGCAAAGTTTCAGTTTCCTCCCCCCCCCCCTCCCCCAAACGACTTTTCTTGTGACAGCCAAAAATGATGTTGGTAGTATAAATTTGAGGTCCTTTAAACTTCTGAACATGAGGCGACCGCCCCCTACTTTTTCGCACCACGCTGTAACCAATGCTTTTTCTGTGGTTCGTATTTGGGTCCGTTTGACTGCTACTTTTTACAATTGGTCAGGTTAACTTCTACTTTTTTTGCTACTTGCTGGGTTTTAGACCGGTTGATTACTATATTTTGCTGCTGGTCAAAAACAAAAGTAAATTTTTAAAAATGTATTTCGTAAGATTTCGCAAAACAAATCTACAACATAAATATATTTTTTACGAATAACAAATAAGTAAGATGTCAGTCCAAATTGGGCTCGGGGTGAAGAATTGCACGAGTCGCGTCGGCCCAATAATGCTTATCATACAGGCTGGGTCGGACACGGAACAGACGTTTAGCTTTTACTCAGGGCCGGGCCCCGGCCTGGAAATTTTGATCTATACAGATAAGACATGAGTTCGGGCTCTTCTTTTCAGAATTAGGTCCCACCCGAGCTCGATTTTAAATCCCAGCCCGCTCAAACCCGAAACATTTTGCTTTATCAGAGCCCGAGCCCGATAACGAAAGTATACAGCGGAAGAAAAAATGTATAATACATATTTTTTTTAATGTTAGGGGGAAAATTATAATTTTTAAACCACATTTTCCATAGAAATGTTACTCTTAAACGAAAATTTAAATTTAATATTATCAAAAGAAAAGTTTGTTATAAAATAAAAATGTACTTAATACATAAAAAAAAAGTCATATTTTGTCGCTTTTAATAAGAAAACATTATGGACGTTAGTGAACTGTGTTTCATAAATAAATGCATGGAACTTGAAGAAATTATTGTCGATTATTTGTCGAATCGGACAACATTTACCAATTTTCTATGAAAAGTACACATTTTTAACTATAACCATTTCATTCCTCATAACAATCTTTTGGGATAGGTGTGACCCAGACAATAATATTAAATTTATAAATTTAAATTCCAATGCTATTATAGGAATAGAGGAAACACTGCTCAATTGCTTTCTATCAGAATAATATGGAAAATAATTTTACTTACGACCAAAAGTGACATCGTAAATTTCAGAGTACAGCTTCAGTATCAGCAGAATTCACAAAAAAGCAACAATTATTAAAATTATTTCCATATGAAAAGCGATTACGACCTGAGTACGCTATGTACAATAGAAATCTAAATTATTCGCCAACCGCAAACTAAAATTGAAAGAAAATATCCTCTTAGCATTAAATGTCTAAATAATAATAAAATAAACAACTCTACTGCAAAATAACCAATGCTACAAACAAAAATCAAACTAAATTCATTATTCGCGCCTTTTTGTTGGCGCCAGTCCATCGTCGGAAATGACAAAATAGGTCTGCAGAAGTTAATAATAATTTGCTTTTAAAATAGCATCGTTTGCTAAAATAGAAAAAAAAAAAAAAAACAATTTCTGCTTCCTCTTCATTCTAATCAAAATGTCAATATAGTGATTTGAAAAGTAATAAGTAATGTTTAAGCGGGGAAAAAGCTTATTTAATATTTTCTATTCATTGATAAGTAAAATTTATAGGTTTCAGAAAAAATGAGTCCGAGTCCGAGCACTGTCTCATCTCTAATACAGACCTTTAAAAAGAATGACTTCAGGCCGGACTCGACCAAGAAGAAAAACAAGTCTGGCCCGACCCAAATCGACAGAAAATAAAGATCAGGACACGGCCCGACTCAGAAGACCTGACCTAGCCCGACATTAGGGTGGGCGATTGCCCTTTCGCCATCTAGCCCCCCCCCCTCACACACACACACACCTTAGATCTGCCATTGCCTAATTCATGAATTGGTGCGGCCCGGGTCGGGCCGCGCAGCGCCGACCTTGGGCCTCAGCCCAAGTCCTATTCCATGAAGATCTCTCATGTTGGTTTGAAACTTTTATGGGCCCAATCCGCCATTGACATTCAATATTTTACTTTAGAATATTTAAGGTTATTGTAATTGGCCTAGGTGATCCAAGGCGGTTGGTTAGTAGGACATAAAGTGCACGGGATTTTAAAACACTTTTTTCATAAATTTATATTTTTCCATTCATATTAACAGCCATCATTGTAGTTTCTAATTTATCTATGTCTAAGTTGAACTTTTTTTTTTTTTTGTTGTTGTTGTTGTTTTGCCATTTTAGTCTCTGCACTGTCTACGGTTATGTGTAATGCTAATAAGTGCTCATATTTCAAAAATTCGATTTTATGTTCGGAAATGAAATGCACAAATCTTACAATCATTACACTAATTTATGCAGTATTTGAATAGACACGAGTGTATGCAGGGAGTGCAGGGAAATATAAATTATATTTTTAAACAGAATTTCATTTGAAATTTTGGAATAGAAATTAATTTAGTGACCTTGGAATCTTTTCCAGGGAGGCTCAAAATGTTTTATCGTAAGCTGAGGCGCCCATAGAACCTAGGGTACCTGGACCTTGTTTGTAACCTTGTTGTACCGAAGGTTGAAGGAACACTAATAGCACCCCCTTAGCTACGGCCCTGTATATAGCCCCCAAGTTTTGGTTTTACATTTTTTCTTTATTCAGTATTCTCCAAAGTGTTCCCCCACGGACGCCCTTAGGTTTTCTTGGCACCCATTGGAATGTATCCTCTTATTAGCTATTAAGATTAAAAATCCTTTTTAAGGGATACATTTTTAAAAATTAAAAATATTTGAATAGTTTTCTTGTAATAGTTATCGATGACCTTAAATAAGTTTTAATTATTTAATGCTATTAATTTGTTATTCAGTTATTAAAGTTTCTATAGCTACTTCATCTACAAAACTTTAGATTGCCCTATGAAAATCTAATTTTAAATTTATTCTGAATTAAATTATTTTAAAATAGTTTCTGAATCTTAGGGGACTTATAGCTATCAGCGTGAGATATACGCGCATCATATAAGACGTTTCTAACATATAAGTCTACCTCTATTCATGGACTGATATTGTAGGAGAAACTTTTACCAGTATTTCCGAATAGTAATTTTCTTCTTATTTGTAATAAATTCTGAAGTAAAGTGACAATTGTTTCTTATAAATAATAATAAAAAAAAACAAGTGAAATTTAGCTCCTACGGTAATAAAACTGTATATTACGCTTTTCCACCGCAGTGAGATAATAGTGTTGCATATTTTCAGCTATGTGAATTACGGCGCCTTTCATTATTTATAACTATATGAGGTGCACCTCTGTTTTATAAAGGTTGGACAGGTCTTGTCTAAATGATTTATTAGAGGACTCATAAGTAGAATAAAATAAAATTTTAAAGGAAGAAATTAATATTTATAAATAATTTGTATAAGGTAAATCTATAAAAATTAACTCAGATGATAAGAAAATATAATATTTTTTATATTAATATACATTTTTTTTTAACATTTGCTTCTCAACTGAAATCTTTAGGCGCCTTTACTGCTTCGGCGCCTGTGTGTGCCGCACACTTTGCACACTGGGTCGGAACGCCCCTGGCTGCACCCGTCGAAACTCGACGGAAAAGAATATATATTAGGTATGATATATATCAGTCTTATATAGACAGTAAAATACTGAGCGAAATAAACAATTGCCACCTCTTAAAATAGGGATAACATAGCTTTTCATGATGAAGATACACAAACTTTAGAAAATAACAAAAAATAAGGAAAACAACTCATAAATTATTATGTTGGCTTTAACTCCAGCTACAAATCTTTTTTTAATGCGGTTTCTAAACCTTAAATATTATTTAAATGCCAAATTATTTAGGAAGTTAATATTATACCCCGGAAGACGAATTGAAAAATATCTGCATAGTTTATTTTTTCTCCGATTAAATATCGCTGGATAACAGTACAATAATTATAACATCAATGAAACATTTTAATTATAATAGAAACTGGGACTTACTAAACTGCCTAACCAACCCACTACATATTTACAGTACATGCAATAAATATAATTTTTTTATTGGTTTGCATCCTCCATGAACTTGTAAAAATTAATTTTATTGTTATGGCAACGAAAAAAAACGATATATCTGTTATTAAAAAGAATAAAATTTTTGTATTTATTGCTGAAATGCAGAATTTTTTTTAAACAATAACTTAATACAATGAAATGATTTAAATTATTTTTTGATATTATGTAAGATAGAAATATAGTAATACCGGCATATCACAGGTTTTATTCTTTTTTTTTCTAATATGACATCATTTACACCTTCAGAAATACTCATCTTTTCTTAAATAAAAGCGTGATTTATGCAGTTATTTAAGAATTCTTTAGTTTCATAAAATATTCATTATAATTAAATAGAAATTGCGCATTTTATAGAAATATTTTCATTTGTGCACACCACGGACCTTTAAATTAATAGAAGTTCACTTTATTTAGATGCAGGAATTAAAGTCAGTGAATATGACATCATCACTGACACAGCTATAACAATGTATATTATATTCATGGAATAAATTTATCTGGTTTCTGTATGACGACATTTTCTCCATCGACAAAATTTCACTTTAGATATTATATTTTATTAAAGTTTATCTTCTGTTATTTTACTTACATAATACTTAATAATATTATTCAGTATATAATCTGTGTATTGCAGGGGAAAACTATGTGCAATCATTTTATCATGATTAAATTTTATGAAAACCTTTATTTATTTATTTTTGTTTGTTTGAAATGCGATTATACATTCACCGATGAGATTAATCTCCTGATTGGTGGAAAATAATGAAACAAAATAAATTTTGAGAAAAGCTTAACCTGTTGCCATTGTTTTGAAGAAATGTCGTGAAAAAGCTTTTAAAAATAAAAATAAAATATAAAAATTGAAATAAATAAAAAATTAGCCAGAATGGGCACATCTACACATAAACTGCTTTCATTTAAAAAAATAATTATCAAAATCGGGCAAGTAGAAAGCTCAGGGCTGATGACCAAAAAAACAGCCAGGTGTTTTAAATATATAGATTGTTTTTGAAATCCTGAAAAGATTTCAAAATGCATTAAAATGTAATGACGTCATTTACAGCTTCTACTGTAAATCTGACCAATGAGAACGCTTCATTACGACTGTGGAACGTTTTCATTGGTCAGGAAATAGATAGCCTTTAAAATTGGAGGTAACTTTTCACAATATTTTTCATAGGTTTGGAATTTGTCATTTTTGAATGGCAACAGCATTAACTTGCTTAAATCGTTTATTTATCTCGTAATTCCTGATTGTTTTATTTAGAACTTAAACATTATAATTAGATAGTTTTTGTAGGTATAATTAGATAGTTTTTGTAGGTTTTAAAGAAAATGAGTGATGAATAAATATTTTACGTGTATATTTCCATAAGTTGAACGATTAAAATATTTGTGAACGGCTCGGAATACCTAAGCCTAACGTGGACGCCGAATCGCAATAAGTTTCTTTTTCTCATGGATCGGTGAACCCCGGAAACGTTATACACGGAGGGGTTTTATATATATAATATACAGGGTGTCCGAAAAGTCTGGAAACGGTCGAATAATTCGAAAAATACATATGAGATTGAAAAACGTAAATGTACGTGTTAAATATTTTTAAATAAGCTACTCAGTGATACCAAATTTGACCTTCGCAACCGACCCCCTGGGGGTCAGAGGGGGTCCAACTTTGAAATCTTAAATTATAACCCCCATTTTTTATTGCAGATTCGGATTCTACGGACAAAAATACGTAACTTTTGTATTTGATGTTTATTTTGAATCCTCGTTTATCACGGTGTAATTGAGCATATTAAATCGATACATATTTCGGCTTTTCCAACGGGATTTTCCCTAATCGAAACTAATTGGGGAGAATTTATGACATCAAATTCCTCGTCTTTTGCAATAATAGCGTTTCCTGAAAATCACCCGTGCCGATTATTTCGGTAGTGCTATAGAGTTAAAAATTTGATCCATTTGCTGTAGCGTCACAACACAGTTTTTATAGAATATCTCTTTCATGACCAATGAGAATGTTCCACAACACAGTAAAGTACACTGTAAAAAAATTGACCCTTT
Organism: Maratus speculifer; assembly: GCA_964019185.1. Taxonomy (NCBI): domain Eukaryota; kingdom Metazoa; phylum Arthropoda; class Arachnida; order Araneae; family Salticidae; genus Maratus; species Maratus speculifer. Next base: position 341,862,105 of record OZ025290.1, on the reverse strand, counting down.
TGCTGCATCGTCACTCCACCGCTTTAATAGAAAACGGTTACTTTACTGTGTTATGGAGCATTTTCATTGGTCACAAAAGAGATATTCTATAATAGCTGTGGAGTGACACTGCAGCAAATGGGTCAAATTTTTAACAGTGTAGCACTATTGAAATAATCGCCACGGGTGATTTTCAGGAAACGCTATTCCTACAAAAGACGAGGAATTTGACGTCAAAAATTCTGCCCAATCAGTTTCGATTAGGGAAAATCCCGTTGGAAAAGCGGGAATATGTAGCGATTTAATATGCTCAATTACACCGTGATAAACGAGGATTCGAAATAAACATCAAATACAAAAGTTACGTATTTTTGTCCGTAGAATCCGAATCTGCAATAAAAAATGGGGGTTATAATTTAAGATTTCAAAGTTGGACCCCCTCTGACCCCCAGGGAGTCGGTTGCGAAGGTCAAATTTGGTATCACAGAGTAGCTTATTTAAAAATATTTAACACGTATATTTACGTTTTTCAATCTCATATGTATTTCTCCAGGTATTCGGCCGTTTCCAGACTTTTCGGACACCCTGTATATAATAATGACTTACAAATTGGAAAAACGAAAAAATCAGTCGAAAAAATTCCTGTTCGATAGGAAACTAGTCGTTGGGGGCCACCGTAATACTTACCCATCATGGATATGTATATGAAAATAAAACATGTGAAAACTATTTATACAATGCATTGCAATTCATAAACACAATTTAAATATTGTTAATATACATAGTAATGCTCTATTAAAGAACTGCTGATTACCGATATCGACAAATTATATAAAACGCCAAACTACTCAAGTAGTACCGAACTGCGTAAAAGAAACATCCTTATAACTCCAAAAATAATAACTCTATTAACTAACAATTAACAGCATCGGATTAAGCGTCTCATTTCCAATTAAAATATACCTCTGAATTGAAATTTGAATGAAATACAGGGTCATGAAAAATCAAAGAATGTGGAAAACAGGATTACAAATATCTCGGCAACTAATAATCCGATTGACTTCGTTCTATATGCAAAATGTGTGTTATTTTATTGCCTTTTACGTCCATTCCTTAGAACAAAAAAAATCGAAAATTTTTATATACCTTTCATCAGAACGAATTTTTCGAGAGTCCGAAAAAAATAGTTCCGGATAGTCGAGGTTGCTGATATTAAATAGGTTTCGTCCCATTCTTACATACTAACTACATACAAAATTTCAAGTCTCTATCTCAATTCGTTCGGGAGATAGAGCGTTTACAGACAGACAGACGGACGGCAAATTTTTTTTTCTAAAAATATGTTTTTCGGAATCTCTACTATCTAAAACGTGTAAATCTGTCAAAAACATTTTTCGATTTTCAAAACGATTGCAAGACTTACCCTATACTACGTATGATGGGTAAGTAAAATGTATGTTTAGTTGGGAAAAAATGGCATTTATCTATAAAAACTTATAAACGAAAAAAATCAGTCGGGAAAATGTCCGTTTAGTCGGAAAAATGTTATGTACTATAAATAGAGTTGCAAAGAGTCGGTTTATTCCCGGGTTTATTTCCAATAGACCAGGTTTATTCCCAGGTTTATTCCCAAAAAACCGAATTATTCCAAAAAATCCCGGGTTTTTTCCAGGTTTATTCCTAAAAACCCGGTTTATTCCCGGGATTAAACCGGCTTTTTTCAAACCTTTGCAACGCTAACTATAAAGACTTATTGGAAAAATGAAAAAATTAGTCTTAAAAATTCCCGTTCGGTACCTATAAAGACCAAATTGGAAAAATGTTCGTTTAGTCGGAAAAAAGGTATTTACTATAATGACTTAAAAATTGGAAAACGAAAAATTCAGTCGGAAAAATTCCCGTTTGATCGGAAAAATGTACGTTTAGTCGAAAACAATATATATATATTAAACTGTAAAAACTTATGAATTGGAGAAAAATTTTTATTGTAGTTTTTAATTATAAGAAAAATAAACTGAACAAAGAAAACTTATATAAATTTGTTCTTAGTCGAAAATATTTCTTTTTTTTTCTTTCTTTATAAAACTATACAGATAAACTTTGATTTGTCGAAAATTGTGAACTCAAAAACTACGATATGACGAAAAAACACTTAGATACATATCCCAGTGATGTTAATATTATATAAAACCTTCATATTTTGATTAAAAAACTTTATATTCCAATTTTTTTCGTGCACTTTGATTTCGAAATATAGAGATTCTGCTGATTGTCGAAACATTTTTACTTTGGCGTGGAAATTTTAAGATATACAGATTGAAGTGATGAAACTTCTACTTTTTCTCTAACTTTAAATTTACTTAGAAATCATTGAATTTAGGTGTAATTTTCTTCTAATGAAAATTCAAAAATGAATTGCAAATATTTAGGGCTTTTCCTTATCAGTCTGGATATTTTCCAAGCTACACGAATTTAATTTTAATCGAAAATAATTATGGTTTTATTTTTTCTACTAACTATTTTTTAATGTGAATTTTGTTTAGTTTATGTAATTTTAATCAAAATGGATGAAAATTGAAAACCACCAAATACTTTAAATTTTTACCGCGAATTAATCTGGATATTTTTCAACCTATATGACTTTATATCTACCAGAAATAATTTCTTCGTTTTCTTCTTTCTTAATCAATTATATTCGAATGTTTTTTTTCATATTATTATAACTACATTTTGCTTAGTCGAAAAAAACAGAAATGACACCAAAATTTTACGCAGATTGAAAGTATGTCAATGTTATTAGAAAGAATTATAAACTTAAATTAAAAAGAAAAAAAGAAAAGAAAAAAAACATTGAATTTTTTTTTTCTTTAAAGTAGTCCTCAAGCAATCAAATTTCAATTTTACTCACAAAAGAAACGCCAAAAAGATTTTAAATCATTGCTAAAAATTAAAGAGATAGAACATTGTTTTCTTTTCCAGATAATGCTTTGGCACACTCAGACGACTGGAACCCTTCCAAGTACCAGTCACAAAACAAAACTACGCTTGCGCCACGATGGGCATCGCTACGAACCCCTTACAACCAATCTTCTTAATATTTAACACTATTCTGCTTAAACCATTAGTATTCTAGCTTATGATCATATAGCATGAAATCGTTAAGACCGTAAATCGCTATATGTTGCTACTGCTGAAAATATTTTTGTACATATTTAATAATTCAATATTTTCTGTATCAATTATGCTACCTCCTAAATGCAAAAAACAAAAAATGTAATGCAAGTTGTGTATTTCGTTTTTTTTATTCGGTTGTGTAATTCGGTTTTTTCATTCAGTGGTGTAATTCGCTCTTTTATATATATATATATATATATATATATATAACAAGCTAATTTAAAAGAAATTTAACATGCATTTCAGAGATTTTAGAAATTCTCCTGCTTTTGAGATGATTAAAGGGGGGGGGGGGGTATTAAAACTCTCAGATCATTTCGCAATATTTCCGTTTTACATTCATGATGAGATTCAGAATAACTAATCTATTAAAACGGACTTAATATATATTTTATTGATTTTGGAAATTCTCAAGTAATGATGTTTAATGGCATAATGGTAAGTTTTAGGTAGTTTCAACTTATCTAAGCACAAATTTTAGGTAGGACCGGGAAATTCAGTGTAACAAACCTACCAAAAAATTGTTAATTACAGTACTTCAGTGATTTTAGAGCTATTTTGTCTATTCTATCACCAACATAGACTTTGAAGGAGATAATGTAAAATTATACAAATAAGACAATAATAATGGACAGTTAATTATATGTTAAGAAAATGTAGTTTTATTTTAATTTTATCTGTGTTATTTCATTTGATTCAATAATCTTTTAGGAAAACCGCCTAGCGTAGCGGGCGAAGGCTGCCAGTATGTATATGTGTGCGTGTATGTTATATTTCATTTCGCAATATTCATCTAAATTATTCTAAATTTCTGGCATATTATTTATTTCCCCATTTCTCAGTAATACCTAATATTTGTTTCGGTTGAGTTTCCCTTTAATTTTAAAACGCGTATATTAATAAATATTATTATTTTATCTAAAGTTTTTAGTCCTTTATAAATTTTATCAGTTGACCAATCTATAATATTCTGAGAGAAGCTAGTTTTTATTTTCGAATGTTTGAAAAGTCATTTTGTTATTTTTATTTCCAATCTTAATTCCAGGAATCTTTGTTCCCACGTCTTTTCAAAGCTATGCTTTTTACTCCGAAAACAGCACGCTACGAGGTATGGGCTCCTTAAGCCGCTCCTCTCTCGAGTCATTAGCTTAGCTGCCCATCTCTAAAAGTGCTCCTTTCACTGATTGGCTCGTTTTTGTATTACGTCGATATCTGTAGTCGTCTGCGAATGTAACAAAAAGCAGATGCAATGATTTTGGAGCTTAGATTTCTGTCTTTTGTTTTAAGTATTTCGACATATACTATCTCCTGTCTACGACACTTGTATTTTTGTAAATATTCTTTTGAAAATCTTATAGTATGACATAGAGATTCATCCCAAAGAATGAAGGCTTAACGAATGTTTTCATATGTAAGACTCATTTTAATTTTTCATGTTTGATGAATTAACGACTTAGAATAACAAACTGGCTTCTTTTCTGATGGAGAAATCACTGGATTATCTAATCCATTGCTTTGCTACACTTACGTTCTGACCGTATAGATTAGTAGTAATGACTGCAAAACATCCATCTTGTGTTCTCAATTTAAATTCTTTGATATCAACTATTATCAAGAATTTCATGCAAGGCGACTACAAAAAACACAATCTTCCATAAACCGCCAAGATTCCACGAATTTAATACATGACATTATATATATATATATATATATATATATATATATACTAGCAGCCTTCGCCCGCTACGCTGGTCAGTGTTTTTTAAAGAAACTTTGAATAAATATTAATTCATCATATAATCATAGTAATTTTTAGTTTTATATCGTATTTTAGACTATCTGTCATCGGTGAAAAGTCCGTCATCTAAACGGAAAGTTCAATGGTAGTCAATAATGAATGACGCAGCGCTCAACATGTTAACACTTTTAATCACATTAAAATTCATTCAGAGGAACCTTTAAAATAAAGCCAAACTTTTGTAATTGGGTTCATCTGATTTAAAACATCTCCATAAGTATTCAATTAAACAACGTAGAATTCTATATTTCATTTCCTACAAAATTTCAGAAAAAATATTCAACTAACAATGTAAGTTCCATTAAAATGTATCTAGTAGATCTTAAGTTATAAGCGGCCGGAATGAAATTTCACTTTGCGTTTTATATATATTGAGATCTATATATGTATATAAAAGATATCTATATATGTATATAAAAGAAAGTCTGGATTTCGTATTAATCACAGCAGAAAAAAATCTACCGAACCGATAATCTTGAAAATTGGGGTAAAAATACTTCTTATAACACCGAGTGCCGCTAAGAAGGGATTTTCGAAAATTCCACCCCTAAGGGGGGGTAAAAAAAAAGAACGAATTTTAAAAAATCCCTTAAAAATCGGCTTTTGCAGTTATTTTTCAACTGATAACATATTTTAGTGTACTTTTTCATGCTTAATCGAATGGTACCAAGCAAATTCTTTTAAATCCAGTAGTTCGTTAGATACTTCACATTTTCCTAATTTGGCGATGCCTTCGGCGCAAAAACTTGAAATTTTCAATCCTTATCTATATAGATCAGATTTCGTATTTATTTTTAAACTCATACCATATTTTAGTGTATTTTTTCATGCTGCATCGAATGATATTAAGCAAATTCTTTTAAGTCCAGTAATTCGTGAGATACTTCACATTTTTCTAATATGGCGATGTCTTCGGCGCTAAAAGTTGAAATTTTCAATCTATCTATAAATCATTGTACAATAAAATCTAACGAATCTATAATTTTGAAAGAGAGTTCTATAATCAGGCTAACATGATTATGTAAGCTATATGTAAGTATATCAATATATATAAAACGCAAAGTGAAATTTCATTCCGGCCGCTTATAACTTAAGATCTACTAGATACATTTTAATGGAACTTACATTATTAGTTGAATATTTTTTCTGAAATTTTGTAGGAAATGAAATATAGAATTCTACGTTGTTTAATTGAATACTTATGGAGATGTTTTAAATCAGATGAACCCAATTACAAAAGTTTGGCTTTATTTTAAAGGTTCCTCTGAATGAATTTTAATGTGATTAAAAGTGTTAACATGTTGAGCGCTGCGTCATTCATTATTGACTACCATTGAACTTTCCGTTTAGATGACGGACTTTTCACCGATGACAGATAGTCTAAAATACGATATAAAACTAAAAATTACTATGATTATATGATGAATTAATATTTATTCAAAGTTTCTTTAAAAAACACTGACCCGCGTAGAGGGCGAAGGCTGCTAGTACTTACATAGCTTACATAATCATGTTAACCTGATTATAGAACTCTCTTTCAAAATTATAGATTCGTTAGATTTTATTGTACAATGATTTATAGATAGATTGAAAATTTCAACTTTTAGCGCCGAAGACATCGCCATATTAGAAAAATGTGAAGTATCTCACGAACTACTGGACTTAAAAGAATTTGCTTAATATCATTCGATGCAGAATGAAAAAATACACTAAAATATGATATGAGTTTAAAAATAAATACAAAATCTGTTCTATATAGATAAGGATTGAAAATTTCAAGTTTTTGCGCCGAAGACATCGCCAAATTAGGAAAATGTGAAGTATCTCGCGAACTACTGAACTTAAAAGAATTCGCTTGGTACCATCCGATTCAGCATGAAAAAATACTCTGAAATATGTTATCAGTTGAAAAATAACTGCAAAAGCCGATTTTTAAGGGATTTTTTAAAATTCTTTTTTTTTTACCCCACTTAGGGGTGGAATTTTCGAAAATCCCTCCTTAGCGGCACTCGGTGTTATAAGAAGTATTTTTACACCAATTTTCAAGATTTTTGGTTCGGTAGATTTTTTTCTGCTGTGATTAATACGAAATCCAAACTTTCTTTTATATATATAGATAAGGATTGAAAATTTCAGGTTTTTGCGCCGAAGGCATCGCCAAATTAGGAAAATGTGAAGAATCTCACGAACTACTGGATTTAAAAGAATTTGCTAGGTACCATTCGATTCAGCATGAAAAAATACACTAAAGAATGTTATCAATTGAAAAATAACTACAAAAGCCGATTTTTAAGGAATTTTTTTTAATTCGTTCTTTTTTTTACCCCACTTAGGGGTGGAATTTTCGAAAATCCCTTCTTAGCGGCGCTCGGTGTTATAAGAAGTATTTTTACCCCAATTTTCATGATTATCGGTTCGGTAGATTTTTTTGTGCTGTGATTAATACGAAATCCAGACTTTCTTTTATATACAGGGTGTCCGAAAAGTTTGGAAACGGTCGAATAACTCGAAAAATACATATGAGATTGAAAAACGTAAATATACATGTTAAATATTTTTAAATAAGCTACTCAGAGATACCAAATTTGACCTTCGTAACCGACCCCCTGGGGGTCAGAGGGGGTCCAACTTTGAAATCTTAAATTATAACCCCCATTTTTTATTGCAGATTCGGATTCTACGGACAAAAATACGTAACTTTTGTATTTGATGTTTATTTCGAATCCTCGTTTATCACGGTGTAATTGAGCATATTAAATCAATACATATTTCGGCTTTTCCAACGGGATTTTCCCTAATCGAAACTAATTGGGGAGAATTTATGACATCATATTCCTCGTCTTTTGCAATAATAGCGTTTCCTGAAAATCACCCGTGCCGATTATTTCGGTAGTGCTACACAGTTAAAAATTTGATCCATTTGCTGTAGCGTCACTCCACAGCTTTTATAGAATATCTCTTTCATGACCAATGAGGATGTTCCATAACACAGTAAAGTACACTGTAAAAAAATTGACCCTTTTGCTGCATCGTCACTCCACCGCTTTTATAGAAAACGATTACTTTACTGTGTTATGGAGCATTCTCATTGGTCGCAAAAGAGATATTCTATAATAGCTGTGGAGTGACGCTGCAGCAAATGGGTCAAATTTTTAACAGTGTAGCACTATTTAAATAATCGCCACGGGTGATTTTCAGGAAACGCTATTCCTACAAAAGACGAGGAATTTGACATCAAAAATTCTGCCCAATCAGTTTCGATTAGGGAAAATCCCGTTGGAAAAGCGGGAATATGTATCGATTTAATATGCTCGATTACACCGTGATAAACGAAGATTTGAAATAAACATCAAATACAAAAGTTACGTATTTTTGTCCGTAGAATCCGAATCTGCAATAAAAAATGGGAGTTATAATTTAAGATTTCAAAGTTGGACCCCCTCTGACCCCCAGGGGGTCGGTTTCGAAGGTCAAATTTGGTATCACAGAGTAGCTTATTTAAAAATATTTAATACGTATATTTACGTTTTTCAATCTCATATGTATTTCTCGAGTTATTCGGCCGTTTCCAGACTTTTCGGACACCCTGTATATAGATAAGGATTGAAAATTTCAGGTTTTTGCGCCGAAGGCATCGCCAAATTAGGAAAATGTGAAGTATCTCACGAACTACTGGATTTAAAAGAATTTGCTTGGTACCATTCGATTCAGCATGAAAAAATACACTAAAGAATGTTATCAGTTGAAAAATAACTACACAAGCCAATTTTTAAGGAATTTTTTAAAAATTCTTTCTTTTTTTACCGCACTTAGGGGTGGAATTTTTGAAAATCCCTTCGTAGCGGCACTCGGTGTTATAAGAAGTATTTTTACTCCAATTTTCAAGATTTTTGGTTCGGTAGATTTTTTTTCTGCTGTGATTAATATGAAATCCAGACTTTATTTTATATATATAGATAAGGATTGAAAATTTCAGGTTTTTGCGCCGAAGGCATCGCCAAATTAGGAAAATGTGAAGTATCTCACGAACTACTGGATTTAAAATAATTTGCTTGGTACCATTCGATTCAGCATGAAAAAATACACTAAAGAATGTCAACAGTTGAAAAATAACAACAAAAGCCGATTTTTTAGGATTTTTTTAAAAATTCGTTCTTTTTTTTACCCCACTTAGGGGTGGAATTTTCGAAAATCCCTTCTTAGCGGCACTCGGTGTTATAAGAAGTTTTTTTACATAAATTTTCATGATTATCGGTTCGGTAGATTTTTTTGTGCTGTGATTAATACGAAATCCAGACTTTCTTTTATATATATAGATATGTGTGTGTATAATACATATATGTATGTATATAATAGTCGGTATTTTATTTTTCTTAGTACTCGGAAATTTTCGAGTCTACACCCCCCTACGCAACAAGGATGGTTTACGCCCTTGTTCTTAGGAAACATGTTGATTCACAAAATGTTAGTTTAGGTCACGGCCATAACAACGCAAATGAACGAAAGCTTTGCACTTGATCAAAATCTACCACAGACTAAACGAATTCACTTCGTCCCAGATGAATTCTCACCAGGGGCGTAAATCCCGGGGGGGTTTGGGGGGGGGGGTGCAGCACCCCCCAGAAGAAATCAGTCGGAAAATTACCAGATCGCTCGGAAAAAGTATCTTTAGTCGGAAAAAAATAGTATTAATTTATAAAAACTTATAAACTGGAAAAACGGAAATATCATTCGGAAAATTTACCGTTTAATCGGAAAAGGCATACCGTTTAATCGGAAAGTCGGAAAAAATAGTATTATGTATTACCCTATAAAAACTTATAAATTAGAAAAATAGAAAAATCAGTCGGAAAAGCTCTTGTTCGATTGGAAAAAATGACATTAACTTATAAAAACTTATAAATTGGAAAAACTAAAATATCATTCAGAAAATTTTTCGTTTCCATCGGAAAAAAAGCATGTTTAGTCGGAAAAAACAGTATTCCGTACTAACCTATAAAAATTTATAAATTGGAAAAACGGAAAAGTCAATCGGAAAAAATGATATTAACCTATAAAAACTTCAAATTTGGAAAAACGAAAATATCATTCGGAAAATTTCCCGTTCCATCGGAAAGGCATGTTCAGTCGGAAAAAACAGTATTACGTATTAACCTCTAAAAGCTTATAAATTGGAAAAACGGAAAAATCAGTCGGAAAATTTCTTGTCCGATCGGAAAAAAATGGTATTAACCTATAAAAACTTATAAATTGAAAAAACAAAAAATATCATTCGGAATTTTTTCCGTTCCATCAGAAAAGGCATGTTTAGTCGGAAAAAATAATATTACGTATTAACCCATAAAAATTTATAAATTGGAAAAACGGAAAAATGAGTCGGAAAAATTCTTGTTCGATCGGAAAAAAAGTATGTTTAGCTAAAAAAAAAAAGGTATTAATCTATAAATATTTATGAATTGGAGAAATATTTTTGTAGTTTTGAATTAAATAAGAAAAAAACAAGTTAGATCGAAGAAAACCTATAAAATTGTATTCTTAGTCGGATTTATTTCCCCTTGTAGTTTCTAATAAGAAAAAACAATTTATAACGAAGAAAACATAAACTTATTCTTAACCGGAACTAATTAATTTAACTAATTGGTAATTTATTATTTAGTTTAATTTACTAATTAATATAAATTTTCAATATATAAGATTTTTTTTTTTTTTTTTTTTTTTTTTTTTTTTATAAAACTATTCAGAAAAATTTTGATTTGTCAAATATTGTGTACTCGGAAACCTCGATATGGCGAAAAAAAAAAATATTTATGTACATATTGTAGCAATGTTAATGTTATTTGTAACTGTGGCATTTTGAGTAAAACCTTAATATTCCGATTTTTTTTTCTGTGCCTTTTGACTTCAAAATATCGAAATCAACCCGTATTTATTTACTACAGGAAAGTTTTTTGTTTAGTCTCGAAATTTTAAGCTATACTGATTGAAGTGAAGAAACTCCTATTTTTTTTTTTATCTAAACTTTAAATTTAGTTAGAAATATGTATCACGGAATTTAAATGGTATCCGATGAAAATTCAAAACTGAAATACAAATATTTAATATTTTTCCATATCGAAATCTGGATGTTTTCCACTCTATACAAATTTTACCTTTAATTGAAAATAATTATGGTTTTATTTTTTCCTACTAACTAATATTGTGTTTTCTTTTTATTTTATTAAAAAATATATTTAATTAAAAACGTGAAACTGTTTTTATTTACCTTTTTACGTAATTTTGGATTGATTTAAAAAAGTGCTTAAGAAATATATATAATATAGGATGAAAATTGGAAATACCCAAATACTTTGAATTTTTATCTCGAAATAATATGAATATTTTACAGTATACGAGTATATTTCTCTCAGAAATAATACGTTCGTTTTTTTATTTTTTTTTTTTCCTGAATCAATTGTATTCATTCTTTTTTTAAATATTTTTATTAATACTACTGCATTTCGTTTAGTCCGAAAAATAAGGGGTAACATCAAATTGTTACGCTGTTTTAAAGTTTGTCGTTAGAAAGAATTAAAACTTATATTAAGAAATCCCGTATTTTTGACAAATTTTTGTCTCTAAAATATTCCTCAAGCAAACAAATTAAAAAAAAAAAAAAAAAAAAAAAAAAAACAGCGAGAGATTTTAACTGGCTTCTGAAAAATAGAAAGATAAAACATTTTTTTTTTCTCTTCAAAGTAAACCTTGGGCACCTAGACAACTTGGCGCTGAACTTCCTGTCCTATGCATCAATTACAAAACAAGCAGCACCTGCATTAACTCTTTGTTTAAACAACCGTTAGTATTCAAGCTCATAGTACGAAATCATTCAATTACAAAATGTTGATGCGAGAATATTTTGGTATTTGGTTAATAATTCAATATTTTTGCATCAGTTATGTCCTCACCTAAATGTAAGAGGCAAAAAAGTACAATCTGCGTTACGTAATTCTATTTTCGATAATGATTACAGGAACACGCATAATAAACAAAAACATGCTGATAAAATTTCAGCCCATATACATACCGTAATTTCGGGTGTATAAGCCGCAGATCAAACAATTCTTTTTCGACCCAGAATTTTTTAAGAAACAAATATAACTACTTAGATCGCCGTAAATATTTGTCTTCAATCACTAAATAAGATTTCTGGGTCCAAAAAGAATTGTTTGATCCGCGGCTTATACACCCGAAATTACGGTATACCGTTTTGCATTGTTGGAGTTCCAAAAAAACCTTTTGAAGTAAGTAAACTACTTTATTACAGAATATTTTAAATATATAAAATGTGTAAATAACTATTGTTTTCATATTTAATAATAGATTTATTTATTTATTTATTAACCATTTGAAAAATGGTTGTTGTTTTCGGGAGAATGGACCCGATGATGTTACCACATTTTTAACCATTTGAAAAATGGTTGTTGTTTTCGGGAGAATGGACCCGATGATGTTACCACATTTGAATGATGTTACCTCTTTTGAATGATGTTACCACTTTTGAATTTAAATTAAATTCTTTATTTTTAGAAGAATTTTTATTTGAATTTAAATTAAATTCTTTACTTTTAGAAGAATTTTTATTTGAATAGTAAATTAAAATGGTTAAAATCATTGTAATAAAGGAGAAAACTAACAAATTTAAAAATGGGTAGACGGAAATTAACAGATACGGAAAAAGCCGAAGCCAAAGAAATGAATGAACGTGAATATCGCATTCAATGATATTAAACACAGTCAACATGTATAAGTTGCTTATTAGTTTGGCGATTCGTATCATTTGGCGAAATTGGTCGACGGGATAACTGAGTAATACTGTATTTGGTTTGGCGCAAAAACGTCTTTCAATGCAGAAAATGATAAAATCAAAAGATTATTGAGCCGCTGAAAACCAATTACGTGTTGAAAGGCGATCACGAAAAAGGAAGCAATTTAATGCCGAACCGATTAATTGTAAAACATCATGTCGCCAGGGCGACCAATCCACTAGCCATGGCGTTTTACTATCGGTCGGTTCTAACCAGGAAAATTTGAGTGCCAATAGTGATTCTAACAAGCCGGAAAATGTTATAGCTATTACTCTTGATTTTCCACCACCTAAAAAGAAAACTAAAAAGCAATCGGCTTGGGAAAAACTGGGAAAAAACTTTTTTGATTCGATGTCTGATGGACCCATTCACAGATGCATGTGCTGCGATCGATTTTGGTTTAAAACCTCCATCACCAAAATTCTGCTCTGTAAAATCAAACAATATATGCCAAAGTCTTACAAGTATAACAGTATATGCCAAAGCTGTATTTTAATAATGATTACTTTTGCACCAACAATGTTAAATAGTTTGAAATGTTTCTTTCGTCGCCAACTTTTATGCTTGGCGACAATAGAGTGATATAACTTAAACGAACCGTACCTTCAAATTGCAGCATGTATAAAGTCATTTATAGCAGTGGCACGAATAATACACAATAAAACAACTGGTATTTAGCTTAAAATGATAGATGAATGTATCGAGTGAAACATTTTTCAAATGGTTGGGGTAATTTCTTAAATTACAATTATTTTTTATTTATTGAGGGGAGATAAATTATTTAATAACTTGTAAAAATGTACTGTTATTCGATATATAGTAACTTTTTTTAACAGTTAGTATCGTAATTCCCGAACTATTTGCTAGTTTTGTTTCAAACTGGAGATGACAAGCTCGTTATTATTTAAATTTCATGAAGTTATTATTTTTTTTTAACTAATTTTTTTCTTTCAATATATTTGCTTTCTTTTTTGTCAACCATTTTACAATTCGCAAGTCAATGTATTTAGTATTGTGCATGAAGTTAAAACTGTACTATGGATCTTTTTATATTTTATCAATATTATTTCATTAATACTAAGAAAGTTAATTTATTTTTTGAAGTTCAAATGTCAATATATGTAAAATATTCTATATTTTTAAAACTTTGTTATAGTACCAGATATAATAATCTTGTCTCACTGCGTAACAATAATATGATTATTATTTTGTACATAGATTTTGTGTGTGTGTGTGTGTGTGTGTGAGTGTGTGTATAGATCAAAATTTAATCATTTGAAACTTGAAAATTTCGGCCTTGGGAGAAGACAAAATGACACAACTTTTGATTGTTTAATGCTAATTGATGATTAAATCGATTTTTAAACCTCTTTTGCAATTTGAAATTTTTTACTGATACATTTTTTTTTTTTTTTTTTTTTTTTTTTTTTTTTTTTTTTTGAGCCTGGTGTGCCTGTGTGTGTAGGGGAAGGGGGGTTGTAGAGAAACAAGAATTTTACTTTTGACTTATGCATTTCGTTTTTTTGTTTTGTATTTTGCGCATGTTTTCATACGGCGACAGCAAACTGTTGGCTCTATTTAATTGCCTTATTTATTTATTATTATTTTTAAAGAATAATTAGAGTATAATTTGAAAACACAATGAATTCGCACCTGAAAACTTACATACTTTGCTTTAATAATTTGTTATTTATCTATATCAGGGCTGTCCACCGCGGTGTCCGCGGGCGCCATGGCGCCCTTTGAAGGTTTTCTTGGCGCCCTTTTGAAGATTTCCTGTTATTAAACGCTTTAGAACTAAAATTCCATTATAAAGAATGCTTTCTTTAAAATCATTAATATTTTATCAGATATTTTTAAAACCTGTGTTTGGCATGCTGTTGACTTGCCGTTGTACAGAAACATACTTTGAAACCAGAAACCAAACAGATAAAACATACAGACCAGAAACATACTTTGAAAATTTAATCATGCATATTTTTTAAATTTTTAGTTATTGTTTATATAGCATACCGTAATTTCGGGTAGATAAGCCGTAAATCAAACAATTCTATTTTGATCCAGAAATTTTCAAAAATAAAAAGTAACATTTTGTATCACGGTATATATTATCTTTAATTACTGAATGTTTTTTCTGGTTTGAAACTGAATTGTTTGAGCTGCGGCTTATCTATCCGGAATTACGGTATGGTAGTTAAATCTCTTAATAGTTGGAAATAGCTCTTTTTAATACTTAAGATATAAGAAAAAAATAAACGTCCCCCCCCCTACCCTTTGAAGATACATGTGTGAGCCCCATGCATGAAAGCTCAACTTTTTTCCTTTTTATTGTTGTCACAGTGGCCCATTGGCTGTTTTATATGGAGAATAAAGGCTCTTAATTTTTCTTTCTTCATTTTTGAAATTTTAAAAGGGTTCTTTGCTTTAGTTTTTTTCTTAAATTTTGCTGTGTACAGTGTAGTGATTTTCATCTATGAAAACACTTTGAGACTATCTCTCTGAAATCAACCACATGGATAAGTCACTATCATACTTGTCTGTTTTTGTATTTTTCATAAAACTAATCCACGCCTTCAAAATAAATCAAATCGTATTTTCATATCCTAAAAAAATCAAGCAATATCTCCGATTTTCATGTTTTTATTTGTAGTTATTGTTGTTATTGACGCGATTAAAGTTTCTGACGCCTTACCGTATTAACATTTTTAATATAGACTTCTCATAATAAAAAAAATATAATTTGAAATTTAATACGTGCAACTCCAGAACTATGTTGGGATCTTTTGTTTACCGCTGTTCAGTTCCTTTGCATTATGTTAAGACGTCGTGTATACTATAATACTATGCGGTAATGTTGCCGCATGTTTTCAGTCATGCAAATAATGGCGCTCTTCATTGGGTGCTAAGAACCAACATGCGCCCCTGGTTACTAAAAGGTTGGACAGGCCTGATCTATATAATGCATCTAATATATTTATATGATATATGTAGTATATATTTTATCTAATGGTTGGGCAACGGCGGGGGAGTCAGCTAGTAGAGATATCTATACATATATAAAACAGTTTGTCCTGACTGACTGATAATCAACGTTCGGCCCAAAATATTGAATGTAGAACCATGAAAATTGGAGAGAAAATACTTCTTATGATGTACCTGTCCACTAAGATGGAATTTTTGAAATTACCCTCCCCCCCCTAAGAGGGACAAGCGGGGGGACGGGGTAAAAAATTTTGGAACAACTTACCATATCTCAGCAAACATTTAAGGTAGGAGCGTGAAATTCCAGTAAATAAATCTGCTAAAAATATTATTAAACACATACTCCAACGATTTTCGAAATCCCCCCTCAGGGGTTTGAAAGGGGGGGGGGGTCGAAAAATTTAGGACATTTGGCACATCTGAGCAGTTTTTTTTTTATAATAGCATGAAACGGCAGAAAATAAAATTATTAAAAACATATTAAATAAGTATTTCAGCAATATCTATAAATTTCCACTCCCGAAGGGGTTAAAGTGGGGGTGGAAAAACTCTATACTTTTTGGACCATGGGGCGTATCATAAGAGAGCCCTCAGATCACTCTTTCATATTATAAACCCTGACCCCCTCCAATTTCCTTACCGTGGACAATTTTCGATCTTTTTTTTAAACTGTAGCGTTTTATCATTTAAGATCGGATTTTTTTTTACATGGCCCTCCGATAAATATTATTTATGATATATGAAAAATTCACAGTTAGAGGAAGAGTCTACTTTGGGAGAGAAAATATTTCCTAAATTTGGTCTACATCTCTCTTGTGATATATCGTTGGATACCCACTTAGTCCTCACAAGTCACCGCTTTTCTAAATTTAGCCGACACCTTTCGTGTGATATATCGTTGGAAAGCCCTGCGACTGCTTATTCATATTATGCACTATCCATGTCCCTCTCGGGTGGTACGATTATTCCATCAGGAGATCGTCTACTAATGGGGAAATATATTGTTATATAAGACTAATAATAGCATAATATAAGATTATTTGATTATCTCGATACACTAAGTCATAATTATCTTGAGAATTACAATATATATATATATTAATGTATATATATCTATGAATATATATGTATATGTATATATATCTATGAATATATATGTATATGTATATATATCTATGAATATATATGTATATGTATATATATATATAGTACATATATTAGTCCTCATGTTGGCCATAGTACTCGGAAATTTTCCTTCTTGAAAGTCGGAAATTTTTGAGCCTACACCCCCCTACGCGACAAGAGTGGTTTACGCCCCTGATTCTCACGCATGCGCTCCAACACAGCAGGCAAGTCCCACTACCAGGCATGAGGTTACAAATGTACCCTGGTCAATTCACTCTAGAGATGGGCATTATTTAACATAACAGGATAAATATTCGTAATATTAACCAAAAACTTATTATTCAATAACAGATTACCAAAAAGTCCCTGTTAATTTTGGAACGCCTCGTATGATAAGCATTTTAAAAAGAAGAAACAAATAGTAAGGCTGAAAATCATTTTAGGAATACATATTTATAAATTAATAAAAGTTTAGTTATATAAAATAAATTCCAACTTATAAATCTATTTGAATTCTGAGGCAAAGTATTTCTATTACTGCAGAAAACAAAAATCCCCAACTGCATTAAAACGCTTTTGAGACAGAGAGAGAAAAAAAAATTCCGACCCACAAAAAAAAAACTTTTTTTTTTTTGACGCGTCACTGTCGATCTACGATTCCAAGACATTAAAAATCCTTTTGGTCTAATCAAAGAAGTCAATCATAGGAACCATTTTCCTTTTGCATTGTCCAAGACATTAAAAATCTTTTTGGTCTAATCAAGCCAATCATAGGAAAACAAACCTTGTCCTTTTGCTATCTCAAAAGTTCACGTGATAAAATCTCTCAAAAGCTATTCGTTGTTGATTATTCTATGAATATTTAAAAACACCTGGCTTCGATTCTTCACAGAATATATTTTATCGTTTGAATTTTTTATAACGCTCACAGTTACAAAGATTAAAGCAATAGAATCAGTTTTTAGAATAACGAAAACAACATTTATTGAAAAAAAAAAACAGCTGGAATAATGAAAATTGGTTAGAGTACTGAAAATGAAATGGGGAGGGGGGAATGTGTTTTTATTCTAGAGTACGTGAAGTTAGTTAGTGACGCTTGCAGATTATTAAAAAGCAAGGAGATAATGTCGGCCATCTTTGGTCATATTTTTAATGGGAAGGAATCTCTGTTTGAAAAATGGAATTAAAGAGATTTACGGATTCGATTGTTGATAGAAAGCTGTTTTATCGCTCAGGCACGGGAGATAATCTTTCGTTGATGTAGTTAGATGGGTAAAACGGTGGCAATCTTTGAGTGGCAATATTTAAAAGGGATGTTACTATGTACTCATGGTATTTGGGGAAGGGGGGGGGGGTATTCTGGCGCTATGATTTTTATTTAATAAAATGTTTATTACTGTTTTTTTTATCATTATTATTTTGTCAATATTGCGTCGTTAGAAAATACGAACTGGAAAACATTACTTTTGTAATTGTATTTTCCTGAAAAAAAGAAGAAAAATAGCTTGGTGAGGACACAGCCATTCGAAAAGGGATGGGAGGGGGGGGGGCGAAGGGGGGCGGTCCCGACGGACGCGGAAATTTATAGGGTGCCAATTTTATACTACCAACGTCCTTTTTTGACCTGTCACAAGTTTTGAGGAGGGGATTTTAAATACGTACTTGCACATACGAAATTTGTGGGATGAATGACGTTTGATTAAAAATATACAAGTAATGTTTCGTGCTCTTGTGGGATAAGCTTTGACTATGCGTTGACAGATATTGATTCGGAGATGTCAAAATTCGAACTTGAAATCAAGGTACTAACAAATGAAGATCAATTATTTATTTATTTATTTATTTATTTATTTATAGTATTTAAAAATGCTCTGACGAGCACCAAAAAAGGTTAATATGTTTTTAAGTATGAAAAAGGGTTTGACAAGTGATTCTGTTAATTATTGAGCATGAGGAAGGACAAGGCATCCCTTCTTGGCTACAACTCACTTCAATGCCAACTTTGAAAAAATCATATTTGCGCTTTTTCCGTGAAAACAAATCAGTCGCAGTTACTATAAAAATGTATAGTGTAAAGACATAACCAGTAAAGATGCAGCTTAATTAGACATAAATGTAAGGGAAGGTGACAGAGTGCCAAAAACCTAGTTCCTGCCGGTATCACTTTCATGTACTGCCACCAAGCGTGCCCAAAGTGTATAATTGCACAGAAAATTGATTTGTAGTATACTGCAGAGTGAACAGTGCAGTTAACATCAGGGATGTAGTGCAGGCTATACACCGTATACCTTCTGGACTTTTTAATAGAACACCATATACCCTCTGTTTCTCAAGAAAGCTTATAGTATACACATTCTAGGGTATCCCTTTGCTTAGACCATATATCCTATATTATTTTTGCGACTACACCCCTGGTAAACATCTAAAGCATGGTGGGAAGTTCTACTAAAGAAACGCAAATTTCTTTTATATGGAAAAAGCGCAAATATGATTTTTTCAAAGTTGGCATTGAAGTGAGTTGTAGCCAAGAAGGGATCCCTTGTCCTTCCTCATGCTCAATAATTAACAGAATCACTTGTCAAACCCTTTTTCATACTTAAAAACATATTAACCTTTTTTGGTGCTCGTCAGAGCATTTTTAAATACTAGCCATTTAATTTTTTGATAAAATTTTTTGGAAAAGAATTTTGGCAACGTATATTCTGGCAACCTATTTACTATTTCTTATACACAAGCATTTTTTCTCATGCGATAACAATGTATTTAAGGTACTACTTAATTATCTCGTCGACCAAAGAACGATAGACAAACTGTAAGATTATATGCCAATAATGGATGAATATAAATGTTACACTTTCTTGACATTAAACCCGCTACACTTGTTTGTTAAGTGATCAAATGATTTTAAAGTCGATGATTTATTTATATTTTTATGAATGTTTTACTGATTTATTTGTTCTTTTGTTATTTAATATAAATTTTATGCCAATAAGCGAATAGCTCTTGATATTAATTGAGAAAAATTTAATATATTTTATTAAAGTTATTTTATGGTTATATCCGCCGACATTATTTGGCTAAATAAAAAGCATTTAACTCCTTACAAATTTCCGCTAACATTGATATTTTTGGTACTTGCGTATTAATGCCACAGCAGTAGAAGTTGTGCTAATGCGCCGATAAAGAGCGATCTTGTTGTTCGTGCCTTTTTAGTGGGGTTTTTTTTTCGCTCATTTTGACGTCATTTTTAGTAGTTTAGTACATTTTAGCCTATTTTTCACGCCATTTTTTGTGCGCGTGCGAACAAGATTGCTCTTTATTGGCACATTAGCGCAACTTCTGCTGCGGTGGCGTTAATACGTAAGTACCATATTTTTTTAAGCTTTTTAACCTTTTGGGGACGAGCGACAGGTATACGTGCCACAAAAAGGCTTAAGAATTATTGTTTATCCCCACCAGTAAAATTTTACTGAAAAATTTGCCTTGTTTATTCGAAGCATTTTCTCGATTTAATAAGACACTTTTTTCTGTTTTTAAAAACCGGTGATAAAACATTAAAAATTTCGTAAAAAGCTCCCGTCGCGAATGGGTTAATAAATTCTAATATTACATTTAAAATACTTCAATGTTATTCACATAATCGATATCTTACAAATATCTCTTTATGGTTTGATTTAATAAATTCTGCATTAAAATATGAAAACTTTTATTAGTATTCTTTTGTCCGAAATCACCTGAATAAATCAAATTTTATATTTGGTACGTCTCGACGTCATAACTAAACGTCATCATTAAAGTAATCCTTTTCGTTAATGACTTTTTTTTTTAAACCTAAATTTCATTACTTTTCTAAACTTAAATTTTTTTAATGGCAACATTTTTCCTTTTGAGTAATTTGGCGAATAGTTTGGCGATTTCTATTAATGGGTGAAATTGGTCGACCTGATAATCAAGTAGCACCGTACGTAATGTAAATAAAATAGCTATGCATTTTCGGCACAGATGTCATATACGCACCACGTTGGCGAATTTCTTTTTCTGACGCCAATGTCATATGCACATCGGCGTATTTAACTGAATCCAGAGTGTCATTATTTTGCTTGATATGGCAACCCGCATGTTGTTCTTTACTTATTAATAAAAAAAAATTTTTTTAAGTACATAAATTGTTTTTTTTTATAGTTATTAAACAAACCTTTTTTTTATTTATTGTACCTTTTAAAAAATATATATGTAACTGGTATTCCAAAACGAGATTTTCGCCAAATTGGCTTTAGAAAAAAATTAACGCCAATGTGATTCGTATATGGCATTTGTGCCACATTTTAATATAGAAGCAGAAATAATTCGTACGAAAACAAAAATTATAGTTCATCAGGTTTGTTTTCAGAGCTATTTATATATTTTGGCATCATACCCTTCCTTTTTGAAGCCTTAATAGCACCAAGCTTTGGCAAACATATGTATATTAATCAGACATTCATAAAATAAGTAATAATTTAATTGACCTAGAATCTTTTAACGTACCTTCAAAAAAAGCTGACATATTCTCACGTCCGAATCATCATAGAGCGCCCAACTCACCGCTCTTGTGTTGCGCCAAACCGGATTTCTTGCCGGTACGCCCTTACCTTACGTCTCAAAGGCTCAAATAAAGGTTTATAAAAATTTAAAACCATATTTTTACGCTTATCTTTTAAATGCCCTGTAGATTTTTCCATTCATGTCTAATTGTTCAAAAAATAATAATTGTGAAAAGTATTGGTATGAACGTTTGTACTGAATAACTTTACATATATTTTTGTCTTGTACAATTAAAAAAATAATATTAATGTCAATCTTGTGTTAAATCAGTCTTTGAAATAAAATATTACGTGATGGAAAAACACGGTTACGCCGCTTTAGCGGTTAAAAATATTTGCTATTCGGTCTTTCGGCGCCATTTCTGATTTATTCGCCAAACACACCAACCAGAACAGGATAATGAACTTTTCCGGAAAATCTTGCCATGATCGCCTAAATTTGTTGATTTCATCATATGGATCCTCAGATAAGCAAGTAAATAAAATTATGAATAAAAGTATCATATTACAATGGCTAGCATAAATGTAAGACAGACTAAACTTTTTGCCAGAGGCGGCTTGTAACTTAAATAAATAAGAATTTAATAAATAACTAGTCGTTGGGGGCCACCGTAATACTTACCCATCATGGATATGTATATGAAAATAAAATATGTGAAACTATTTACACAATGCATTGCAATTCACAAACAAAATTTAAATATTGTTAATATACATAGTAATGCTATATTAAAGAACTGCTGAAGTACCAATTTCGACAAATTATATAAAACGCCAAACTAATCAAGTAGTACCGAACTGCGTAAAAGAAACATCCTTATAACTCCAAAAATAATAATTCTATTAACTAACAATTAACTGCGTCGGATTAAGCGTCTCATTTCCAATTAAAATATACTTCTGAATTGAAATTTGAATGAAATAAAGGGTCATGAAAAATCGAAGAATGCGGAAAGCAAGATTACAAATATCTCGGCAACTAATAATCCGATCGACTTCGTTCTATATGCAAAATGTGTGTTATTTTATTGCCTTTTACATCCATTCCTTAGAACAAAAAAATTCGAAAATTTTTATATACCTTTTATCAGAACGAATTTTTCGAGAGTCCGAAAAAAATAGTTCCGGATAATCGAGGTTGCTGATATTAAATAGGGTTCGTCCCATTCTTACATACTAACTACATACAAAATTTCAAGTCTCTATCTCAATTTGTTCGGGAGATAGAGCGTTTACAGACAGACAGACAGACAGACAGACAGACGGACGGCAAAATTTTTTTTCTAAAAATATGATTTTCGGAATCTCCACTGTCTAAAACGTGTAAATCCGTCAAAAAATTTTTTTCGATTTTCAAAACGATTGCAAGACTTACCCTATACTACGTATGATGGGTAAGTAAAAAAAATATTTCACTGCGATCGTCAAAATAGACAGTGAATATGATACATGAAAATAGCCACAAGTAAGTATTTTTTCACGTGATTTATCTAATCTATTTATTTATGTTACATACATAGCAATTTTTATGTTCATTTAAATTTACGTGCAACAATTACAAGAAGAAACAAATATAAGAAAAAGACTATGCACTGTAAACTTAAACTCCAGTAAAAAAACGGAAAAGGTGCTGGCAGCAAAGTTGCCGTATCTGATCCGTTAAATCATAGAAATTCTTTTTCATTACTTTTCCGTTTCCAAGACAGAAGTGTTCCGTTTGAGACTGGAGATTGTCCGTTTTCGAAACCGGAGCATTTCCGTTTTCGAAACTGGAGCGTTTCCGTTTTCGAAACTGGAGCGTCTCCGTTTTCGAAACTGGAGCGTTTCCGTTTTCAAAACTGGAGAGTTTCCGTTTTCGAAACTGGAGCGTCTCCGTTTTCGAAACTGTAGCGTTTCCGTTTCCTAAACTGGAGCGTTTCCGCTTTCGAAACTGGTGCGGTTCCGTTTTCGAAACTGAGGTAATCCAACTAGGAAACTGAAGTACTCCGATTGGGAAACTGAAATACTCCAACTGGAAAACTGAAACGCTATGGTTTAGAAAGAGAATATTGTTTTTCAGACTAAAATTTTCCATTTCAGAAAGAAATTTCAAATTAAGGCATGATTAGTTTCCGTTGTACTAATTTATATTTTCATATTTTACCTTACTGATCAAAACTTATTGGCATATAATTAGTTTCGTATTTATGTCGGTAAATATATTTTGTGACTATTTTTTTCGCTGTATTTTTCTTAATTTTTTTTTTATTTTTATTTTTTTTATAGTTGTTGAAGTATTTCAAAAATAATGTCTGCATGTGTTAAAGTATTAAGGAAATACATCAAACAGTATCAATTATAATAATCAGGCCTTGTATATTTACACTGTACAAGGCCTGATTTCTAAAAAGGTCAGCCTTAGGCCCATTGCTGATGGAGAACCAAAATAATTTAAAAATGAATTCTTAAAAATGCTTTTTTATGCAATTTGCTTAAAAATTTTGTACTCCTTGGTTATCCCGTCGACCAATTTCGCCAAATTATACGAATCGTCCAACTATTATCCAAATTACTCAAATTGATGCAATTTTTCTTTTATATATAACAAGAGTACAAATAAATTAGTAGAACATAAATAAAAAAAATCTCGAATCAAAAATCCCTTGACGACGGAACAAATACGTGCATTGTGTTTATTGCAAGTGAATGCGAAATTTATGGTAATCCATTATTGGCATTTAATCTTGGCATTAATTTTTTTGCCGACAGGATTACCAAGTGGTACCAAATATTTTAAATTAACTTGAAAACTGCATCGCATTATCTAAAAGCTTCGAAATATACTCTGAATAAACTAAAGAAATTTTCCAAAGAATTTTTCATATTACATACTGGCATTTTGACATTTCTCCTTATTGATCGAAACTTATTGGCCTATAATAGATTACAGATAATTTATGTCAGTAATTATTTGTAACTAACTCTTCCTGTATGCTTTTCTTAAGGAAAACCTTTTGTTTTAGTTTTCAAAATATTTTGATAAACTGGATGTGTTAAAATTAAAATGCAGAGAAAAAGGAATGCAATATCAATTTTACTATAGACGTTCTTTGGTTTAATCTTAAAGATAAAATAGACATTACAGATTGTATTTATATACATATTTACTCAAAAACTAATTATTTTACTTTTTTGGCAATATTTAAATTGGAGAAAAAATTTGCATATATATCAACTGTTTTCCATTTTCACACATTGTGACATCCCTGGTGATTTCTGGTGTAAAATCAACTCTGCAGAATTACAATTACTTGCTACCAAAAGTTTTAAATATGTTAACTGTCTTTTTTTGTGTTTATATATAATGTATTTAACTGGATACAAGAATTTTCTTTGCTGTGTTGTCAAGTTTTAAACCATAAAAATCAGGATGTAAAAAAAGTCAGAAACTTCAAAAATATTCATTACTAATTCTTTATTAATATATAAAATATTAACAAAATAAAATAATACATGATGATCACATTAAAAAAAATCTACAGTTTTCAGTGTAATGCTATAATTCATTCATTTTAACAAATAGAATTCTTTTTATAATATTTTGCATTTGAGAGTGAAAATTGAAAATGTATTCAGAGAAACAATCATGAAGTTTTAAAAAGCAATCATATAATGATTGCCGATAACTTTTATCACATCAAATATTTCTAATAAACACAGTGACAATAAATAAGAATGAGAAAAAATGGGTTAAAAATTAAGAAGAATAAATTCGCAAAAAAATCAGAACACTAAATAAAACAATAAAATTATCGATTGTTGCATCCCAAATTAAAATGACTTTCAAAATCTCCAAGTCCGTTTACTAACTATATAATTGGCTTGGTAATCTTATTAATTCTTCTTCCTTTCATCCTAGATACTTTGATACTTTTATTTGGGTTAATAGTGGCAAAGATTCTGGAAAATGAAAATAGAAAATTTAGTATTAAAAGACACTTATAAAGTTAAAAGATGTAACAGGGTATATTATAAAAAAAAAATACCACACTTTCCTTTTATTTTACAATACTTTTTTTATATAAAAAAGTTGCAGGAAATATGAGAAAAAAATTCTAAGATAATTTACAGCAATTTATAGCCTTACATAGGATAATTTTAACAATATCTTGGTTTTTAAACAGACATGAGAACGATCGATACCAAAGATAAAAATATTTGATGCCTTTTTGTTCTCCCCCCTCCCCCTTTGGCTTAGAAATTCATCCTGGCCATAGGCCGAAAGCTGGTCCCCAGGATGGGCGTCGTCTACTTTTACTGCTGCCCTTTCGCTATGGTGTCCGGGGAACGTGTCTCCTCTGCCCCCCCCCCCCTTTAGCATCGATCCAAAGAACTATAACAAATACCTTAACTTCCATCATTATAAAGGGTTGTAATCCACAAAATCTGATTAAAAAAATACTGAATGGTTAAGATTTTCTTCAACCTTAAACATAATAGGCATCACTAAAGTAGAACACACAAAGCTATAGGGGAGACTGGGGTACATGTGAACAGTACACATAAATATAGCTTTTTCTCATAAATGGATTAATTTCTATAAACAAAAACTACTCAATATATTAAACAGAGCAATTTTGTATATGGTAATTTTTTAAAAATCGATTTTATAGTTTCTTTCTTTTGATAGTTTTATAAATTAAAAATAATTGTTTCACAACTGTCCTATTATTGGGGTGACGAAAAAAGAGAATTTATAATGCAAAAATATCTATAAATTTCGCTAGTTTCTGGGTGATATGTTTAAGCACTGCATTATAAAACTGAAATAAGTATATTTATGAAAGAGAGGGAGGATTAGATGATTGGTTTAATTGTTAAAATAAAAATAAAAATTAAAGAAGTAAATTTGAAAAAGAAAATATAAAACTTTTAAATTTTGCTTTGGGGTTTGTGTTTCTAGATTTTTTTTTTTTTTGGGGGGGGGGTATTTAGATAATTCTTATCAGAAATCTAACAAAATATGAAAAATTCCCATCCATGTATTTGTCTTATTTACTTCTAAATTAATGATAAAGAGGGGTTTTTAATGATTATTAAAAAAATTCTATTATAATATCTCCCCTAAATTTAACTTCTTTCACTTTTGAGAGAGAGAAGGGAGGAGCTGCATAAAATCGTAATTTTATGATAGTTATTAGTTTAAAAATTTTACTTTTTTAAGATATTGCTGATATCTATCAACGTTTAAAGCATCATATATATAACTATTTTAGAGAAAAATAAGCAAACATTTCAAGTTTGGAAAAAAATAAATAGAAATATTTGCTAAACTGTTTAACGTGAAACTTTTTGTATTAACAATGCATAAAAAACCGTTTATTAAAATGTAGTATAACATTATTTAAGTTTATTAATTATTTTAAATTAAAATTAAACGAGATTGTTGCTCTTTATGTATCTATTGACAGATGTTTTTGTGGAAGTTTAAATACAAAATGAAATGTTCTATGACAAACTGTCTTCTATTGCAGGAAACTTATAGAAGCTGACATCATTTCTCATGAAGTTAACTGAAACGATCAGAATCTAAGAATGATTATTGGGGCTCATATGAATTGTTCATATTTGCCCCCAACAAATTATTTCAAAAATGCTCCACTTGTTCAATACAGTTAAAATGACAAATCATTAAGATTTTTCAATTTTTGAAGACTTTTTTGTATTAAAAAAATATTTATTAGTATTCATAGTATACAGTGGAGCATCGTTTATACGACGCCGAAGGGACTGCCGAAAAACGTCGTATAAACGATAACGACGTATAATCGATTTTCACTTCCAAAACTAGTATTATTTTTCTTTTCACTTAATTTTAAATTTTAACGTGATGATTTGCAAGAATTTTTAAATTAAACAAGCCAAAATAAACAAATAATCTTTAAAATGGGGGGAGGGGGGAAATTAGTAAGCAATTTAAATATGTGTACCTTTATTTATGTTTCACCGAAAGGTTCCTCATTTGCAGTACATCGTTTCCTTTCCATTTAAAGTTAAAGATAAAAAACCCCGCGTGGCCAACTAAAAGTCGCCAATACTGATAATAGTTAGAAGGATAGTCTATTTGCAACTTAAAACAAGTCGGGACAGCTGACCATCCCCGAAAAAAGAATGATCCCTGCCAGTGTAATCTGTTACACGTAAGCTGATTTTTCAGACTAATCGAACACCAGCGCACAATTTTATAATGTGGAGTGCATTTAAACACACTCTGGTGTCATTTATAGTTGCCAACTTCCGCTTGTTCGTAAAATACACAAGAAAAATAAAATTAAACCTATACAAAATCGAAAAATCGACGTATAAACGATTTTGGGCGTCGTATAAAAGATATATTTTTACATTAAAATGAATAGGAATGAACCGGGACCACATTAAAACGTCGTATAAATATAAACGTCGTATAAGTGATCGTCGTATAAACGATGCTTTACTGTATGTTAAAACACTAAAATTCAAATGATAGAATAAATAAAATTATTAGCTTACCAAGTGGGAACTAAAATTTTACTTTTGATATCTATAAACGATGTTTTGCCTACCGAGGCTAAACAAAATGTCACAGAGCTTCAATTTTTTCTTTTTTTTTACCATATGTCTATAGGTGTTGTTATCATTAATATTTTTTTCAACTAAAAAATCATATAATAACTAGTGAAAAAATGCAATGTTCAAATAGTTCTATTTTACTTCAATTTGCAGAAGTTTCTCTAAATATTAATGAGTAATTACAATATTTAATATATTTCTGCTTAGATTTCCTTACTGTGGCAAAGTTTTATAATTGTGATTCAAATCGAACTAAAACACTTTTCTTTACTTACATAGTATTTTACACTGGTGTCCAAAATGTAAGCATAATTGGTAATTAAGTATTTATTTTTAAGTAATGAAAGAAATATGAATCGGAATGTGCTGAAACTCCAGGTGTGCAAACAAAATAGTACGCGTCACATATTTTCGCGAAGAGTTTTAGCCGAAATTGAACAGGGGACCGTCAACAAATTGAAAAAGAACGAAGATATTTTGGATAACCCTGTCAAAACTAATGTAGCAAAAGCATTCAAACTGCACATTATGATTAATTGGCTTATTGTAATGTACTGTGTTAATTTTTACAAGGATAGCATGCATACTCGTAGAGAAATTAAAGTTTTTATAAAAACAGTCCTAATTTTTTCAAAGTTTTTTGCTTATAATTTGCAGAGTTCTTATTGTAAAATAATGTTCTTTTCTGAAAATATGACAAACATCATGGTACACAACACCCTGTCATTAGAATTTAAAAATAATAAAAATTGTATGAAAAATGAGTATGTTTAGTAAATAATTTTTCATTGCGCATGCGTCAACGATATCAAAATGTCATTTGCATATTGTGTTAGCTAAATGTATAGAGCAACTTCTGTAAAAGTTTCAAAAACAAAGCTTGAAAATTCTGAAAATGGGGGCCTATAGAATCAACTCAAAATCCGTTATTCCTAAAGGAAGCAAAAAAATCAGGGGTTTTACCTAAACATAGTTGTACGTGCAATATTGTGTAGGCACTAAACAATGGAATATGGATACAGCCCCTCATCTTTTTGCTTCATTTAGGGAACAAAGGATTTTGATCTCATTCTATCAACGATAATTTTCAGAATTTTTAAGCTATGTTTTTGAGACTTTCACAAAAGTTGCTCTTTACATTTAACTAACATAATATGCAAATGAAATTTTAATAGCGTTCACGCATGCGCAGTAAAAAATTATTTAGTAAACCTGCTCATTTGTCATACAATTTTTATTATTTTTTAATTCTGATGACAGGGTATTGTGTACAATGATGTTTCTCATTTTTTCAAAAAAGAACACTATTTCTATTAAGAACTCTGCAAATTATAAGCAAAAAACTTAGGACTGTTTTTATAAAAACCTTAATTTCTCTACGAGTATACATGCTATCCTTGTAAAAATTAACACAGTACATTACAATAAGCCAATTAATCATAATGTGCAGTTTGAACGCTTTTGCTACATTAGTTTTGACAGGGTTATCCTAAAGATCTTCGTTCTTTTTCAATTTGTTGACGGTCCCCTGTTCGATTTCGGGGAAAACTCTTCGCGAAAATATGTGACGCGTACTATTTTGTTTACACACCGGGAGTTTCAGCACATTCCGATTCATATTGCTTTCATTACTTAAAAATAATTACTTAATTACCAATTATGCTTAAATTTTGGACACCAGTGTACTTTTTGACAAATGTTAAGTCTTATCTTCTTAAATTTTTTTTTTATTATCTGTGGCGTAAAATTAAACTATATTAATGCACTATCATAGTATGTATTAATGTAATATGTTTATTTTCATCGCAAATTTATTTAAAACTAATGTCTGGGGGAAAACTGATTTAAATAAATGATTTTTTTAATTTATTTAAATCGTGATTTAAATCAAACTGATTAAAATTAACGAGTCTTGTTAAATTTATTTGAAAATAACGTTAGAAGTATACTTTTAAAATTCTGGTAATAAATACAATAAAAACACAATTCGGTAGTACTTTTCATGGGGTGTTTTGTTCCATTACCATAATTTTGATGTATTTCTGGATATGTGCGATTATTTGATGTATTAATGGAAAAGGAGACTGAGATTGGCTAAGTTTGTAGATTAATATAAAAAAAAAACTAGAATATGTTGATTATAACATTATTTAAAAGATAGTTTTTAAAAATTCAATAAACTTAAGATGTTCAAGAAAAAAGTTTTAGTGCTTCTGCAAAAATTAGGAAAAATGATTTTTCGGTTAAGGAAAAAAAAAGTTTTTCATATAAAGCATAAAACACGTGTCCCACTTTTCATTAACATTTAACTAATGTTACGGATTTCACAGACCACTGCTTTTTTAATTGTTATAGTTTAACTTTCAAATTTTCAATTTAACTACAAATACTGATTAAATTTCATTTCATTTGGAACTTTAATACTATCACCGGAGACTTTTAAATAGGTGAATGTTAATTACAATATAATGTCTTGTACAAAATGTTTAGTACAAAAACACCATCCTATGAGTTTATTATTGTTTTTATTCATCTTTCGAACTTGCAGTCACACAAACCGCTTCACACTAGTTGCGTTGCAATTTCTGATACGTCAGTTAAAGATTAAACTTGCTATCTGCATATTAAATTTATAGTCTACTATTATAAAAACCAAAAATATTACAAGTAAATAAAGATATATTAAATAGTTAAGTAAAACCAATTCTCAATAAAATTATCACTAACATTTCATACTTCATGGCTGGTTAAAATTGTTAATGATAATCCAATTAAGAAAATATACATGTGAGACTATTTCATACTTGTGTTAAACTTTAAACATGCAGGGAAGAATGGGGCACATGTGAACATGGGGCAGATGTGAACATCGCATTTTTTCACTAGTTATTATATGATTTTTTAGTTTAAATAAAATATCAATGATGACAGTACTTGTAGACGTATGGTAAAATTTTTTTGAGGCTCTTTGACATTTTATTTGTCCTCGGCATCCAAAACACTGTTTATAGATCTCAAAAGTAAAATCTCAGTTCCAACTTGCTAAGCGAATAACTATCTATCCTTTCATTTGAATGTTAGTGTTTTAACATATACTATGAATACTAATAAATATTTTTTGTAAAAAAATCTTCAAAAATGAAAAACTGTTAATGATTTGTCACTTTAACTGAAATGACCATGTGGGGGACATTTGTGAACAGACTACTTCTGGCAGATATGAACAGTTCATAAGTGCCTTAATAACAATTCTGCGATTCTGTTCCTTTAGTTAATTTCATGAGAAATGATGTCAGCTTCTATATCTATAATTTACCTGCAATAGAAGACTGTCGTAGAATATTGGATTTTGTATTGAAACTTCCACAAAAGCATCTGTCAACAGGTACATAAAGAGCAACAATCTCGTTTACTTTCAAGTGTAATTTAAATAAATTTAATGTTATCTAAAATGTTATAATATTATACAATATTTTAATAAACGGTTTACTATATTATTTTTATGCATTGTTAATACAAAAAGTATTGCGTTAAACAACTTTGCTAATTGTTCTATTTAATTTTTCCAACCCTGAAATGATGGCTTACTTTTGTCTCTAAAATAAATATGTATATCATGCTTTAATGGAGATAGCTATCAGTAATAACTTAAAGTAACATTTTAAAACTAATAACTACCATAAAATCCCAATTATTAGCATTTTCTCCCCCCCCCCCCTCCTTCTCTTCTCTCTTTCAAAAGCAAAAGAACTTATATTTAGGGGAGAGATTATAATTGAGATTTTTTCAACAATCATTTAAAATCCTTCTTTATCATTAATTTAGAAGTAAATAAGACAAATACATGAGTCAGAACCTTTCTTATTTCGTCAGATTTTTTATAAATACTATCTAACTGCCCCCGTCTAAAATTTCCCCGAAATACAAACCACTAAGCAAAATTTAAAAGCTGAATTCTTTTTTTTTTATTTTAACAATAAATCAATCATCTGATTCCCTTCTCCCTTCCCCCAATCTACTTATTTTCATTTTATAATTTAGTGTAAGCTATATTTATGTGAGCTGTTCACATGTGCTTTAGTCTCATAAAAAAAAGAACTTTTTTTTGTCCAAGAACGAAAAAATTAAGATACTTTCATTTTTGGATCATCTTTCAAACCAAGTTAAACATTTTTTTTCCCTTACTGATATGATAAATTACTCATTTATTCCTAACAGGGGTCTAGGTAAAGATGTATTCTATATACAGTGAAACCTCCAAATAAGGGACACCTCTATTTAAGAGACAAAAGTTGCGGTCCCATAGGTGTCCCTTATTTGGAGGTTTCACTGTATAAAATAACATCATCAGTAAGAAATGATTGTTAGTCACTAACAAAATTAATCTTGGGATAAAAGAATTACAATTTCATATTTTATAATTTTAATCTTTACATTCTTTTCAAATCCTAACATTTATTCATTCCTTTCCCAGTTTGTAAAATAAATGTCATTTTTATTGTTCTGTGTTTCTATTGAATTAAAGGGGGGGGACATGCTGCAAAGAAAATATTGTTTAAGTGTTATATATAAATCAAGTACATGCAAAACAAGTTACATTAGAAAACCATGTAACTTAGAAAATCTTGTCTACTATTGTGTAATCTACATATGGTACTTTAAATTTATTTTTTCAAAAGCTCCTAGCATCTTAATTTGATTTTGTGGTAACCCATCACTAATTTTTTTTCTCAATAACAAATAAATTGTACTTTTATTTATTTATTTGGATCTGTCCTCCGCCTCTCAAAAAGAGATTATTTGTGCTCCAGAGAATATTTCCGTTAAAGATTGTATACGCATATAACTTATTTTTGTGATATCGTGATTGATTTCATTTCTTAAAATGGTTCATTAAAAAAAGTCAGTCCCGCTCCTCCCCCCCCTCTCTCATATATATATATATATATATATATATATATATATATATATATATATATATATA
Source organism: Maratus speculifer (assembly GCA_964019185.1). Taxonomy (NCBI): domain Eukaryota; kingdom Metazoa; phylum Arthropoda; class Arachnida; order Araneae; family Salticidae; genus Maratus; species Maratus speculifer. Next base: position 341,829,048 of record OZ025290.1, on the reverse strand, counting down.
TATATATAAATAATTGCTACCATGTATGAAAAAAAGCCATATTAAAAATCCACATTATAAACTAGCAATTCAGACTTAAAAAAAGAAAAAAAATTATAATTTAATAATTGATTACAGTAAATTCCAAAAGTAACATGCATTATCATCAAATAGAAGTAATGTTGTATCTTGCTATACTAACAACACTTTTTCTTTAGTTTTTTCTCTCTGAGCATACTTAAAAAAATACATATTGATGTTTTTGATGGTTAAAATCACTTTAAACGTAATTTAAACTTTTATCACGTCAAAAAATTTTGACGGCTTGAACCAAACCCTGCATGTAAGCAAAACGGGCGATATTAGAAATAAACATAACAAGATCAGAATATTTAACACTCATTTAAAATAAGTACAATTTTCATTAAAAAAATAATTACAAAATGAATCTGAATAACTTACCTTTTGTTACAAACGTAACGAAAGAATCCAGGTAAAAAAGATGACGAAATCGAAACAACGTTTTATTATTCGTGTAGTTTTAAGATATATGCTGCATCTAAACGTCAGCATCACCTAAAATGATCGCAGAAATCTTTTCTAAACATAGCTTAAACATTCATAACCAACGATAACATAAAATCAACATGGCTGTCGCCGGAGGTGTTCTGTTTTTGGTGCGTCTGTTGCCACAAACGGAAACGCTCAGTTATCAAGTCAACAAAAACTGAAAAACTTCCTGGAATTCCTGGAAAAGTAAATTTTTTTTCTAAAACGGAATTTCTCAATTAAAAAAGTTAAAATTCACAGAGTAACACCTTTAAAATTCAGGACACTTTTTTACAGTGTGTTCAGCTGGAAATTTCAGACAAAAATTCGATTTTCTCAGCGACTGTCAAACATACAAAAATGAAAAAAAAAAAAACTGTTTTAAGTTTTACCATGAGGATTTAAATAAACCAAAAACGAAGTTAATACATCCACGGAAACGTTAGCTAGACTTACTTGAATTTTTTGCCTTCATTTTTTCTTTTAAAATTAAATAAAAAACTATTCTAAGCTGCAGTAATTTTTTGAATGCTATCATTTTATTCGTCTCGTCGAGTTCTATCTTTTAAAAAAATTTCACTGCCGTATCTCAACTGGTTCGCCAGAAATTTTAGAAAGTTGTTTGCACTTTCTATTTCTTAAACATATTATACCAAACGCTACCGCGTTTGCTATGATTTTGAACAAATCGCATTGTTAAAACGGTGTTGTTTTTATGGAGGATATTTCTGATCGTTTAGAAAAAATTACTTTCTAAACCGTCAGTTTTGGAGTCATTGTAACAATTGCAAAAATGCTTTAAACTTTCTTCTGCATCGTATAAATATTAATTTACATTAAAATAATTATTTTTTAAATTGTTAAGAAACTACATATTTTATACAGTGTTCAGTAAGTTTCCTATAACTTTTATTTAGAAAAAGTTGTTATGTGTTTTAACAAGTAAATCAGCAAAAAAAAAGTTCTACGGGCAAAATTTACTGAGTTATGATGCGTATAAATTTTCAACGAGGAAAAATGCATTTTTAGTGCAAGAAACGATAATAATACGTGAAATGTAAAGTATCACAGCTAACTAAGTTTTTGTCTTGCAAAAATTAAAATTTTAACTCTATGTTGATTTTAAAGGCGCAGGTTTATCTGAAGTAAAACAGCGTCTATACTTAGTATCAAAATTATTCAAGATACCTTAATTAACGGCCCTCTAATTAAAATGTCTGTTGACAGCATAGTCTCATCGATTAGTTAGTTATACGTTACAAAAATAACAGGTTGTTGAAACCTGTTATCTGTGAATGTGTGGAACGATGTAACCTGTTAACCAAAAATAACTATATTTCCCATCTCTAATTCACTCTTTCCCACCTCCGCAAAAACAATAACATATTCTTTCATATTAACTTATTTTATAATAAACATTTTGTTTAGTTATTGCATAACAAACACCGTAATTTGCAAAACAAAAATAAAAGTAACAGAACAAATTCAAAACAATCGCCATATTTCCTTCAATTGGGCATGCGCGGTGTGCTAATCCTATGTTTGTAGGTAGGTTCAGTTATTCGCCTTTAAATTTGAATTTAACTGAAGTTCGGCACGATTGAGGTAATGTAATGTACTTCTATATCAGAATGGTGACATACGGGATGTAAAATGTGATTAGTTGAGACCATTTCGGGCAAAATCGAACCTAGCCAAGCAATTTAGCGAGTCTTCCATTATTGCCAAGTTAATGCTTAATGCTTCTTAACATAACTCAATCGTCTAATCAAACTTTTCTAAGAGAGTATCGTCGAGTGCTGGAACGCAAGTGTGCCGTAGTTTGGAAAAAAAAAGTCTGTATATGAACAGTCTGAGCCGGCGACCTGCGTCTGTGTTTCCATTCTTATAGAGAGGCACCTTGAATTGGAGTTTAGATTTAATCAAGAGTTTAGCTTTTAATTCATAGCTGATTTGAGGAACACTGTCCCGTAAGAAATTTTAAACTCATCTGAAAAAAGTAAGGATCTCAACAGGGTTGGTACTAGCACACGCATTTACCCTCAACCTTAACCTCTTCAGACCTGATCATAAAATAACTCTACAATTATATATTTGTTGCTTTTGCATAATCGAAATGACACCGTAGATGACAGAAAGAGTCATTTTTATGAAATCAGTACTTTAAGGGACTGGCAATTTAGGTTTACAAATATGGATATAAAAGTACTAATCCCCTTAGAAAATCAGTTTAACTGTCAATAATATAAATTTATTCAATAATATAAATTTATCAATAATAAAAATTTACGTAATTACAAAATTAAGGTCTTTAAACAAGTAAATGTTCAGCAAATCCTCAAAATTTTTTATTTAAAGCATTTAAATCATGAATATTTCTTACTTTCTTGGTCACAATGTCTTGAAGGTATTTTCGAAACTCGTATGAAAATAACATTTATTTTATGAGGTAATATACATCGGTGCTGACATTTATTGAAAATGCATTAAAGCAAAAAACATTCAGTTGTATAGAAGTACAAAAATACAAAAAATTCGAAGAGTTCAGTTTTTATGAGGAAAAGAATGGAGGTACACATTTGTGTACCTCAGGTCTGAAGCGGTTAAAGGAAGCCTTCAAGAGAGCTTTTTTTACTAATATTGGATCCTAAAATGCTCTTTGCACTAGCGTACGCTATAAAAAAGAACAGCTCTGAGCATGGACATGAGGAACCAACTAGATGATTGTAAATATTTGCGTAGATTTTAAATAACGTCGGAAAAAAATCTCGGACCCCTTATACATGATATATCACTATTTATCCTAGTGTTTAACGTATCATAACAAAAAGTGATATGTCATAATCTTTCTAATACATTTTATATAAAAACAGCAATTTAATAGATGGTGATTGATATAGATGAATAGCCAGAGAAAAAAGACAGGAAGAAAACTACAATATGGTTGTTACTTTCCCCCCCTTCCTGACAGACATTTTCTTTCAAAAATAGCCAATTCCTTTCAAGTTGTTCTAAATGGAGAATAATATGAGAAGAATAATATTCAAGCTGAAAATCAATAAATATACAAAATAAAATTCTTATTGCATCCATTTTCTTCCGGAAAACTAATTTCCAATGTTGCGTGATTGAAATCCCCGAACGAAAATTGACATCAGCCGGGCATTGATTTTTCAAAGCCTCAGAAATTGAGAACAGTTTTAACGACAGAATAATGGATAATTTTACTGATAGATTCCAACTTCTTACATGCTTGCAACCCATTAATAAATAACATGATTTGTTAAGCGAAAGACAATTTATTTTTTAACAAGTAAGCCGCGTTATGAAAAAAAATAAATGTTTTTAGTCTGTTTCTTTCCCAAATGTTTCTTGCATCTTTAGAGCGTTTCATATTGAGTTGTATAACAGCAGCATATAAAATCGATGGTATTTTAATTGTTTTTTGTTTTGTTTTTAAATACTTAGTTGTTTTAATAAGATTATCTATTTATTTTAACAGTGAATTCCCTTTTTATGTTCAAAGTCACAGAATTTATTTGCGATAGCCTTCACGGGCAGTTTGTTTGTTATTATCAAGCAGGTTGCAGTTAAGAAAAACGACACGTTGTATTCAGATCCTGTAAGTATTTTATCTTGCATGTAAGCATGTTATGTTTGGTACAATGTAGTTTGATTGCAGACTTTTTAAAGTTTTTTATGTAACAAAGATTTTTAGTGTTAAGATGAAATTCCTTCTTATTATTATTTTCTATCTACAATAAGATTTTTTCAAATGAGGTGGATTGATAAGGGCTATTTTTTGCCCTTCATATACACGAAAAAAAAGTTTCGAATTCCAACAATTGTTCAATGTTTTTGAATGCTTAAATATATGTATTTTTGTTTAATGTAAGATTTACGTGATAAATAAAAATGTAAGTAATAGAAATTACAGTCCGAACATAGAGTGTTTTGGCTTTTTCCTGCATTTTTTTAAAATGTTTTTTTGTATCTTTGAATAATTTTTTTTATAAGAAGTGCTCCATTAATTTTGACTTGTAAATATTCCACTCTTTTTAAGCTTTTATATGAGCCTTATTTTATTTTGGTTCAGTGTGCGCTTCTATCAATTAGAGAAAAAAAGGTTTCGTACGAGAGTATTAGTTGCACTGTTATCGGAACGCATTTAGATTGGTTTTGCAGGGCTCAAAAAGTATTTACGTTGTCGAATTTCAATGACGTTTTCTAACACTATTGTTGTAAGTATTTATTGAATAATTTATTAATAAATAATGCTTGGAAGTCAGTGTCGTTGTTGTAAAACCTGGCGAAAAACAAAAAGTGATTTTCACATTTGTTCTAACAGAAAAGTATATCAATACTTAGATGTTCTAAAATTTGCGAACTAGAAGCTGGTTCTAATATGTGCACTAAATGCAGATCATATGTATTTCGTATGTTGCGGGCTTAAAATATTCCTATTTTTTTTCTGAGGTAGCAATAAGAGATTATGTGTCAACGAGTACTGCCAACGACTAATAAGAAATCTAACATACCTCTATCAATACCTCATTGTCACAAAACTAACACTTCTTGTATAGTAAATAAAAGTAAAAACTGCCTTGTGACTGTACCAAAAGCAGCTCAAACTCAAGCTTTTACAGAAATTAAAATCTATATTTCATTGGAAAAACGACGCTGTAAAACTCAAATTACGAAATCGGTATTCAATGAGTTGCCTTTGCAAAATTTACGCCCTGTAGTTAAAAATACAGTGTGAAAAAATATTAAAAGTCTATTAAAAAATATAAAAAATGTAGCAAAGAAGATAGGACTCGATTTTGACATGTTGGGACACTTTTCCGAGTTCGATTATTATACTCTCATGTGTATATCCATGTCTCATCTTAACAATATTTTTGAACTATTAAAGTCCAAAATGCGTTCCTCAAATAGAAGTAATCTTGTACTTGCTTCGCTATGTAATTTTTAAAGCGTAGAACATGTCTCTCTCTAATGTTGTTTGGTTCGCATTATTCAATATAAGAAAAAGAATAATATCTTCAATGTAATATGCAAGCCAGCCTTTGATTGCGAACTTTGTTCTACTACACCTTGGAATAGAACATATCATCACAACACAGGTTATTGAAAAACTTAGATGCCTTTAGCAAGACGATTATTTATTCCAGATGACGACAATGATGCTGTGATACTTGTTGCTGAGGGCCCAAACATTTATGCCCAGAAGATTGCGAACTATTCCTTTCAGAAACGATTTTTCTCGTAACGAAAGGAAGATCTTTGGTTAATCCTGTGATGTTTGTTACTACTTCAGGTTACATTTTTGAGGTGCTTAGATCTTACTTCGCGGATTCATTGAACAATGGCTCTAACAAACTTACACATACAGGGTGATTCAAAATTATGTGGACAAACTGATTTGTCATATCAGTTTGTCCACATAATTTTGAATCACCCTGTATAATAAAATAAAAGATGCATACAGCATTAGAAATTGTCTTTAGCCAAATGACGTTAAGATTGATAGATGCTTCCGCGATTATTTCGAGCTTCTGCAAGAAATGCATCTTAAACAAGAAATGTCTAGATTGCTAAATAAGCAGCAACAGTTTTCAATAAAGAATGCTACGGAGGCACGACTCGTGACTCAATTTCGATTGTTCGACACATAAGTGCTGAAAACCGTAATATTTGGATAAAACAGGGATGAAGCAAGTTCGCAGGTACTGTGCACATGCTGCTAAGGTATTACAGTTTCTAGTTACTGCTGCCATAACTCAACCAAAGTTTTTAAAAAATATATATTTGAATATACTTAATAATCGAATATACTACAAGACGCTGACGCTCGGTGATCCAGTAGTGATTCGGGTGAAGAAATAAAGGAGGAAGACTAATCTAAAATACATTGCCAAAAGTGTCTGAACCTGTATGATTATTTTCAATTATTGATTATTTCCGATAATTCATATATTGAAATAATATTTTTAATAAGTTCCATTAACCTTAATTTTGCATTTAGTGTTGTATTTACTATTGATTATATTGATTAAAATTAATGACAATGGTATCAGGGTTGTTTGGTTTAAACCAAGTTGGTTTAAACCGTGGTTAAAACCATGGTTTAAACCAAGTGGTTTTTTTAAAAAAACCATGCTGGTTTTTTTTCCCCTGGTTTTTTTTATTCTTTTACCCAAATGTTTTATTTTACACATTATTGAAAAATGCAAAATCCAAATTATGAAGAAGCTACAAGCAAAGCTGTAGAAAAATGATGAATTAATAAGTTTCTAAAAGGACAAAAAATTTTAATCAACTCAACTTTTCTTGTAAGCTGTAAATGTATATGGCAGAATAACTATTTTTTTTTTAATTAGCTGGTTAGAAAAAAACTAATCAGTTTTCTTTCTTTCTTTTTTTATAAGGCCTATATGTATATATATATATAGCCATTATTTGTAAAACATATATATATAGCCAGAAGGGCAGACTCGAGTTAAAAATGCACTTTTATTATTTAAATTGCAGCAATTAGTTAAGATTTACTAAGGATTTCATCATTTCAGAAATTCTTTTTGTTATGTATGCTATTGAATAATTAATTGGCAATGAGCTTTTTATTTGCTCTGTGATTAGTGATTTTAACAAGCCTTTGTTTTTTTTTTTTTTTGCATTCTTACATTGGGATTGGGTTTTTTGCATTATAATTTTATTTTTTTGCCAGCCAGGTTGGTACAGTTCAAACCAATTAGTTTTTTAGAACAAATTTAATATAATATTTTCTCATTTTTGTAATTTAAGTGTTTCAAAATATTGGATGAAAGTAATTTCTATTTTTAAGTCTTATCTCAATAGTCACCATAAGACATAGTGAGTCTAGTCAAGGTCATGTTAGTATACATGTAGAATGCATATTTCATGCACTGATGAACATATCTGAAACTCTACAGAAAACACTTAAATCATGTAAATTTAGCAAAAATAAAATAGATGAAAAATATGCAATATTTAGATTTAAAAAATATTTTCCTTTGAGAAACGCAGATGTACAGATAATGACATAAATGATCTTTAAAATTTCAGTCAAGCTCTAAAAGAAATTTTTCTTGATTGGAGGAATTATTTTTTAAGAATAATAATAAAAAAAAAAAAACTCAAGATATGAAGTCGAATAAGAAGACATTGAAAAATTAGGCACTAGTAAAGCACCTATTTACATTGACTAAAATATGCAAAAGATATATTTAAATCTTCTATTGCATAACCAAACACATTACTTAGATCAGTTAAGAAAATTGGCAGAAAGGGTGGAGGGGGAGGGAGGGCAAGACAAGGTTTGCTTGAGACGTAATAGAAAAAAAGTCTCATAAAAATGCCTAAAAATGCAATTTTTAGTTTAGATGTTTAAAAATACTAATTGTTATAATAGAGCATGCAGTCTGATGGCTGTTTAAATTCTTTGGTAGATGACAGCATTTATAAAGCTACTGTATATTTTAACATCAATGTTTTTCAATAGTCTAAAAAGCTGTTAAATAGATATTTTTGTTTATTTAACAGTCATCCTTTAACTGGTAGTTTTAGAAAACACAATGCTTGAAGTGTGTAAAGACTCTACAGCTAAATTCAAATCCTTCCAAAAATTCTTTATAAAAAGCTTTATTTTTCAATAAAAGATAATTAACTCATGCAATCTTCTAACAAAAAAATCAGACATCACATATAACAAGTATTTCAAATTAATTATTTTGAATAACCATTTGAAAATAATATATATGAAGTTTTATATATGAATCTATATCATATATTTATTTATAGTGCTAGTAATCAAAAGATTGTTCATTAAGATTTTCAGGGTATCAATGTTTCACTATGTAGCACATTTTATTTATGAAATATAAGACACAGCTTTTTCTAAAAATGTTTAGATTTTAAAGAATTTCAATTTTCTACATAATTGATTATATATTAAATAATTGTATTGTTTAGAATTACCTTTAAATCAAATTATTACTTATATATTAAAAAATGTTTACTTTTGTTCATAAATTTCCATGCATATGTAACAGGAAAACATATTAAAAAAAAACCCGGTTTAAACCAAAAAAACCTGGTTTAAACCAAAAAAACCATGGTTTTTGGTTTTTTTCAAAAAAACCCGGTTTTTTACCAACCCTGAATGGTATGTATGCTCATTAATGTACATAATAAATAATTAATTATATATTTTATTTTTCCCATTAATTATTGAACTTTCAGTCAAAATATTATATTTTCTTGTTTGTTGCGAGGTAAACTAATGAAAAAACCGTGTATCACATGAAGGTGCTGATGGGCGAAAAATGGCCCTTATCAACCCATCTCCTCTTATTTTGAAATCAAAATTATATGAAAAATATACATATATAAGTTCCTAATGTAAATAAATAGTTTTTTGTGTAAAATTTGAACTCCTTCTTTAATTATTTTCTAGTTACAGTAAGATTTTTTCAAAAACTATTTTGAAATCAAGATTATATGAAATTATAAAAACATTAAGTACCGAAAAATGTAAAAACTGTTTTATGCCGTTATTTAAATCTAATATAATATAAAGCCAAAAACTGTGTATATACAATGTTTCCTCAATTTTGAATTGGCATCTGATAAATTCATACAGTAACAAAGATTTTTTGTGTTTAGTTGGAATTTCTTCTTATTATTATTTTTTAGTTACAATAATGTATCTTCAAAATTTATTTTTAAATCAAGATTAAAAATATAAAATATCGAAAAATTAATTTAAAATAAAAACTCTTTGATGCCATTATTTAAATCAGAAATAAATACTTACAAATACAGGTAAAATATTTTATATTTAAGTAGGTAAAATGTAAAATATCCCCGAATTATCGACTCCAGTTATAATATCATCTATATCTTAATCATCAAAGTTTCTTCTACACATTAAATGTTTCGGTTTTCTATATTTTTACCAAACACTCAAAATTGAGGAAACATTGTATTTAGACAATTTTTGCGTTTTAAATTTGCATTTGTAAAAAAAAAAAAAAAAAAAAAAAAAAAAAATCTGTTGCGTTATTAAATTTTTTTTTAGGAAACTGGGACTCCTAGGACTTCTTATGTAACGGTAACAGTGAAAATTCATGTAACAGATTTGATTACATGAATTTTTGCTGTTACCGTTACGTGAAAAGTTCTAGGAATCTCAGTTTCCTAGAAACATTTTAGTAACTTTACAGATTTTTTCTTTTTTTACGGTGTAGCATAATATAGCAGTACTGACCAACATTATTTATTTAGCTTTCCCATCAGAGAGCACAGGCGGATAGCAGAGGAATAATTTGAATAAGGACAAACTATTTATTAAAAATTGAAGAACAGTCACCAAAATATCGCCAATATTTCTCATACTGCAAAAAGAAATCTGTAAAGTTACTAAAAGTTTTTTAGGAAACCTGGATTCCTAGAACTTTTTATGTAACGGAAAAATTCATGTAACAGATACAGATGTGCACTGAAAATCAAAAAATATTTAAGGTTACTAAGAATATTTTATGAAACTGGGATTCCAAGATTTTTTCATGTAACTGCAACGCAGGTTACAGATAAAATTTTAGTAAGATAACTGTCATTATACACTGATAAAAATCTGCTGCATTTTGCTGCAGCGCACTCCCCTGCTTGTATAGAAAGCGGTTACTTGGCTGTGAAATGGAGTTTTCTCATTGGTTGTAATAAATATATTTTATACAAGCGGTGGAGTGCGTTGCAGCAAAATGCAGCAGATTTTTATCAGTGTAGTAGACTCGTTTGTAAAATTACAGATTTCTGTAACTTTACAAAAATTAGTTTTGTAGATTTACATTTTTTCTTGTGCAGTGTACAGATAAAATGTTAGTAACCATACAGATTTCGGAAAATTTACATCTGTAGGATTACAGATTTTTTTTTTTTTTTTTTTTTTTTTTTTTTTTTTTTTTTTTTTTTTTAGAGTAGAAAAAATCTAATTTTCCCAATAATGAGCAGTCAATGAGAGGATCCAATATTTTATTGCACTGAAAGAAATGGGTTCCCAAAACTGAGTAAAAAATATTCATTTTAAAGTACTTCACCCACTCAAAATAACTCCGATTCAAATGTACTCAAAACTGAGAAACACATGTACTCATTTTTACTTACCCATCATACGTAGTATAGGGTAAGTCTTGCAATCGTTTTGAAAATCGAAATTTTTTTTTGACGGATTTACACGTTTTAGATAGTGGAGATTCCGAAAAACATGTTTTTAGAAAAAAAATTTTGCCGTCCGTCTGTCTGTCTGTCTGTAAACGCTCTATCTCCCGAACAAATTGAGATAGAGACTTGAAATTTTGTATGTAGTTAGTATGTAAGAATGGGACGAACCCTATTTAATATCAGAAACCTCGATTATCCGGAACTATTTTTTTCGGACTCTCGAAAAATTCGTTCTGATGAAAGGTATATAAAAATTTTCGAATTTGTTTGTTCTAAGGAATGGACGTAAAAGGCAATAAAATGACACACATTTTGCATATAGAACGAAGTCGATCGGATTATTAGTTGCCGAGATATTTGTAATCTTGTTTTCCACATTCTTTGATTTTTCATGACCCTGTATTTCATTCAAATTTTAATTCAGAAGTATATTTTAATTGGAAATGAGACACTTAATCCGACGCAGTTAATTGTTAGTTTATAGAATTATTATTTTTGGAGTTATAAGGATGTTTCTTTTACGCAGTTCGGTGCTACTTGAGTAGTTTATACAATTTGTCGAAATTGGTACATGAGCAGTTCTTTAATATAGCATTACTATGTATATTAACAATATTTAAATTTTGTTTATGAATTTCAGTGCATTGTATAAATAGTTTCACATGTTTTATTTTCATATACATATCCATGATGGGTAAGTATTACGGTGGACCCCAACGACTAGTTTATTCCGTGGTTGTGTTCAAACATGAAGCCCTATATACTGCCCCATGAACTCACAAATTAAAGTAAAATATACTGGCATTTACTATTTCTTGCTCAAAATTATTAACAATAAACATTTAATTGATTTTTTATTAAGAAAAATAGCAAAATTATTAGCAAGATACTCAAATTGAACATTTTTATGACAAGAACATTGTTTGCAAGCACTTTTAAGCTATTTTAAGAAAACTGTACATCATTTAATATTTACATTAATAAGCATCTTTTATGCCACCCTAAATGAAATAAACCAATACGGACTGCAAAATTATCGTTTGTTTGAATTTAATAACATACATATGATGGTTCAAAATTGAGAGAGCAATGTGTTCATTTTTGATCCAAACATACTCAATCTGTACATTGATTTACTCATTTTTGAGTACTTTATTTTATTTTTTTTTCAGTGTACATTTTTCAAGAAACATTCTTAGAAGAAATGCTCTACACTGTAAGAAAAAAGGGTCTATCTACTAAAAAAAACTTTAGCAATCCTTGTAATTACTAAAAAATGTTTAGTAATCTTAGTCGGTTACTAGAAAATCTGTAAGAATTACTAGAAAAAAGTTAGCAACGAATAGAGTTAATAGTTTTATATTTTTAATAGCTATTACTAAAACTCATTTGGCATGGCCTCGATAGCATAGTGGTTATAGTAACGGACTCTAGGCTAAAAGGTCCCGGGTTCAATACTGGACAGCGCTAAGTACGCCCCGAATGTATGTAGTGTAAGTACTCTATAATAAAGGGGTTATGAATTTCCTGTTGGAGCTGGTCGCAATGTTTGGTGCTGCCATCTATTGCGTTTTTGCCGAAAATCTATGGCTTCAGTAGTCTGGATGCAGCTCGAAGGAAGCTCCTGCCCTTCGGACGCACGTAATTGTTATTAAAAATAATTTTGGAGCTATTACTAAAATTTGCTTGGTGGCTCATACTAAAAAAATTTAAGTTAATTATACAAAATATTCTTTTGTTCAGTTTACAAAAGAAATGCTTGTTTCACTTGCAAAAAAAAAAGTTTGTAATGGTTACTAAAAAATTCTGTGGAATACAAATTTACTAAAAAATTTTTAGTAACCTCTTGAATTTTTTTTTTTTTACAGTGTACCTCATTTCTAACATAATCTAAGTTTTGAAATCATTGATTCAATATCATTCTTTCCAAGTAAGATCTCTTTTAACACTATAAACTACGCAAACTTGAAAAGAAAGACTGCACGGATAATCGAACATATCCCAACTCTACACTTTTTCTATAAAAACATTCTATCTAATCCAAAAACGAATAACCTGACTGTGTTTTAATCTTCTGTGCGTCCGATTGCCACACGATACTATCATTCCACAATTCTGTCCATTGCAACTGTGTTTAACCTTATTAGCACTGAAAACAGTTAAAAAGTCATTTGATCATATTTTTTCAACCAGAATCACTACAGTAGGGATTATTCCATCATTTCCGGTGCATTAATCTCTATGCAAACCACTACCTGGCGCAAAAATCTTTCTAAAATCTTTCATAGCTTCAAAACCAGACGCCTTACATGTAAATAGAATTTAATATCTGGCGTCGAAAAGGCAGCTAAATTCTAAGGTATTTCGCAAACGATAATTTTATTAAGAGGAGAGAAAAAAAATGAATTTATTGAAAATAAAAAAAAATCCAAAATTGTAAATTTGACAAACAAAATTTCATCAAATACATGCAAATGGACTATTATTTCTATATATTGCCTTTTATAATTTCATGATTTTATTTTTTCATATTATTTTTTCAGATAATATGACATTCAGTCCTCAAAAACCTGTCTCCCTTTAAAAGTGACATTTGCTGACCGTTTAATATGTTAAGAGATTTTCTCAAAGTAAGTTTACATTACGTGACCAGTCGTTTGTTTTGTTGCTTTTTAGCTCACAGGCTATCATAGCCTGTGAGCTTATGTGCCCGTCCGTTCTGTATGTACGTTCGTATGTTCGTGCGTAACGCGATAATTCATGATAAAAATATCCGATCCACTTGAAATTTTGTATGTAGGTATATCCTGACAAGGCGCTTCCCTGATTAGTTTTTGGAGTTCATTCGATATGTATAAGAGGGGGAACGGGGGGCTCATGCCCCTCCCCTTAGTTGATATAAATGGGATTTTCATGCAGAATTAAGTTTTCGTTCAAAATTTAGATTAGGATCATTCTGATGAGGCGATTCCGTGACTGTTATTAGGTGTTCATTGAATAAGTATAAATAGGGGGAACAGGGGTTCTAATGCCCCCCCCTTAATTTATATAAATGGGTTTTTCAAGCAGAATTTTCAGATTTCGTTCAAATCTCTGAATAGTTTTGGAAGTTTAATGGTTAGGGGGATAACTCCTTTTAAATTATATAAATGATAAATGGGTTTTTATTAAGAATTATCTCATTTGCTCTGAATTTTGGATATAGATTTTTTATATGATAAAGCATGTCTTTGATAGTATAGGAGGTTCAATGATTAAGTATAAAAAAAAGGAAAGGGGAGAGCTGTTTCCCCTTCTTAATTTTTTTTCGAACGGAATTAACCCTTGAAAATATAAGGCTTTAATGTACAATTAGTATTTGTAGCCTGTGAGCTCAATGCCATCAGTTTAACTGTTCAGTATTCTTTATTTATTTTTTATTTTTCAAGCCGACTAAATATATTTCGAGCTGATTTCAGATAAAATCGTCTGAATTTAATCAATAATACTACCAATTATGAATTGGTGATAATTAAAGGAGAATTAATGTGAAATATTCAAATATTTTGAATCACTTGAATAGGTATTCTAATATTTTGATTTTTAAACTAATTTTTTTTTTCAAAAAATATTTTCAAAAATTATATTAATTTTAAGATGATAAATAAGTTTAATCAACAATAAGTTCTTGATAGATAATGTGCATGTGACGTCACGCATCCGAAAAAGAATGTACTTCTCAACTTGTGGCTGGCAAAAATAATAATTCTTGAAGAGTTAGTAATTTATAACCTATTATTTCCTGCGTATAATACAATAAAATGAAATTTATTATATCGACGTGAAAATTACATTTAGTTTAGAATTTTCTAATGCAGTTTAATTTGAATTTTTGCCAACCGCAAGTTGAGCTGTTGCGAAAAAAGCCAGTTTGTTTACAAACATGCACATTATCTATAAAAACATCGTTTGCATATTTGCATTAAAAGACATTAAATTACCAAACGATATTTTTAATTTGTAAAATTTTTTTATTATTCTAATATTTTGAATATGAGCTGTAAACAAACTGAATTACTTAAAATTTTTTAACTTCTTTGTTGTAGTAGTATCAGACTGCGAAATAAAATAATGAGTATGTGTGTGCTGTTTCAAAAATTTTAATCTAATATATTTACTGTTCACTCACTCTTTCTATTTATTGTTCATTTCAAGCACTTTGGAAAAAACTGGAAAAAGTTAAAAACTCTGGGAAAGAACTTTATAGCGAACAAGATTTCAGCAGCTGGTGTTTCTTACATCGTAAAAGAAAATACCCGAAGAAGACGCTACCTGTGGCTTATCGGTGTGCTATCTTGTATCATTTTCATGGGCTATATGACAGTTAACGTAATATCAGAATATCTCAGTTATCCAAAAATGCTTATCCAAGAGGTATATATATATATAATAGTTTTGAACTAATTTCTTTACTGATTACTATTTAAAAATTTCGTATTTTTCTAAACTTGAGTTACACCTAGCTAGGTAACTTCATGTAGTTTTTAAGGTTTAATATATCCAAGATAGCAAATTTTAAATGTACACTTAAGTAGCTTCAGATGTATAAGTTTTTCATACAATATATTACATAATCAGAAGAAGTATAAGGTTCTTTCAAAAAAAATAACCAACCAATGTTTATAAAATATTTAAATACAAAAGTAGCTAGAAAATATGCAATAGAAATTTAAATACAAAACTGAGTCGTTAAATTATCAAAAAGTTTCTTTATACAATTTTTTGTAGTTATATTTGCTTTTTGGACTTTCGAATAAGAACCTTTTGTATATTAATTTTAAAAACTTATTTCCTATTTTCGAAATTTATATGCATTATTTTAAATTTTAAAATACAAAATTACTTTTTAAAAATGAAAAAACGCGCATTTCCATTTTTAATGCACATCCTTCCCTTCCAACCTCCCAAACAATTGAAAATTCATAAAATTCAAAGTATAGTATGTCGATAAATCTTGGTAAAAGAATGAATTGTTTACATATTAGAGCACGGATAAAATTTCCTATCCAAAAAGTCCTCATTTAAAAATCCAAAATGCAAATGCAGCCAACTCAAGTCAATTCGGACTTCCAAGGTTTTATCCGCACTACTAGTGTTGTTAGGTGTCCCGTGTAAACCATGACCCCAAATACCCTGGATATCACTAATGTCTTATTGTTAATTTCGCCATTTTAATCACAGATAATTCTACTAGTAAATAAGTCGAAGAAAGTTACTTTAAAGTACGGGTGTCGGACAGAGTATTTGAAGTCCCGATTCACGCTTGACAACTGGCAACACTAGTACCAACCGAAAACAACATAAATCGATGTAAGCATTCTAAACGAGAAAAAAAATTCCGTGTTTTGAATTAATTAATTAATTTTTTGAAAGTATAAATCGACTAAATTTTTATATGAATAGAAACACATTTTTTTAAATTTAATAATCAAATTAGGATTTGATTAATATAAATTAGGATTTGATTAATATAAATTAGGATTTAATTTTTAATTAAATCCTAATAATTAGGATTTAATTTCATTTGAAATCTAATTAAAATTAGGTTTCAAATTATCATTTAGTAATAAAAAAGCAAATTAAAGAAAATAATGTTAACATAAAACAAGTAATTATTCAGAGCAAACAGAATATGAAAAGAAATTACTGTATTTACTTAACAAAACTTAATTTAAAATAATCTGTCACTTTTCTTAGATATAATTGAACAATTGATCTTTTCACAACATAATTTTCTAATTTTGCTATGCTTTCGAAACTTTGATTGCTTGTATCCGATTTTGAAGAATAATATTGGAGAACAGCCGACAACATTGTTAGAACCCCTTGAGTAGCTGATGGTAGAGTGCTGTCTTACTCTCTCATCCTTATTATTATCAATTTCTTGATTTCTTTTTACAACAGAAGCTATTGTGACGAAAGTTTTGGCGATAAAACCAAACTATCCCCAACGCAGGCAAAGGTTTCTACATCTAATTTTTATGGGATATTGTATCCATAGGTTGCTGCGTCTGCTAATGTGCTTTTCAATTTATTTTCTTGATTCAAAAATGTTTTGCAGCCTTCTTTAAACCCATAATGATGAAATCAAACAGATATGGATGGAAGTACGCGTCTAACCAAGTTCGTTTACTCCATTCCATTGCTTGCAGTACGCTTAAGGCCCCTGTCCTCGCTCGAGGAAACGCTCGCGAGCTAAAGCTATCCCTATGGGAAAGCATTTTTCTAATAACTCTTTCGCATTTTGACATTTTTAATAATTTTTTTTGCATTGGATAGCTGAGATGCATGCCAACAGCGCACCTTTTTTACTTTTTCGATTTTGAACGCAGATATATTTTTTAAAAAGCACTTTCAGTTTCAAAACCGGTTTTGAAAGTGAAACTAACTTTGTAAAAAATATCTGCAACCAAAATCGAAAAAGTAAAAAAGATGCGCTGTCGGCATGCACCTCAGCTATCCAATGCAAAAAAAATTATTCAAACATGTCAAAATGCGAAAGAGTTATTAGAAAAATGCTTCCCCATAGGAATAGCATTAGCTCGCAAGCGTTTCCTCGAGCGAGGACAGGGGCCTTAATTGTTGAGATTCTGAGTTATTAATTGCTTGGATCATGTAAACGACAAGCATCTTTTGGTATTGTGATTGACTGGGAATATGATTAATCGAAAGGCATGCAAAGCACGTGCTTTCGGTCTAAAATTTAAGAAAGCCCCAAAATGATCGTGAAATGGGCTTTCTGATTGCTATTTTCATTATTTTGCAGATTGTATTCTTAATTTTGTTTTGGAAGGAAAAGCTTATCTAAGTAAGGAAAATCCGCACACTACTTCAGGAAGCTTATTTAACTGAAAAATATGAAAGTTATTACGATAATGTTAATTAATCATGTAACAACCTGATTTACTGGATAGAAAGCATCCGGGTAATTAAGCGAGCATGCACCTAAAATGTAATAAATATATCTGAAATACACTCGGAGTGAATAAAAAAGCTGTTTAATGTAATATATGTGAATTTAGCTAAATCACACCTGAGAACAATGTTTGTTCTCAGGATGAACAATATTTATCAATGAACAATTGGTAATTTTCATGTACGAATAGTTACGGAAATTTTTGTCATATGAAAAGGGCCCCCGGAATGATATCATTGGAATCAGAAGTTTATCGGGCACAGCACAGACTTCATCCTACCTTGTTTCATAGGTTGAAAAATCGATGCATAATTAGATAAGAAGAAAATAAGTTTTATGACTTTCAATTCAAAAATCTGCAGTGGGTCAGCAGCATAATTATCAAGAAATAAAAGAATTGGCGCATTTCATTAATCGTCTAGCTTATGGACATATCTTTAAAAGTTATTTTTTATCATCTATTCCTTGGTGTTTGCTTCACATTTCTTTGGGAAAATTTTATCGAGGGCAGTAGGGTTGTGGTTAAAGTTGTTTGGTGAACCGATTTATGGGGTACGTCCAATTTTTAGGGCACCAAAATCTGTCCGTATAAGCAGTGAACAGCGCTCTAAAAGTCCCAGTTATTTTAGAGGTCTGCACGGGTCGGCGGAAACGTTTCGAATCTTCTAACGGGCTGGGCCGGTAGAATTAGGATAGTTTTTTCAACGGGCCGGGCCGGCAAAAAAAATTGAACGGGCCACACGGGCAGGGCCGGGCCGAGAAAAAAAAATTTCGGGCCTGCCAGCCAGTTCTGAAGATTTAAACAGAAACGATAAAATATGACCTATTTTCAACGAAAATTGTTTTAACGAGAATAAATATAAATGTGCGTCACGAGCCATACTAGTTTGACAGCATCAATATAAAAATGTAACTTGTACAGTGTAGAGATAGGCACCGGAGAGTTACATTGCGTGTAACGCGTTTTAATATTATCTTAGCTGACTCATTCCGGGCCGAGATCAAGCTTGCATTATTTTTCTACATATAGACTTGCCGGACCGGAATAAGACTTAATTGTTCTCAAGATCTGTAGGGCAGACGACATGATTTGTAAAATTATTAACAGCGATAAAGAACTCATGTTAGCTTAGTCTTTGGATATATACTTCTTGATGGTTTTTAAATTAATTTTTCAATAACGGGAAAGTTTGACACATTTTCAGATTAATTTTTAATTGTAAAAATATAAAAGCCTGACTATTGAAGGGATTGGGAATCGAAGAGCGTTTTTCATTTTTGGTAAATAAAATACTTGTATAACCTTGTTCAAATACAATAGTTTCTCAAATGGTTGCAGGCAGGGGTGTAGTCTTAAAAATAACAGAGGATATACGCTCTAAGCAGAGGGTATACGCTCAAAGCAGATGGTATACCCTAGAATGTGTATACTATTGCGTTCTTGAGAAACAGAGGGTATACGGTGTTCCTTTAAAAAATCCAGAATGTAAATGGTGTATACCTCCGTATACCCTCCACTAATCCCTGGTTGCAGGTTTTTCTCCTTTCCCATGCTATCGCTTCCGGAAATCCTATTCAAAACGCTAACTATGACAATATTTTATTTGCTTGCAGTATTCTTAAATTGCTTGTATCAAAAAATGGATAACGCCATTCGATTATATAGTTTCTGAATAAAGACATCTGCTAATCTTATGCGTTTCTGAGAAAAAAGATGAATTTAGAAATGTATCAGAAAGGAGCTTCTTTGAATGAATTTGGATTTAAAATCTTTAATAAAATGATATAGAAATATTTTTATACATATTCTTTCATTAAACAGCCTCAAAAGTTACGATGCTGTTTTTAACTTTCTTTTTTCTTTTACTTTAAGTCATATTAATTTTTTAATGAATCTTTATTTGAATGTTGAAAGCCTAAGAATCTAAGTAATCATTAATGTTGCTAATGTGTATTTCCTGTAAAATATACTGTAAAATCATTCCATAGATATGTATGCAGTATTCTTTAAAAAAATCTTAATTATATGATAAAAATCTGAATTTTTTAGAAATCGTAGAAATTGTAACGGGCCAAAACGAGCCGGGCCGGGCCTATTTACATTGATTTTTGTACGGGCCGGGCCTAAAACATAAAAATTTAAACGGGCCGGGCCCTGGCCGAACTTTTGAGTTTTACAACGGGCCGGGCCCGGGCCTAGAAATTCCGGCCCGTGCAGACCTCTAAGTTATTTATGGTTCACATTTTTAAAAATATATATTTTAATACCGTACCATTCGAATGCAAAATCAATGCAGTAAACTTTTGAAAACAGAATCTGTTTATAATGGAATTTTTTTATTTTCTCTTTGAAATGTTAGTTATTTGCAAATCTAATCTCCGCTGCACTGGAACTCTCCGATCGCGAAATTCCATGTTAACATACAGAACAAGTTGGAAATTGCACGTGAAGCGTAGCAAATGAGGTGCGTTCGTACGATAATGAAGTTTTAAAAATATCACTCTCATATACCAATCTCATAAAATTGTAAATAGTTAATTACAATTAAAATGCGCAACGAACAATGTTCTCTCTATACTCATTATGTAATGGAATACTTTTATGTGGCCTTGTAAATCAATAACAAGAGATCTTTGCACAACAGATTATGCAAAATCTACATTATAATATGTAACTTTATGATGCATATCAATATTATTATGTGTAATATTATTAAAATGCATTTGAAACTTTTTTTTCCATTAACTGTAATGTAACGGAGTCCTTTTGATGGTCCCTGTATTTGATCTATGCATTCTATTTTCAAAAAAATGAAATGACTTGACAAAATTATGTAATAAGTATGTAATTTAAATTTCAAACGATTAAAATGCATTTGCAACATTTTCCCTCATTGACCGTAATGTAACGGAATACTTTTATCGTCTCTGTAATTGATCTATCCATCCGATTCTCATAAAATTTGAAATGACTCGACAACATTATGTAATAATTATATATTTTGAATTTCAAAAGATTCGGTTGGGTAGTTTTTGCGTTGTTATATGCGGACAGACAGACGGACAGACAGGCAGACGGACAGACGGACGGACTGAACGACAATTATAGGTGCTACGTATTTACATACTTACGAACGCACCTAAAAACATCGAAGCGCGATGACTCATTATTTAATAAAATGATTAAAATATTGATTTCTCGATCAGAAAGTAGATGTCAGATGCCGATGATGTGCTTATTTAAAAATTGTCTATGAAAATTTTAAGTATTTTTAAGAAGATGATATAGTCAAATGGAAATTTCAAAGTTTATAGCGATTTTTTGTGTACTTAAAACTTACATAGGCAATAAAAAAAAAAACCTCATCTATATCTGATGTCTACTTTCCGATGGTGAAAACGGTATTTTAATAATTATATTAAGTAATGAGTCATCGCGCTTCAAAATTTTCTCATATGTTAACATAGAACTTCGCGATCGGAGAGTTATAGTGCAGCACATCCTTAAGCAGAAATCTGTCTTAAATGGACTTTTTATAGCTCCTAGATATTGTCTTTTCACATGGCTTAGTGTATTTTGTTCAGTAAAATCTATGAAAATGAAACCTGTTTATAATGGAAGTATGTTTTAAAAGTAAAAACTTCCCCGTTCGCATCATAAGAACAATATGCAGTCTATATCAATCACCTGCTTAGTTTAATTGGAATTTTATTTGAATACTTAGCTATTCCAATTTCACAGGTTTTATTGTTTAAGATTGGTATATTTATTTAAGGTACCCTGGGGTAATAACGCCAGGCGGGGTAATAACGCCAAGTGCTTATATTTTGCATAATTATGAAATAATCAGGTAAATGATACCCATGTGCTCTGCGCAGAAGGATTTTGAGTAATATAAATCGCAAAAAACAGCTTCAAGTTAATTTGTTTCATTTTTAGGTCTTATTGTTTTTACAAACAACTAAAATTAACGCTTGATCTAAAATTTGCGAGATACGTTTTGTGATGTGAAGACTATCTTTTTATCGGGAAATACTCTGTTAATTACATAAATTTGTAGTGCATTTCATGTACTTTTAAAATGTTGTTGAAGATTTTGGATATCGTCTCGAGATAATTTGTAATTGAAAATGTACTGCGCAATAACTATACCGGGGTAATAACGCCAATCCTTGACTTTAATACCCCGGTTGATTCCCTACAGTGTCCGAGCTACATCCTAAATACTGATTCAAATAAACACAGTTAAAACTGTCCAATGTTTCTCATATTTCTTATTTAAGCGGTCCTTTTTAAGCAAAAAAGAAGCTCACAGTCTGATATTCTTTTGTCTCATCCCCCCCCTCCCACACAACACCTTTATTTTTCTTACACTTTCACAAAAAGTTGAACATTTTCAATAGCTTAGAATGCAATTTGTCAATTTCTAAGTTTGTAGAGTTTGTATTTTTAGAATTGGGCTATCTACATGCAATTATTCCATCTTATTTCATAGTTTTGTTTGCATGGCGTTATTATCCATATAGGTGGGTAATAACGCCAAATAGCATTGGTCAAGAAAAAACGCCATTACATTTTATGAATACATATCTGTTAAATTATTTTATTTTATATAGATAGTCAATGATTTGCTGTATCAGATCCTATATTTGTTTGAAAAATACAATCTAAAACTAAGCCGTGAAAATTGGTAGAACCTTAACTTGGCGTTATTACCCCAGGGTACCTTAGTATGAAAAATCGTGCTAAGTCAGATCCGCCTGTTACCAAAGAAAAATTGCGTTTTAAACGCATTTTTGTCTTAGTAGTTGTGCGATAATCCTATCGTGCGGACAATCAATCTTTTGCTTTTAAGAACAGATTAACAGCTTCCGTTTTAATAGGATTTACTGTATTTTGATATTTTGATTTAAAACCCTTTTGTGGCACTAAACATGAAAACATTAAATATGATCGAGATCAGAAAAAGAGAAATTGCTACCTCAAAATATTTACTTCTAATTAACATTAACTTACTATGTTTTGACCTTAAGCATGTTTATGTTTTCTCTTTTAGGATGTGATTATGTCTAGATTTCCATTTCCAGCAGTCACTGTGTGTTCTTTGAATCCCATTTCAGAAAGGTTCATCCAAGAAACTTCTTTATCAAAACAAATGGAGTTAGTAAAATTACTTAAAAACATGTCTTCTCTAAAGTAAGTAAATATAAATATATAAAAATTAGCATATAGTCCATATTCTTTACTATAGAAAATTTATCTACTTTATTGTAGATCAGAAATATATTTTTTTATTATTCAACAAAATATTTTTAAAAGTACCAAGAGCAATAAAATATGAATTGTTTTTAGTTGTGGTAATAGTAAAATTACTGGTACCAAACGATTGGAAATAAACTATACTTTTAAATGATGTATATAAAATTTGCTTAGGAACCTATCTACGTATTAAAACAAAGCGATTTTTTTTTCAATAGCAGTACCCAATTCTGACTGCATAAATAAACTCTACACTCTTCAATTAACCTAAAAACAAATTTTCATGCAATTCGTACAATAAATTTCCGAGAAATTAATTTTTTCAAAAGAAGCATATTTTAGGGGCTGCTTCCAAATTGAAGTTTGGTACTCGACTGTTGACCAAGAGAGCCCCCTTTCTTAATGAAGACATCTTAGGCACCATTCAAGAGGTCATTGAAGACTGCTTAGATTACAGGATAGCAGGGTTGGGTTTCTGACGTCAGAAACTGGTTTTTGTCATGACAAGTGTCAAAAACTGGTTTAAACCGTCAAAAACTGGCTTAAACCGTCAAAAACTGGCTTAAACCGTCAAAAACGTGTAATGCACTTTAAACATTTTAAGAACAAGAGAGAAACATTGAGTAATTTTTTATTTAAAATTAATTGTACTGTAATTTAATAATTACAAAAAAATTAAATTACTTTAATTGCAATAAAACATTGTTTTTTAGAATGTTCAAACAGAAGAAAATGATTTTGTACAGTTAATAATCTGGATCAATATTACCGCACAGCATCCTATAGCACTTAACCAATTTAGCACATTTATTTACACACAAATGGTTTATGAGTTTAGAGTGTCTGAAGCCAAAGTTACAAAATACTCTCTCAATTGATGCTGAGCTAGCAGGACTTGATAGCAGAAGCATTGCCAGTTGAGCAAGTTTGGAGGCAGGCCAAATTTTCAGATTTATGACAATTTTTTTTCTTTTTTTCTGGAAATGATAATATACAATACAGTAAAAGTGAATTTTTAATATTACCAATGTTCTCACTGTCGCTCGCCAATGCGCCAAATTGCGACTAAATTCTCCATTTGGCGAATAAACAAGCGATTAGATTCGCCAAATTGCTAGTGCTCAATTTTTGTTTTTTCTTTTTCGTTTTTCATACATATGCATATATTTAATGTATACATATTTTTTTATATTTGTAGCGGATAGTTGAAATTAGATTAATAACAATCGCTGTCACAGTTATAAAAACTTTTGTTATTTTAGAACACATTGAAAGAAAGGAAATACATTAAAAAGTTAAAGGTTTTTTTTTTTTTTTTTTTTTTTTTTTTTTTTTTTGTGCTACACGGCGGATTTGTTTTTCTAATACTTTTCTCGTTTGACGAAGGTTTTTCATTTTTAATTAGCCAAATTACTAACGTTGGTCAAATATCAGCGAGAACACTGAATATTACATCTAATATTGTATATTTGTGACAGATGTTTAATGTGAAATTTTACAGATCAGTGTATTATTTGAGGTTTCTGACGAGGTTTTTGACAAGAGGTTTTAGCCATGACGGTTTGAACCACGGTTTTAACCGGATAAAACCGCACACTGTCAAAAACTTGCCAACCCTGCAGGATAGCATAAGAAGTTTCAAAATACATAGTCACTTCTAGGGATGTAGTGGAGGGTATACGACGGTATACGCCGTATACCCTCTGGATTTTTTTAAGGAACACCGTATAACCTCTGTTTCCTAAGAAAGCTATAGTACATATATTTTAGGATACACCCTCTGCTATGACCGTATACCATTTGTTCTTTTTGCGACTACATCACTGGTCACTTCTATCGTAGACGGCCCTTTAAACCATCATTTTGCCGATTTTTAAGCATAAATTGAAACTACTTGAAACAAAAAAATGGAAATTTTGGATTATCATAAATCAGGACTTAATAAATCTAAATCAAGCAAAAAATTTCAATTTCAAATTCATAATTTTTTTTAATATTGATTTCATAATTCATATCATAATATTATAAAAATTGCAAGTTTAATGTATTTATGTTTGTGTAGTTTAGTATTATTGCTACATAAAAAATTAGCTCATTATGTGTATAATTTCTAGGAGATATTAATAAAAATATGAAAATGTAATTTAGCATCAAAAGCACTAAATTTTGAATACTCATAACTCAAAAACTTATCATTCAAATGATTTGAAATTTGGTGTGTAGGCATAGTTTGAACCAAACGTTTGAAATATTTTGTTAAAAGTGGGTATTGCAATTGAAAAAAAAATGAAGTTTAAATTTATTTTAATATGTAGATGCCCAAGTAAACGAATTTTATGTATGCATCATTTAAAAGTAGACTCTATTTTAAACCGCTCGGTACGTGTAACTTTCTTCTACGATAATTTGTCGAAGAGTTAGTAGGGGATGTTTACTTTTTTTTGGACGACTGTTCATTAAAAATAAAAATAAAAACAGAAATTGAAGCTACAGTTATTATAGTTACTATTGGTGGTATTTGTTTCTAGACAATTAATGATAAAAAAAATCATAAAAATTTCTCAAACCTTAGAGTGTTCATTTTATCTCATAGACCAGGAGCCGGCCGTCGATTTTCCTATGTATAAGATACAACAGAAATTTTACCGGCATAAGAAAGCCCTAACAAAGGCCTACAGGGAACCACCTTTTTTAATTATCAATTCATGCCGGGTCACGGATTTTATGTGTCACTTCCGGTGTCAATTTTGAGTGTTTAACTATGTATCGAGTACAAGGACCGCATTTCAATGTGCACATTAAGAGTATCACTGGCTGCCAGGTCCTATCCTGCCGGAATCCGGTGGCAGCCGCAATTTTATGACGTCAATTTTGAGTGTTTACCTATCTATCGATTACAAGGACCAGACATACATTAAAATGTAGGTTTCAATGTGCACATTAAGAATACCACTGGCTGCCAGGTCCTACCCTGCCGGAACCCGGTGGCAGCCGCACTTTTATGACGTCAATTTTGAGTGTTTACCTATGTATCGAGTACAAGGACCGGACATACATCAAAATGTAGGTTTCAATATGCACATTAAGAATATTACTAGTTGACAGGTCCTATCCTGCCAGAATCCGGTAGCAGCCGCACTTTTATGACGTCAATTTTGATTGTTTACCTATGTATCGAGTACAAGGACCAGACATACATTAAAATGTAGGTTTCAATGTGCACATCAAGAATATGACTGGCTGCCAGGTCCTATCCTGCCGGAACCCGGTGGCAGCCGCACTTTTATGACGTCAATTTTGAGTGTTTACCTATGTATCGAGTACAAGGACCGGACATACATCAAAATGTAGGTTTCAATATGCACATTAAGAATATGATTGGCTGCCAGGTCCTACCCTGCCGGAACCCGGTGGCAGCCGCACTTTTATGACGTCAATTTTGAGTGTTTACCTATGTATTGAGTACAAGGACCGGACATACATCAAAATGTAGGTTTCAATGTGCACATTAAGAATATCACTGGCTGCCAGGTCCTATCCTGCCGGTACCCGGTGGCAGCCGCACTTTTATGACGTCAATTTTGAGTGTTTACTTATGTATCGAGTACAAGGACCGGACATACATCAAAATGTAGGTTTCAATATGCACATTAAGAATATAATTGGCTGCCAGGTCCTATCCTGCCGGTACCCGGTGGCAGCCACACTTTTATGACGTCAATTTTGAGTGTTTACCTATGTGTCTAGTACAAGGACCGGACATACATCAAAATGTAGGTTTCAATGTGCACATTAAGAATATCACTGGTTGCCAGGTCCAATCTTGCCGAAACCGGCAGGCAGCCTCACTTTTAAGACGTAAATTTTGAGTGTCTACCTATGTATCGAATTCAAGGTCCGGACTTACATCAAAATGTAGGTTTCAAAGTGCATATTAGGTATATAAGTGTGGGAATATTGAGTGATTAGCTTATGATTTAAGAAAAACTAACATTCTTGAAAAAAAAAGGAAAATTCTTGAAAGGTTTAATAGACATAAAATATGCAAGTAACATTCAATGATAACAGTAGAACTGAATAATATTTAAAAGAAATAAGCTTCCCTGAGCTTTTGATTAAAAATCCATCCAACTCGCCATTGCTGAAATCTATAGAACACCTCGTTCTTTCCACGCATCATCACACGAGTCTCATTTTGGATATCACGTTCATTAAATCATTGAGTTTATTATCATTTATTGCTGGATACTTTATTCTTTAATCCCACATTCTGGTCTGCTTTGTCTAATTTTACCGGAACCAGGTGGCAGCAAAACTTTTATGACATCAATTTTGAATGTCTACCTATGTATCGAATTTAAGGACCGTATATACATAAAAATGTAGGTTTAAAAGTGCACATTAATAATATCATGGTCTACCATGTGCAATCCTGCTGGAACAGGGTGGCAGCCGCACTTTTATGACATCAATTTTGTGTGTTTACCTATGTATCGAGTTCAAGGACCGGACATACATCAAAATGTAGGTTTCAAAGTGCAGGTGAAAAAAATAACAGTCTGCCAGGTCCAATGACGTAGGAACCTTGCGCAGGCTTTATATGTCCCTTAAGAGTGCCTACCAATGTATCGAGCTCAAGTACTCATGCATCGAAATTTAGGTATGAAAGTGCACATTATTAATAGCACGGTCTGCCAGGTCCAATCCTGTCGGAACCATGTGGCAGACTCCCATTTACATAGCTAATTTACAGTGTTTATTTATGTATGATGTTCAAAGACATTTATATACATCTCAATGTATGTTACATAAAGGGGATTCTTTACTCACTTGAAAAAAAAACCTGCTTAGTAATGTTAATCCAGGGGGAGATTGTTTTGGAATTTCTTGTTTAAATTAGAATATTTTAAAGTTTTTTTTTGTGCAATATATGTTTGACGTCGACTTTAGCTAACCTATGAGAAAAAAAATCGTTTAAAAATATTCAAAATTAAACGGGAAATTCGAAAACATCTTCCCTATTTGTTTATCTTTAGAGAGTGGTTGTTTTCAAGTAAGTGAAGTGTTTGCTTTTAAATACACCGGTCTGTCAGGTGTAATCGTGCCGCAACTGGATGGCAGTCCTATTTTTATGTTGTTAATTTTGAGTCTTTGTCTAAGTCTCGAGTACAAGTATATATAGAAATGTACAATATGAATTTATTGGCTGCAGATCTAATCTTGACGCAATCGGATAACAGACTTGTTTTACGTTAATTTTCACTGTTTACTTATGTACCATTTTTTTTAAATCTTTTACATTCATAAAATTTACCGATTAAATTAGAAAGAAGGTGATTTTTTTATATTTCGAACATATAACGCCACTTTTAAAACTTACTTTTGGTTATTTTTAAATTTTTTAAATTGCAATGCACTCTCAAAAAAACTTCCGTCTTTTCACAGAAAATGCATTGGCAGCACTGCTGCCAGAAATTGTCTGTATATTGACGATTTTCTGTTTATTTTTTTCTCTGTCAAAAGAGGAAAAATATCCGTCACTTGAAAAAAATCAATGCGGAAGAGGCGGGGATCGAACCAAGGACCCCAGGATTACCAGACCAACGCTAATCCACGGCGCTACGGCTGCTCATGATGATTGTGCGTTAAAATAGAACCCTTCATTTCATATGGTGTGGGTTGGTGTATTTCGTTAAAAAGCTTTTAATTATGCAGTTAATCTCGGAAAGATTTCATCTTTAATGAAACTGTGGCTGGGTTTTTTTTTACGTTTAGTATTAATATAGTATAAAAATGTGAATTTTAAATATATTACGTAGAATGTTAGAGAAAAAACATGGATGTTCTATTTGTGAGAATTTTTGAACGAATAAAGAAAGTAATTGTTATTTATTTTTAAATTCGAAAACATTTTTGTCTTTTAAAACTAAATTAGACATTTTAATCAATAGAATATTTTTGTTTTTCATTTTAAAAATAAATTCGAACTTATTACTAACAGACCCAATGCGCATGCGTGCTGGATATAAACGGAAACTTTTCCTCATTTTTCGACGCTCAGAATGAACTCACAGAACAAATACGTTTTCTGGGAGAACAGAAATTATTTGTGAAAAAATAACGATAACTTAGTGTATATTGACGAATTTTTCTGACAGTGTGTTTTTAAATATTTTTAAATTATATTATTAATTATAGCATGCATTGAAATTTAAAATGCCAATTAATTTTGAAACTGAATTACTTATTACTGAATTATTATTAGATACATTGATCTCATCTAATTGTTATCTACATTTTGATGTACGTCAGGTCCTTGAACTCGATACATAGGTAAACACTCAAAATTTACGTCATAAAAGTGCAGCTGCCACCCGGTTCCGGCAGGAATGGACCTGACAGACAGTGATATACTTAATGTGCATTTTGATACCTTCATTTTGATGTATGTCCGGTCCTTGAACTCGATACATAGGTAAACAATCAAAATCGACGTCTTAAAAATGCGGCTGCCACCCGGTTACGGCACGATTCGACCTGGCAGCCAGTAATATTCTTAATGTACACATTGAAACCTACATTTTGATGTATGTCCGGTCCTTGAACTCGATACATAGGTAAACACTCAAAGTTCACGTCACAAAAGTGCGGCTGCCACCGGGTTCGGGCAGGATAGGACCTGGCAGCCAGTGATATTCTTAATGTGCGTTCTGAAACCTACATTTTGATGTATGTCCGGCCCTTGTACTCGATACATAGGTAAACATTCAAAATTGACGTCATAAAAGTGCGGCTGCCACCGGGTTCGGGCCGGATAGGACCTGGCAGCCAGTGATATTCTTAATGTGCACATTGAAACCTACATTTTGATGTATGTCCGGTCCTTGAACTCGATACATAGGTAAACACTCAAAGTTGACGTCATAAAAGTGCGGCTGCCACCGGGTTTGGGCAGGATAGGACCTGGCAGCCAGTGATATTCCTAATGTGCATTCTGAAACCTACATTTTGATGTATGTCCGGTCCTTGTACTCGATACATAGGTAAACATTCAAAATCGACGTCATAAAAGTGCGACTGCCACCGGGTTCGGACAGGATAGGACCTGGCAGCCAGTGATATTCTTAATGTACACATTGAAACCTACATTTTGATGTATGTCCGGTACTTGAACTCGATACATAGGTAAACACTCAAAGTTGACGTCATAAAAGTGCGGCTGCCACCGGGTTCGGGCAGGATAGGACTTGGCAGCCAGTGATATTCTTAATGTGCATTCTGAAACCTACATTTTGATGTATGTCCGGTCCTTGTACTCGATACATAGGTAAAGATTCAAAATTGACGTCATAAAAGTGCGGCTGCCACCGGGTTCGGGCAGGATAGGACCTGGCAGCCAGTGATATTCTTAATGTGCATTCTGAAACCTACATTTTGATGTATGTCCGGTCCTTGTACTCGATACATAGGTAAACACTCAAAGTTGACGTAATAAAAGTGCGGCTGCTACCGGGTTCCGGTAGGATAGGACCTGGCAGCCAGTGATATTCTTAATGTGCGCATTGAAACCTACATTTTGTTGTATGTCCGGTCCTTGTACTCGATATATAGGTAAACACTCATAATTGACACCGGAAGTGACACATAAAATCCGTGACCCGGCAGAAATTGATAATAGCTCCCTGTAGGCCTTTGTTAGGGCTTTCTTATGCCGGCAAAATTTCTCTTGTATCTTATACAAAGGAAAATCGACTGCCGGCTCCTGGTCTATCACTATTTATTTCTTTCCCAAATTGTCATTTTTTTACTAAAGCAGTCGCTCTGGATTCTTTACGTGTTTAATCACTTTTATGTACAGAGATATCAACCGTTAACAAATTTTGAAAGAATATGGCAATTAAAGTGTGTGTAAAATAAGATGAAGAAATATTAATTTTTATTTAAAACATTTCTTTAACAATTAAGAATTTTGAAATACTATATACAGTGGACTCTCTCTATCTGAACACTCTTTAATCTGAATACCCCGGTATTATGAACGCATTTCGATGGTCCCGGCGAAACTCCATATATTTAACATAAGATAAACTCTCTGTATTCTGAACACCCTCTATTCTGAACACCCCGCTATTATGAACGCTACTTTCGATCCCCATTTTTACCTCACCTCTCTGTAAACTGAACATGTGTTTGAAATCAGAATTTAGAAAATTCTTGCATCATGGAAATTCAGCTAAACTTGTTGCAGAAGAATAAAAATGTTTAATAAACTCAAATAAGTATAGAATTTTGGAATGAAAAACGGGAAACAAGAACATAAACATTAATGCTCGGAAGATTTTTTGTCAAATGAGAACAAAGAATCATCCTGTCACTGGGCTGCTACTTTGGATTTTTCACAAAAGCAGAAAATTGCAGAATTTATCCCTTGAAGGGCGGTGGTATAAAATATATACCACTTAATTTTAATTGCAAAATGCTACATTGACACCAGAATTTTGAAAAGAAAATTTTAATTTTATGAAGTATGTGAAGAAAAGCTTTTATCTAATTTGAAATAAATTCGTTTTTAAATTCTGGTGTGAATCAATCATTTTAGCATTTTAAGAATAGAAGTGTTTTTCCCCTAAAAGGGTTAAATGCATCGGAAGGATTGATGACTCATTTCAAAATTTAACATAAAATCGAATTCAAAATAATCAATGGTGAAGCTGCAGATGTAAATATCGACACTGTGGAAGAATAGAAAATAAAACTTCTGAACATAACGAAGGATTTCGATACAACAAACATTTTCAATGCTGACAAAACCGACCTGTTTTTCACAGCTCTTCAAAACTCAAGCAAAAAGAAGCAAAAATTGCATAGTTGGGAAAATGTCTAAAGAAAGGTTTGCCAACTCTGTTAGGTTAGCTCTGTACCAGTTTGATGGATGAGAAGCTCAAATTTCTTGTGATCGAAAAAAGTTTAAAAAATGTGAAGATCGCATCATTGCCTACACACTATAAACCAAATCGGAAAGTGTAGATGATATTCACAATTTTCTCATAGTGGTTCGAGAGAATTAACGAGATAATGAAGAGAAAAAGGAAGAAAATTTTGTTGTTGTTGTTGTTGTTAATACCACATCACTTACAAACATGCAGCAGGGCAACATAACCTTGAAGTTCCTGTTACCAAACTGTACTTCTATAATCCAACCACTGGATCAAACAGTAATCAAGACCATTAAAACTTACTACCAAATCCATTTTCTAAAGAAATTGTCCCTGGTGATGGAGGCGGCAAATTCGGCAGAAGGTCAACATCATGAATGCTGTCTATTGGATATAAACGGCATAAAATGAAAAACCTCATACACCATCCAAAGATGCTTCTATAAAGGGGAATTCTTATGTGAGAATGGGCATACAAGAATAGAGGACAGGGCCATAGCTAAGGGGGCGCTATGGGCGTCTCAGCCCCCTCTAAAGTATTTTGAGTCCCTCTGGAAAAGATTCCAAGGTCACCAAATGAATTTCTGTTTCGAAAATTGAAATAAAATTCTCTTCAAAATTCGAATTTAGTTTTGAGATCCTTTCACAGTTTTCAATAAATACTAAATTGTAACTAAAATAAGTGTTTAAACACTCCCTCATTCTATTTGTACATATTAAGCTATCATGATGTTTAATTTTGCACCAGTTATACACTCAAAATTTCACCATCATATAGTTTTCTTAGCATAAAATGAAGTTATTACAACAGCTTAGTAAGAAACATAGTATCTACAATGTGAATAAATGCTATTTTATCTTTCTGCATCAGATAAGGTGAAAAAAAATTATGAGCCTCTCCTATTGTTCACTTCTAGCTACGTCCCTGATAGAGGACCAAGAAGCAACAGCTGTGAGTGACTTGGGATCAAGTCTTCACAAGTTTCATACTGAAACAGAACTTGGAGCTTATCTGGAAACCGATGAAATCCTCATGGTTTGCACAAACAACATTGTTGAAGAGGAAGAGGAAAGTGAAGGAGAAGCAGAACCAGAAGACACTGGCGA
The DNA here is from genome assembly GCA_964019185.1 of Maratus speculifer. Lineage (NCBI taxonomy): Eukaryota > Metazoa > Arthropoda > Arachnida > Araneae > Salticidae > Maratus > Maratus speculifer. Next base: position 341,796,017 of record OZ025290.1, on the reverse strand, counting down.
AATAAGACGAACAATGATTACATTCAAGCAATATGACTAAGAGACTCATTCAAGACCTGTTGAATTATGTGTCTGAAACATCACTTGAAAGCATTTCCACTTCTTAAACAGACAGATAACATGTATATTGCATGAACACATACAATGCAAAAACAGACTAAAATTATTTGTTTAAGTAATGTACTGATTATGTTTTCAAGAAGTGTATTTTAATGTAAATGTATGTAGTACAGAACACAGTACAAAACACAGTACAAAACAGAAATTTAGTTTGGCATTGCACAATGTTATGACTACCCATGCTAAATATTTTATACCGATTTTAAATTCAATACATAGTAGTAGTAGTAATGCATTTCCGATTCTCCCTTTATACTGAACACCCCCATAATCTGAACATTTTTGGTCGGTCCCATGAGTGTTCGGAATAGAGAGAGTCCACTGTACATCAAATGAGTCAATTTTAATTTTGATTTTATTGAAGCATATGTATATAATGATTATTTCTCAATGTCCCCAATACTTGTCAAAATTCCAAAGAGCGAGGATTAAAAAATAGGCCTGAAACATGTTCTTAATCTTGTGCAATCACATTTAAATACATAGCACTTCAAGAAAACTATGCACCTACGTACGTTTTAAACAGTAGAATGGTGACGGAAGTCATATCCTTATTGATGATATTATTATTATTATTATCATCATAATTATTATTATCATCATTATTATTATTATCTAGTAATTATAGTGAACTCTCATTAAGTGTGATTTTCCAAGGGAGGTCGTTTCATGTTTTTAATAAACGAAATCCGCATTAAGAGGCAATACTTATCAAGCGAGGAGAAGCTCGAATACTAATGTTAACATGAAAGGACTGTTTGCAAATTTTTCGTGCTGTGCATGTATATCGTTATCATTTTAAAGAAGCAAGGCAAGTGCAAGCAGACATTTATACTGTTAAACGCAAAATCTAAAAAAAAAGTCATAGTTAAATATTTCTAAACTAGAAGATAGCCCGTCAAAATGACGTGTTTGCATTTTTAAAGGATGATAAAAAGTTACAACAACTGTGGTCAATCATAGCCACTTTAGGCTGAAACAATTTTGATAAATACAGCGATTAAACTTGGAAAGGAAAAAATCTAACAAAAAAAAGAAAAAAAAAAGAAAAAAGAAAGAAAGAAAGAAAGAAAATTTCAACAGAAATCTGCATTTAAAACTATAGCAAAACTATCTGGTAGATGGGAGTGGGGATTATAGTGAAATTTAAAATGCACCCGCGGTTTGCTTAAATAAAAAGTTTTAATTAAGTAGTGTTTTTAAAATCGTGAAAAGATTTCAAAGCGAAGTAAAATATAGTGACATCATTTACTGCTTCCACTGTAAATCTGACCATTGAGAACGCTCCATTACGACTATGGAACGGTTTCATTGGTCTGAAAAATAGGCAAAAGATCAGGCAAATAGATTGCCTTTAAAATCGAAGGTAACTTTTCACAATGTTTTTTATAGATTTGAAATTCTCAAGAGTCATTCACGGCTGTAAAGAAAAAAATTAAAGCAACCCGAATATAAAAATTTTAACAATATTGCATTTAAAACGCACCTTCGCTTTCCTTTAATAAAAAGTTTTAATTAAATATACACTGTAAAAAATTTGACTCATTTGCTACAGCGTAACTCCACCGCTTTTATAGAAAACGGTTACTTTACTGTGTTATGGAGCATTCTCATTGGTCATGAAAGAGATATTCTATAAAAGCTGTGGAGTGCCGCTGCAGTAAATGGGTCAAATTTTTAACAGTGTACTTTTTGAAATCGTGGAAAGATTTCAAAGCGAAGTAAAATGTAGTGACGTCATTTACAGCTCCAACTGTAAATCTGACCAATGATAACGCTCCATTACGACTATGAAACGTTTTCATTGGTGAATGAGTTTCTTTTTCTCATGGATAGGTTGAAACCGGAATTGTTATACACGGAGGGGTTTTATATATATAATAGAAATAATTTCTCTTAAGTGTTATTTAATAATAAACTATTTCACATGTAAAGTAATATTTTATTGAGTTATCTTCATTCGAATCAATAAAGTATGCGCAAAATGAATGTAAAATTATAAAAGCGTATCATTCAGAGCAAAAAAAAAAAAAAAAAAAAAAAAGAAAAATCCAAAAATCAAACGATTTTTTTTTTACATTTATAATGATATTAAAACGGGGGGGGGGGGAGGAGGTGTGGGTGGTCGACAAATGACAACATATAATACCGCAAGAGAGGGAGGGATACAAAATTATCCAAAATATGACATAACGTGATATATGCACAGCCTCTAACTTATGTGATGGATATCTTATTCGCAGCCGTTTGCATACGATAGAACGAAATTAAAAAAAAAAAAAAAAAAAAAAAAAAAAATCATACTTGAAAGCTATTATAAAATAAATAATAAAATTGGAGAAAATTGCTATGCAAGTTTCAAACTTAGATATAGTTTTCAAACAAAGTGCATTTCAAAGCACATTTTTAGTCTTGTTCGGTGGTGTAAAAATTAAAAATGTAAGATGTTTAGAAATGTACTCTTTTTTTTTTAATGTAATAAAAGTTAAATTTGATCGTCTGTTGCTGCCATTCCGAAATGACATTACTGTTGCTCACGGACACATTTATCGTTTATGATATAGATTGACAAATAATCTATAGATCAAGAGGTGGCAGCACAAACAACCATCTCATTGATTTCACAGCTGAAATTCCAAAATTATTTAAAACTTGATTCACATATTAAAATGCTATCGGTCTGCTATGCCGTAATCTAGTTGGAAAATATATGAAAACTCGATTTTAGCGGTTGACTCGTAATTTAACATTATGTATTCCTGCTCCCAGTGTTCAAAGCTTTCATACCTTTGGGTGCAGGAAAACACAATGGTAAACCTACGAGTCAACTGCTAAAATCGGGTTTTTAGGTATTTTCCACTAATCCTGATTTGGGGAGACCAATTGAGTTTTAATATGCGAATCGAGTTTTAACTATTCTTAGAATTACAGCCTTGAACTTGGTGAGGTGGTTGTCTGTGCTGCCGATTCGGGATCTATTATAAGAGCAGTTTCGATTTTTCTCAATCAGTTTGGTAAAATAGGAAAAAAAAAATGTCTGTTTTATACAACGAGTCGAACGCTTTAAGTGATCTGTTTGACATCAGTTGCAAATATGAAATAATGGAAGGAAACTAAAATATCTTCAATGATCGAACAAAGTTTCAAAAAATCAATATACTTTTTAATAACTTAAAATTTGCTTTTCTAGGAAGATTTTAAAAGAAATAATATGACAAAAATGCATTTTAGAAGAGAAGTTATGCCCAGAAAAGCATGAACTTTTTTTTATATAATCAAAGAGTTATTCCATCTTTAAAGTAATTTTTTTTTTCAAAACGATGATTTTGGTCATTGCGTGCATGATTTCTAATTAATGGCTGGAAAGAATTTCATGAAACATTAACTGAAGATTTTTGCCTGATCATTTTTGTTCCATTGTGACACACTAAATTTTTTCAACAGAATAGTTAATTGCAAAATCAAATTTCATTTAGTTACTGAAAACAAATTTAACCTAGACAGTGGGAATTTTTAATGAATTTCTACAATTGTAGAATCAAACATGAATTACTTTAATTTATTTGACTTAGCCTGTAAGTCTCAAGTTTTTAAATAATCAATCGCTTATATAAGTCCCAATATAAAATATTTCACTCCAAGAAAAAGAATTATAACATGGATAGGCATTGTAGACTCATTTTCATTTTATTTTATTTCAAAATAATCCTACGATATATTTAAATTTTATGATTATTTTTGTCTCAGCTGATACCAGCCTTACCACCAAGATATGACTTGGCAGACTGATTGCGTTTTAATATTAGAATCAAGTTTTAACCAATTCTGGAGTTTCAGCCAAGAACTTGTTGAGATAATTGCCTGTGCTGCCGCCTCCCAGTTTATTATCTTAATGAGATAAAAATTTTGTTAGATCAGAATTTTTTTCCAGCCTATTATAAGATACATAAATTGATCTGCTTTCATAGTTCAACTTTTTCAAATTTTTTCTTTACATTCTCTTTTTTTTTTTTTTTTTTTTTTTTTTTTTTCAAGAACCAATCGTTTTATTTTTTCCGATGTAGGTCATTTTAAACCCATATATTTCAAATCAATGCAAAAATGTTGACTGTTTGAAACAATTCATCTAAAAGAACTCCTGTGACAAGACACCTAAGGTGAATTAATTTATTGAAAACCGTTAAGTTTCAAATTAAATTACAAAATTTATATATATATAGTCTTTTTACTGAACATTAAATGTAAGCAAATATCTCTTTTAAAGAGTGTTTAAAATTGCATATTCAAAAGTTAATTAGAAGTGGAATTATTAAGCAGTAACGTAATTATGGTCAATTCTACACCTAATTTGGTGGTATCTGTCCTCTTAAGGGGGCAGGTCACCAGCTTCGGAATTCTCCTCTGAAATGTTAAGTCAGTGGACGTTTGATGCAGTCGTACATTTAAAATATCTCCTCTGGAAGTTAATACTTTTGACTCCTTTTTTCTGTGGCCTTTTCTTAAATAATGTTTCTTTTTTTCTTAGTTCTCAAAATATTTCTAAAATCTGTGCTTAATTTAATATTTTATGTGTTAAAAACTGATGAACTGTGAATAAGATTTTAACACTTCATGTAAAATCAAGTATGCAATTTAGAAAATTTTTGAAAACTAAAAAAAAACAGAGATATTTCTTTTAAGAAGTGTATATGAAAAATTGAAGTTTAAAACGTTAATTTCCCGAGGAGATATTTTAAATGTACGAATGCATCAAACGCCCATAGACTTAACATTGTTGAGGAGAATTCGGAGTGACTAGGTCCCTTAAGGTTACTAGTTGCGCAGTTTCCGAATTACTCTCCGTAAGGTTAAGTTTATGGGCGTTTGATGCAATCGTAAATTTAAAATATCTCTTCAGGAAATAAATATTTTTAACTCCTTTTTTCTGTGTACGCTTTTTTAAGGGCGTCTCTGCTCAATTTTATGTATTAATTGAATTAATTAATTTTATATTTTTTAATTGCTTATTATGCTTAATTGTATATACAGTGTTAAAATCTTACTCATCAGCTTTTAAACCATAAAATATTAAATTAAGCATGTATTTCAGAACTTATTTTGAAAGTTAAGAGAAAAGAAGACTTCTTTAAGAAATGTACACAGGAAAAAGGAATTAAAAGTATTAAGTTCCTAAAAAAATACTTAAAAAAAAAAAAAAAAAAAAAAAAAAGACGATTGTATTAAACGCCCATGCACTTAACATTACGGAGGGGGATTTGGAAACTGGTTGAACAACCTTAAGCAGAGACACATAAAGAAGAGTCTACTGTACTTATTTACATAGTTAAAAATAAAACATTTTTGTGTACACTAATGAATGCATTTTTTTTTTCAAGCAGATCTCAAATCAGTAAGAGAAAGAGGTGTATGAGAGAGCCTCTTTGCACGTGGTCATGGTTCAAAGAAGCTTGCGATTGTATGGAAAATCCATGTGTCACTGAATTCTGCCTCTTCAAGAACGATTCGCATTGCATGTGCTCATCGGCCATATGCAACAACAAAAAAATTGAATGTCACAAAGTGGAATCGGCGATACCTTGGAACCGAAATTTGTGTGTCTGTGACGCTGCAGATCAGTATCAATCTGCCGTAGATGACGAGAGCAAATATTTCGCAAAATTAGAAGGTAGATATTCTGACGTCTCAATTTATGTCACAAGTATGAAACATCATTATGAAATGTGTCTCAGGTATCTCAGGATCTTTCTTACTTTTTACTTTTTAATTTAGCAACATGTCGCATTTTTTTTTTCTCAATCCCTATGAAACGCATAAAATTTTTAATATAGACAACTTAATATCTCTTCAATTTAAAACAATTTCTTTAAATATTCTATTTTAAAATTTAGTTCTTTTATGTTTAAGTTTGATTTAAAATTTTTTGAAATTGTATTTTGGCTTGCATACACTGAGTGCAAGAATGTAGTAAAACTATTGGTTCAAGAGCCTCCAAGAATGCTAATAATGATGTAAAATTAATGTATCTTGAACTTTTAGGCCAGTCAAATTGTCATAAATAGATGCAAAAATTCTGGTAGAAGATTTTATGTTTTTAAACTGTTTATGGGGATGCTAGTAACAAGAATTAATGGTTTTCCAACAAAATATCTCGAAGCTAAATTTTGTAGTGCCAAAAAACCACAAAATTTTCGGACTTTTTTCATTTTTTGCCAATAATTCAAACATTATAAAATTTTTGTTTACTATACTCAATTACAAAAAGAAAGGGCAATAAATTCTCTATAAATTTCATTTTAAAACTGTTTCTCTAAAGCCATTATTAAGCGCGCTACAGCTTTCTGAAAGTGACTCTTTTTTATTAACTTTGCGGAAAAATTTCAAAAACGAAAATTTGACACAATTTTTCAGTATTTTATCCTCTTTAATGGAACTTATTTAAATTACAGGTATTTGCATTGATAACATTTATGATGAATTACAACGGTTACATTGTAAAAAAATTAAGAAAATTGTAACTTTTTTTATATTTTGAGCTTTAGTGGAAAAAATTAATATTAGGTATTTAAACTGATTCCAAGTAAAAAATACTCACGGTGACATTTTTACATCGCCTCTTTCTGGATAAATAATGCCCTTGACATTTTCGTAGTTGATCCCATTGCATGTTTTACAAATTGCCGAGCATTTGTGTCTCAATTTATGAAAAGAACATTCTTTGCTGCACACTTTTTTAAAACTACATGACACAACATGTAGCAAGGATTTAGGTGCCGGGTCTTGGCACATTTGAACTGGCTGAAAGAGATTGTCCGACTTGTGAGCCCAACCCCATTCTTCAGGAGGGATGTTGTTTCCTAGCCTAGCTTGTACCTGATGATAACAACGGAGAAAATGATGCTGCGCAGCCTCATGTGTTGGTGATATGTCTTGCAAGATGAACTTTGCTTTTAGTGGCAGATTTAGTAAATAGCTGGAACCTTAAGGTGTTCAATTTCTGTGTGGTATCTATGCATCCACTATATAGTGAAACATGGAATTTTTCTCCAACCTTGATGATTTTTTGACGGGCAGAATCAAATTTATTGAATACGCAGGCTATTTCTCCAAGCTGATCATGTTTTTTTCAAAGTTTACAAAACTTTGACTTTCTTTGCTCAAAAAGAGCGGATGTTGTATCGCATCCGCTGATTGCATGAGTGAAAAGACATTGTTGTAATTGTATTTGAACGACATATTTGAAAATCACTTGGTTTCGATGTTACCTCTTCCTGGCTTTAGGAAAAATAGATTTTTGTGCTAATGGCCTAAGCTTGTCATGATCCCGAGAAGGTCAATGTCTTCCCCGACAATTATGACGCTTTCAAAAGATTCGGCTCTTGAAATGGCTGAGATAACTATCATATCAGCTTCTTCTTTTGCCTGCTCTGTTGAGTCCTGTTATTTTGAAAATCTTGTTTTGAAATTTTTAATTTGTTTTAAGCAATGAAATGAAGCGGCTCTTGTTTCTGTCATTGGCTTCGTCAACGGATGATGCTAGTCGACGTCCTCTTTTCTCTCCACTTATTACAGATTGATCTAGTTTTATGCGACAAAAACTATGATACCATGCATCTGCAAGTCAGGTTTGCATCTGCAAGTCAGGTTTGCATCTGCAAGTCAGGTTTGTACTGAATACGTTCAATTACTTTCTGGGACCATTCACCTCCACGTTTTTTCTGCAGCTTTCAAAAATGTAATTTTCGATTCTAACCTCATTATTTTGTGAATCAAATTTTTCTTTGAGTAGAGCTTTTTTATTGTTTTTCGTTGAAGTCACCGGGATTACCTTCTTGACATAAGAAGCAATTATCTTGAAATTTGAAAGAAGTGCTCGATCTGAGGGACAAACTATAGTTTGTGTAGAATCTTCACCCCGACGAACATATGCTGCTATCATTCTCTTATTCACATATGTTTTTCGGCAATGAACTGATGAATACGACTTCTGTTGAACATTACTTTGATGCTGAACGCTATGTTCAAAGAGCTTGGCAATTCCTTTCTGGCTCATAACGCGAGTATCACTATTTGAAGTCGTTTGGCAAATGAAACACAATTTTGGGTCGAGCTTACTCATTTTTCATTACTGCACGAGAAGAGATACAATAAACTGAATAATAGTATATTAGAAAAGTATGTCTTAAAAAAAAAAACACTTGCATCTGAATAATAACGGTTCGAGAAAAACACGTGGCCGCATCTTCCATCAGCATTCCCTTTTTTTTTTATCCCCGGCCCTCCCTCCTTTTGTAATTGTTTTTCTTACAGGGTTTCTAGAATTTGTGCTTGCTCTGCCTGCCTTTCTTAAAACTTTCATTTCTCATCCATCAATAGGTGTATTTAATTTTCATTGTTAGTGATGAAAAAAAAAATCTTTTGGGATGAGAGGCGAAAAATAGGTCCTTTTTGTAAAGTAAAAAAAAAAAAGTGACATTTTCAAAAAACCACAGTGCGCTTAATAATGGGTTTAGAAAAACGTTTTTATAACAAAATTTATAGAGAATTTAATGCTCTTTCTTTTCGTAACTAAGTATATTATGCAAAAAATTTATAATTTTTGAATTACAGACAAAAAACAGAAAAAAAGTCCGAACATTTCGTGGTTTTTTGGCTCCACAAAGTTTAGCCTCGAGATATTTTGTTGGAAAACTATTAATTCTTGTTACTAGCATCCCCATAAACATTTTAAAAACATAAAATCTTCTAGCAGAATTTTTCCATCTATCGGCCCTTTTATCTGACAATTTGACTGGCCTATTAATTTATAAGCAATTTATTTATTTAATTATTTAAAATTTAAATTGTAAAAATTTTGAAATTTTTTTTGAAAAATTGCCAATTTAAGATAAATAAATTGTCTACAAATGAAGTATATGTTCAAGATACATTGACTTTACATCATTATCAATATTTCTGGGGGCTCTTGAACTAATAGTTTTGCTACAGTCTGGCGATCAAATATGCAAGTCAAAAAATAATTTGAATTTTTTTTTTTTATCAAAATTAAACATACAAAAATAAAATAAAATTTTAATACAGAATATAAATAAAAAGAATATTGCCCAGTTAAACTGATGGCATTGAGCTCACAGGCTATGTGTACGAATTGTACATTACAGCCTTATATTTTCAAGGGTTAATTCCGTTCGAAAAAAAAAATAAGAAGGGGAAACAGCTTTCCCCTTTCCCCTTTTTTATACTTAATCATTGAAGCTCCTAAACTATCAAGGACATGCTTTATCATATAAAAAATCTATATCCAAAATTCAGAGCAAATCGGATAATTCTTAATAAAAACGCATTTAGCATTTATATAATTTAAGAGGAGTTATCCTCCTCTTTTATACTTAACCATTTAACTTCCAAAACTATACAGAGATTTAAACGAAATCTGACAATTCTGCTTGAAAAACCCAATTATATATATTAAGAGGAGGGGCATTAGAACCCCCGTTCCCCCTGTTTATACTTATTCAATGAAAACCTAATAACAGTCACGGAATCACCTCATCAGAATGATCCTATATCTAAATTTTTAACGAAAACTTAATTCTGCATGAAAAACCCATTTATATCAATTAAGGGGAAGGGATGAGCCCCCCGTCCTCCCTCTTATACATATCGAATGAACTTCAAAAACTAATCAGGGAAGCGCCTTATCAGGATATACCTATATACAAAATTTCAAGTAGATCGAATATTTTTATCATGCGTTATCGCGTTACGCACGTACGAACGTACATACAGAACGGGCGGGCACATAAGCTCTCAGGCTATAAATCTAGCCTGTGAGCTAAAAAATAAACAAAGGAGATATTATGTAGTCTATATTAAAAAAATATGCATTTATGTTTTATAGGGACTGGGAAAAAAAAATAAACATGGCATGTTTCTAAATTCCACTGCCATGTAAAAAGTATAAGACCCCTTATGCTATAAAAATCCTTATGTTGTTGAGTTTTCTGGTAATGAGTCATTATATGAAAATTAAATGTTAAAAGAAAAAAAATCGACTCCAAATAAAATTCTGTTAAAATAGATTACTCTTAGTTACTCTAGTTAAAAACCTTAGTTCAGTCTTAATTCGTTGGCTAGTACAAATACACTATCTACCAAAAAGTATTTGTACACTTTCAGTTTTTGACATTTTGTCAAATATTTAAAAATATACTGGTCGGATTCTTCTGGAACTTCAGAAATATAAAGATTATGTTTCACTTTATATTTATTTACATTCATTTGTTAAGCGGGTAATTAGGTGGCCGGCAAAAAAACAAAGAATAATAGAAATATTTGGGATCGCCCTGTACATGAAAATGCACGAAACGACTTATCGCTTTAGAATACAAATATATGAATACAGTAGAATATGTACACTAATTTTTGTGAGAATAGCATGTATATTTATGGCGATAGAGCGATTTTTTTGAAAAATTCAAAAAATTCTGGTATGTTTTTTGTTTATATCATGCTGGGTTTTTGACCAAATTTAACGCAAATTTCAGAAAAATTGGCAAAGTGCAGTAGAAAAAATGTAGCGCAATTGGAATATAAATATATTAAATATTTTATGAAATATGAGTAGTTGTATGAAATAATTTTTATCTGCGCATATGCGCGAACAAGAAAAAAATTTTTTTTACATCATTTAATAGTCAATTCTATGGAGTGACTTATAAAAAAAATCCAATCAAATATCGTGAAAATTCAAAAAGATATCATTATTTTAGTGAGATGTTTTTACTCTGCTCTCTAAAAACGGCTGAATCTTAAGGGATTCTCCACAAATTGACATTTTTTAATAACTGACTTTAAAAAAAAAAAAAAAAAAAAAAAAAAAAAAAAAAAAAAAAAAAACTAGTATTGAATTAATACAATATCTAATACAATATTGCTGCTAATAAGTACTTGACAATTGTGATAGAAAAGAAAAAGAGATTTATTCACATTCAGGGCCAAAACTAAGAGAGGGTTGGGGGAAAAGGGCATGTGCCCCGGGCGCTAGGATGAAAGTGTCCCAAATGTACATTTTGTTTGGCGATTTTTTCCATGTCTATGTTTAGCATGATATTGTCAAAATCGTCCCATTCAAAGCATTTCTCCTATACCAAAGCATAGAAGAATCTAATGATGATGGCATAAAGATCCCGCATAAAGCAGATTTTTTTTTTTCGTTTTGATTCGGTTTCACGATTTTAAGGTATCATTTTTTTTAAACAAAGCAGACTACTTTAATCAATATTACATATTTTAAGTTTTAAAATAAGTCGGCTATTAATAAATTAGAAAATTTTTCTTTGCAAATACTTTTGCAGATGCTTTGCAAAGAAGAAAAGGGAGGGGGGGGGGGGAAGTTCACCAAAATTCATTGAAATATAAATATATTAAATATTTTCTAAAATGTTCTATGTCATGCAATATTTTCAACCTAATATAAAGCCACATTCAGAAAAATTCGCAAAATGTAGTAGAAAGAATAAGGTGCTATTGAAATATAAATATATTAAAAGTTTTCTAAAATATGAGTATTTGTATGAAATATTTTTTAATCAGCGTATGCGTGAACGATAAAATTTATCATTTTACATAATTTAATATTCAACTCTATCCATAAAAAAATCCGATTGAATTTCGTGGAAATTCGGAAAGTTATTGTGGATAGGAGTGAACTGATTTTCAATTGGTCTCTGAAAGCAGTTGAATGACGTCAGATTTTACGCAAATTGCCAAATCTCCATTTACGTTTTTTACTGGTGATTTACTTCTTTTCTTAGATAATTACCAGAACGAACCTATTTCAGGATAAAAATAATTATAAAAAATCGAAGCATTTGTGTCAAATCTACCCATTGATACATAGCTGATAATGGCTCTTATGCAAATGCCGATATCTGCGATCCTGAAATACGTCAAGTTCTCCACTGTTAAATGTGGTGTCGAAAACAACACTGACATCAATCGCATGCATGATGCCAAGAAGAACAGAGCTGTCTGATTTTGAGAAAGGTGTGATCATCGGGTACCACCGAAATGGCCGATCTTTAATCGACATATCTAGCGAGCTTAATTACCCCAAAACGACTTTGGCTTATGTGATTAGAAAATGGAAGCTGAATGGTGATTGTCAGAATGTGGCCAGAGTAGGCAGACCGACGAAACTGGGAGATAGAGACCGACGGGTTCTGTCTAGAGAAATTCGGAAGAACCGCAACCAACCAATGTTACACATACGCCAAGAATTTCAACAAGCTTCAGGATGTGTTGTTTCCATGAATACCATCCGTAAGGAAGCTCATCTGCTTAATTTTTATGGCCGTGCTGCCGCCCATAAGCCTTTAATCACCAAGTCCAACCGCGCTGCTCGGTTAAGTTGGTGTAAAACACGCCAGCAATGGACTGTACAGCAATGGAAACAGGTTCTCTGGAGTGATGAATCAAGGTTCACCCTCTACCGTTCTGATGGTAGGGTCTGGGTCTGGCGTCTGCCTGGAGAACGCCTCCTACCAGAATGTATTGTGCCCACAGTTAAATTTGGCGGAGGGGGAATTATGTTCTGGGGTTGTTTTTCCTGGTTCGGACTAGGACCCTTGGTCCCAATTCATGGTAAGCTTAATGCCGATGCCTACTGTAATATACTGGACAACAATGTACTTCCTACGTTGTGGCAATACTATGGATTGGACCCATGTTATTTCCAGGATGAAAACGCAAGCTGCCATGTAGCGAGGTCCAGCATGGATTGGTATGCTGATAATGGAGTGCATCGACTCGAGTGGCCTGCCCAGAGCCCAGACCTGAACCCAATAGAGAACCTCTGGGACGAGTTGGATCGTCGAATTAAGGCGGGTGACACACGCCCAAAATCAGTAAAAGAGCTTACCTGCCTTGTGCAAACAGAGTGGAATAAAATACCATTAAATGTAATACAAGGACTAGTTGAGAGCATGCCCAGGAGAGTCGCAGCTGTAATTGCCTCTCGAGGAGGATCTACAAATTATTTAATGTGAACAGGGCCAAAACCAGTCTTTTTTTCCAGAGGCAAACGTGGATTTTGAAGGTACCCCTTTCCCCCTCCTTCGCAAAGCATATTTACAAAGAAAATTTCTCCAATTTATTAATAGCCGACTTATTTTAAAACTTAAAATATGTAATATAAAATAACGTATTCTGCTTTATTAAAATACTCCAATTTGATACTTTAAACCGAATCAAAAAAATTCTACTTTCAACAGGATCTTTAAGGCCCTTGTCCCTGCCCGTGAAGACAATGCTGAGCTAATGCTATTCCTGTGGGGAGGCATTTTTCTAATAACTCTTTCGCATTTTGAAATTTTCAATTTTTTTTTTTTTTTTTTTTTTTTTTTTTTGCATTGGATAGCGGAAGTCCCTCTCAAAATCGCTCCTTGACTACTTTTTCGATTTGAGTCATAGATATTTTTTATAAAGTTAGTTTCACTTTCAGAACCGCTTTTGGAAGTGAAAAAAAACATTATAAAAATATCTACGCCAAAATTGAAAAAGTAATCACGGAGCGATCTTGAAAAGGACTTCCGCTATCCAATGCAAAACATGTTATTTAAAAATGTCCAAATGCAAAAGAGTTAGAAAAATGCATCCCCATAGGAATAGCATTAGCTCGTGAGCATCTTCGCGGGTAGGGGCAGGGACCTTAAGCCATTATCATTAGATTTTTTTATGCTTTAGCATAGCCCAGATATAATAATTTTAACAATATTATGCTAAACATAGCCATGAAAAAAATCGCCAAACGAAAGATACATTTGGAACACTTTCATCCTAGCGCCCGGAGCACATGCTTTCTCCCCCCCCCCCCCCTCTCTTAGTTTTGGCCCTGAATGCGAATAAAGCTCTTTTTCTTTTCTATCACAATTGTCAAGTACTTATTAGCAGCAATATTGTATTAGATATTGTATTAATTCAATACTAGTTTTTTTTTAAAGTCAGTTATTAAAAAATGTCAATTTGTGGAGAATCCCTTAAGATTCAGCCGTTTTTAGAGAGCAGAGTAAAAACATCTCACTAAAATATGATATCTTTTTGAATTTTCACGATATTTGATTGGATTTTTTTTATAAGTCACTCCATAGAATTGACTATTAAATGATGTAAAAAAAATGTTTTTCTAGTTCGCGCATGCGAAGATAAAAATTATTTTATACAACTACTCATATTTCATAAAATATTTAATATATTTATATTCCAATTGCGCTACATTTTTTCTACTGCATTTTGCCAATTTTTCTGAAATTTGCGTTAAATTTGGTCAAAAACCCAGCATGATATAAACAAAAGACATACCAGAATTTTTTTAATTTTTCAAAAAATCGCTCTATCGCCATAAATATACATGCTATGTAAAAAAAATGTTTTTCTAGTTCGCGCATGCGCAGATAAAAATTATTTTATACAACTACTCATATTTCATAAAATATTTAATATATTTATATTCCAATTGCGCTACATTTTTTCTACTGCATTTTGCCAATTTTTCTGAAATTTGCGTTAAATTTGGTCAAAAACCCAGCATGATATAAACAAAAAACATACCAGAATTTTTTGAATTTTTCAAAAAAATCGCTCTATCGCCATAAATATACATGCTATTCTCACAAAAATTAGTGTACATATTCTACTGTATTCATATATTTGTATTCTAAAGCGATAAGTCGTTTCGTGCATTTTCATGTACAGGGCGATCCCAAATATTTCTATTATTCTTTGTTTTTTTGCCGGCCCCCTAATTACCCGCTTAACAAATGAATGTAAATAAATATAAAGTGAAACATAATCTTTATATTTCTGAAGTTCCAGAAGAATCCGACCAGTATATTTTTAAATATTTGACAAAATGTCAAAAACTGAAAGTGTACAAATACTTTTTGGTAGATAGTGTATAATAATAGAAAAATAAATTTTATTTACAATAATAGGTAATAAAAATACTTTCTTTGATTTAATACATAGAACTCATGTGCAGCCTATTGAAAAATGTTGTTGAACAGAACACAAGATAGCCTCTTTACTTTATTCTTGAACAAACTATACTAGAACTTGTGCTATCATTCACTGAGTAAAAAAGGAGCGGTTTAACGGTAATTTTGAGAGACTGATACCATTTACTAGGAATACCAGCAAAAAGCGTTTTAATCTCCTCCAGTGTATAAAATATATATATAATTATATGGCTAAATAACGGCTTAAGTATGCTTAATGGTTTTCATTTAAAAAACAGTATAAACATAACATACATGCTATAATGGGATGGAAATCACTTTCTTATCTGCATGTGTGAATGGAGAACAGAGCAAGGGAATGAGATTTGCATTAAAAAAAATTTTTTTAACACGATGTTTCAATTTCAATGAGAAAATAGTCACAGTTTATTAACAAATCAATGTTGATAATTTTAACACATATTTTTTTAATTATTTTTTTTTTTAAAAATACATTCATGAGACACCTGGAGAACGATATTGTCACTTTTCTCAGAATTACTCTAACTTAGATTTTCTTTCAGACGTTTTATCTGAAATTGATGACCAAGACATCCGTTCTATAGTGGAACTTCTTTGGAATTCAAGCACGTACGATTTATCAGATGTTGAAGAAGGACTGATGCCAACTGTACAAGAAATCTATGATTATGGAGTCACTTTTGATACTCTAGTAGCATCCTGTAGTTTTGAAAAGAACCACTGCCACAGGGAGTAAGAAATTTACTTATATTCACATAAAAATAATGCCTGTAGCTTGATTCATTATATGGTTGTTGCATATTCTTAATTGAAATATTTGCTGAAATGATTTTGTCTAACTGTGAAAAAAACACAGATAGTTCTTAACAGACTAATCTATATTATATAATTATATATGTATTTTAACCACAAATGAAAATATACATTAATCTTTTCTGTGTTATTCACGATTCTGAAAACCATTCTTTATCTTAGGGCCCGTCCATAAATGATGTCACGCTAGAAGGGGGGGGTCATGAAATTGTGGCAGTTTGTAACAAGGGGTGGGAGGGGATAAGAAGAAATCTAACGTCACACATTTTTGTTAAAATAAAAGGAATAAAATTCAGCAGATTAAACTATGAAGTATGAAGTTATTTTAAAATTAAAATATTTTGTGTTCATGAAGGTACAATTTAAAGCCAAATATGTTAAATTCTATTTCAAATTCCAAAATACTATTGTTTTCAACTACTCTTTTATATCAATACTTTATTACTATTCTATATTAATACTTTATTACTAATTTTATATTAGTTCTTTTGTTGTTGTTGTTGTTGTTGTTGTAAACTTTATTTTAAACAAAATATTAATCATTTTTATTGTTTAGCTCATAAATATCATTAAAACACATAGCTAAAGTTTTAAAATAAAATTTGAAATATGATCTAAAACATAGTACTTCGCTTCTCAACTACAAGTATAAGTTTACGTAATATAGCGTGGCATGTGACAAGAGGGGGGGAGGGGGTAAAGTGATGTGTGATATTTTGTGAAAAGGGGGGGTAAAGTGATGTGTGTCACTTTGTGACAAAAGGGGGGGGGGAGAGTAAAAAATATTTAAAAAAATGCGTGATATCATTTATGGACACCTCTTTATATTATAATACTGGCAAAAATTGTGTGTGTGTAAATATTATCTAAGCCGCTCTAACAATTTTGACTAAATTTTGTTTTCTTCCGTTTTGGATTATGAGAAGACCATTATTTTGTCCCTCTTGAATATACAAATTAAATTATGCAACAAAAATAATTACTAGTATCCAAAAAACCGATATTCCGGATTAAGAAAACTGATTAAAACACTATAAAACTACTCAGAAACATTTCTGATAAATCGTGTCAGCAAAAGAAAATATATTCCAAATTGATACATAAAATCAAAGAGTAGAAAATTTCGGTCCGTTTCTTTAATGGGCAAAATCGAATCAAGGCAGGAGTTTTGTGCAAACAGAAAAAAATCATAACTTTTTAATTATAATGCATATCAAATCTGTTTAAAATTTTATGACTTCTAGAAAACAAGCCAAAAGTTTATGCATGAAAGAATTTTGTTTAAATTAAAAATAGGTTCAACGGGCGAAAAAAAAAATACGGTTTTAAAGTCCAAAAGCCGACAGCACAAAAACCTATGGTATCGAGCACAAGAAAAAAAACCCTTTATTTTATGGAAGAATAGTAATAGGAGAATCTAATGATCCATGTCTGCCGGACGTGAAGTGGTGCTTAAGCCAAAAATTAATACCACTAGTGGTTTACTCGTTGGTTTAATACACTATCTACCAAAAAGTATTTGTACACTTTCAGTTTTTGACATTTTGTCAAATATTTAAAAATATACTGGTCGGATTCTTCTGGAACTTCAGAAATATAAAGATTATGTTTCACTTTATATTTATTTACATTCATTTGTTAAGCGGGTAACTAGGGGGCCGGCAAAAAAACAAAGAATAATAGAAATATTTGGGATCGCCCTGTACATGAAAATGCACGAAACGACTTATCGCTTTAGAATACAAATATATGAATACAGTAGAATATGTACACTAATTTTTGTGAGAATAGCATGTATATTTATGGCGATAGAGCGATTTTTTTGAAAAATTCAAAAAATTCTGGTATGTTTTTTGTTTATATCATAGAGGGTTTTTGACCAAATTTAACGCAAATTTCAGAAAAATTGGCAAAATCTATTTAAAAAAATATAGCGCAATTGGAATATAAATATATTTAATACTTTATGAAATATGAGTAGTTTTATGAAACAATTTTTATCTGCGCATGCACGAACGATAAAAACAATTCTTTTGCATCATTTAACAGTCAATTCTATGGAGTAACTTATAAAAAAAAAATTCAATCAAATATCGTGAAAATTCAAAAAGATATCATTATTATAAGTAAGCTGTTTTTACATTGCTCTCTAAAAACGGCTGAATGATAAGGGATTCTCCACAAATTGACATTTTTTATTAACTGACTTTTAGGAAAAAATTAGTACTATTTAATGAATACAATATTGCTGCTAATAAGTATCTTGACACCTGTGATAGAAAAGGAAAAGGGCTTTTATTCTTTTCCATCACAGATGTCAAGATACTTATTAACAGAAATATTGTATTAGATATTGTATACATTAAATACTAATTTTTTCCTAAAAGTCAGTCAATAAAAAATGTCAATTTGTGGAGAATCCCTTATCATTCAGCCGTTTTTAGAGAGCAATGTAAAAACAGCTTACTTATAATAATGATATATTTTTGAATTTTCACGATATTTCATTGGATTTTTTTTATAAGTTACTCCATAGAATTGACTATTAAATGATGTAAAAGAATTGTTTTTATCGTTCGCGCATGCGCAGATAAAAATTATTTCATAAAACTACTCATATTTCATAAAATATTTAATATATTTATATTCCAATTGCGCTACATTTTTTCTACTGCATTTTGCCAATCTTTCTGAAATTTGCGTTAAATTTGGTCAAAAAGCCAGCATGATATAAACAAAAAACATACCAGAATTTTTTTAATTTTTCAAAAAAAAATCGCTCTATCGCCATAAATATACATGCTATTCTCACAAAAATTAGTGTACATATTCTGCTGTATTCATATATTTGTATTCTAAAGCGATAAGTCGTTTCGTGCACTTTCATGTACAGGGCGATCCCAAATATTTCTATTATTCTTTGTTTTTTTGCCGGCCCCCTAATTACCCGCTTAACAAATGAATGTAAATAAATATAAAGTAAAACATAATCTTTATATTTCTGAAGTTCCAGAAGAATCCGACCAGTATATTTTTAAATATTTGACAAAATGTCAAAAACTGAAAGTGTACAAATACTTTTTGGTAGATAGTGTATTGTGTCTGCCATACAGTCAAAGGTATGAAATGATTGTACGGCAAACACAATGATAAGCCTACCAGTTAAACCACTAGTGGTATTAATTTTTGGCTTAAGCATCACTTCACTTCCGGCAGACATGAATCATTAGATTCCTTTATTACTGATCTTTCATAAAATAGTTTTTTTTACTTATGCTCGATACCTTAGGTTTTTATGCTGCTGGCTCTTGGATTATTAGAGTGAAAAAAAATGGCAATAAATTTTCATCAATCAATCCTCAAGATACCAAATTCAATTAAACTTACTTCAAAACTTCTTAATATTGTCTACAACTTTTGTATTGGCAATTTTTTTATAAAATCAACTCTTACTGACAAGAAAGTTAAAAAGAAAAGCAAAAAAGAGACGTTAAAAGACAAAATAAAAATTGTAACTTCGTCTATTCACAAGACATCAAATTCGTCTAAATTTATTATAAATCTTCTTAATATTATCTACAATTTTTATACTGGCATGTTTTCGATGGCACTAATTCTAACAGCAAAGATAAATCAAAAATGCATAGCAGTTGAAGAAAAAATATTGTATAACACGATTCCAATAAAATCAGCTGTTACAGAAAAATGAAGCCAAAAGCGGCCAGATAAAATTTTTAAACTGGGTTTATTCCTAATAATGGTGTAGTTTTTGTTGGTAATAGTTCTTAACTTTAAAAACTACCTACACCTATCGAATGAGCCAGCAGGTTTTTTTTTTTCACTTAATGTTACACTTTTATCAATGGGCATATCGATTTTTCTTTTTCGTGTCATTTTAATTTGCTATTGACATGCACTCTGATGATTTACGTCAGTGATAAGAAGCATGTGAATTTAATTAGATATCGCTTCATCCTTTCATAATTGTTCCTGTAAAATGCACTGAAATTTGATTTCATATATTTTTTTCGAAACTCAATACTATAATTGATCTATTTTCGTTGCAGCAATTTCTCCATCCTGTATCATCCTAAATACGGAAAATGCTACATGTTCAATTATGCTGGAGGAGGTTCTGGCGTTACTCAACCACTAGATACAACCAATTATGGAAGTAACAGTGGTATTAAATTCCTATGAATTCTGCTGATTTCTTTTGAATACCTTTTCTCGGATTCTTTATAACTAAAAAAAAAACTTTTATTTAGATGTGTTTTCGCTATAAATATGCAATAAGTTTTAGATATACATAATTATATTTAGTTTTTTTTTCTTTTAAGTTTTAACTAGTAATGATCTATTGATGATTAATTTAAATTTATAAATCTATACTAATAAAAGAACAAAACGCTCTGTTTGTGTGTGTGTGTGCGATGGCTAGCAAAATCTACGGCGCGTACGAAGCTCAAAATTTTTTTGAGAGTAGCCCAATATCTCTCCTGATGCACCTGAAGCTCAGAATTTTAATTTTTTGATTAGTTTCAAAGATATTAATTATGAAGCGGAACTCACTCTCTTCAAAAAATCATTTTTTTAATGTTCGGGGAAAGAAAACGTTTGCACATGCGCAGAAACTCAATTACGCACCTAAACGTAGGAAGAAACATTTTCCCCGTTTATTTCTGTTTTTGGATCATTTTTTAAAAATCCAAATCAACCAAACTGCTGGACGCAGTTAAACTTAAGAAACATATTTCGAAAGATCATATTTTTAGGTCTCAAATGCAATAATCAATTCGAAAAAATGTTGCAGTTAACCCTTTGAAAACAAATATTCAAAAATGGTCGTTTTTCCCAAAACTGTTTTTCTCCCTTGTGTCAATGCCCCTCCAGGGCGTAATTTTTAAGATATAAACAAACCAAAAAAAAGATCTTAAAGTTGAAACTTTCTTCTAATCGATGGTGTAATTGGTTTTAAAATATTTGGATTTTAACCCTTTCAAATATACTGGCAAAAGAAGGTTATTTTTTCTATGCTAAAATTATATTAACGTGCATATTTCGACTCAATCTTTTAAAATCTTCTCAATAGACCAAATTTATACTCCCTACAAAAAATTCGACACTTTCGGACAGATAGAAATATTTTTCACAAAATAAAATGTGCGAAAAATTTGATGAAATCAATAAAAAACAGATCGTTTTCATTGCGGTTTTGACTTAGCAAAACGCAATCCTATAGGTACCGGTAAACAAATAACATATTCTTCAAGCTTAAAAAATTTTTTATGATCTATGATGCAATCGGTTTTTAAAATATAAGATTTAACAGTTCAAATACACCGGCAAAAGGAAGCACTTTGCGTCTCACGTATAGAATATTTTTTCTACGCTAAAAGTATCTAAGCGTACATATTTCAGCCCAAACTTTTAAAAGCATCTTAATAGATCAAATTTACACCTTCTTAAAAAATTTTGAAACGTTCGGACGAGTAGAAATAATTTTTACAAAATAAAATGTGCGAAAAATTTGCGGAAATCAATAAAAACCAGATCGTTTCATTGCGGTTTTGCCTTTGCAGGGCGCAATTCTATATACGTCCTGACAAACCGAAAATATTTTCTTAAAGCTAAAACATTCTCATAATTTATGTTGGAATTTGTTTTAAAAAAATATGAGATTCAACCCGTTCAAATACAACGACAAACACTAATTACATCCCGGCTAAAAGTAACTAGATGTCCGTATTTTAGCAAAATCTTTTTAGAGCCTTTCAGTAAACCAGATTTACATTACTTTCAAAAACTTTGGAACTTTCGTATGGATAGAATTCTTTTTTTACAAAATAAAATGTGTGAAAATTTTTACGAATTCAGTAAATCCTGAGTATTCCGTCGCGGTTTCGTTCGCTTTCGGTTCGCATAGTTTCCAAAAAATCAAATTACATAGAAAACAAAATACCAAACAGCATGTGCTTTCAATGCAATATCTTTTCGCGATTTTTCCGTTTAAAAATATAAATTTTGACAAAATGGACTTAAAGATATAAAATCATAGAAATTTGAGTTTAATTTAAGGGTCATTTAGAAAGCAAATAACACATTTGAAAACTGAATAACATCACAATCCCGGGAAACGCCGGGCAGGACAGCTAGTAATTTATAAATGAGTGTTTATATCCAATTTAACTGTAACCTAACCGCAGTAATTAATCATCTTTACTTTTCGTTTTGCACTTTATCTGTAACTGTAGGACAATAGTTAGAGTATTTATTTTTTATTATAAATACTGTCATCATAATGTCTTCATTGTTCTTATTCTTACTGTGGAATTTTCTTTTGATTTTATGATTTTATTCGTTTCTTACTTAACTTCGATACATTATATCGGCAGTCATGGACTTCTTGACTATTAACCAGTCGATTGTATACTGTATGAAATAATGTTATTTATGCGCCACATATTTTTACTCACTGATTATTAAACAACCACGTGTCATTGTGTTTTTTATTTCCCATCATCATATTGTTTTAGTCCATATCTGTTCCAATTTATGATTAAATTTTTGTTATTTCTTTTCTTCGCTCGGCATCATTATTTTGAAAATGTTTATAATTCTTAAAATACTGAGTTTTCTTAAGAGTGTTTGTTTATTTAAACATTTTCTATATCTATAATTTAACTGTAACAATCAATGTAAAATATTATCATATGCCACTCCTGAATAAGAGATTCTATCCTTTTTTTTTTTTTCATTTTAAAGTATAACCCCCCCCCCCCCCACCAACACCACCACCAACACCTCAATTCGTATGCTATTCATTTCCTTTGTTCGGTATCGGGTAAAATCTGGTTCTCTAATTCCATCTCGAATCCGAAAAAAAAAAACTTTTTCCAAATCTGACCGAAAGAGTGAAAACTTAACCCAAAACCGACTTAAACCCGAAACATTTCGAGTAAACTCAAATCTCAACTAATCAAAACTAATTACAGTCAACCCGACGAGGGTGGTGTCGATTTTGGGTTAAATCAAGTTCTCTAATTTAATCTATTGTAACAAAATTGATCTTTCGAGGATATTAGCAGTGAGAAGAGTATGATCTTTGGTCTTATTTAATTTTTAGGTCTGAAGCTGCTTCTTCGGGTGAATGATCAGGAGAATAAAGACCTCATTCGGGATGAAGTCGGGGCTAGAATCACCATTCACGACCCATATAATATACCCTTCGTGGATGAGTACGGAGTAAACGTGAGACCCATGGATATGACGGCCATAGGAGTTTCTGTTTCTTACGTAAGCAGACTGGGAGAACCTTATGGAAACTGCGAGAAAGAAAAAACTACGGGAGGCAGAAGGGAACCTTATTCAATTCTGGTAAATTCTTTTGTGGAAATGACGTAATATAAAAAGGAATGTCAAAGATATTATCAAAAATTCAAATATATAACAGCATTATAAATTACACTGCCAAAAAGAAAAAGTCCTTCTGGCAGTGCCGGGAGGAAGAGGTAGCTTTCATATACTTATTTATTTATTTTAAATTAAGTTGTGTTATTCAAATATACGAAGCTCAAATTAGTGGAACACGATTATATAAGATTAAATACTAGTTTTTGTCAATACTGCATATTAATAGGAATATTTAGAAATTAGTCATATTTTATTCAACCTGGTTTTATTTTAAGCGATTTATAGGGTAGCCAAATTCCACAATATCCATTTTAAAGCAACATGATGGATAAAACGAACCAATAAGATTGGTCGAAATCTTAATTCATGTGAACATGCACACTCACATCAAAATCGATTAATATATACGAGTGCTGTCGCGGGCAAATTGATTTAGAAAAAAAAAAAATGTCACCCACATTAGAAATTCAAACTGCTATATCCCAGGCGTTTTCCAAGGTGAAGACAAAGCAAACAAGACTCCGGAATTCATTATTAAGATAAATAGTTTAGAAAGAACCTTTTTTCAATTTCTAATTTTTTGTTTGTACATCATATTACACTTAGAAGATTTTTGACAAACTTAAATGGCCGCCATTTTGAAACAAGAGGGCGGGTAAAGTTGGCCGTGAACTCGGTCAAGATATTGGTATGTACCATGTACAGACGGAGTTACATCGAAATCAGTTTATTAATATGCGTATTATCGCGTGACAAACTTCAGACCGTTTCAAAATGTCAATCATACTGGAAATTGAAAGTGTTAAAAATTAGCCATTTTTCAAGATATAGATGAAACAAAAAATGCTCTGGAATCTTTGTATCAAGGTCAAAACACAAAAGAAATTTTTTTTTCAATTTCTTACTTGTTTGCACCTAATTTTAAAATTTAAATTAAAAATTTTTAGTATTCCACTATTTTGAAACAAGACGGCGGTTGGAACTGGCCAACAAACTCGGTCCAGGCATCGGTATGTACTATCTACGCACCAAGTTTCATCGAAATCGGTATATAAATAAGCGTGTTATCACGTGACGAAAACCAGATCATTTCAAAATGTGAGCAACACTAGAAATTAAAAGTGCTATAACTCAGCCATTTTTTAAGATACAGACGAAGCAAAAAATGCTTTGGAATCTTTGTATCAAGGTCAAATGCATAAAAGAAAAATCTTTTTCAATTTCTCATTTTTTTAACCTAATTTTAAATTTAAATTAAAAAAATGGCCGCCATTTTGAAACAAGATGGCGGATGGAACTGGCGAACGAACTCGGTCCAGGCTTCATTATGTACTATGTACACACCAAGTTACATCCAAATTGATTTATAAATACGCGTGTTATAACGTGACAAAAATCAGATCGTTTCAAAATGTCAGCCATAAGAAAAATTCAAAGTGCTATAACTCAATCATTTTTTAAGATATAGACAAAATAAAAAGTGTTTTGGAGCCGGTGTTTTAAGATCTAACAGATAAAATAAAAATATTTTTCAACTTTTAATTTTTTCGCATTTAATTTTAAATTTTAAATAAAAAAAATTTAAATGGCCGTCATTTTGAAACAAGATGGCGGATGATGCTGCACTGATAAAAATTTGCTGCATTTTGCTGCAACGCACTCCACCGCTTATATATAATATCTCTATTCCAACCAATGAGAAAGCTCCATTTCACGGCCAAGTAACCGTTTTCTATACAAGCAGGGGAGTGCGTTGCAGCAAAATGCAGCAAATTTTTATCAGTGTGGCCAACGAACTCAGTCGAGATATTTGTATGTACTATGTACATACTAAGTTTCATTCAAATCGGTTCATAAATACATTAGTTATAGTATGACAAAAATCAGATATATATATATATATATATATATATATATATGTCAACATTTCAACGGAGGGTGATTTGGGAGTCTGGGAGTCATGATCGGTGAAAATATACCAAAATTTTCTGGAAGTGCTTTCCTCCGGACGGCTGCAATATGTAGCTTTTTACTTTTTGTAATGAAAGCTACCTAAAAGGACAGATGTTTTTTCATCTAGGAAAATTTAATGTAACCTCATACGAAAATATACAACAATTGCTTCGGAGCTACCCACGACTCCGACAGTGTTTTTCTTTGGAAACTTCAGGAAGTAACACAGTATAATATCAAAAATTCGTCATCGTCTGGACTGAAACTGTGCCAGAGATTTGAAAATTCCGGATTTCTGAAAAGAATGTGAAAAGTATTTCCGATATTTCTAATGGCGCCTTTATTCATAACTTAGTAACACACACACATTAGTAAGTGATAATTATGTGACAAAAAAAAAAGAGAGAGAGAGAGAGAGAAAATTAACAAAATATTTAACAAATCCTACTTTAATTTATATTTTCTATGTTACAAATAATATATATTTTTTTAAAAACTAATAAACAGTAAAGTCCTTCTCGCATAATCTTTGATGTCATTTGCTTCATTTTTTTGGCCGTTCCCTGAAAAGTTTTTCTTGTATTTTATACAAATAAAAAATACTTATTTTAGACATAGTCTTGTATCTTTAAAGAGAATATTAATTCTCCTGTCAAATTTATGCATTTTTCCAATAATACGTTTTTTTATGTAGATTTCCGATCTTGACTCATGAGCTCTATAGCGTTTTTGGCTGTTCTATTGTGTTCCTGTATTCCCAGCTCAGACTTTTCTTGGATTTTCTGTTGTTTAAGGAACTAATCGGGTCTTACATATAAAGAAAAAACGCATTTTTCTTAGTCAATTATTTATTTTTGCACTTTTACTTTCGAACTTGTGTACATTCGAACTTTGTTACTTGTTACTTTCGAAAGTGTTTAATTTGTATAAAAAAGCTTTTTTTTTTCTCCTGTAAGTTCGAAATGTAAAAAGGAGGGAATATAAAAAAATTACTTTGATGCCGGATTTTTGAAGTTGTCGGATTTTTAAAATTATACTGCATATTCTCCATATTTAAAGAAGCAATTATAAAAACAAATTTTTAAAGTTTAATAGTTTAAAAACGTGAATGCAACAGAATGAAAAAATGTCCAAACCTGGAATCGGGCGAGGGTCATTAAGTATAGACGTTAATGTTCTTCCACTAAGCTGCTCGGAAGATGGCTAATGTAAAAATTGCTAGGCAAGTGTCAAAACTAGTAGGCTTGGTATCATCCAATGATGGCTTAATGGCAACGCATTGACGCGTATAGTTAATGATTCTGCTTTGATTCTAGACTGGGCACTTTTTCACTTTCTTGATTCTATACTATTTCAACAGTTAAAATTTGAAAATTACTAAATTTCAATGCGTGTAGAATTTTTTATGACACGTTTCCAAAATTATATATATATAGATTTATAAAAATAAAGTTTCTTTTAATGTCACTGATCTTTGAAAACGTAAGTGAAGGATGGGTAAAGTATCCAGTGGGGGCAAAATCGATCTTTGAGTTTTTTCTGCTGTATAGTGACCCCGCCACGCAGGGACTGTTTGAAGCAGTCGACACAGCTATTAATATTGCCTGTGGCTTTGAAGCAGAAGGCAACGTTTTTCTACTTCTGAACTCATTTTATTTTATTTTAATATTTTTGATTTCAGGCAAGTGGTGCGACTTCTAGGTTATAGCTAAATAACACGAAATATTATAATTATTGTCTTTTATGCTGTTTCAGCAGAGTGAAATAATCTTTTAAATCATGTGTGTCTGCTAAGTCATGTAAGTTAGATGCTAGGTCACAGGTTTTATAATGATGTCATTCCGGGGAAAGTGGCTTCTAAGAGATCGGACAGAAAAGTCAGGTGGTTACTTTGTCAGGGAATGATTTTTTATTCAATGTTCATTATAAAATACTACTCAAAAGTATTTCATTTGAAAAGAAGAAAACTGGTTCGGGCAAGAACGTCTGCAGAGAAAGGCTTACAATGTTAAAAAATCTTGTCCTGGTTTGAACCAAATTTTGATGCTCAATAGTTGCCATTGCAAGATGGTGAAATCTTGAACCAATATTTGGAGCTCCTGTAGAAGCATAGTTACAATAGTTGGAACGAGGCTGAAACAGGAAGCTCCAAATGTTGGTACGAGATTTCACCATCTTATGTGAGCTACTGAGCACCAAAATTTAGTTCAAGATTTTTAACAGCGTACTCTCGAGATTTGCAGTCAATGCGGAAGCTCATATTCCTCCATTTGTCAGATTGATATTCATTATTGTTTGCTTTATCTTGTAACGATGTCGCCCGATTTTAGCAGTTAACTCTTAGGTTTAACATTGTGTTTTCCTACACTCAAAGATGTAAAAACATGGAGAACTGAGAGCAAAAGAAAAAAAAAAAAAAAAAAAAACCACAAAGGTAAACCTACGAATCAACTGCTAAAATCGGGCGAGTATTTTCCACCAAGATATGACATGGCAGACCGATTGCGTTATAATATGCAAATCAAGTTTTAACTAATTCTAGAATTTTAGCCGTGAACTCGATGAGGTGATTGTTTGTGTTACCGCATCCCAGTTTATCATCTTAATGAGATAAGAAATTTGTTATCAGAATTTTTTATGCTCAATGCATGAAGAAACAAAAGGAATATTTACAGAAAATCAGATCAAGGGTGATCTTTTTAATTTCAATTTACTATTAATTCATTATAATCTTAGAGATATATATAAACTTAATGAATGTATTAATTAACTTATCTATAGGGCTGTGAAAAAGAATGCGGATATTTACACATGTCTAGAGAATGCAAGTGCATCACAAGACAGTTTATGCATGGATCGGTCCTTTCAAAAAATACTACACAGTTCGTGCTTTGTGACATTAGCGATGAGGTGCAAAGTAAGTTGTTTTCTTAAAATTTGCCGATTTTCTTTTTTACAGGGTTGTTCAGAACTACTTGTGAAAAATGTAATGGCAGGAGAAAGGAACTAAATAATCAGATTTCATATAGAATTTAGGTACGGAAATACAGCGTTGAAAAATAGCAGGGCTGTTGAATTCAGTGGATTAAAGCAATTTTCTGGCTTCATTAGTTGTTCTCCGAGCAGATTTCGTACAACATACATTATTACACAAATGCGGAACTTGCTGAAATGCATTACATGTATGGGGCTGCGTCAGGAAATGGATCGGTTTCTCAGGGGTGTACATGGAACGATTTCCAGGTAGGAATCTACTGGGTCGCCAAACATTTCATCTTTAATTTTTTCTTTAAGAGAAGCTCGCTCTCCATGGTGTTCGTTTGATTCATTTATCAATAATATATATAAATCAATATCACTTTGATCATTCTTAACGGTAATGGTTCATCCAAAATAGATGACATTTTACGTGTGCAGCAGCAACATTTCATATATTTAAACTGGAAGTAAATAGCATATGTGTAAATAGAAAAAGTCAGACGATATGCGAAAAACGAAGCACGTGCAAAACAAATATAAACACAGCAGGGAGGTCACATGATGGTGGTTTATGACGTCCAAATAAACGTCCAAAAACGAATAAAGCCCATTCGTTTTTCTATTTTTCTCTTTCTGTTTTTTTCTCTACTTTGATTGTTTGAGAAATATAGTTAAATTAATGTCAAAAATGAAGGCACAGAGTTCTAAATTTTTATGTTATCCAGAATTTTTGTTATATTTAATAGTTAAATGTCTGCTTACCTTTACTGGTAAGCCAGCCAGGAGTTGTTATGCGCTTCTTCTTATATCCGCACACAACTAACTGGATAAAATAGATTAGTTAAAGTAAAGACGTATGCCTTTCATTAAATGGCGTCACACTGTATCCAAACGAAACTTTATTGCTAGCTTGAAGAACAACACACAATCTTGGGTATTTATATACTGAAAAATAATAAAACTATGGTACTTAATTATTATGATTATACATGATTATGATATCACTAACATCAGTTTCAGCAGAGAAAATAAGTCCTGGAATGTATAATTTTTTTTTTGAGTTTGTGAATTTGCGCTTGGTTAAATCAACCAGCTCACAGGACCCCAGGACACTTTCTGATGACGTCAAAAGTTTCGGAAGGAATCCTTCTCTGCGTACACAAAGGGAAAACTGCAAGGTTGCAGAAATCCTTTCTCTTTCAATTCTTATCAGTCTATATTACGTAGTCGGCAACATAGTCTTAAAATTCTGTGGTGCTGCCATCTGGTATATGGATAAATAATCTTGGTTAGTAGTTGGAAACATAAAAAGTTATAATATGCACGGGGTTTGACACAAAACATGTTCGTCTTGAGAGGTATTCTAACACCTCCGCTTTTTGTGACAAACCGATGAGTGTATAATGTTCAACTGGTTTCTCAAGTATTCGAAGTGAGGCTTGGGCAACGGTTTGGTTAACACGTCGGCCAGCATCAATTTTAATGGGCAATAGGTTATTTTTATAATTCCATTCTGGCACAAGTGTCTAATATAGTGAAACTTTATTTCAATATGTTTCGTTTTGCTTTGCGCCTTTTCATTTTCAGACAGTTTTATGGCTGAAATATTATCTTCATATAGCGTTATAGGGAGTTGTTGATTGAGTTCTAGATCAGTCAGTAAATCTAATAACCAAACTGTTTCTTGGCATGCACTCGAGGCGGCAATATATTCCGCCTCTGTAGATGAGAGTGATACGCAACTCTGCTTTCTTGATAACCACGCTAAGGAGTTATTTCCTAATTTAAATAAATTCCCTGTGGTGGATTTCCTGTCCACCGTATCGTTACTCCAGTCAGCATCACTATAAACTGTTAACACTGGGGGCTTTGACTTGTCAATGATGAACTTCAAGTCTTTTGTAGAAGTAAATATCTGATTAACTTTTCGACTGCTTGCCAGTCCACCCCTCTGGGTGATTCATTCCTCCTTCTCAGTATATTAACAACCGATGCTATATCGGGTCTAGTTAGGGTCGCGATGTATAACAGCCTCCCAATGGCCTGTCTATATTTTTTGTTATCTCCCAGTAATTTTCCATTCGGGTCTAGGCTGAAGTAATTAATGTTGATTGGTGTGTATGTTGGTTTTGCGTCTAACAAATTAAACTTTTCCGCAATTTGCCCTATTTTATTTATCTGATCTAGTTCTAGATTTCCTTTTGCTGTTTCTTTAATAATTATTCCTAGATACTGCGAAACCTTTCCCAGGTTTTTGATTTCGTATTGTTTTGAAAGTTCAGTAAATATTTCGCACGTGTCTTCTTTATCTCCGGCGACCAAGATGTCATCCACATAAACAATTATGTAGGCAACTTTCCCATCTTGGACTCTTTTATATAGACATTTGTCTAACGCGCATTCTTTGAAATTCAATTCATTTAGAGATTTGCTTATTTTCAAATTCCACGCCCTAGCTGCCTGCTTAAGACCCAGGGCTATAGAGATACAAGGGCTAGCCCATCCCTTTGAAGAGTCCCTCGCCGCTTTGAACCCAACCCCTCAAAGCAGGGAAGTCCCGTGTGACGTCAGCTGGTTCCCGTTCAAAAGAGATAAGGAAGTGTTAGATGGTCATTTTCTTATGCGATTGCACAGAAAAAGGTTCTAAAAATCAAGTATTGTTTTCTGAAATCAAATGTTGTTGATCTTAGTTTCTATTTAAAAGGCTGCTTAAAGTTACATATTTGTGAATTAAAAGTGTTATAAACCCGATCTGAAAATGCTTTTCTTGTGCAATTGCTACTTGCAAGAATACCTATCGAAATAAAGATAAAAATGCTTTGTTTCATCGGTTTCCTGAAGAATGAAAATTTATCATTTTTTTAGAAGTGTTAAAACTATCTTACAATTTAATGCCTGTTTTTATCAGGGTTGGAAAAAAAACCTGTCTTTTCGAAAAAAAAAAAAAAAAAAAAGTTTTTTTTTTGGTTTAAACTGGGTTTTTTAAAGCATTCTTTATTACATATACATCCATATATATTGATAAAAATAGACAATAATGGGTTATAAGTTGTGTAACTTCATTTTAAAATAATTTAAACTAAATATTTACAGTGAATTTATGTAGAAAATTCAAGAAATTTATATTTTAATTTAAACAGTATTAGCAAACTGCATTATGCTCTAAGAATAAACTGTTGTATACAGTGAAGCATTGATACTCTTTAAATCTTTATAAACAATCTTTTGATTACTAATAATAAACATTTAAAAATAGTTTGATAAATAAAATATTTTTTTTCACAGTCATTCTAATAATGAATTTCAAATACTTCTTTGGATTTTGTTTCTTGAGTGACAATTAGAAGTCAACGTTTTTGGTCTTAGATTCAGCAGATAACTAACATTTAAATAAATAAATAAATAAATATTAAAATGCTATAAGTAGTACCCAATCTTTGAAAACTCTCTTATTCGGCTTCATATTTTGATTTTAATGCTTAACCTTCCCAATTAAGACTGGGGATTTCTTTTACAGCTTGAAATCTTATGGATTATGTTATGTTATTAATTGCGTTAAATAAACTGCATTTTTCAAAAAACTAAGATATTTTATATTAAATATTGAATATTTTTAATATATTTTATATTTCATCAATTCACATGTTTGAAGTTTTTTCTTTAGAGAAATAAATATATTCACCAATGCATATACTGATTTTAATCCTATATATAAAAAACTAAACTCACTATAACCAATGCTTATTGTTGAAATAAAGTGTTAAAAATAGAAATTATTTATATCCGATAATCTGAAACACATAAATTATGAAGAAAAAAGAAATGTCATTAAAAAAAAAAACTTTTTTTTTTTTTTTTTTGAGAAAAAAAACCAGTTGGTTTGAACCGCGGTTTAAACTATGGTTGAAACCAATTGGTTTAAATCATGCAAACCGTGGTTTTTTTTTATAATAATAATAATTATTTTTTAGATGAAATTTTATGATATAAATATCAACATATATTAGTCGTTTTGCTAAAACATAGAGCAATGAATTTTATATCTGTTTTCAGAATTTAGAAAAATTGTTTATGGAACCTAAAAATTATAAAAAATAATAAAATAATAATCGAATAAAGAAAAAATATTATTTATTTTAAATTTGTACTTGCAAAGCCTTCAATTTATTTTTTTTAAGTTCAATGTTTAGAAATAAGTTATTATTTATATTTCTGGCTATAGTGTAAAATTTATACAAAAATTACCTGTATTTTATTTTTTTAAAAACTTGATTTTCTTTCTTTCTTTCTTTTTCTTTCTTTCTTAAAAAAAAAAAAAAAAAAAGTGTACATCTTAATTTTATTTTAACCAGTCTGTGACTGAAAGTAACATTAATCTTGAAATTAAAATATTAGCTGAATTTTGCATTTCCAGTGCAAAGTTAAACCGATGTTAAAAATCGCTTTTGGCGCATCTCCAGTTTGCTTATTGTGATATTAACGATAGATAAACTAAATATATTTAAGATGCTTTTGTAATGCAACTAATGCAATCAACTAACTCAAAATAAAAAAAAACAATCATTTAAATTCTAGTTAATTTATTAATCTTTTTTAAATTTTTAATTTTTCATACGAAATTTCATGTATTGAAATAAAATACGACCAAATAAACACATTTAAAACCACGATTTTCCTTATCCTAACCTCACACTAGGAGAACCAGGAGAACCACACTACGTCATCATCCTTCCCCCTCTGTCTTCACTTTTCGGGGATGATTGAGCTCCCCCTGCTTAAGACCGGCTCAGTACCGATCTTACAAATGGGGATGCAGGAATGGGGAAAGAAACAACAGATAAGAGCCAACTGACTTGTAATTAAGAGAGGTTACCACATTGGCGCTTATTCGCTTCTTTCTGACAAACACTTTTTGGTATACGGGCCCTGAAGTAAGATAAGTCGAATGACATTTTTTTTCCTCATTAGACATCTGTTTTCGCACTCTTTCCCGTCCCAATGATTCTTCAATGTCATGGTCACTGGTCAGGTGGTCAGCAGGCACGTAGCCAGGGAGGGGGCTAAGGGGGCTGAAGCCCCTCCCGAAAGTTTAAGAGTGATTTTAAAAGTTATCGTAATAATAATAAAATTTGACAATGTTCTTTTTTGTCTTTCATTACATTAAAACTACATATATTTTTAACTATAAAGTTATTCAGTTACAATTACTGAAATTTCCCTTATATAGCTCATTCAGATTTCTTGTTTTTTATTCGTATCTGCCACTAAAAACATAAGCTCTTATTAAAACGTAAATTTAACTGTCTTTATGCACAATATAATTTGATAAGTGAAATTC
The DNA here is from genome assembly GCA_964019185.1 of Maratus speculifer. Lineage (NCBI taxonomy): Eukaryota > Metazoa > Arthropoda > Arachnida > Araneae > Salticidae > Maratus > Maratus speculifer. The sequence goes on along the minus strand of OZ025290.1, from coordinate 341,762,366 downwards.
CATATTATAATTTGACTAATGAAAAAGTAAATGGAATAAGAGTATGGCATATAAGTTAACTTAAGGAGTTAAATATAAACATTTACTTGCACGTTATGATATCCCTTAATTTTCTCTATCCTCATATCACGCATGCAGTGAAAACCTACAGTTACCCACTGTTAAAATGTTTTGTAAAGAAAGAAACCAAAAGCTTTAATAGCCACCTATTATGTAAAATCATGTGAAAATTAATGATTTTAAAGAAAATATCTTTGAAAATAGTGTTGTAAGTGTAAAAGGCTTTTTATTAAAAAAAAAAAAAATCTTGTAGCAAGAAATTCTGAAAAGGAATGATACGAAGAAAACCAAAGGCCTCCATGGTGTCGTCCCCCGTGCTCTTCATTGAACAGCTTTGCTTTAGAATAGTTTGCATATGAATCCTTAATAGAAAAAACATGTGCCATAGTAGTCTGTTTAAAAAAATTCCTTTTTTTTTTTTTTTTAAGAATTATCAATTTTAGGATTGAAAACATCTATGTAGGGTTACCGTACACAGGCGTATGACGGAGTAGTCAATATTTCTGGTCATGTTAGTGAAGTCCAATCTATAGAATTTGTCAGATGTATCTAAAAATTAGAACACCAACTGTGTAAGCCATCTTTTTGCATCGTCCATCAGATGTTGATTTATGCCATCCAAAACTGTCTTCTAGAACTGTTAATGACAAATGTTTTATGAAATCAACCAATAGTAATTCATTCCTTCAGAAAACCATCATATGTCACAGAAAAAAGAAATATATATATATCCTGAAACTTTATCTTTGCGACAAAAGGTTTGCTGAAAGGCATGAAAGCATATTAACTTTTGTTGAGCTCTTTAATTGCATTTTCATTAGTTTAAAAATATTTCAGGAAAACACATGAAATATATCTCTAACAGCTAGAACTTTCTTGAGAATCATGGAGTCGCCGAATGACAAGCTTTTCACAAGCAGTCTGACTAAGCCGTTGTCAGTTCTTTTAGAAAAAAATTGCGACATGATATCGGCTATAACTCATGCTAAAGATGTCCTAATTATTTTACAGAAAATGTAAAGGAAATCCTTTGTGAGGTATTTAATTCTGCAACAGAACTTGGAGAAAACATCATTCAAACTGAAATAAAGATACCAAGATTAACATTTAGGCAGGCAATATGTGCAATTCCTTGAATGCATATATATAAGAGTATTACAGGATCATGGTTTTTAATCCCTGATCAGAAAGTCTTATTAAAAACTGAATGAAAGGTTCACTTAGAATGAAGACATTCTAATAAATTTCCAAGCACTTCTTCTACAACTTGCTTCCTGAAAAAAAAAGCAAGCAAATTAGATTATCTTCCTCAACACTTGACGTTAAAGTGTCATTGATGCAACTAAAAGCTGAATGTGAATTATGATAGCAGATGATTGCCAATGTTGACACAAAAGGATATAAAACTTTGGAGTACTGTATTGAAACATATTATAATATTTTTTGACAGCCTTGATTACAATTTTGATAACAAGTTACTGCTGAATGGTCTTTTTTGACGATGAAAAAAATTAAATCTTTGTCTAGAAGCGTTATGGTCGGGGAAATATTGATTAGTTTTGCAATATTTTCCATTCGTTGGAATACTACATTAAATCTTAATAAAGTAATCAGCGTAACGAATGTGAAGTCACAAAGATTGCTCTATTGTACCAAGAGTACAGCATTTATAATTATCGTAATGAGAGAATATGAAATATAAATATAATTTTTATGATTACATATATCTATAGCAATTAATGTTTCTTTTCGAAATAAACTAATTTCATTCATTGATTATTTATTTGAAGACACTGCACTTGTAATATATAGGGCACTCGCATGCTAATAGCGGGTTATCCGGAAAATTCTGCGGTATTCTTCTGTTGAGATATTGTTAAAATAATTGATTTACACCGGAAATTATGAACAAATTTATTACAAAATAAGTAAGTTTTCTATACTTACATTATAAAAACAAACTTTTGTACCGCAAATACAACATTTGTAGATTTAAACTTTAGCAAAAAACTGCAGAATTTTCGGGATGACCTAATATTAACCCTTTGAGCTCTGGTGGGTAAATTTCTTCAAAATTCGAAATGTCACATTGGCACCAGTATTTTGCAAAGAAAAAAACCGGTTAACGATATACACGAAAAAATGCATTAAACCTTTTTCAAATAAAATTGGTCGAATTTTCTGGTGCCGATATGCCATTTCAGAATTAAAATTATGTGGTAGAAAATTCTACCATCAGAGCTCAAGGGGTTTCAATATTTTTTAACGTTTTTTCTCATAGGATATACGAGGCTCATCCCAAACGTTGTTAGTATGCGCTTTATAATTTTTGTTGCAGCTTTTTCCCCTAAAAAACACTCCCGGTTTCCAAATCGGTTTGAAAACTGGAAGTTCTTTTGAAATCCAAAAGTTTTAACTGAAATCGAAAAAGCGCGGATGAATTTTTGACATGGACACCAAGTATCCTACGCAGGGTCCTTAGATTTATCCTGATTCATATTTTTTATTTACGCTTTAAATTGGGTAAATTATTGCTGCCAGGTGAGGGAAAAATTCAAAATTTGAGCCCCTCCCGAAGCAAAATCCTGGCTACGGGCCTGGTGGTCAGTTACCCTTTCGAGAGGAATTCAACATCCTGCTCTGTTTTCACAGTACATATCTATATAAAGAACCATTTTGTAGATATAGTTCCCATATGAAATATATCTAACCTTTGTAACGTTTTACAGCGTTAACGGGAATTATAATCCATTATGAATAATTAAAAATATACGAAATGTATTACGTATAAATAAAATTACAAACATGCAAACATTTTTAGAACAATAGCTTTATTTTTTTTTTTTTTTCACATCATTAATATTCTAAAATTCTATTAAGAGGTTTAATCAATTAACTCCCCACCCCCTTATTAATGTTAAATGTATGGGAATAAAATGCATTCGTATAGTAAATTAGAAAATTTAAGTGCTTAAAAGGATTTGCACATTCGTATATTTAAACAAGTTGGAAATTCCACGTAAAGCGTGACAAATGAGGTGCTTTCGTATGATAACGATGTTTTTAAAATATTCAGATCTTGCTGCTAGTAGATAGTACTTCGGATAGAGTATAGTAGTGAAATATATATGTATTTTGTGTGTGTGTGTGTGTTCCTGTAAATATACAAGAAATAATTTTTATTACACCTCAGCGACGTATATCATACACTATACTATCTACTTTCTTTTATACAGGAAATAACTTGTAGTATTCCTCAGCAATGTATATCAATACGAATTTATTATTTCCAGCTGAGTGAAAAATTGCCCAGGCCGGGAATTTCGCTCAGCTGGAAATAATAAATTCGTATGATAACTTTACCAATCAGTTTGATTGTGTTAAAAATAATAGTAATGTATATCAATCTCATGTTAAATAGTCAATATCAAATGTTAAATAGTCAATTACAATTATCGCACCAAAAAAATGTTCTTCTGTACCATTATGTAATGGAATACTTTTGTGTGACCTTGTAAACCAATAAAAAATGCTTTTTGCACCACAGATTGTGCAAAATGTATATTATAATATGTATGTTCATAGAGGCATAACAATTTTATTGTGTTCGAATTAGTGTAGTCCATTAAAATGCATTTGAAACATTTTTCCCCATTGACCGTAATGTAACGGAATAATTTTGATTACCCCTGTAATTGATCTATGCATCCGATTTTCATAAAATTTGAAATGATTCGACTAAATTATATAATGATTATATATTTTAAATTTCAAACGATTAAAATGTATTTGAAACTTTTCCCCTTATTCACCGTAATGTAACGGAATACTTTTGATTGTCCCTGTAATTGATCTATGCATCCGATTTTCATAAAATTTGAAATGACTGGACAAAATTATATAATAATTATATATTTTAAATTTCAAATAATTCGGTTGGGTAGTTTTTGCGTTGTTATATGCGGACAGACAGACAGACGGACGGACGGACTGAACGACAACTATAGGTGCTACGTATTTACATAATTACGAACGCACCTAAAAAAATCTCCCTAGAAAATTAACATTTTTGTCTTATTTATTTATACTTCTCTTAAAGGATGTTTCAAAATTGTCAAAATATTTATAAAATATGTGTTTAATTTAATATTTTATGCGTTAAAAGCTAATGAGCGGTGATTAATATTTTAACCCTTCCAGATAAATTTCGACAAAAACATTTGCAACAATGAATTTCAAAAAATGGAGTGCATCTCACTATTTTTCGTTAAACGTTAGGTTCTCATATTTATCGCTTTTTAGGTGCGTTCGTAATTATGTAATACGTAGCACCTATAGTGGTCGTTCAGTCCGTCCGTCTGTCCGCATATAACAACGCAAAAACAGCCCAACCGAATCGTTTGAAATTTAAAATATATAATTGTTGCATATTTTTTCAAGTTATTTCAAATTTTATGAATTCAACTGCATAAAAAATAAAATGCATAATTATTATGCTAATAAAATGTATAATTATTACATAATTTTGTCGAGTCATTTCAAATTTTATGAAAATCGGATGCATAGATCAATTACAGGGCCAATCAAAAGTATTCCATTACATTACGGTCAAAGGGGAAAAAAGTTTCAAATGCACTTTAATCGTTTGAAACTTAAAATACATAATTATTAAATAATTTTGTCGAGTTATTTCAATTTTTTTCATAATCGGTGCATAGATCAATTACAAGAGCAATCAAAAGTATTCAATTACATTATGGTCAATGGGGAAAAAGTTTTAAATGTACTTTATACGTTTGAAATTTAAAATACATTATTATTACATAATTTTGTCGAGTCATTTCAAATTTTATGAAAATCGGATGAATAGATTGATTACAGGGACAATCAAAAGTATTCCGTTACCTTACGGTCAATAATAGGTTTAAAATATTGATTTACTTCGGAGATATTTTAAATATAAAAATGCATCAAACGTCTATATACTTAACCTTACGAAAGGGAATTCGGAAGCTGACTGACCAGCACCCTTAAACAATATTTTCCCCTTCCTGACTGTTTTAGTCCAGGCGAAATAAACATTTTACCTATTTAATTTAAATGCTTTAAGTGATAAATTAAAATAACATAAAAAGATTATAGCTTGACATGTTTCATTGCTCTTACGGCAACATTTTCAAAAGCAAATAAATGAATTATTTGCATAATCATTTGAATAACCATTTATTTGCTTTTGAAAATGTTGCCGTAAGAGCAATGAAACATGTCAAGCTATAATCTTTTTATGTTATTTTAATTTATCACTTAAAGCATTTAAATTAAATTGATATTTTAAAGTGATGTTTATATTATATGTAACATTTTACCTTTCAAAAATCGGGTGGAAGATTTTTTTTCTGATTTTTTCATAATGATGCTAACATGGATAAACCACGTTTTCGAATAAAAATTTCTCAAGGCTAAATTTTCTGTGGTCAAAAAACAACAAAATTTTGAGATTTTATTTTATTTTATTTATTATTTTTTTTTAATATCTCGAGATTTGTTGCCATAGCAATATATTTGTCAGTTACAATATTAAATAGGACAAAATTCTGTATAATATTTCTCATTTTCAATTTTTTTATACACTAAGTAGCAAGCGCAGTACGCCAAAATCCCCCCAAATCCCATTCTATTTAAAATTAAAGAGTATAAATAAGAAAATTTGTTTGTGTTTGTAGCTTTTGTATTGAGAAAAACTAATGCCTGAAAGTGAGGTACATATGAAATTATAAATAATAAACGGGCATTAATATAATATAATAATTCTATTAGGTAGAATTGTTTAAAAAAAATAAATAAAAAAGGACATTTTTTTTAATTTTCTTAAAAACCGTGAAAAAAGTAGTTAAGCCACGATTATTCAAATGTATTCATCGGATTTAACCGTGTATACATTTATATATATATATATATATATATATATATATATATATATATATATATATATATATATAGATAGATAGATAGATAGATTGGTAGCAGTAAATTATTTATTTCAGGGTTAATAGTAGGCTTTTTTGCATCCGTAGCAAACTCGGATTTTGGTGCCCGCTCTCCCTTTCTCACCCCGTTCAAAAGAAAACTTATCATGAGAATATTAATAAATCTGTTATAGCCGGATTTGGGAAATCTTTAGTATGTAATCATTAAATACGTAATCAGCTTTGTTAAACATTGATTCAATAAAACTTTGAAAATTTAAAAGAAAGGAATCGAAATATATCCAGTTTTATAAAAGGTTTCATCTTAACAGGTATAATTGTTCACATATTTTTTTTTCTTGAAATAATAATAACAATAATAACTAGTCGTTGGAGGCCACCGTAATATTTACCCATCATGGAGATGCATAACATAATATATGAAAACATAACATATGTAAACAGTTTATGAAATGCATTGCAATTCCAAAACAAAATATAAACGTATATTTAAGTATTTTTAACACATCATCATGCTCTATTAATGAATTTCTGATGAACCGATTTCGATAAATTACATGAAACGCCATACTATTCTAGTAGCACTGAATTGCATAAAAGAAATATCCTTATAACTCTAAAAATAAATATCATATTCACTAACGGTTTCTTGCATCAAATTAAGTGTCTCATTTCCAATTAAAAGATATCTTTGAGTTGAAATTTGAATGAAATACAGGGTCATGAAAAATCAAAGAGTGTGGAAAACAAGATTAGAAATTTCTCGACAACTAATAATCCGATCGATTTCGTTTTTTATGCAAAATTTGTGTCAATTTATTGCCTTTTACGTCCACTCATTAAAATAAAAAAAATTCGAAAATTTTTATATACCTTTCATCAGAACAAATTTTTCGAGAGTCCGAAAAAATAGTTCCGAATAATCGAAGTTACTGATATTAAATAAGCTTCGTCCCATTCTTACATACTAAGCACATACAAAATTTCAAGTCTCTATCTCAATTTGTTCGGGAGATAGAGCGGTTGCAGACAGACAGACAGACACACAGACGGACGGACGGCAAAATTTTTTTTCTAAAAATATGTTTTTCAGTGTCCGAAACTTGTAAATCCGTCAAAAAAATCGATTTTCAAAACGATTGCAAGACTTACCCTATACTACGTATGATGGGTAAGTGATAATAATAATGATTCAATGGTAATTGAATAATTTCTAAATTTACAACTATGAGACTAAATTAGTCACCCGTAATATTAAACCTATTGAAGTGTTCATGTCGAATATCTTGCTTGCTTTTATTACTTATATATATATATATATATATATATATATATATATATATATATATATTCATGAGATAATTGAGATCAATATCTAATGCTGTACTTTTTCGGGTTTAATTAATTAATTAATTTTTTAAATATTTCGGAAAATTGTTTGGGGCGTTTTCTGAAATTAAAGTAGCTTCTTTAAAAAAATGCAACCAAATTTACAAAATTAAAAGTACGCAACGTTAGATAGCGACCTTAAATATTAAATGAACAACAACAAAATAATCATAATAATAATAATAAATAAAATAAACGTCAAAATTCGAGCTTGAATTCTAAAAAGAATGCTCCCATAGGTTTAACATTAGCATGCAAATGCTTTCGCGTGAAACTACACTAGTCATACGAACAAACTAGAACGCTAATCTTAAACCTAGGAGCGTTCTTTTTTACAATTTCTCGCTTGTAATTTAATAGTTTTAAAAGGTCTTTTTTCTGTTTGAGATTACAATTGCTGACGGACAATTGCTGCTACAATTGCTGCTAGAATTCTAACGGGATTAGTGTTTACTTTGTCTATTTTGGTTACTTTAGTTTTCTATTTTGATTACAGTTTTTATTTATTTATTTATTCATTCATTATTTTTCTATAAAATTACAATTGATTAGTAATACGAAAATGTATATTTGGAATAAAAAAGAAACATATAGTACAATATTTAAATATATTTCTGAGTAAAACTTGCTCTAAACATTTTTCAGATATTTTTTATGATCTTACTATGACTAGAGTTAATCTTTTCAATATAAATTTACTAAAAAGCCCCTAAAACTCAAAATACTATTACTCAAATGGTAATAAATTTTTCTAATCAAATATTTAATAAAATCAATGTAAATTCTATAATAAATGATAAAAACTGAAACTTTCCTATAAATAATATTCAAATATCAAAAACTTCAAAGTATTCAATATTTAACTATAATTCGTTCTTATAAATACTTCTGATGATAGTACTTTCCCCTGCAAATGCAATGACCCCTCTCTACACAAATACATTAATAATGATCATGGTCATATTATTACTGGAAATCTAAATACTGTATATGACTTAACACTGAAAAAATTAATGGGTTATGGTACTAAGTATAGAATTACATTCAAATAAAACATTAATTCTGTAATAAAACAATTTACTTATGATATATATGCGGGATATTGAGTGATTAACTTATGATTTAAGCAAAACTAATATTCTTGAAAGTATAAAAAGGTTTAATAGACATAAAACATGTACGTAACATTCAAAGATAACAGTAGAAATGAATAATATTCAGTATAAATAAGCTTTCCTGAGCTTTGCATTAAAAATCCATCAAACTCGCCATCGCTGAAACCTATAGAACACCTCGTTCTTTTCACTCATCATCACATGAGTCTCATTTGGGATATCACGTTCATTAAATCATTGAGTTTATTATCTTTTATTGCTGAATACTTCATTCTTTAATCCCACATATATATATTTATTTATAAAATTGCAATATATTGTAACAAACCTATTGAATATTTCAATCAATGGAAAATTTTAGTTATTGATAAATTAACTAAGACTTTAAAATACAATATTTCACATCTGGATTATATAAATACAAAGCATCTTTTCCAGCAAATCACTAAATTGCAACAAAACTGTAATAACTTATGTTGACAAATCTCCAAATAATTATGCAATTATATATAAATCCTATTATCATCAACTGCTTAAATCTAGTATATCTTCTAATAACACATTCCAAAAAACTAATGATAACATAATTGTAAACAATCGTAAAATTAAAGACTTTTATGAATTATTAGACATTAACTCTACTAACTTTAAATATCCTTATCTAGTTCTTATACTCAAATTTGATAAGAATCCTGTTAAATTTAGAACAGTTACAATTCGTTGCAATATACTTATAAAAATGCTGCTAACAAACTTATATTAACAGTTCTTAATCAAATATATAAAATTACAAAAACCAGTGATAATAATAAATACTATAAAGAATAGTTATGAATTGGACAATAGTATGAAAAATCTTAAATGTATAAAAAATATAACTGCATATGACTTCAAATATCTTTCTAATAATATCGATTTATTAGATTTACATAATATAATAAATGCACTTAAAAAATATATCAACATGATTTGGATCTATCAATGAACATTGAAACTGATTATTTTCTTAAACTAATTTCATTATCTAAGGTATCCTGGGGTAATAACGCCACGTTAAGGTTCTACCAATTTTCACAGCTCAGTTTTAGTTTGTATTTTTCAAACAAATATCTCTTTATCATTAATATTATTGATATTATTTAAATATCAATTTATCAATAACTAAAATTTTTCATTGATTGAAATATTCAATAGATTTGTTACAATATATTGCAATTTTATAAATAAATATATATATGTGGGATTAAAGAATGAAGTATTCAGCAATAAAAGATAATATGATATATAATTTGATAGAGCAACTTATTTACTATCTGTATTAAAAAAAAATAATTTAACAGATATGTATTCATAAAGTGTAATGGCGTGATTTCTTGACCAATGCTATTTGGCGTTATTACCCACCTATATGGGTAATAACGCCATGCAAACAAAACTATGAAATAAGATGGAATAATGGCATGTAGATTGTCCAATTCTAAAAATACAGACTCTACAAACTTAGAAATTGACAAATTGCATTCTAAGCTATTGAAAATGTTCATTTTTTTTGTGTAAGAAAAGTGTAAGAAAAATAAAGATGTCGTGTGGGGGGGGGGGGGGGAGAGTTTGTGGCAAAAGAATATCAGACCGTGAGCTTCTTTTTGCTTAAAAAGGACCGCTTAAATATAATTATTAGAAACATTGCACAGTTTTAACTGTGTTTATTTGAATCAGTAATTAGGATGTAGCTCGGTCACTGTAGGGAATCAACCGGAGTATTAATGCCAAGGATTGGCGTTATTACCCCGTTATAGTTATTGCGCTGTACATTTTAAATTACAAATTATCTCGAGAAGTTATCCAAAATCTTCCACAACATTTTGAAAGTCCATGAAATGTATTACAAATTTAAGTAATTAACAAAGTATTTCCGGATAAAAAAAATAGTCTTCACATCACAAAACGTATCTTGCAAATTTTAGATCAAGCGTTAATTTTAGTTGCTTGTAAAAACAATAAGACCTAAAAATGAAACAAATTAACTTGAAGCTATTTTTTGCGATTTATATGACTCAAAACCCTTCTGCGCAGAGCCCATGGGTGTCATTTACAAGATTATTTCATAATTATGCAAAATATTACCCCGCCTGGCGTTATTACACCAGACCACCTTATAATAATTTTATAATGCAAGATAACATAATATATATACAAAAAGTTGGTATACCACAAGGTGGTTGTACATCTAGTATATTATCTGACTTATATCATCATGAACGTAAATTATTTTGATAATAAATTACATTTATATCGATAAATTGATGATATAATTTTAATTGATACTGATAATACCAGTATATCTCAATTCCCAGTTGATTATCCATCTAATCTAGAAATTACAAAACACCTGCTTTATAATAATGCCATTAACTTTTTAGATCTTAAAATTATATTAAAGGAAAACAAATTAATAACTGATATTTATGATAAACGGAATGAGTTTAATTTTAAAGTTAATACATTTACTAATTTTAAATCCTATCTTCATAATTCTGTATATCGTAATATAATCATTAATCATTTATATAGAATAAAATGTTTATGTTCTTCTCATTTAATTAATGCAAATATTAAAAAGCTTGTTTATGATGCTATAAATAATGGTTTTCCTAAAAATTCACTTATTCTTTAATTTACAATTAGTTGTTACATGATTTAAAAATTAATTAACTTTTTCGTAAAAATGAACCAAAAAATTAATAAAACATAAAAATAATAATAAAAAATTAAAAATGTAAAAAATATTAAAAAATGCATATAATAGGATGGTTAGGTGGGTAGATATTAGAGTACGGAGGAGGGCGCTATTGTCTGGATAAAACGCAAAGGTTGTTTTATATTTTTAAAAAAATTGAGAGAGGGAAATGCATTAATTAAATTGGAACAAAGTTTCTATGGAGTTTAAATAACACCAATGTATGGATTATTGTTTAGTTATATCAATTACATTAAAATAATTTTATTCATTTACATTATTAAATTGCACTTCACATTTAATAAATGAAAGACCTATAATACTACTAAATGTATAGGGTACATTTATTAATTATCTATTTTTTAATCTTTTACATCCTAAATTAAGATATTGGTTTTAGCCTAGCATAGTCAAATTAAATGTTATTGATTTAAATATTAATAGGGTAAACTATGGTGTATGGTATAACAAATTTAATATAGGAGGAAATATGGTGTATGGTTTATTTTTTCTGGTATCACTTTACTCTGCTTTTAATTTATTTATTAATTTATTATTATCATGTGTACGATAATTATTTTTTATTTTTTCCCTTTTCATTTTTCATTTTTAATTTTTCTATCGAATTTAGTAATTTTGTTGTGCCTTGTTTTTAATGTTATTTCTTGATTGAATTTTGGTTTTATGTGGATTGGTAGCCCCAAAATCGTATTATTTTGCTTTTTCATGGCTAATACGAAGATGAAACCACACACTTCTTTTGTTAGTTCCAAAGTATTTGGGGCTTGATAATTCTGCTTTGGTTCAACAAATTCCATTTGTATTCATTTTATTTATTTATTTAATTTTTTCTCATGTTCAATATGGTTTTTTTCTATTAAATTCAAATGGTTCATATTATAATATAATTAATGGTTACATATACATATACATACACATAACGCATGTATATATATATATATATATATATATATATATATATATATATATATATATATATATATATTAACCGAAAAAATGTAAAATGCGTAAAATCTTTAAAAAAGAGAATTGTATTATTTAAAGCGGAATATATTTCAGTTCTTTTTCGGTTTTCAAGATTTTATTGAATCAATGTTTGACAAAGCTAATTATGTATTTATTGATAACACACTTAAGGGGGCTCAGGGGTTGAAAACTTTTCAAAAAATCGATTTCTTTAATGATCTAATTTGATTATTCATTGAATTCTTAACTCAGTGCAAAAAACCGCATAAAAATATTTGCATTTTTAACGGAGTTATAAACATTTATGTATCAACACTTTCATAGCCGCATCCATATAACTTTAAGTCGCGTTTTCTCAAAACTTGATTTTTGATGACTAACACCAAGATTTAAAAAAAAAAATTATTTGTTGGAATGGCTTAATTTTTTTTCATGCATATAACATTATTATCTAGATTATGAATTAATATATTTTAGATAGTTCAATATTTTGAGTATTTTTAATGGAAAAAAGTTGTATTTTTTAGGGGGGGTTTTAAATTTTCAACTTTGAGAGATTTTTTAATAATGTTTTTTTAAGTGATAGTTATATCCTTAATTCATAATCTAGATAATGATGTTATATGCATGCAAGAAAAAAAAAAAGCCACTCCATCAAATTGGTTTTTTTAATCTTGGTGTTAGTCGTCAAAAATCAAGTTTTGAGAAAACAAGACTTAAAATTGAATTTATATGGATCCGGCTATGTAAATATTGATACGTAAATGCTCCGTAAAAATAACTCCGTTAAAAATGCTAATATTTTTATGCGGTTTTTTGCATTGAGTTAAGAATTAATTCAATAATCAAACTAGATCATAAAAAAAAATCGATTTTTTAAAAAGTTTTCAACCTCTGAGCCCTCTTAAAATTTTCAAGATCCGGCTATTACAAATTTATTTAAATTCTCATGGTAAATTTTCTTTTTAAGAGGAGGGGCAGAGAGCTCCAAAACCCGTGATTGCCGCGTGTGTGAAAAAGGGTCCTGAAACACATTATTTACTGCTACTAATATATTGAGGGTGAACATTTGAATAATCGAGGCAAAACTACGTTTTTCACCGCTTTTAAGAAAATTGAAAAAATGTCCTATTTCTGAAATAGTGTACTGCTCTTGCTATTGAGTGTATAAAAAATTGTAAGCATGAAAGTTATAGAGAATTTTGTCCTGTTAAATATTTTAACTGATAAATAATATGCTACGGCCACAGGTCTCAAAATATTTAAAAAATATATATTTTTTTTAATTTATTGTTTAAATTTATTGTTTGTTACCACAGAAAATTTAGCCTTCAGAAATTTTGTTCGAAAAATTGTTTTTTCCATGTTGATATCATTATAAATAATTCAGAAAAAAGTCATGTAAAATATGACAGTTAGTTATATTATAAGAATAATGTGTAAGTTTTTTTATTTTATTTTTAACGAGCTTGAGAAACAAATTCACGTCAATTTTAAGGCGGTTTTGGAAAAAAAAAATCCCTGTTCAATAATTAAAAAAAATGTGCACATTGGCATGCTTTGGAATATATTTTTTTTTCCTATAAAGGAATTAAACCTGAAGTTATAAGCTACTGTTGTCTCACAACATTTTAAAAGCTGAAGCGTCCGGAAATTCTGTGCAAAATGTCATTCTAGATAAAATTCTGTTTTTAATTAATTCCGAGAAAAAAGAAAAAAAAACGAAGAATGGGAAAGCTATTCGATATCATATTGTTTCTGAATAGCATCTGTTAGTCTCATGCGTTTCAGACCAAAAACAAATTCACAAATATATTAGATAATAGATCTTTTGGATTTCAGAACAATCTTAACACAGAATAATTTTAGCTTAATGCTCCAATTTTATTATTTTTAAATATTTATTTTTAATGTAATTTCGAGATTCAGAGGGAGAACAAACTTGCAATTTGACAAGTAGATAATAAAAAAAAATTCCATTACATCTCAAACTCTAAGTAATAGTATTTAATAATTAGCGATTTTTCTCGTTATAAAGACATTACTACAATTCACAATAAATATCAATCAATTTTCATTTTATCATAAATTATGTTACAGATTATAGATATTACTTGTTTTTTAAAGTTTTCTTTTTCAATTTAAAATTTCATATGATAAAATAAAAACGCATGTTTAAACAGTTTAATGATTTCTAAATATTACTTTTTAATTCTTATTAGTTTTTTTACTTTTTTAAAATATCTTGCAGGTCTTAAATGAAAATCTTTTTCTTTAAACTAGCGTAGTCCGAAATCTGTGGGGTTTCTCTCTCTCTCTTTTAATCATTGAAAGTATTTCTCTAAAATATTCAATGCAATCATTTGAGTACACTGGAATTCATTTTAGTGCAAAATTAATAAGTCAAGATTCCATTTATTAGCACACTACTTTTAAATTAGATATCACAATTTTCTAGATTCATGTACAGTTTTTGACTCCTCTCACTCAAAGAAATGTTTTGGGGTAAAAGCGTCTGATAATAAACTGAAATACACATTGGAAATTAAAGTCTAGTTAATGTAACTCAACGCCTTAAGGGTGTTCTTAACTGATCCGCTCAACAAGCGAAAAACGTTTTGACACATTTACAAATTCATTTTTTAACAGAAAGTTATAAAATTTTAATGTCTGACTATGAAAGCGATTTTGAATTGAACTTATTTTTCCATTTTATGATAATTAAATTACTTATCGAGTTATAAGCTATTTCGATGACGCAATCACCCGTTTTTTTTTCTCCTTTTCGACCAGTTTTTCTGCTTTCGTCGGGAAATATGCTCAAAAGTGTCAACTTTGAAGACTTGTTATGAAAAATCTATTGTGTTTTTTAAAAAACAAAAGACTGAGTGCAATTAGACAGTTTCTGAATAATAACACCTGCTATTTTCATGCATTTCCGAACAAAAATAAATTAATGTATGTGTCACAAAGTAGCCCTTTTTGATTTAAGAACGCACTTAAGTGTACTTTTCTTATTTTCTTTGAAATTAAGATAAATTCTATAAATATTATGACATGTGAAATTACTTGGACGCAAGTTTAAAATCATTAAAACGTTTATATATAAAAATTTGATTCAATCCATAAAGATTTATAGTTTACAATGACATTTAGTATTCAGAAATGCACTCTAGTTTACTATAGAAATGTCAAAAGTGTTTTTATTTTCCTAACAGATCGCCAATGATGGTGCGAGAAATACATTCCGCATTTAAAATATGAGATAGAGTAAATAAAATGAAAGTAAAATAACAATACATAAAACTGAGCATAAATTTGGTAATAATTTCTGTATTTACAAATTCATAGTGTTTGTTTTTTACTGAAATCTCAATGTAAAATATGCTACTTCCAAATTATGTATTTCACACAAATAATTTATTTTAACCAGTTTATTTTATTTGAAAAATTAAAAGTTGTCAAATTATAGGTACAATAACTCAAGTAAAAGAAAAGATGAGATGGATGCGTGGGAATATGAGAAATCTTAAAGGAATCTATGCTGTAGTTTAAATTTTATTAGCTATTGCCAGTGTTGTTATTTTCAAGAAGCAAGAAGCAATAATTAATCTTAATAATAAATCCTAATTTCACTCAATTTAAATAATAATATATAAAAATTATCTTAATAATAAATCCTAATTTCACTCAATTTTAATAATAATGTATAAAAATTATCTTAATATAATAATTTAAAAAAGATAAATTTAGTTTTAAACAGAAAGTGTTTCAATTTCCACTCAGGTTTAAAGGACAGCATTTTAAGAGCCTTCCATAAAAAGCAAATACTGCAAAATAACGGGATAGGTGCAATTTTACATATGTGATCAGTCATTATGTCAGGAAGTACCCTTCATAGCACAGATAAGAATATAGACTAGAATGCAGAATTGACGCCATTTTGATTCTTGGTTACTTTTTTAATCGCATGTGGTTTTTAGAATGTACAACCGGAAATAGGTCAATTACAAAATGATTGATTTGTTCTTGAAAAAGCACACATTTCCTCTCGATTTTGTCACGTTACTCATTAAATGGACAGTCCCTTATCTGGTTTCCAAAAACAGATGTTTGCGATTCTCGGAATTTGCTTCTGTTGTTTTGTTTTTTTGAACAGGTTTTTAGCTGAGGATTTAAAGATAGAAAAAGTGCAGCAAAGTGTTCTAGTCCTTTGAACAGGACTGAATATAAAAATTCGGTTATCTTTTTGTCTATTGATGAAAATTGCTAAACTAAACATTCAAATATGTTATATGCTTCCTTACTGAATTAAATTTTTGCATATGTAGTACATGAATAATTCCTTGTACATATACAAATCATTAAATTGTGAAAATGAGCTCATTATTAAAAACTCTTTCAACGTAGATGGTAATTGCTGCAATTTCGTTTTAAAATGTATTGCGTATTTTACTTATTATTATTATTATTATTATTATTATTATTATTATTATTATTAGATATTGCTTTTTACATTTGCTTTTTAAACAGTGGGATTCTGTTGAGTATTTTGAAGATGTTTGGGGTATGATTTAATTTTCTCTCACATAGTCGTACACGTAAAAAATACATTAATGAAGAAATAAACTTTCAAATTTAATAAATTCTATCAAAAACAAACTTTGTACAAGTCAGAAATATTTATAATATGGAATAAAATTTGAGTTTTGGCGGATTCATAGAAAATAACATTAATTTATGCTACATTAGCCGGAATTTATAAAACGAGAAAAATTACAGCTTTTTAAGATCCGTAATCAAATTTTTGCATACGGCGGAAAAAAGGATACCTTAAGAAAAGCATTATTTTTTTTAAACTTTAAAAATAATATATATGTCAAATGCTCACTGTCGAATATTTTAATTAAATTTCGTTTCAAATTAATAAAATCAAAATCCAAAAATATTTTTTTTCAATATTTTTAATTAGATCTATTGAGAACATACATATTTTTGTTGTATATGCCGCAATACTTTATTTTGAAAAAAAAAAATGCTCTTAAAAATAAAGCATAATTTAAGTTTTTTTTTCTTTCTTTCTTGTGTGTGTGTGTTACTATTTTTTATAAAAAAATACTAAAAGAAATGAACCCTTTCAGGTTTGAATTTTTAGAAAATGAAAATTTATTCGTTAATAGCATTAATACTATCCAAATAGATTAATTACCGTTTAACGGATATTTCATTCTCGGAATAATAACGAATGCATTTCTTTGGCGTACTATTCAATTAACATTTATATGACAATAGGCTAAAAAAGAATTTTTAGGAGATGTTTAAAAAATATTATATTGCAACAAAATGTAAATTATATTACAACTTTCTAATGTCTTTTGGGCTTTATTACACATGATTCTGACAGGATAGTAACTTTTATTTTAAATTCAAAGTGTGAAATATATATTTAAAACAAAAGAATCACAAACAGTGCAAAGACAATTAAAGAAATAATAATAATTATTATTATTATTATTAAATGCTTGAATATAAATGAAGTCATATATTAAATGCATAGACATACTAACATAATTACATGTAAATAGTAGCAAAAGTTTTTCTAAAACTAAATAATACTCCATTAAAAGACGTGTACTAATAATAGTACACCAGACCTGAAAGGGTTGTGTACTAAATTATTTTGATTAGTAGTAAGGTTACATCAATATATTATTTAGATTTCTTTTCATCGGGAACATAAAAATTATGTTGTCTGTTACTTTTAAATTTTTGTAAGTGTTTTGAAATATAACAGTAACACATACATAAAACATACTATCTATATTTGTATAAAATAATTTGTCTTAATTGACTGATAATAAACGCACAGCCCAAACTACTGAATCTAGAAGCATGAAAATTGGAGAAAACATACTTTTTATGATGTAAGTATGCAATAAGACGGGATTTTCGAAAATTGGGGGGATCGGAAAATTTTGAACATTTTTCTATATCTCAGCAGTCGTTTTAGGTAGGAACGTGAAATTCCAGATTATAAATGCATTAAAAAATAATTAAACATGTATTTTAGCAATTTTACAAATCTTCCCCCATAATAGGGTTAAAAGGGAGTCGAAAACTTGAGAATATTTAGCATACCTCAGCGGCCATTTTAAGTAGAAACGTGAAATTGTGCAAAATAATTCGAGTATAAAAATAGCTAAATATGTGTTTTAGCGATCTAAAAATTTCCACTCTCGAGAAGGGCTAAAGTGGGCGTCAAAATTTTTCAAACTTTTTTTGGACGCATCATGTGATACATCTCAAAGCGGTAAACGGAAAAAATGACCGGAAAAAATTGACATAAACTACGAAAGCGGAAAAAAGGTGACACGGAAAAAAGTTACCAGAAAAAAAGTGACAAGGAATTGATTTTGGGGATTCATTGATTAAGTATGAAATGGGGGATCGGGGGGAGGCTCATAATTTAGGTAAATGGGTTTTTCATGCTGCATTAACTGTTTTGGTTTAATTTTTGGATATACGTTCATACTGAAAAGAAGCTTGCCTGATCAGTTTTAGGAAGGGACGATTATCCCCCTCCCCATTCGTCCTAAATTTGATAAATGTGTGTTTATGCAGAATAATCCAGCGTGTGTCAAATTTTGGATATAGGTTCTTTCTCATAAGACTTATATATAGTATATAATGCTTGAAGAGATTTAGGAGTTTAATGGTCAAGCATAGAGGGGTATTGAGGGAATAACCTCTCTTAAATTAAATTAATAGCTTTTTACGCAGAATTATCGGATTTGCTTGGAATTTTGGACATAAGTTCATTATGATAAGGCGTATCTCTGATTAGTTATGGGGTTCTTTTGCTTATTAATAAAAGAGGGGACGGGCAATTATCTCCCCCTCAAACTAAATAAATCGTTTTTTATGCAGAATTATCCGATGTATTTCAAATTTTAAATATAGGTTCTTTCTGATAAGGTGAATAGTTTTAAGGGTTTAATGGCTAAGTATAAAGGGGGAACAGGAATAACCCCTCTTAAATTGAATAAATGGCTTTTTACGCAGAATTATCCGATTTACATCAAATTTTGGATGTAGATTTATTATAATAAGACGTATCCCTGCTTAGTTATGGAGTTCTTTTGCTAATTAAAAAGAGGGAGCGGGCGTATATTACCCTCCCCCCCCCCCTTAAATCAGATTTTTTTTTTTTTTTTTTTTTTTTTTTTGCACAACTATCCGACGTATTTCAAATTTTGGATATAGGTTCTTTCTGATAAAATGAAAACTTGAATAGTTTTAAGGGTTTAATGGTTAAGTATAGATGACTGAACGGGGGATAATCCACAATTAATCAGGGATTCGCCTTATCATAATGAACCTACATCCAAAATTTGAAGCAAATCGGAAAATTCTGCGTAAAAAGCCATTTATTTAATTTAATGGGGGGTATCTTCCGTTCTCCACTTTATACTTAGTCATTAAACCCATAAACTATTCAGGGATTCATTTTATTAGAAAGAAAGTGCATCCAAAATTTGAAATACGTCGGATAAGTGTGCATAAAAACATTTTATCTAATTTAAAGGGGGATAATTGCTTGCACCCTCTTTTTAATTAGCAAAATAACCCCATAACCAATCAGAGATACGCTTTGTAAGAATGAACATACATCCAAAATTTGAAGCAAATCGGATAATTCTGCGTAAAAAGTCATTTATTTAATTTAAGAGGGTTATTCCCCGTTCTCCGCTCTATACTTAGCCATTAAACCCTTAAAACTACTCTGGGATTCACTTTATGAGAAAGAATTTATATCCAAAATATGAAATACATCGGATAAGTGTGCATAAAAAACAATTTATCTAATTTAGGGGGGTGGGGGGGTAAAAATCATCGGCCCCCTCTTTTTAATTAGCAAAAGAACTCTATATTTAATAAGGGATACGCCTTATCATAATGAACCTACAATCCAAAATTTGAAGGAAATCCGATAATTCAGCGTAAAAAGCAATTTATTTAATTTAAGAGGGGTTATATTCTATTCCCCTTCTATACTTAGCCATTTAACTCTTAAAACTATTCAGGGATTCACTTTATCAGAAAGAACCTACATTTAAAATTTAAAATACATCGGATAATTCTGCATAAAAAAAAAACGATTTATCTAATTTGAGGCGAGATAATTGCCCGTTCCCCCCTTTATTAATAAGCAAAAGAACCGCATAACTAATCAGAGATACGTCTTATCATAATGTTTCATTATGGTAAGACGTATCTCTGATTAGTCTTATTTATTATATTAGTCTGTCGAAAATTCCAAGCAAATCGGATAATTCTGCATAAAAGGCTATTAATTTAATTTAAGAGAGATTATTCTCTTGTTCTCCCTCTATTCTTGACCATTAACCTCCCAAATCTCTTCAGGCATTATATACTATATCAGCCTTATCAGAAAGAACCTATATCCAGATTTCGATACACGTTGGATAATTCTGCATAAAAATCCATTTATCTAATTTAGTGCGAATGGTGGAGGGGGGGGGGGGTAATCATCCTTTCCCAAAACTAATCAGGCAAGCATCTTTTCAGTATGAACGTATATCCAAAAAATGAAGCAAAACAGTTAATTCAGCATGAAAAGCCCATTTACCTAAATAATGAGCCTCCCCCCGATCCCCCTTTCATACTTAACCAATGAATCCCAAAATCAATTCCTTGTTACTTTTTTCCTGTAACTTTTTTCCTTGTCACTTTTTTTCTGGTAACTTTTCTTCCGTGTCACCTTTTTTCCGCTTTTGTAGTTTACGTCACTTTTTTCCGATAACTTTTTTTCCGGTCACTTTTTTCCTAGATTCCTTAAAGCACTCGGGCCACTTTTACATTACGAACCTTTCATTCCTTCACCCCCATTTGCACCCCGTGCAGGGGCAATTTTAGAATCTTTTTTGAAATTGCAGTGTCATTATCATTTTTAATCGGATTTTTTAGCGGAGCCCTCAGATAAATATTACTTATAATATATGAAATTTTTAAAGAGAAAGAGAGGGAGAGGGATGTTTTCCGAGGGGGGGGGGAGGAGATAGTTGGAACCCTAGTTTGACTTTTTTAAACTTTGCTATTACTAATCTTGTGACATGTCATTGTAAAGCTCTGTGAGTAATATTTTATTCTATACCCCCCCCCCGAATCTCTCCCCCTACGTGACACCCAAGTTTGGCATTTTTCTAAATTCAGGTGATACCCTTCATGTGATGTCAGGTTCTGAGTAAACACCTGCCACAGATTGGAATTTCTGTTATTTCTCTACCTTAATATTTTATGTACTGTACCGGCTGTGTACTGAAGTTTTCAAGGTGACATTCTTTCTTTGTTGAAGGGAGAATTGACAGGTGATCATGTACAAATGGTGAGTAAGAAAGAGAATATTGCCGAGAGGCGTGTTCATCTGTCAGCGAGGTATGTGAATGATGAGCAAACAAGGAACATGTCACGGATCAAGAAAGCAATGTGGAATGCGTCCAATGAAGAAGCTCCACAGGGGGTGTACATTGGGGAAGGCAGTGATTTGAGAAGGTCAAGTCTTGTCTGAGTTTTGAGCAATTCGTATCTGGGGTTCGTACTTAGAGGTGTGGAGGACAGCGGTCCTTGCGTAGAAGTTCGTATCAGGGCTCGTACCTAGAGGGTAGTGTAGGACAGAGGTTCTTGTGCGTAGTACTCTGGGCCGGATAGCATAGGCCGAGTATCCATGTGTTGGGAGATTCGAAGTTGATCTCCAGTAAAATGAATCTAACGTGCATTGAGTGTGCGGGAGAAGGTGTAATTTGAACAGTACACAGCCAACCTTTACTGTATTTAATTTAATGTTGAACCGGATCACCTATATCCGAGTTGTAACTGTATATAATTGTAAATAGCGTATTTGTTGTGTACATATATTCTAAATAAACTGTTGATTCAGTTAGTTGACAGCGTCTGTGTTCATTTACACAATTCTCACAGTGGGTGACCGATATCACCTAATATTATCGGTGGTGGCAGCTATAACTACCACGGACTTTCTTCAAAGTTGTGCGGGCTGAGAGGAATGTCCGACATGTGATAAATCGTTGTTTAGCTCCGAGACCACTTATTCATATTATGCACTTCTCTTGCTCCTCCCGGAGGCGGTCCGTTTAGCGTATTTAAGCAAAATGTCTTCTAACAATAGTAAAACTATGGAACTGAACTTAACGTATAAAACATCAATAAAAAATATCGATACCATTTATCATTCTTTTAGTTCCTGTTTCTGCCACAAGGAGAACTTTTAATTCTTATTTTGTTTGGCTATTTGGTACTAATTAAAAAAAAAAAATCAAATTTTTTGTACTTAAACTCTTTTATTATCTTTTTACACTTACTGATGCTTTTTCTACTTTTTCAACCAGGAAATGCCGTCACATGACTTTTTCACAAATGTGGCTTCCTGATAGCTCATTTTATTTTGTTGTTTTTCAAATCCATCTGTTTTTAGTTCCTATGTAATTACAAAAATTAACATGTATTTTATCTATTTTAGAAATTCCCACCTAAGATGGTTTAATGGGGTGGTCGTACTTTTAGGACATTTCGATACATCTCTGTAGCTATTATAGGTAGAAGCGCGAAATTCAAGGTATCAAATTTACTAAAAATAGTTAACCATAGTAATTTTAGAGTTCATTCGTCTATTACATCGTCACTGTTTATTTCAAACCGGATAATGTGAGACTATACGAATATACGAATAAGACAATGATTATGGCTATTTGATTATATATTTAAGTTTTTAAGCGTTGCTAGATTCATTTTGTTTGGTACAAGATTCTTTAAAAAATTCCGACCAGCGTAGCGGGCAAAGGCTGCCAGACTATTTTATAACATACTATACAGTATACTATACTATACAGTAAATATTTTTTTTTTTTAATTTATTTTCTCTGCAGATATTTCGTTCCTTTAAATCTGAAAACATTCACTATACACTTCTTAACAATGTTATGTCTGCTGGTATAGCAAAAAAAAAAAAAAAAAAAAAAAAAAAAAAAAGTATTTTATTTAATTGTGAGTTTTATAAGATCTACTGTTATATCTTTCCATCATTTTAGAGGCCATTCCTTTTCTTGGATTTTTTTGTTTATTTATTAATATTTTTTTCAAAAAATTGAAATTTATTTTTTTTTTACTATTTTTAAAAGTCTATAATCGTTTTAAAATGTAACAACAACATAACATAATATCTACTTAAATATAACTAAACAATAACTGATAAGTAACTTTTCCTAAAATTTCTTTTTTTTTTTTTTTTTTTTTTTTCCTTTTTCTTCTTTTTTTTTTTAGGGTAAGGTATGCAAACTATATTATTGACGCAACTTTTAGGCCTAACAATAGCCAAATATCTTTTAAAAATGCTTTAAAATATTAAATTTGTATACAAATAATATTTTGAAAAGTAAATAATACATTGTGAAATGTACATAAATCGTCCATATAGAGCATTCTATATTTTATTTTTAGATAAAAAATAAGCTCATTATTCGGCGGCCGAATAAGCCGAAGATTCATCCACAACTAAGCCAAATAATTGATATTTGGTTATTCGGCCAAACCATTATTCGTTGCATCACTAGTAGAAGATAAATGATATATACTTTTTGAAACTAAAAATTTATTATAATAAGAACGAAAATCATGCAAAAGGACATAGATTGTGAAGCATTAACGGAATATTAAGTAGTCTTTTGTTTTTTTCTCCATACAATTAAATTGATCATAGTTCGTTCTGTATTAGAAAACGTGTTAAAACGCATCTCCGTAACCTTTTTCAAGCCTATTAGGCTTTAAGTACAATAACACAATTTTAGACAGCTATTAAATCCAAAAAACATTTTTTAAAATTCGTTTTTTTTTTTTTTTTTTTTTTTTTTTTTTTTTTTTTTTTCACATACACATGAAATTGCAAATGAATTCCTATTCTGGAGCTAATGTAGCCGAATGGCCTTTTGTTTGTTTGTTTTTTTTTTCCTTTCAAGGAAAAAATAATAAGACAAGTTCTTTTCGAGTCTTTTATAAATGAGTTCTTCTGTGAAATGTTTTCTTTTCGCAAAATGGGAAAAACCTGCTGTCACGAGACAAAAATCGCTATAAATACGTTAGATAATTTGTTAATCAAATTTCCAGTTCAATGCCAAATAGCTTCTAAAACCAGACCTATATTATTTATTTATTTATTTATTTATTTATTTATTTATTGTATTTTATGATAAAAAATGTGTCTGAAAAATTTTCTTTTTTTGAACAAGAAATTTTGCGAACCATCTTATATACATACAGACCGATTTTCTCCATTGATCATAATGTTATGGACTATTTTTCTGCGTTTCTCTAAACGAACTATAAATGCTATTTACCTTAAAGTGACACAATATGTTTCAGTTTAATAGATCTTCGTCATGCATGTCAAATTCAGTATGTTTGAAATCGTGTAATTGAAATCATCGAGTGCAATTTTATGCCCTACACTATAATGTAATCCTTTTTTTTAATTGTGTGTATACCTCTGTAAATGAGATATGCGTGCTTGGTAGTTCATACTCTATACGAAATATTCTATTGCTGGAATTTTCAAATTGTGGTACGCATACCAGTACAGGTTCGCTAACCTCCTGCTACTGGTACTCGACATTTCGACTTTTTACACATTTCGACATTCTGACTTTTTAAGAGAGTAGAATCCATTCAATATACTTAACATACAATGATGTTTACAGAATTAAAAACATAATATAATTAATAGATTTACATGACAACAAAATTTGTAAATAAAAATACAATTTTAAATTTAATGAAACATTGTAAAATGCTGATAAAATTACTTACATGTTTCAGATTGAAATATATGAAGGCATAATCTCGCAGCATAGAAATAAGAGGAAAATTATGCAAATTTTTCAAAATGATAATTTGTAAACTTTCTTTTTTTCCTTTGCCAGAGTAAGAAAAGAATATAACTATGATTTATTGTGCGTATGTATAAGAAAACGTATAAAACAAATATAGAATGACTAAACACAGATCCTGACTTACTGGTAAATTAACTAATATTGAATCAGACTTTACAAAGCTTTGCTTGTTACTCCTCGTTAATGTTATAATTATAAAATAGTTGTATTAACTTACTAAATGTGAATTAATGCACAGTAGTATGTTATTTTAGTTTTATTTTTCTAAAGAACAGTGTACTTGTTTTATACTGACGATAAAACTTTTTATTTGGATTTCAATATAGTGTAGCCAATCTAAGTACGAATTTTATAATAGAGAAATGTTTCTTATTAGACAGATTTTCGTGCATTAGTTTTATTTTTGTTATTCGGTGGTACACTGGAAGACTTCGATGTGGAGGTATATTGGTCTGAAAGTTTCGGAATCCCTGTTCTATAGCAAACATCAGTGTATAAAATTTTTTCCCAATCTTGTATATATTTACATCAAGTTAGAGCATGGGTAGACAGATATACAAACAGAACTGTTAAGCATTTTACATTATGCTGGATCATGATTATGTGTAAAATACACGCATGTAAACCTTTTCGCAATATTTCAATGCATATTTTTTAAATATTAAAATATTTCTCGAATCCCTATTGTTAATCTTTATAAATTTATAATCTCGTTGTTAAAAACTGATATATACGTGCATTTGTTTATTTATTCTAAAATGAAAAACAATAATATATATATTTCAAATTCAGATTTATGACAATTCAGATTTTTATTAAGGGTGTATTTCGGTTCAAACTGCTTATTTTCCGATTTATTTTTGAATTCATTTTTGCTCTCAATAGCACCAAACTTTCAGAATCTCTTATTTGGAAAGTACACAACATGCCGTGATGGTCGATTCTTTGATAAATGCAGAAAAATTGTAAAAAAAGCAATCAAAAACGGCATTTCGAACCGATTTTTCCGAAGCAGAATATTTGGGAACGAAAAAAAGGTCATAATGATAAGGTAATTGTTTATAACTCAAATTCTAATAAATTGAGCGTAAAAAGACATCACACGGCATTTCATATGTCCCTTCAAGAATCCCCTCAGCAAGTTTCATGCTTCTACTTTTAAAAATGTGTCTGAAATTGTATCGGAAAATTTCGAGCTGTTGAAGGTGGACAAGCGTTTTTTCGAATACACCCTTAAGATTACTGATTCTCGTCTCAAATTAGATAAATCGTTTTTTATGCAGAATTACCCGATGTATTTCCAATTTTA
Organism: Maratus speculifer; assembly: GCA_964019185.1. Lineage (NCBI taxonomy): Eukaryota > Metazoa > Arthropoda > Arachnida > Araneae > Salticidae > Maratus > Maratus speculifer. Next base: position 341,735,802 of record OZ025290.1, on the reverse strand, counting down.
AATGTAGGTACTTTTTGATAAGGTGAATCCCTGAATACTTTAAAAGGTTTAATGGCTGAATATAAAAGGGGAATAGAATATAAACCCCCTTAAATTAAATAAAGTGCCTTTTACGCAAAATTATCGGATTTGCTTCAAATTTTGGATTATAAGTTCATTATGATAAGGTGTATCCTTGATTAGATATGGGATTCTTTTGCTAATTAAAAAGATGGGCGGGTGATTATTACCCTCCCCCTCTTAAATCAGATAAAAGGATTTTCATGCACACTTATCCGATGTATTTCACATTTTGGACATAAGTTAGAGGTCTGCACGGGCCCGGCGGAATCGTTTCGAATTATCTAACGGCCCGGCAGATTTAGAATAGTTTTTTCGACGGGCCGGGCCGGGCCGGCAAAAAAATTGAACGGGCCAGATGGGCCGGGCCGATAAAAAAAATTTTCGGGCCTGCCGGCCCGTTCTGAAGTTTTAAGCAGAAAAGATAAAATATGAGCTATTTTCAACGAAAATGGTTTTAACGAGAATAAGTATAAATGTGGCCATACTAGTTTGACAGCATCAATATAAAAATGCACAGTGTATCGGCATCGGAGAATTACATTATGTGTAACCCGTTTTAATATATTTTTAACTGACACATGCCGGTCCAAGATCATGCTTGCATTATTTTTCTACATATAGACGGGCTGGACCGGTACTAGACTTAATTATTGGCAGAAAACATGTTACATGATTTGTAAAATTATTAACAGCAATAAAGAACTTGTGTCAGCTTAGTCTTCGGATATATACTTATTGATGATTTTTAAATTAATTTCTCAATAATGCAAAAGTTTGACACATTTTCTGATTAATTTTAAATTGTAAAAGTATAAAAGTGATAAGCCTAACTATTGAAGGGATTTGGAATCGAATAGCGTTTTTCATTTTTGATAAATAAAATACTTGTATAACCTTGTTAAGATATAATAGTTTCTCAAATGATTGCAGATTTTTCTCCCTTCCCTTGCTATTGCTTCCTGAAATTCTATTCAAAACGCTAATTATGACAGTATTTTATTTGTTTGCAGTATTCTTAAATTGCTTGTATCAAAAAAATGGATAACGCCATTCGATTATATAGTTTCTGAATAAAGATATCTGCTAATCTTATGCGTTTCTGAGAAAAAAAAATTAATTTAGAAATGTATTAGAAAGGAGCTTCTTTGAATTTAAGAATGAATTTGGATTTGAAATCTATAATAAAATGATATAGAAATACATTTATAAATCTTCTTTTATTAAACAGCTTCAAAATTAACGATGTTTTTAGCTTTCTTTCTTTTTTCTTTTACTCTAAGCCATATTAATTTTTGAATGAATCTTTATTCGAATGTTGAAAGCCTAAGAATCTAAGTAATCATTAATGTTGTTAATGTATATTTGCTGTAAAATATACTGTAAAATCATTTCATAGATATGTATGCAGTATTCTTTAAAGGAATCTTAGTTATATGATTAAATCTGAATTTTTTAGAAATCGTAGAAATTGTAACGGGCCAAAACGGGCCGGGCCGGGCCTGTTTTCGCTCATTTTTGTACGGGCCGGGCCTAAAATATAAAAATTTAAACGGGCCGGGCCGAAATAACTTTCCTACGGGCCGGGCCGGGCCCGGGCCTGGAAATTCCGGCCCGTGCAGACCTCTAATATAAGTTCTTTCTCATAAAGTGAATCCCGGAATAGTTTTACCGATTTAATGGTTAAGTATAGAGAGGGGAACAGGGGATACCCCCTCTTTAAATTAAATAAATGGTCTTTTATGCAGAATTATCCGATTCGCTTCTAATTTTTTATGAAGGTTTATTCTGACAAAACGTATCTCTGATTAATTATGGGGTTAATTTGCTAATTAAAAAGGGGGAGTGGGCGATTATCCCCCTCCTTAAACAAAATATTTTTTTGTTTCTTTGCACAACTATCCGATGCATTTCAACTTTTGGATCTAGGTTCTTTCTGATAAAATGAATCCGTGAATAGTTTTAAGGGTTTAATGTCTAAATATAGAAAGGGTAGAACGGGGGATAACCCACAACTAATAAGGGATTCGCCTTATCATAATAAACCTACATCCAAATTTTGAAGCAAATCGGATAATTCTGCGTAAAAAGCCATTTATTTTATTTAAGGGGGAAGGGTATCTTCCATTCCCCCCCCCTTCTATATAGTTAGCCCTTAAACCCTTTGAGCTATTCAGGGATTCTCTTTATTTGAAAGATTATATATCCAAAATTTCAAATACATCGGATAAGTGTGCATAAAAAACGATTTATCTTATTTAATGGGCGAGAGATAATTGGCCGCCCCCCCCCCTTTTTAATTAGCAAAATAATCCCATAACTAATCAGAGATACTCTTTGTCAAAATGAACCTACATCCAAAATTTTAAGCAAATCGGATAATTCTGCGTAAAAAGCCATTTATTTAATTTAAGTGGTTATCCCCCTTTCCTCCCTTTATACTTAGCCATTAAACTCTTAAAACTATTCCAGGATTCACTTTATGAGAAATAACTTATATCCAAAGTATGAAATACATCGGTAACTGTGCATAAAAAACAATTTATCTAATTTAAGGGGGGGGGGTGATAATCACCCGCCCCCTTCTTTTTTACTAGCAAAAGAACCCCATGCTTAATCAGGGATACACCTTATCATAATGAACCTATAATCCAAAATTTGAAGCAAATCCGATAATTCTGCGTAAAAAGCAATTTATTTAATTTAAGGGGGGTTATATGCTATTCCCCTTCTATATTTAGCCTTTAAACTCTTAAAAGTATTCAGGGATTCATCTAATCAGAATGTACCTATATTTAAAATTCGAAATACATCGGGTAATTCTGGATTAAAAACGATTTATCTAATTTGAGACGTAATAATTGCCCGTCCCCCCTCCTTTATTAATAAGCAAAAGCACCCCATAATTAATCAGAGATACGTATTATTATAATTAACTTATGTCCAAAATTTGAAACTCCGAAGTCTCTTCAAGCATTATATACTATATAATATATAAGCCTTTTTAGAAAGAATCTATATCCAAAATTTCACACTCGTTGGATAATTCATAAAAACCCATTTATCTGATTTAGGGCGAGTGGGGGGGGGTAATTGTCCCTTCCCAAAACTAATCAGGCAAGTATCTTTTCAGTATGAACGTATATCCTAAAATTGAACCAAAACAGTTAATTCAGCATAAAAAACCCATTTACCTAAATTATGAGCCACCCCCGATCGCCCTTTCATTACTTACCAATGAATCCCCAAAATCAATAATAAATCTCTAAAATAAATTTCTTGTCACTTTTTTCTGATAACTTTTTTCCTTGTCACTTTTCTTACGTGTCACGTTTTTCCACTTTTGTAGTTTAGGTCTCTTTTTTCCGATAACTTTTTTTCCGGTCACTTTTTTTCCTAGATTCAGAAAAAAGTATTTGTAATATTCCTTGATATTTGAGTAAAATTGAAGATGTATCTAATTACATACAGTTTATTTTATAACGGTAAAAATGATCCATAATTCTGTATTTTTATAGAAAACATAATCAATAAAATCTTATTACGTTTTTTATCGCTATCTCATAGATTTATGCATTGAAATCAATACTACCGGAAAGAAGAAAAAAAAAAAAAAAAAGATTATCTTTCTACTGACCCTTTTAAAGTTCTTATCTACATTGAGTGTATCTGTTGTATGGTATAAAGAATGTTTCGCTGCGAGGGGAAATATACCAAGTTACTTTCAGTTGTGCCGGAAGTATCAATTAGGGAGAGTCTTAATGGGTTTGCACAATAGGCGGTGACCTGTGTAAGACATTTCCTCTCTATGTTCGTAAATATCAAATCTGTGTTCAAACATGGCGAATTTCATGATTTGGTTTATCGGATTTTATTGGACTGCTCTTATCTCTTATCTGTTTTACATCCCCACTTTCCCCCACCTTATATGTAGATTCGGTACTAAGCCCAAAATAACAGATAAATGCAACACGTGCATTTTTGCGGAAGTTAAAATGATTATTTCTAGTTGCTAAAGCAAAGAGAACATGTGGCAATTACCATCAATATCCTTTAGCTGAAAAGGGACCATCTCTGGCAAAGAATTTGCGTAAAAGTAAAGAGTTCTCAACCTCTTTATTATTTCCGGCAACCATCTAGTTAATGAGATAGTTGACGCACCGTGTCACACCCTTGATTGATAGATTTGTGGATTTGGGACATTCCCCTTAAGACCGTAAATTGCTTTGTTCAAGCTGCATACTTTATCCTCTTCCCTCTTTTTCACATATCCCTCGGGTTGAGCCATGTAAACCTCCTCTTCTAACTCGCTGTGTAAGAAGGCGGTTTTTACGTCTAAGTGAGTTATATCGAGGTTTTTGTACACTGCTGCGTTTAAGAATGCTCGCAGGGTGGTATGAGCAACGACGGGTGCGTAGGTTTCGTCGTAATCGCTACCATATTTTTGCGCATACCCCTTAGCAACTAGTCGCGCCTTATATCTTTCTATTGACCCGTTTGCTCCCCTTTTTGCTTTGAACGTCCATTTACACCCAATGATGCGTTTTCATGGTATCGGCTTTATTAGTCTCCAGGTATTATTTTGTTTTAGGGACTCTATTTCCTCATTTGTTGCCTCTAGCCATTTATTTTTAGTTTCCACGTCATTGATGTCCTGCAGTTGCACCCATGTCTTTGGCTCCTGAATTTGGCATAAATTCGCGCTTATACCAAAAGGGTTGGGTGGTACTCCGCGATTTTGCCTTTCCGACATTCTAAGTTCGGGGGGTTCTTTAGCTGGGGAATTAATTTGATCGTGGTCATTTTCTTCTAATTCAATTAGGACATTTTCTGCGGGTGTTGATTCGTAATTTTTATTTTCTTTATCAGATTCAGATTCCTCTTGTTTAATTCCATCTTCAAAAAATTTTACGGTTCTGGATATCATTATTTTATTTTCACCCGAATAAATCCTGTAACCTTTGCTCCTGAAATCATAACCCAACATTATTCCCTCGACGGCTTTCTCGTCTGATTTTCTCCTTTTAGGCTTATCGATGTAGGCGAATGCCTTCATCCGAAAGTTTTAATATTCGAGAGATCCGGTCTCTTGTTATTCCAAAGTTCGTATGGTGTTATGTTATTTTCATTCGCTTTCGTTGGCAGTCGGTTGAGGAGATATGTGGCGGTCATGACCGCTTCTCCCCAGAATTGTTTGGGTAATTTAGCATCTGATAACATGGTTCTAGTCATTTCCATTATTGTCCTATTTTTTTCTCTCACCGACGCCGTTCTAAGGACTGCAGTAGAAAACGTTTAACTGGCGCTGTATCCCATTCTCGATCAGCTAGTTTTCAAAGTCGTCACCGATATATTCTTTTGCGTTATCGGACCTGATTGCTTTTACTGACTTGCCAAATTTATTTTTCGTCATCGCTATGTATTCCTTTAATTTAATAACGGCTTCTGATTTATGCGCGATTAAGTACTAGCCGGTATTACATCACATCAAAAATAATTTAAATCATTTCACTATATTAAGTTATTTGTAAAATAAAAATAAATAGAACGCTTTCTATATATCAACAACAAACACAAATTTTTTATTCTTTTTTAATAACAAAGATATCGTTTGGTTTTTCGGTACCAAAAAAAAAAAAAAATAAATTTAATTTTGACAAGTGTTCATGGAGGCTACATTACTCCGTCCCCAGTAACATAGTTACGATACAAATATAATATATACAGAAATGTAATATGCAAATACAATATATGAAAAAATATATAAAATAGTGCATAATTAGTCTCTGTAACGTTTTGGAAATCTTACTTGGATACCAGAACGTGTAGTTTTCTCAGGAACATTTTTATAAGGCAAATCTGAATGTTCATTTTTGTTTACGGAGTGCACAGGCAGAGATAATTGCTTATCCGGTAATTCGTGATCAGATGTTTTCATCAGTCGTTAACAAATAAGCAGGTTTTAATCTATCTATGGATATGTTGATATCTCTTCCCTTGATTTTTACTGAATAATACTTTTCGTGTCTTTTGACAACTGGAAAAGGTCCATCATAAGCAGGTTCGAGTGGTTTTTTAACCCGATCAATGCGTATGAAAACATGGCTAGAGCTGTGCAAGTGTCCTTATGAACAAAAATTTTTTCAGAAGGTTGTCGACGAGTTTTAAAGGATTTAATTATTCCATTTGTTTTTCCTATTCTTTAGCAAAGGTTTTTGCGCCCTTAATAGTTTGCGGTTGTTTGAAAAATTCTCCTGGTAGCTTGAGAGGTTTGCCGTATATCATTTGTGCAATGGTAAAATTTTTATCACCACGTAAAGCAAATCTCAATCCCAACAGTACTGCAGGTAATGATTGAGTCCATTTAATTGTGTTTTGCGCTCTAATAGAAGCTTTTAAAGAGCGATTTCGTTCTCTTCCTTATTCCCACAAATTCTCTATTGTATATAAATCCGGCAAATCAGCCGGTTAGGAAAGTTGTTGTTGGCTAAGACAGTTCTTGGTCTGGCTTGCATGAAGGGACTAAATCATATTGGAAAATAAAATCGTAACTACGCAAATCTTCTGACGATGGTATAATGAAATACTCAAGGATTTCTTGATATATTTCAAAGTTCATTCTTTCGTTGACGATACATAGCTTTCCAGGAGCATCTACTCTTCTGCAATCCCTTACCATCGCATTGGCGGCACATTTTTCTAATTGCTTCATGCAGTTCTTGTCATGTGATGGTTCTTGCTTCATTCGCTGTACATGAACACCTTTATCACCATATGCTACGCAAAACACACTCTCATCACTAAACAAATCCTTTTCCAATCATCCAGACCACAAACAAGTCGAAAATTGCACGTCAAACGTAGCAAAGGAGGTGAATGATAAGTACTACTTACTACTGACCTGAGGTGCGTTCGTACTACAACGAAGTTTTAAAAATATTCGGATCTTGGTGTAATAATATACAGACTTCAGATACAGTATTGTATCTGAAATCTTTTATGTGTCCCTCTAAATACTATCTGCTTTCTTTACTCAAGAAGTAACTTGTAGTAAACTTCAGCAACATGTTCGTCGTTAAAATACTGCTTTATTGCGCTACTGACACTTGGTTGAGAACATTTTAAGTAACAGGCGAGATATTTCTAATTAAACTTTCTTTATGCAAATCTATATATACGATGTATTTGTATACGGTGTATATGTATACGATGTATATATATGCAAATCTATAGCTTTATATGCGATGCTTTGTCTCCGTTATTTCAGAAGAAAAATCCATGTTCCCCACAAAATGGAAAAAATGTTGAAGTAAATCGTTTTTATAACTTAAGAAGAAATTCTGTAGAAACTAATTTTATAGTTAATTCAGGAAACTTTCTGAACCAATCAGGAAAATTCATATGTGGTTAATTTTTTAACCACCTATGAAAAGTCTTTTAAAATTCTTAAATAATGAAAATCCTTCTATAGTAAAAAAAAAACTAGCCTTAAAAGGAATGACTCCTGGAATGATGCTGATGTGGAAGATTTCCGGAACTAACGAATCCGGGTTGTCCACTCCTTCCATGAGCCGAATAGACCAATCAGGAAAGGGCTCCGTCTATGCATCGCCCGCCGTATGGGTTACCATAAAGAAAGGAAAGGTTACCATCGCCAACAATCGCCAAGTTTGTCGCCAACTTGGCGATATATCGCCAAATTTGGCAACCAAAGTTAGTTGTCAAAAGTGACGCCAACTTGGCGATAACTGTAATATTTCGCCAAATTTTTAATTTCTTTACAACACCAGTCGTTTGATACATCATTTGAGAGGTTTGCAACTGCTTATTCATATAATGGATGTCTTGTGTGTTATCCCCCACTCTGCTCCCCAGGGGGGACACATTTTTAATTTATTTACAACACCAGTCGTGTTACACAAGATTTGAAAGGTCTGCAACTGCTTATTCATATTATGGATGTCTTGTGTGTCACCCCCACACTCTGCTCTCCCCAGGGGGCCACATTTTTAATTTCTTTACAACATCAGTTGTGTGACACATCATTTGAAAGGTCTGCAACTGTTTATTCATTTTATGGATGTCTTGTGTGTCACCTCCACTCTGCCCCCCAGGGGGGCACATTTTCAATTTTTTACAACACCAGTCGTGTGACACATCAGTTGAAAGGTCTGACTGCTTATTCATACCATGGGGTATTGGCGAGCGCAGCAAGCAGGGGTAGCCAATAATTTGGAATCGGGAAGCGATTACGCGGGGGGTTGGCGAGCATAGCGAGCAGGGGGGCGGCGCCCCCCTAGTAATTTTACAAAAATATTCAAAATTTAATCTTCAAATGTTTTAATTTTTTTGATAAGATGCAAGTTTATTAAAATATCATCGTTGTTCCTTTTCAATTGTACTACACAGCGATAAACTTAAATGCAATTCTAAATACAGATGAAATGAATTATTCTAATTTTTTTACTTGGAGCTATTCATATAAGTGCATGTGTAAAGTGGATAAAGATATTTTATTTCGTGAATATTTATTATTCTGAAACTTTATATAAAAACCACTTAACATCAGACTAATTTAATATTTCCTTAAAGTGATAAAACACATTTAAAAGGCTATAAATACCTTTATTTACTGAAATTCGACATATTTTGTTGCTTTGACGGCAACATTCTCGAAAATTAAAATTATACAAACATTTTCGAAAAAAAAATTCAATTGAAATCTAATAACAAAAAAAAAAAAAAAAAAAAAAAAAAATATCATGAGAACTTAAACTCAATGAAATTAACTGGAATATTATGGATAAAGGATATCACAAATATCTACTTTTATTGGAGCAGTTAATTTCATTATGATTGAGTTAGCGTCATTTTGTTTACCAATATAAAATTGATTTTTTTTTTCAAAAATATTTGTATTATTTTAATTTTTGAGAATGTTGTCCTCAGAGCAATGAAATATGTCGAATCTTGTTAAATAAAGGTACTTTATGCCTTTTAAAATACATTTTTATCAATTTAAGCAAATATCAAATTAATTTGATAGTTATTATTCACTGCAAAAATGTAAACTTAACAGCATCACTAAACAATATATTTATATAAATAACAATAATTTTTGCAATAAAATTAGCCTTCTTTCATATTTTAGAGGAATGTGTGGAAAAAGTAACTCAAAACCTCGAGAAAAGAGTCTTCGTTTGCAATTGTTCACCTCCATGCGAGTAAGTAGAAAGTTATTTGTTTTTGCAAATTGTGAACATTACAATAAATATATCTTCAATTATATAAATATTTAAAACGAGGTAAAGCTTTGCCATATTCTGTTGAAATGCTTACCTTTAAGTATCATTGCATAGATATCAATTCAAATGCTTACGTTTAAGTATCACTGAAAGCCATGAAAACTTTTTATATTCAGTATAGCTTCAAATTAAAAATGTACAACAGGGTAAAGAATTACAGAGAACCAGAATTGGAAATAGATATGCATTTCTATTTTATCTGATATACATGGTGCGGCCATTAATTTCTAGGACTGATCTAATAACTCCAGAAAACATCATATGAAATAACTATTCATTTAATATTATTTCGAAGTATCTCCTATGTTCCGTAATGTACTTTTGTGCTCAGCTGTATAAGTTTCGGAAACAATTTTTAAAGCCCTCTTTCTGAATGCTCCTTAATGTGGACGTTACAATTTTCCTGGTGGCTTCGACATCTCAAATTTTAGTCAAAAAGATCTTGGGCTAAAATGTGGATAACTACCGCTATGGAAATGTTCAATTCATTGGCGAATATTCGAATAGTCAATTGGCGATCCGGAATCACGTGCTCACTAACTTTCTGTGTTGTACACGGAATACGGCCATCCAGCATGTACTTCTTCTTTCACACATTCGCGACCGATCTAAAAACATCTAAATGATTCAAAATTGTGAACGGGATAATGATTTCTCTTCGTACACTTTTTTTCAGCATTTCAAGCTGTTTTATAGTGGTTTTGTCCAATCTGAAGCAGAATTTAATGTTTATTATATGCTCCATATCGACTTCGACAACAAAAATTTAACAGCTACTTTATAATGTTTGTTTCAAAGTTAACCACTAGCTTCTGAGGGGCACTGACTTCATTGGACATGCGCAGATAAACAACCTTTCAAATACAAGCATTGCCACATTCTGACAATTTCCGGTTCCTTCGGTTACGTTAGTCATGGAAATTAATGACCGCATTAGGATAAAGAGATAGTGAAAGAAATAAAAACATGTGTGGTCTGATGACATGAATAAAAGCTTGGCTATATTGAACGCAAACCAAGAGAGTATCTTGATTTATTTTTTATATTTAAAAAAAAATTAATTTAGTATTTTGCAAATCATATGCATCCTCAAGCCACGTATTAGTAAATAACAATATTAACGATCGCTTAAACAATTTCTTTCATGAAGATTCTTTTAAAAAATTAGATTAGAATAAAGGAAAAGGAATATTATAAAAAAAACATAATTTTAAAGTCTTAAGAGAAATCACAGCTAGTAGGCCATGCTCACTCACATTAATATTACTTTAAAATTTTACACTATGTAACTAAATTTTATGCAAGTCTTTATACATACTTTAGTGCATGTCGTTTCATAAACTGCACAAGAACCTCACAGAAGTTAGATGCGTCTAAGTTTTTTTTTAGCTCTTCAAAAAATTGCACCTTTTAGCTAAAACCCCCCAATAACTCCCAAAGTACTTCAGAGAATTAGATTTTAAAAAAATTGGTGGTAGAATAAAAATATAAGATCATATGTGGAAGACTGTTTAAAATTTTTTTAATTAGTTTCAGAAAAAAATACTTAAAGTGACGATTTTTATTCCCATCCCTTGTGCATTAATCACGAATCCCACTCGTGATTGTTTAACTAGGCAAAATTTATTCAGGTATTGTAGCATTCAAATTTTCCTAACACTATTTCAAATCAAAAATCTTCGTCGTAGATTTCTATAAGATTTTCAGTAGAAATCTATAACCAAAATACACGTATAGTTTCAAAATATTGGTAACAAAGTGATAAAATATTAGGTAATTTTGCCAACCCTACTTTACTTTACGCGAGTCACAATCGTGATTTATACACGAGAAATTAATGAATGCATTTAAATACAATTCGTCCATGACATTGATTTAAGTGAGTTAAATTTTTAATTATGTTTCAAAATCAAAGATATAGGTCAAGGTGAGGTCGCAGTTTCCTTAAGTAAAACAGTTTTTATTCCTGGAAATAATACAGATTGTACCAAGTCGGCAAACCTCTGAATATTAATTATAAATATTTGTGGTAATTAACCAACTGATTCAGTGGCGCCAACTTATATGGGCCCATGGGGCACCCAATATTTTTTAATCCTAGCATGCCAAATTTTCACTGTTCTACTTAGTTATTTATTTCATTATTATTTTTTTTTTAGTTTTATTTTTCTCCCTGGAACAAAATTTATTTTGTCAATGACCATATGTTTTAATTCTCCAACTGAATCCCATAAATCCCAAATGACTGAAGTGTCCATGTTTAACTTTCTGTTATTTCAATATCTAGTCATGTTCATGACATGATGATATTGCAATAAATATTAGTGTCGTTATAAGGAAAAATGTATGAGAATATAATTTAATAAAACTGCAACTTTATTAACCCATTTTAGGCCAAGCACAGAAATTTTATAAAATGTAGCATTATTTTTATTGAAATATGCTTAAATTACATACATTAAGACACAAAAAAAGATTCGTGCATGAAAAAAAATATTTTATATAAGAAATAATATTTTATATAATAATATAAAATATTATTTCTTATAATGAATAATATGAATATGAATAATATTTTTATGACTTTTGTTTTATTCTTATTTCATATACAGAATTTGCAACTTTAATCTATTTTAAAAACATGTAATTCATTTCAATTGGAATAATAATATATTTTTAAAAAGTCGAATTTGTCAAAGGCGTTTCAAATTAAAACTCTAGCGTATTTTGAAAATTTTTTAAGAGAAAGTGTTTACTCCAATTGAATTACTAATATTTTATGGATGTCTTCAAAAGCCTTAAAAAATAGAAGAAAAATAAAATTCTTGAAAAAAATGTGTCAGAGTGTTAAAAAAAAATATTTATCGAAATGTTTCGTATACGAACCTTTGGCCGAAAATGGGTTAAACCATATTACCTTGACTTAAAATTCTCATCTTTCGCCATTTGCCCACCCTTCAAAGAAGAACAAACTGGTCGTACCATTTTACCAAAATATTTTTGAGCCCACCCAATATTTTTGAACCAACTCAATATTTTTCAAAAGTTGGCGCCGCTGAACTGGTTCATTGTTCATCACTCCTGCCCTAAACAGCATATTCCTTTTTTTCTTCTTAAATTTCTAAAAAAAAATGATATGTGCATGTCATCTTGCTGTTTTCTTTTACAAACTGTATTTTCTTTTCAGGGAGACCATCTATAAGTTTACAGCAACAGCAAGTGAATTAAATCGTGACTATTACAGCATGGTAAAGGCTATTCGATCTTTAACAGTTTCATCTCAAGGTAGATTGACATACTACAATACCAGCGATCAGTAAGTCGCATTTTTTTTAACGTTGGTTTGAACATGATAAATTCATTTCGTGATTCATTTTATTGTTAAAAACCAAAACGCGAAGGAAAGCGATCTTTATCAGTTAGAAATTAATCCTTTTTGTGATTTCCGTTAAATATATATATATATATATATATATATATATATATATATATATATATATGTGGGATCCATTCGCAAGGCCCTTAGCAACACCTGCGGCAATGAACTTTGTATTGCTGAGTAAGCATCTAGAGGCTCGTGATGAGAATCCTCGCATCGCGACTAACGGTAAATTGTGATGGTATAAGTAGTTTTTTTTAGAGAAGAGGACAGATGCTCGCGGAATTCAGCGGAGAACAGACGGTTCTGTAGCTGTCCGATATCTTGGAGCGAAACCCAGGTCAGACGGGCCTGTGGGAAATGGAATAACTTCAAGCCATTCCGGATTTAAGCAAGCTTGGATAGGCAGACGGCCTGTTCCAGTTCGGTTTCTTATTTTGCACATCCATTCAAATGTACATAATTGTGTTCCAGTCTATATATGTGTATGTATTTAACTCAGAGCATTAAAAAACTAAGTTTTTCACAAAAAACGCCTGGGCCATCATTTTACCCTAGACACCGCTTCAGAGCCATTCAACACTTTTACTACAACGTGGGGGCTCGGCCGGGATCAGTTTCTGGAAGGAGAAATTTGAGGGAAGGATTAGATGAGAGAATCCCCCCCCTCTCGTAAGACGGTCATCGTCGTCAACCAGCTTCAACGGAGTGAAACTTGTGGAAACTTGTGGCCCCCTCCCTTCCGTAGACAGTCAGCGCAGATGTTGTGTCAATCTTCAGAATCTTCAGCAAGGAGTGCCCCGCCTAATGTTTGAGGTTTATGAATCTTCGGAAAGAGAGAAAAAAGAAAAACCTGTGTTTTCCCCCCGCAACTACAAAACAGTTTTCTCGTAAGTGAAAAGGAATCAAGAAGCCGCTGTTTTTTTTTTCTCATCTAGTGGCATTTTTTTAAAAGTCTGCTGTGTTTTTTTTTCGCAGACTGTTGATGACCTTATTTTTTTTTCATCTTATGATAAATATTTTAATAGTCTGCTGTGTTTTTTTTTTCGCAGACTATATTTTTTTTTCTCTTTTTCAGAGTGCAGTTGATCATTTCGTGAAGTACGTAGTGAAAAAGCCTGCTATTTTTTTTTTTTTCAAAAATATGCCAGTCGTCGTACTTGCATAAATTTTTTTAGATTAAAAAAAAAAATCTCTGGATTATGTAAAGTAAGTGCTATGTGTATAGATATATATATGTGTGTATCGAAATAATTTTTGAAATATATATATAAAAGGGTATAAAATATATTGATATATAGATATTTTTTTTTATTATTATATGTGCATTGATATTATTTGGTTTTATGTGTTTAAAAAAATAATTATGAATCACTTAATTCGATCGAAAAAAAAAAAGATTTGATTACTTTGGTGATCGAATTGGGCCTGAATCCGCCCGAGAATGCAACTAAAAGTGCATTGGCTGATATGGTGATTAAATCAGATGGGTATGATGAAGACTTTGTAAAAAATTTGCTTAGTGGGATAGTTAGCGAACGCGAGGAGGAGGAGAAGAATTTAAAAGCTAAAGAAACGGAAGATCGCGAATATCAATTAAAGATATTAGAATTAGAGAATAATAAAACTCAAGTAATAAATTCAGCGGCAATAGGGAAAGGTCCCGATGTTTTAAACTTGTTAAAAAGATACGATAATGAGGAGGAAATTAGTGTTTATTTAACCTTATTCGAACGGCAGGCAAAACGGTTAGAAATTCCTAAGGAAGAATGGGTAACATATATTCTGGCATTACTACCGCTCGACATAGTGAGTTTAATTAATCGTGAAAGTGAGGAAAAATCGAACGAATATGATCACGTAAAGAAAATACTATTAAGACGTTTTAAACTTACGCCCGAACAGTTTCGACAGAAATTTTTCTTACATAAGAAGGAAAATTTAGCATCGTGGAAAGATTTTTCGTTTGAACTTTCAAATTTTTTGAATGAATGGTTAGAGGGATTACAAATATCAACGTTTGAGGAATTAAAAAATATTCTAATTATTGAACAAATTAGGAGAAAGTTGTCATTTGAAATGAAACAACATTTTTGTGATGAATTACCCAAAATTACAAATTTAGAGGAATTGACAGGTAAGTTGGATGATTTTGAAACTGCCCGAATTAATTTGCAGAAAGATGAAACCAAACATCCAAAGACGGAATTTAAGAAACGCCTAAATCAGGATATCGAAAATAATAGAGTGTTTCACCGAAATGATATGAGTCGTGTATCATATGAAAAAAATTTCACGGGTGCGCAGAAAAATTCAAATGGAAAAATTCGCTGTTTCAATTGTAATGAATTGTCCCATATATCGAAACACTGCCCCCGAAAAAAAGAAGGCCCGATTTGCTTTAAGTGCAAAACACCTGGTCATAGATCTGACCAATGTACATATAATTCCGCAAAAAATGCGAACGCAGCCGTAAGCAATACCTCGAATTCGTTAGATAAAATAATGAAAAATGTGAGAATTCTAGATAAAAATATAGAAAGTCTTGTTGACACAAGCTCCGATGTGAACATGTGTAGTAACGAAATTTATAAAACTTTGGGATGCCCTAAATTACACGACAACGATTTAGTGTTATCAGGAATTGGAGGTAACCAAATTACTCCCCTAGGATTCATAACAGTAAATATTGAAATAGTTGGCTATTCAGTAAATGCAGATTTATACATCGTAAAAAATTTGAATCACTCCATAATTTTGGGGAATAATTTTCTAAAACAGTTAACTTTCAATATTACAGAAAAAGGATTGCAAATTACGGGGAAACGGAAATTAAGGGAAGTGAGAGTAAATTACGTCACTGCGTTTCCACGAGAACAAGTCGTGACAAAAATCAAGCGCGTCAGCTATATTACACCCAGATTTCTTACGATGTTGCGGTCAGAAAAGCAAAACAGTCCCACGGTAGAAAAGATTGCTTCGACAGCTGAATGTGTGGGAAAAGAACAAATTAAACAGAATGAGACAGCTTTAGACTGCAGTGAAAGCGTAAACATGCAAACAAGCATTCATGAAAATAAATTATTAGAAATTGAACCGTGTTTAGACTTAACAAAAAATACAGAAATTTATTTAGCTGAAACAGCCGATTCGATTAATTTTCAGGAAATTGAAGTAAATCACATTTCAAACAAAACCATCAAAAAAGAGCTAACAGAATTGATCTCTAATTATAAACCAATTAAAATTAAGGATACGGAGTTGAAAGTAAACATAATATTAACAGATGATATTCCGATAGCACAACGACCGCGTAGGTTAGCATTTCCAGAACAGGAATTTGTCGACAAACAGATAAACGAATGGCTGGAAATGGGAATCATAAAGGAAAGTAACTCCAATTATGCATCTCCTATCGTATTAGCGCGAAAGAAAGACGACTCTTGGAGACTTTGCGTCGATTATAGACTCTTAAATAAAAAAATAATTAAAGATAATTTTCCCTTACCGAGGATTGAGGACGTGTTAGATAGCATTGAGAGCGCGAAGGTTTTTACTACTTTGGATTTAAAAAATGGATTTTTCCACATAGACGTAGCGGAGGACAGCAGAAAATACACAGCATTTGTCACACATAACTCTCAGTACGAGTACCTAAAACTCCCGTTCGGACTTTCACTTGGCCCTCAACAATTTCAAAGATACATACAAGCTGTTTTTAAACAGTTAATTAAAGAAAAAATAATGTTAGTTTACCTAGACGATGTCATAGTACTCGCGGAGACTGAGGAAGAGGCTCTACTGAAACTGAAACGTGTATTAGAAGTTGCATCGGATTACGGACTTAATTTTGCAAAATGTCAATTCCTTAAACGGAAAATTGAGTTTTTAGGTTATATTGTCGAGAACGGAACTACTAGACCTTCGGAAGCCAAAACTTTGGCAGTAAAGAAATTCCCTGAACCCCGCACCCTTAAACAATTACACAGTTTTCTAGGTCTAACTTCTTATTTCAGAAAATACATCCCACATTATGCAACTATAGCGAGACCTTTAAGTGATTTATTAAAGGCAGGAAATACATTTAAATTTGGAATTATTGAAAAACAAGCTTTTGAGACGCTTAAAGAAAAACTAGTGAACCCCCCAGTATTGCATACATTCCGACGAGGTGCTAGGCTAGAATTGCATACCGGCGCTAGCGCCATAGGTTTTGGCAGTGTCCTACTACAAGAAGATGAGAACAAAAGTTTACATCCTATTTATTACATGAGCCGTAAAACTACCCCTACTCAAGCGAAATATTCAAGTTACGAATTAGAGACTCTCGCGGTAATAGAATCAGTTAAGAAATTCCGAAATTACTTATTAGGCACTAAATTTAAAATTGTGACAGATTGTTCCGCATTCCAAAAGATCATGGACAAAAAAGACATTACGCCAAAAATAGCCAGATGGGC
This sequence comes from Maratus speculifer, assembly GCA_964019185.1. Taxonomy (NCBI): domain Eukaryota; kingdom Metazoa; phylum Arthropoda; class Arachnida; order Araneae; family Salticidae; genus Maratus; species Maratus speculifer. Next base: position 341,718,598 of record OZ025290.1, on the reverse strand, counting down.
TCTGTTCTTACAAGAGTTTGATTATGAAATTGTTCACCGATCAGGATCCCAAATGAAACATGTAGACGCATTAAGTAGAAATACAGTGCTAATAGTCACCCGATCGCATGATGAATTAACATTAAAAATAAAGAATGCCCAACAAGAAGACGAACGCATACAAGCAATAAAAAAATTGATCGAAAAAAATGAAAGTTCAGAATATGTTATAAGAAACGATATCGTATACAAATATGAAAATGACCGAGAACTTCTAATGATTCCTACCGACATGCAAAAGGAAATAATACGCAATATTCATAGCAGAGGTCATTATGCCGTAGTTAAAACCGAAACGCTTCTGAAAGAAAATTATTATATACCCCAGTTAAGAAAACAAATTGAGAGCGTCATAGCCAACTGCGTAGAGTGTATACTTTGCAATAAAAAGCAGGGAAAAGGAGAAGGCCTACTAAACCCGATTCCCAAACAAAATATACCCCTCGAGACTTATCACATAGATCACATTGGTCCCATGCCATCTACAAATAAAAATTATAATCATATTTTTACCGTTGTGGATGCATTCACTAAATTTGTTTGGCTGTACCCGGTTAAAACGACAGCCACTAAAGAAGTCATCGATAGGTTAACCCGACAACATGATATTTTCGGAAATCCGTCGCGGATAGTCACCGACAAAGGTCCGGCTTTCACTTCTGCCGATTTTGAAGAATACTGCAAGGAAGAGAATATAGAACATATTCCAATAACAACAGGGATTCCGAGAGGGAATGGACAAATAGAGCGCATGCACAGAATTCTTATACCAATTTTAGCAAAACTTAGCATAGAAGACCCCACTAAATGGTACAAATTTGTCGCGCCCGTACAACGCATCATAAATAGCACCGTATCGAGAAGTACCAAATTCCCACCTTTCGAACTATTGACAGGAGTAAAAATGCGGCAAAAAACCGACATGCGAATTAAAGAGTTGTTAGATGATGAGGAATTAAATTCATTCGTATCGGAAAGGAATTCTAATAGAGAAATAGCGAAGCAAAACATATTAAAAATACAACAGGAAAATGTGAAAACGTACAACAGAAAGCGAAAAAAGGCCAACACATATAAGCTCGGTGATACTACATATATATATATATATATATATATATATATATTGAAATTAGCATAAATTATAACTTTCGCATATGATTCGTTGTATTTTGCATGACCCATAAATACTATGCTTATTTATCAAATAAAAACTAATGTAGTAATAAATATTAATTCAAATACACCAATATATAATATAAGCAAAACTAAACTTTGCTGCTCTGAATTAGATCTTCAAATTAAATTTTCAGAAAGTGATTAATTTTAACTGATGCTCTGCAATAATAAATGTTTAACACTTAAATAAAAGAATATTATTTGTAGTGATTTTTTTAAAACTTAGTATTTATTGTATTTCATCGATTACTAAATCTTTTTTTTACTATCTATATAGAAAATCTATGATTGGTGTCAAAGTTTACTACAATACATTTCAAGTGACAAAACTTAAAGAAGTAAAATCATACAGTGTAAGTATTGCTTTTAATACTTTAGGTTTAACGACTGACGTTTTTTATAACAGTTGAGAATTAACTGAAATGTCAGTTTACTTGCACTTTTTCGAATATTTAAAAATAATTTTGTTTAAAAACTCTCGTACTTTAGAGCGTCGAGATGGATTTAAAAGAAATCATACGTGAAAATTATTTTTTTTAAACCACAAAAAATCAATACAGTTAGTTACAGTTTTTAAAATAAATTGCGTTTGAAAAAACATCTTTTTCCCACTTCGATTGTGTAAAAGTTAAAATTGTGCGATGTTCAGAAGTTAAAAAATTGTGATAAAAGAGAAAGTTGTTGGTCAGGTGTTGTCACCATCAATAATTGCATCAGCGTTGATCATGGACACGTTTCCATGGACGCATAATTCCGCTTTCACTTTAGTACTATCAATTAGTATTTATAATTGTTCATGTGTTTAACCTTTGTGCAAAAGTTTATCCTTTTTAGATGCGTTCGTAATTATGTAAATACATAGCAGCTATAATCGTCGTTCAGTCCGTCCATCCGTCTATCTGTCCGCATATAACAAAGCAAAACTATCCAACCAAATCGTTTGAAATACATAATTGTTGTATAATTTTGTCGACTCATTTCAAATTTTATGAAATTTGGATGAAAAGTTTAAGGGAGACCCTACCCCATTTTCGGCCAAAAACCATCAAAAGTTCAAAAAATTTTTTAACTCAGAAAACGATAAAATACATATTTGCGAATATCCATGCAAAATTTCAGAACTCGGGGACACTTGAAACAGGTAGAAAATGAGCTTTTTTAATTGTACTCACTATAGAGTTTAAAGGACAAGCGGCCATTTAAAACGTGTTTTCCCGAAAATGACTTTTTTCATATTTTGCCTAAGTTCAAAGTACTAAGGCTCAGTGGTAAATTGATTTAGAAACAAAGTGTTTATGTTTTTAGAATCTTAAAAAAATTTGCAAGAAAAGTAAGGAGAGATATATTTTTTAACTGTTTCTGAAAATTTTACATAAATTGGTAAACATGAAAATTATAACGAATTTAAGGAAATTTACCATGCGTATTTTTATTATTTTTATTTTTTTAGCCGATTAAAATAGAAAATTAAAAATATCTCTCCTTAGTTCTTTTCTATATACTATAACACTATTTAAGAAATTTTAGTAATATCAAAATACTGAAATTGAATGAGGAGTAGTAATTTTAAAAAGTTTATTTTTTGACAAAAAGTATCATAAAAATCCCCATAAAAAATATACTTTTTAATAAAAAGTGAATTTGTTTGCTAATTATTCCTTACAAAAAGATTCTTAAGTAGTACACCAAAATTCATTACTTTAAAATCAATAATAAAAATTTTGGGTTTTTTCTTACGGGTCTCCCTTAACTATCGGAACAGTTAAAACTATTGCGTTACATTACGGCCAATGAGAAAAAAAATAGTTTTAGGTACATTTTAGTGATGTTATACACTTTTGAACATAATAAAATTTATGTCCATCTGTGAAGTATATAATAAAAAAACGCATTCTGTAAAATCTGCAAAGAATATTTCTCATAAATTTTTACTAGGCATTCCATTACACAATGGTATATAAGGAAACATTGTTTGGGGCATGTTTTCAGTATATTAAACTATTTCACATTATATTAAATTGATATACATTGTTGAGGTTTACTACAAGTTACTTCCTGAAGTAGCAAATAATATTTACAGGGACATAGAAAAGATTTTGAATACTATACTGTATTCGAAGTATTGTATACTACTACACTAATATCTGAATATATTTTAAAAACTTCCCTAAAAACGCATTTCATTTGCTACATTTGATGTGTAATTTCCAACTTGTTCTTTAAAGTAAATCATAGAACAGATTCTTTATACCTACACTTTAGGTTGGTCATGAAAGGATTAAAATTTTGAGGTAGATCGCATTGTAAAGGCGTTTTCCTTTACATATTAGTTAATAATTGTTTTTCCCCATAGTTAAAATTACAATATTCCCTTAATTTGTATCTTTATTTAATAAGCTAGATTTTTAATCCCTTTAATTCTATTCAGTTACTAACGGCCATTTTTCCTTTAAAATATAATTTCAGTTATCTCTAATTCTTTCTTTAAAACCACAACGTACATCCGTTTGTTCATGTACATGTATGTATTTTCCCATAGCAACAACCTTTTAAAGAGTTATTTCTCGGCTGTTGTTAAGCATAGTTAAACGCTATTCACTTAAGAACCAGATGTGCTATGTTTGTCTTTATTTTATTTCATTTGAATTAATTTCCTTTCTGAGCCCGTGAGATTTTTGGTTAACCCTATGTAAAGAATGCAATCCTTGTGGTTTCCCGAGCCATATGCTATCTTTTATCATTTGGCGTTAATTATTTCAAATCATGCCCTTTGTTTTCTATCATTGAAAGTCTATTTAACGGAAACTCTCCACGTGCCTTCTCTCACCGCAATTTGTGCTTATCAGTCGTTTTTGGCTATTTTTATGTACATGTATCGCGCCAACACTTGACGATGTGAAAAATGTATTTGTGACCACTTCTTCTCTGTAAGTACTAGCGATCGGACCTATCTCTGCGAGGGTCCCTCTCTGGCACGGCAACCTTTCTTGGAACTGTGAAATTAATAAAAACTTGTCTCCAGTAAATTAGCCTCCTGTGTTGCCTTTCTCAATTATTCATGGATTATATACGAACTTGGGATTGAAACTACACTTACGATTTAGCAACGCAAACTTCCTATATGATGTTGAAACCGTCCTCATACGCATAACAATAAAGTTTGTGAAGTCCTGATAAGTTATAGAATAGCAGAAATATTTAATAGATTAGTCAATAAGAATAAATGGCAAAGAATCGATTTAAGGTGATTTCTAAGACTTTCAGAAGTTTTGAAAGATAAAGTTTCTTAAATTTTACTTTTGAGCACTTTTCAACATAAGATAATCATAGCATGCTCGATAAATGAAGCGTGTGACATTTACGGTACGTTTACAAGAACACTTAAAAGAATTCCATTATAATATGTTTTATGCGAAAAAGCATTTGCAATGTATTTAAATGATATTACGATATCTGAAACATATTGGAATTGAACTACATCATTGAGGTGCACTACAAGATGCTTACGATAAAATATTGTATGTGTAGCATTTATCGTTTATTTACAGGGACACATTAAAGATTTCGTTAGAATATTGTCCATTAGAAATAATTCCTGAAAAACTGTTTTCATTGTGATATGCGATTTTAGTTGTGACAGATTGTTTGCATATTGTTTGGTGTCTACAAATTACATCGATCATCTTCGAGGCTGCGCAAAAAAATTCGCCTCTATTTTTGCCTATTGACGGAAACTTCTGAAAAGGAATATTTACATGTGTGAATTTTTGATGCGTTTCAAAACTGAAGAAATTTTTATGTGCTAAGCACTAGAGATAAAAATCTATAAGGAAAGGACATGTTTACAAGCAAATACTTCCATCAACTAATCTATCTCCACATTTTTGTGTTAGTAATCATTGCAGAGATCTCTTCGCGAAATATAATAACCATGTAATAGATTTATTAATCCAATTGCTTGAAGTCATGTGTACGGTAGGAGTCGCAAAAAATGTTTTTCAAAACTGAAGAAATTTTTATGTGCTAAGTACTATAGATAAAAATCTATAGGGAAAGGGCATGTTTACAAGCAACCAATCTACCTCCACATTTCTGTGTTAGTAATCATTGCAGTAATCTCTTCATGACGTTGGATAATCATATACTAGATCTATTAATCCAATTGCTTGAAGTCATGTGTACAGTAGAAGTCGCAAAAAATGGCTCTTATGTTTCTTGCTGATCGACAGTAATTCGATTCATAGCGACGTCTGCTTCCCCTTCCTTATAGATTATGAATAGCAAAGCAGAAAAATGTTGATATATTTTTTCTACTATAGATGGTAGTTACTACAGTTTGGTTGACAAAGATTTCAAGCGTTTTCAAAATCGTTCGCTCATAAATAGTCTTAACGACTCTTTGGCAAAAACAATCGACTATGTCTATTCCTCGTCTGCTAAATTCAGCTTCTCACCCGGCCACCTAAATAAAACAATCACCAAGAACCTTAACATCAAATGTCACAAGAAAAGAGTAATGCCAAAACGCACTGAAAAGCAAATGGTTGCCATGAAAACGAGCTGTGGTCGTTTTTTAAGTTCTTTGATGAAAAATTTATCTTGGATGATGAGTCATATTTTACAATCACTCACTCCATTTTTAACGATATAATGGGAGCTACACATCTGATGCCTACACGACACAACTTATCATCAAATTCGCTATTAACGTGAAATTCGAAAGCAAGATCTTCGTTTGGTTTGCAATAAAACCGAAAGTCTGAGTTCACTGTCAATAAGCAACGACAATTGAACATGTGCATTCGCCGTCATCAAATCCCTTACAACGGTAGTTATTACAAAGATGGTGATTACGTCTTCTGGCCAGACTTGACCAGGAGTTATTATTGCAAAATCATTCTGCGCCACTTCTGGCTAGCAAAACTTTATTTTCATAGCGAAATACAACCCGGCTAACGTTTCCAAAATTCGACCAATCGAGCGGTTCTCAGCACATCTTATGTCTAAAATGTATGCTGTAGACTGAAAAGGGATCCCATAAAAACAATCAATCGAATATAGTACTGTCTCAAAATTATGGACCTATATTTTTTGCAACATCTAGCAAGTGCTACCAAAAATAAAATCGATAATGTCCGTCGAAACGGTTTAATTCAAAGTCGATAACAGTTTTACAGAGTAATATGGTTATTATGATTTATCTTACAGTGGCCATTTGTGGTCTTTGTCTCGTTTTCTTATTTTCTTTCTTTTTTCTTTTTTTTATATAGATTTCCAGACAATGAACATTTGTGCAGATTTGTAGGAAAAAGTCCTTAAGGCCCGACACTAGTCACCAGAGCCGTAACTACCACCGGGACAGCCGGGGCACTGCCCCGGGGCCACCAAGCCTGAGGGACCCCAAACTGATGGTTAAAAAAACTATTGATTTTAGTTTCTAGTCCAACTTCCCATAAAATGCCCAGCACATACCTAAAAGTTAGTGATAAAAAAATCAACGTGCTAGAGTAGATATTTTTGCGTGTTCGTCTGTATACTCCTTACGCTTCGCATGCAAAAACAGTTCTAGAGCAGACATCAGAATGCCGAATCGAATGTGTCATGTCGCGCCAGCATGTTTGCTGACCCCACCGAAGCTATATAGTATAAGGAATAAAATATGGACTTCTGATCGGTTGAATAATATAAAAAGCATCTAAAAAAATTCTAGAAAATCTTTCTTCTTATCTATACTAATCAGATAACAAAACGCTCTGTTTGTGTGTGTCTGCGCATGTGTGTGTGAATGTGTGTCTGCGATGGCTAGCAAAATCAACCGCACGTAGAAGTTCGAAATTTTAGGTGAAGATAGTCCAAGACAAGTCCTGATGCACTTGAGGCTCACATTTTTAATATTTTAAGGGCCAGGGGCCCTGGGCCCCTTGCAATTTTTATGCTCCAAATTGTTAATAACTTCACTCTTTTTTATCTAATCTTCTTCATTTTGCGGCACCTTTCTCCTTTTAGATATTCTCGACTTTTTATTTTTCAGTTATGATGTTTTAGGGTCCCTTTAAGTCTTTGTGATAATATATTGTTAATAAATTGCTTCCATTTAATTCGATCTTCATTTTTGGTATATCTGTTCCATTTAGATATTTTCAAATTTTTACTTTCCATATAAGACACTGGGGCCCCCTAGGTAATCATAGGGCCAACCCAGGGCCCCTTGGTCTTTTTGTGCACTAAACATTTTGCACTATCCCTAAATTTCTCACCTTCTCAGTGCAAAATTTTAAAGCTGAATCTTGAACTTTTATGTCAGGACCAACACCCTGATATTTTTATTCGTGCCCTGGGGCCCTTTTTTAACGCTTACCCAAACAATTGGTGCATTTAAAAAAATATTATTCTTGCGAAGAATTCATACTCTATGCTTAATTTTGACTAATTAAAGGTCTAAAGTGCTATGTACTAAAACATTTTAACATGTTTTCATGTTAGGGCCTGCTTGTATTTGTCAGTTGGCCTTGGCCCCTATGAAGCCCTCTATCACAGCTCTCTTAAAAATGGTTGGATTCACTAGTTTTTTTTTTCTAACAAATTTTTAGGTGCACCAACTATGACATGAACAACAAAAAAAAATTTCTTAGACTTCAGCTACCACTATTTATCAATATTAATCGCTTTCTTGGGGCCCTCGGTACAGCTTCTTTAAAAATGATCTAAATTGCTTTCAGTTTTATTCAACATAGCGTCTTCCCATCATTTTAATAGCTACAAAAAATATCTTTATACTCAACTACATACAAAATAAATTCCTAGCCTCATGGGGCCCGTTTCAGGGCCAGTTGAAGTTTTTGTAATAATAAATTGTTTATAGATTGCTTCCTTTTAATCCGATCTTTATTTTTAGGATTCTTTATTCATTTAGATATTTTAATGTTTTGACATTGCATACAAGGCCACTATGTTCCTCGGTGGAATCATAGGGCCAAGCTCAGGGCCCCTGAACATTTTGTGAAATAAACATATTTCACTTCCTATATTTCTGATCTTCTTTGTGCAAAATTTTAAAGTTGTCTGGGACTCTTCTTTCAGGACCAATCCAGAAAGTCTGATGTTTTTTTTTGGACCCTAGGCCCCTTTAAGCATTTACCCAACCAATTGGTGAATTAAAAAATACATGCATTATTCCAACGAATAGTTCCTACTATATGCTTAATTTTGACTAATTAAAGATCTAAAGCTCTATGTACTAAAATATTTTAACATGTTTTCATATTAGGACCCTGGTTTTAACTGACAGTTGGTCTCTACGGGCCCCCATATATATATAGTTCCCTTAAAAATGGTCCAATTCACTAGCTTTTTTATTCTTTTTTCTAACAACTTTTTATGTCCTCTAGCTATTACTTGAACGACAAAAGAAATTCTCAGACTTCAGCTACCATTAATTTTGTTTATCAAATGATTTCTTGAGACCCTTGGTGCAACTTCTTTAAAAATGAACTAAATTGCTTTCAATTTTATTTAACTTAGTTATAGCGTCTTTCCATCATTTTAGTAACTACGAAAAATATCTTTAACCCAATTACATGCAAAATAAATTCCTGGCCCCTCGGGACCCGTTACAGGGTCGGTTGAAGTTTTTGTAATAATAAATTGTTAATAAATTGCTTCCTTTTAATCCGCTCTTCATTTTTAGGAATCTTTATTCATTTAGATATTTTAATATTTTGTCATTCCGTATAAGACACTTTGGCCCCCTATGGAATCATAGGACTCAGCCCAGGGTCCTTGAACATTTTGTGAGGCAAACATAGTTCATTCCTTAAATTTCTCCCCTTCTCAGTGCAAAATTTTTAAATTTGAGTCTTGGAGTCTTCTTTCAGGAACAAGATTCTCATATTTTCATCCGCGCCAAGGATCCTTTTTTTAAACATTTTCCGAATCAATTTGTGCATTTAGATAAAATATTATTCAAATGAATAATTCATACCCTATGATTGATTTTGACTAATTGTAGATCTAAAGAGTTAAGTACTAAGACATTTTAACATGTTTTCCTATTAAGGCCCTCTTTTTAACTGTCAGTTGGCCTTTTTTGGGCACTTATTATAAATCCCTTTAAAATGATTCAATTAACTCGCCTTTTTTAAACAACTTAAATCCATCAACTACTAAGAAACCGTCATAGTCTAGCATCCACCAATTTTGAATGTTAATCGCATTCTTGGGGCCGTTGGTGCAATTTCGTTAAAAAATTATCCGGATTGCTTGCAATTTTTTAACATAGCTGTAGCGTCCTCCCATTACTTTAATAACTGCAAAAAATATTTTATATCCAACTATATGCGAAATAAGTTCCTGGCACCTTGAAGATTTTGTACCATAAATTGTTATTAAATTGCCCTCTCTTAATCCAATCTTCATTTTTTGAACTATTTTTTTCACTTCAGGGACTTTGAAATTTTTGTTCTCCATGCATATTTCACCCACTCATATTGCACCTTCTGAATGCATAATTTTAAAGTTGCGTTTCGAACTCTTCTTTCAGGACTTATACCCTGATATTTTTATTGAGATCCAAGGGCCTTTTTTAAAGCATTTATTCACTTTTTATACATTTCTTCAAAATATTATTCTATCGAATAATTAATATCCTATGCTTAATTTTGACTAATTGTAGATCTAAAGTGTTAATTGTTTGTTTAAGGTTATCATAACGGATCCCGGGCAACGCCGGAAGAGTCAGCTAGTCTATTAATAAATACACAAAATCGAAAAAAAAAAATATCACAATCCATCTTTCAAAAGGTTTTTAAACAGAAACACATGATTAAGTTTACATATACTTAAAAATGAACCTAAATAAAAAGCTCTTTAAAGTATTCAACCAATCAGAAATCCGTATTTTCTTCCCTATGCTAGCTTCAGTGGGATCGGCAAAAATGGCATCGCCGCCAAGTGCCTGCCGAGTAGAGTTGCCCAATTCTACGTTTTTAGTCATTTTTTGGGCTTATCATACTATGTACGTTTAAACAGTGGTGTGCGAAAAAAGAAACTATGCCCAGGGCAAAGTTTCAATTTGCCCTCACTAGGGCCCCCCCCCGGAAGTTTTGCCCCGGGGCCTCGAAGTTTATAGTTACGGCCCTGCTAGTCACTCAAAAAGACCCGAATGACAATATTAAGTCTATAGGGGCGTTCTTTTTAAATATCTCGCTCAAATTTTAATATTTTTACATGATTTTTTTGCATAGGATAGCTGAGAATAATCTACGACCGGGCTATTTTTTACTTTTTCAATTTTGGTTTCAGATTTAAAAAAAAATACTTTAACTTTTGAAACCGGTTAGAACTGGTTCTGAAATAGAAACTATCATAATATAAAAAATATATCGCTAAAATCGAAAAAGTAAAAACTATCCCGGTTGTAGATCGTCCTCAGTTATGCTAAGCAAAAAAAAAAAAAAGTAAAAATATTAAAATTTGAGCGAGATATTTGAAAAGAACGCCCCCCCCATAGACTTAACATTATCATCCGAGTCTTTTTCAGTGACTAGTATTGCGTCTTAAGAGGTTACGTCTTTTTATGGTATAAAATGTGTTGGAAAGAGTTCCATAATCTATGCTTGAAGCATGATTTCTCTGTTTGAGTTTTATTATAAAATAAAACAATTTAAAGAAAATAACTACAATAAATACATTTAATTAAATTAATTGTAATGCGATAGATTATGTTAATCTTGCTTCTTTTTCTTTTATAGTGGGAAACTCTGATTGCGAACATAGGAGGTAACCTTGGATTCTTCATGGGATTGACTCTCGTGACTTTTCTGGAAATATTTGAATTCTTTTGGGATGTTATGTGTGCTATCTGCAAACCGGCAGAGGATAATAAGGTATACACAACATCAACTACATCGTGAGTATTTTAAAGATGACAATATTGTTATTGTGGTTAACGATGCAATCACTTAAACATGTGATCAATATGTAAATGAATTTTTTCTTAATTCCTTTCGTAAAAAAACAACCACACAAGATGTAAAACAAATCTATGAAAAAAGATTTTGTTTTCAAAATATCAAATAAACATTAGAAACGATATTTTCAAATCATACCTCGTTTATTTTCCATGAAATGTGATAATATGTCAAAAAGTGTTGTAATTACACCGTAAAAAAGATAAGTGTTTTTTAATCTATGAAAATATTATATAACCACGTACGAAAATATATAAAAACCTCTTCCGAGTTACCCCGCATTCCGAAATGCATTCTTTGTATTTGAAAACTTACCAAAACCCAATACATTTTCAAGATTTATAAGAATAAAGTCATTTATGAAAAAAAAAAAGTTTCTTTTGCTGCCATTAATTTTCGTAAGCGTTTTTGAATAGTTTTCATAGTATATTAGTTTTTCAAAACAGAATATCGTTTCATCATCAAATAAACATTTTCAGCTGCGTGACTAAATGTATGCATGAAAGAGTTAAAAAAATATTTATTTTAATGTTAATGCTATTAATTTATTATGTTTGTCTGAAAAACATGTTTGTTAAAATTTAAACTGTATACTGGAGTGTGGATACTATCCGAAAAACCCATATTATAGGCTGAGGAAAAATATTAATATACTAAAAAAGCTACTCGGAAATCCTTCCGATAATTGGTGGCAGAAAAAGGAACTTAGTTTTTACAGATGCTTTTTTTTAACCTCGAAGATATATCATTTACTGATATTTCCAAAAATAGGAACTCTTTTTGAAACCATAAGTAGGGATGTAGTGGAGGGTATACGAAAGTTTACACAGTATACCTTCTGGATTTTTTAAGGGAGCACCGTATACCCTCTGTTTCTCAAGAAAGCTTATAATATACACGATCTACGGTATTCCCTCTGCCTTGAGCGCATACTCTCTGCTTAGAGCATATATCCTCTGTTATTTTTATGACTACACTCCTGATCATGTGTAACTCTGTAGAAGTTATTGTATATTTTTGTTTCTAGCTATACAGTGAGACCTCAAAAATCCGGTAACTTTTTCCTGGCTCTAGCTAATTTTTCACTCCAGTTGGGTTTATTGTATTTATAGTATGCATATATGTCTTTATCATATTTATATATACCCTTATAGTATTTAATTAGCTTACATATAGGCTTGATTGAATAGTGACAAAAATTATACACATTTTAATGCAGATATGAAGGGGGGGGGGGGGAAAGTGGAATTTTTAGGAATAATTAGAAAATTTTATGAATATTGTGGAATTTGGTGGTAAAAAATTATTAATTTTTCCTTATCTTTTTTTTTTTTTTTTTTTTTTTAAGTACTGGGGGGTTTTTAAACCGTCAAAATTCTATTAAATAATCTATAACATTCATTTTCACAAAATATTAATTTAAAAGGAAATGGGTTTTCCTCGAAGTATAAAATAAAAATCAAACATTCAAATTTAATAGTCATGTAATTCAAGGATGAATAAACAGATAAAATCTCTTTTACATAGATTTTTAAATATTTATTATTTCTTACTACAGTGGAGCATCTTTTATACGACGCCGAAGGGACTACCGAAAAACGTCGTATAAACGATAACGGCATATAATCGATTTTCATTTCCAAAACTAGAATTAATTTTGTTTTCACTTAATTTTAATGTTTAACGTGATGGTATGTATGAATTTTTAAATTAAACAAACCAAAATAAACAAATAATCTTAAAAACGGAGGGGGGAGGATTAGTAAGCAATTTAAATATGCGTAACTTTACTTATGTTTCACCGAAAGGTTATTCATTTGCAGTACACCATTTCCTTTCTATTTAATGTCAAAGATTAAAAACCCGCGTGGCCAACTAAAAGTCGCCAATACTGATAACAGTTAGAAAGATAGTCTATTTGCAACTTAAAACAGGGAGTACTTAAACATACGAAAGCTGACCATCCCCGAAAAAGAAGACCCCTCTCACAGTAATCTGTTACACGTAAGCTGATTTTTCAGACTAATTGAACACCAGCCCAAATTTTTATAATGTGGAATGCATTTAAACACGCTCTTTGGTTTCATTCATAGCTGCCAACTTCCATTCGTTCTTAAAATATACAATAAAAATGTAAAAATAAACCTATATAAAATCGAAAAATCGACGTATAAACGATTTTGGGCGTTGTATAAAAGATATATTTTTACATTAAAATGAATAGGAATGAATTGGGACCACATTAAAAAGTCGTATAAATGTAAACGTCGTATAAGTGATCGTCGTATAAACGATGCTTTACTGTAATTACATTTTAAAAAGAAACAAAGAAAAAACGTGGCATTTTAAAAACTTCTAATAATATTCTAACTACAAAATTAAATTTGTTTTCTGCATCATAGGATAAAGTAATGATGTGATTTTACGCTATTCAAAAAGGTTTCCCATGAAAAAGCTGTTGATTTTTACATTTCAGGCGATACATTGTAAGGAAATATTTCTTAACCCTTTGTGGTAGTATTAATTTACTGTGTGCTGATGGTCAGACTTAATTTTTGTTGAACGAACAATTAATACATAATATGCAAGATTATGAAGGGAAAACAAAATTTATTAATTTCTTTTTTAAATTTTAGATACATGTAACACAATCATACATTTTGATTTTATGTAAAAATTAAATTTTATAGTTAGCTCTCCATCGTGTGGTATCTTTCAAAACAATCTCCAACAGGCAGGTCTAAATTTTTCTCTTTGAACATACGGAACAATATTCATTCATTACATATTGTATCTTATTTTTTAATCTACCTTTCATTTTACGATATACTTCTTTCGACAACTTTCTTTTTCGCATTGTAGAGTGCTATTTTTAAACTATTTTAAGAAGTAAAAATATCTGACACTTAAATACAATTCTTAAAATATTCTTTCCAATTCAACATATCTCCGAAGCTTTTTGATTTAATATAATATGAAATCAATATCATTCTTTGATGTGGGGGGGCTGAGAGCAGAATTACGACTGGAATGGTAAAAACGTTTTGGTGGCTTATACTAGATTGAAGTACGACCACAGAAGATTAATCTACGAAAATATAACATAAATCATATCCAAAACAATAACCCCTTATGAGTTACTTGTGGTTCCGAAAAGTGTTCTTCATTTTTAGAAAACCTCAGAAACTAATATAATTTAAGATTTAAAAGAGCATATATATATACCGGGTGTCCCAAACATGACTGATGGATTTTAAAATTCAATAACTTGCAAACGGTGACAGCTATGTAAAAAAGGAGTTTTTTTTTTACCGTAATTTTTTATTTTAGTTCGAATTTCAAACAGTAGGTGGCGCTGACGGCGATTGAAGGCCAGGTGATCAGTGCTGAGTGAGGCGTCGACTTGGCCTTCAATCGCCGTCAGCGCCACCTATTGTTTGAAATTCGAACTAAAATAAAAATTTACGGTAAAAAAAACTCCTGACATTATACATAACCCTCCTGCAAAAAATTTTTAAATAGCTATCACCGTTTGCAAGTTATTGAATTTTAAAATCCATCAGTCATTTTTGGGACACCCGGTATATATATATATAACTGATTTTCATAAACGCGTCGGAATAGTTTTTATAGTGTACATTAAGCTGTTTCCTTAAAATGGAATATTGGTTTGTTAATTGCTGTCGATTATCAATTAAAAATTTTCAGTGGCGTAACTGAATTATTTTCAAATGCAAGTGCAACAAAATAATATCAATTTTGATCTTGATGTTAACAATGTTTATTTCTGTTGTTTGTCTTTAAAACATATTTATTGAACATGAAAATGTTTAACTGAGAATTAATAGTATCCTAAACACTGAATTTTCGTTTTGAAAAAACGATCAATACGCTATGAAAAATACTTGGAAATGATACCGATGTACAGTAATTTATCTATATATTAATTTTTTTTTTACAGTGTACTGAAAATAGAAATTTTGGTATACATCGCTAAAGAAATGGCACTATTATGTTACCCTTTTTACGATTTCTAAAATAGCTCTAGCTCAAGAACTAAAGCACGTATTTTCATCAAACTTCAGATTCAGTTACATATGCTACATAGTAAGTTGTTGCTGATTAGGCTTTGGTGTGACTTGCATTGTAGGTGGCGCTTCCTTTTTCAGAATTTACATGATTTTAGCTGTAGTCATATCGCAAGAACTAAAGCACAGAAATTCATCAAACTTCATTATACTGCTAGAGGTTGACAGTAGGCTTGGCAAAAGTTAATGCTAATTAGGTTTTCGTGTAAATCCCATAACAGGTGACGGTGTTATGCTGTATATTTTTCACGATTTTCGTGATAACCATGCCTCAAAAACTAATGTACAGAATGTAATGAAACTTCATATTACGTTACATTTTCGTATAAATTGATCTTTCTAAAGCTTGAGTGCATGCTTCCCAACATTTGCGCTTTTGTGTCATTTCAATTAGGAATTTTGGTTGCAGACATCTAAGAGGGTGGGGTCAAAATGGAATAATTTGTTTAGAAAATGCAATGCCTATACCTCCCGTTTAAATACACAAATTCATCGAATCTGTACATTTAGAATGCTCAAGATGGACATAGATTATGGTTTAATTTTGGCCTTATACTAGTGAATTTTGAAGTATAAACATGCAGATAGAAGAAAATCTTGGAAATAGAAGAAAATCTTGTTATTAGCACATCCGGTTAGTTTTATAAAAAAAAAAATCACAGTACAGAAGTCAAGGCCTTTCAAAAAATGGCCTTTAAAGAATCAGTAAAGTCAAAAGAGAGTAATGCAATTGATTATTTCTCTTTTTTTGAGGAAAAACTCGGCCGACTTTGTAATAGTCGCTGCAATTTTCGAGTTATTGATTTCACATATATTTTCATTTAATAGTGCTCTAATAGAGATAAAAAGATTGATTATTATGACACAGAATCTGAACTTATAAATAACTATTTAAAGTTCCGGATTAAGAAAAAATAAAATGATCTTTCTTTCTTCAGTTGTAACTCTTACAAAGGGATGGTATTTGAAACTTCCCTCATTTTCCGTTCATTTTTTCATCCTTCCGATACCTCAATACATTCCTTTGTATTTTGATTGGTACGTATAAGGGGAGGAAAAATAATTTTAAATCCTGTTTGGTTAAACTGATAAATTGTGGTGTTTTGGCAGACAGTTGTAATCTAAAAATATTGTCACCGAAGAGAGAATGGTGTTCTTTCTATAAGAAAGAATTCTAAATCTAATTTATTCCAATTCTAACTAAATTTTTGTCGAAATTCACATTAAATAAATGTATTTTACACTAATTATGTTAGCGCAAAACTTTTAATGTAATTTAAAGATGAATTATTCTTAATGTACAAATCACTCGTTTTAACCGTGCTTAATATTAAGCAAGTTAGACTGTAGTTCAAAAATTGAAAATAAAAGAGGAAGATAAAATATTTTTAATAGTATTTTCTCTTCGAACGGCCTAAAATTTGTAGAAAATGAGTAAAGTATATTAAGAGACAGACAGTTCGTTAACATTTGTAGAACAGAGGTATGATAATATGTATTTTAATTAAATTGTTTTTGGTAATTTTTAAAATTTCATCAAAAAACTTTGGTTTGTTCTTACATTTAAATCGGGTATTTTCGAAACTCAACAACTTGGACAGAATTTCTCACATGAAAAGATGTTTCCGAAAAAGAAAAATAAATTTCCACGTTTTATTAAAATTATTCCACAAATGTTTCCCATTGAACATGATTTCATAATCCTAGTTTATTTTCTATTTTAAATAACATTCCAATTCGTTAATTCATTTCTATTTAAAATTCATATTTTTATATTTTATTTCTTTTCAAAATATATTCTAAGATCATTTCTAGTAATTATTATTTGTTTCAAGGTCTTTCATTTTTCAATCTTAAATGCTGATTTAAGTTCTATTAACATTATCTATTTTAGATTATTTTCTTTTTTAATTACTCAAAACATCGTTTGTCGTTTTGGAGGGGGGAGGGAAGAGGAGAGGTGGAGGAGACAGTCTTGCTTTGTTTTTTGTCCGAACTTAAATATAATTCAGTGTATCCGCCATGTATACAGGCCCTGATTACCGAATAGGCACGAGAAGCACGTGCTTCCCCTAGAAAAATTTTGAAGGGGCCCGAAATTGAGAAAACAGGGGGCCCCAAATCTTATGTTGAATTAATTCCATATGAAAGTTTTACCTTTTTTCTTTTTAACTAATTCATGTATATGGATTTTAAAAAGTTTTTCATAAAAAGTATGTTTAGCAAATAACTTTTTTATCATCCTTCTATATTTTGCCCGACCAATCAAAGCCCTCAATTTATCAAGTAGTATTATCATTCAACCAATCAAAATCAAAAGAATCTAGTCGGCAATCATAATGCCCACCAGATTGTGAAGTTAGTTGCTAGGGTGTGACGTCTGTTGACACTGATTCACTGTCTCGTTGCGATGAATTTGCCATGCGATTTGCAAGTAGAATTTGATAAAGCAGTAATGAAATCTCTCAACTTTTAGATCTGTGAAATATTTACATTCAACACCGCTCGCACTGTGTTTATCATTAACACGTGCTTGTATGGATATTTTATTACTCTTTTACATTATAGTTGAATTTTTGCAGAATTTTATTTTGTTTAACTTAATTATTCAGTATGGCTAAAACTAAGCCTAAAAGTCTTTCAGGATGTAGTAAACGAAAAAAAAGAGCAAAAAGACTTGCTTGTCACAAACGATTAAGCGTGGCAATGAACCAATTTGTTTTAAAAACAGAAAACAATAGGGGCGATTCAGAAAACTTACCTGGTGCAAAAATATCTACACCTGCAAAAAAAGAAGAAATTGAAATTGAATCCACATCCGAGACTGAAAAAAAAAATTTCATCTTTTCCCGTTCCTGAAGTTGAAATCCAAGATAGTGATTTTGATGCAAATTTCCAAATCGTAGCTTCTGTTCCTGATGAAGAGATTCCAAATAACTTAGATTCAAATTTTGAAGTTTTGACTTCTGTTTCTCAAAAGTGCGAGCTTAAGAAACAAAACAAATCTCAATGTGAAAATCAGCCAACTTTCACGGAAAATATTTTTACAAATTTGGAATGTCGCCCGTTTGTTTCTAAAGAAGAAACTAAGGAAAAGGAATTAGAATGCATAGGTAAAAATTCAACATTAAAACAAAATGCTTGTGATTCGAATTCTAATGATTTCCTTTCAGTTCCACCTGAAAAGGAAAGTAATACAGAAGTTGAGACTACATTGGAAACAAATCTTGTGCAAAACTTTATAAATTATAGTGATCCTGCTTTGTGGCTTCCCATAACTGATTCTATTAGGGAATATTTTACTAACATAAAACTGGAACAAAACATAAGTTATCTTAGCAACTCCAAAAAAGTAATTGGAGGAATTGAGCGAACATGTTCAAAAAACAATTTCTTTAGATATAAAAAAAATGGAGAATCAGTCAGTTGAGAATGGTTGGTTTATTCACCCAGTGTAAAGGCTGTTTTTTGCTATGTATGCAAGTTGTATGGTGGTTCAAATGATCAAGCGTTATGTAAAGATGGATTTTCAGATTGGAGAAACATTGTAAAAAGGCTCCAATCGCATGAAAACTCAGAATGTCATCGAAGATGCATGTTTTCCTTCTCATCACGATCAAAATCCTCTAATCATATTGATAACAATCTTGTGGAGCAATTTGAAAATGAATGTGAGTACTGGCGGAAAATCTTATTCAAAGTTGTTGCTGTTATAAAATATATATCGCTACGTGGACTATCTTGTTTTGGAGATGATGAAACTTTTGGATCTGTACATAATGGAAATTTTTTAGGTATATTGGAATTATTAGCCTCATTTGTTTCTTTTTTGGCAGATCATATTTATTATTATGGTAATAAGGGTAAAGGCAATGTTAACTACCTATCTTCAACAATTGTTACTGAATTCATAGAGATAATGTCAGACAGAGTTCTGAAAGAAATAGTAAAACAAATCCAACAGGCAAAATATTTTGGACTTATTGTGGATTCCACACCTGATATTAGCCATATTGACCAACTTGCTTATTGTCTTACGTTATGTAAATCAAGATGAACCAGTTGAGCGATTTTTAAAGTTTATTCCTATTCATAGCCACAGTTCAGAACATTTGCATGAAGTCGTTATAAATTTTCTTCAAAGTTTGAATATTGAGTTGAAATATTGCCGAGGTCAATCATTTGATAACGCTAGCAATATGTCTGGTAAGTACTCAGGTCTTCAAGCGAGGTTAAAAAAAGAGTTTCCCTTAATTCATTATGTTCTATGTGCAGCACATTCCCTAAATCTTATTGGCACAAGTGCTGCAGAATGTTGTCATTCAGCAGTATCATTTTTTGGAGTTGTTCAAAGCTTGTACAATTTTTTTTCGGCATTCACACACAGATGGGAGTTAATGAATGAAGAGTCATTATTTGATGCAAGCAATTTGACACTTAAGTCATTATCAGGAACCAGATGGTCAGCTAATGCTGATGCAGTGAAAGTCTTGAAGAAAAAATATATGATTATTTTCAAAGTTCTGGATGCTATTTCAAGCAATGAAAATGAAACAGCTACAACTAGACATGATGCTAAACGTTTACATTCCAAAATGTCAAAATTTGAGTTTGCATTAATGACTGTTATTTGGGACAGCATTCTTCAAAGAATGAACAATGCTAGCAAGACCATTCAGTCTGAAAATTGCAAAATGTCTACAATTGTACCATTGTACAATTCATTGATTAAATTTGTTCAGCATGTGCGAAATCATTTTGATGATTGGGAAAATCAGGCAGAGACTTTGATCGGCAACAGAAGTTACACTGAATCTCGACCAAAGAAAGTGACGAAAAGTAGAATGCTGGATGAAACATCTAGCAAAAATGTTGAACTTTCCTGCAGAGAAAATTTTTTATTTCAAACTCACTATGTAATATGTGACTCCCTTATCAGTGCATTGGAAAAACGAAAGTGTGCATATGTTTCTCTAGAGTCGATATTTGGTTTTATGTGCAACGAAAATCTGTCCGAGCTGAACATTAAAGAAAGCGCTAAAAAGTTTCACGATATTTACTCTGAAGATATAGAAGAAGAATTTCCTGATGAATTTTTGCAGTTTAATGAGTTTGTAACAAAAGACTTGCAACCTATACAAAAATTGAAACTTATTAAATCATTAAACATAGAACAGACTTTTCCTAATGTTGAAGTAGCATTGAGAATAATGCTTTCAATTCCCATTTCAAACTGTTCTAGTGAACGGTCATTTTCTGTTCTAAAAAGGATAAAAAATCGCATGAGATCATCACTTTCTCAAAATAAAGTAAGTAGCTTATCCTTACTAGCAATAGAAAGCGACATAACTACTAAATTAGATTTTAATGACATAATTGATGAATTTGCTAGGCGTAAATCAAGGAAGAAGGCAATATAATAAAATATAACAGGTAAAAGTGTTATATTAACTGTTATTTTCAATTTTGTTAAACTGTTATTGTCAACTGTTATTTTCAATTTTGCTTTTATATTTTTAACTTCTTGTATATATTATAATTTTGCACTATTTTTTACACTTAAACAAATCAGCAAGCAGAAAATATTTCTAAGTTTACAGTTTTCAGTGAAAATCTTAATGACCATGCTTAGAGCTGGCTTCATATAATAAATTTATATATTCTTTATTTTCTTGCAAAATTTTAAACTTTGTTTTGGTTGCAGTAGAAAACTTTGAATTTTATGTGCTTAGTAATTTATAAAATTTCATTTATTTTTAAGTTTTTGAGAAGGGTGTCCATAATTGCGATTCTTGTCATTTTCCATCAATAAACACTCCATTTAAACATTGTTTAAAATGGAATTTTTGTAATGTTTATAGTACATAAAATGTTTTGATGTAATTTAAAACTTAAATAATAAAATTTAATTTTTAAATTGCACTTGCCAAAATGTAGTGACACCAAAACTTTTATAAATAGCTTCTTTCGCTCCAAACATCATTTCTACAGTTTTATTTTGAAATTATTTTATTTAATATTTTCAATGTCTAACTCAAAGTATCACTTCTTTCACATTAGTAATATCTGTTACTTACAAGCAATCTGTAGACGTTTGTTGGAAATAATGAGACGAAATTATGCACTAATACTTTAAAACTTTTATTACTGTTGACCTCCCCCAGTGTTTCAATAAATTTGACAGTAGTAATTACCTGATACCCCCCCCCCCCCCTCCTAGCATTTTAAACTATTCATCTAAAATAATTAGGTGTCCATTACTAGAATTTTATGTGTTTTGGAAAATTTTTGTGTACTATTAAATTTTGATTCATATTTGGTTGCTTAAATGTTGTTTACAGATTAAAAAACAAAAATATTTATTATTATTACTTTTAAGATTCCTTGTTTGTCCATTAAACTTAAACATCTGACCTAATATAAAAGGCAGCATATTTTTAACTTGTAATAGTTATATCATTGTTAAAACTGATTTTATTAAATTTTCATTAAAAGGAGTTTAGTTTAAAACAGTTGATTCAAGCTACATAGAAATAAATATTTAAAGATAACAATTTATCAAAAAAGACTATGAATAAGTGAAAACTTTGTTTATTTTATTTATGATTTGTATAATGTGTATAAACTTATTATTTATTTTTTGCTTTTTAAAAATTTATAATAACTAAGCTCTTAACCATTTAGTTTTGGTCTAATGGCTTATTAGAACGGTTTCAAAATTATTCATTGCTGATCATTCAAAAAGATTTTGGCACAGATGTCATATACACATTTTCACATGCTTTTTCCCCTTGCCAATTTATGGAAATTTTTGTTTTTCAATATAAATTACATACAATGACAGCAGGTGATTTTTTATTGCAATGTAAAAATAAAATAACGTGAAACAGAGAAAGAGTCTAGTATTTTAAAAAATAAAATTAAAATAAGAAAATGATAGTTTGAAAAATAATTTAAAGAATTAAAATAAAATATAACAGTAAAAAGGCATGAATTTAAATAAGAAACTTAATAAGTTACTAAAACAGTAAATATAATTTTCACAATAAATCTTAAATATTAACACTTGTAGCTATATTGAATGCATGCAGCTATATCATTTATTATTTCTTATAATCATATCAGAAGAACATTTATAACATATAAATCCATATTTAAGCAAAATTTGTTAACATATAAAGATGTAAAATAAAATATAAAATGCTAAATGCATTAGGCGAGATATCAACTAACTAGGTTTACAATAAGAAACAAAAATACCGGGTAACAATGTTTGGCGTAAAATCGCAAATTTTAAAAATATGTGCAAATGTGGTGCGTATATGATATCTGTGCCAAGATTTTAATTAAATGTACTATCAGGAAAAAAACTTTATTTTAATAATGAATGAGGGATAATTTACTTTCTCCTTTAATAATTGCTTTAATGTTCCAAATATTCTAGATATTCTCTCATGTTTCATTTTTTAAGTTTGAATTTTCCATTTTATTAAATTATCCATTTCATGAATTATAGCTAATATCTATAAAATTTTGAATGTTTCATTTTATGTTTTTTACTGTATCAGATTGTGGATGTTGTTTCTGTTCGATGCAATAATTTTTTTTTCAAAAAAAAAAAAAAAAAAAAATATATATATATATATATATATGTATTGTTATTACTGCATTCCACTATTTATTTTCCACCATTTATATATCATTTGTTTAATGAAATATATGTGAAGTCAGCTGAGCCACCATAATATGGCAAGATTTTGGGTACGTAAAATTTAGAAAGGTCTTCTCGAATGAGGGGGGGGGGCCCTGAATGCCACTGTGCTTCCCATAGCTTCAGAGGTTAATCGGGCCCTGCATGTATACCACACAAACTACTATGTATAACTGCAGTGCAGTAAAAAACTCTCCTCTTAAAAGCTTAAACCACCAAAGCATGACTGAAGAACGCCGAATTCCGTGCATTTGCTTTTCAAAAAATATACCTGTCGTCAGGGAACGAGTACTACGCATTTAAATAATGATATCGAAACATATTTCCTAAAATGTAGTTCATGATGACATGCTAAAGTTTTAGTAGTGAAAGTGCCTAAATATTTTATGGAACATTGGCGGATTCTTAAATTTGTATTCTACTCAACTGATCTATGATGAATTATCAAAACGTGGGATTATTAAGCGTTAATTACCGCAATTTCGTGTAGGTAAGTGTGATGTAACACATATTCTATGTTATATATCTCTATTAATATTTCAAATGTTTGTTCCCCCCCCCCCCTCTTTTAAAATTTAATTTTAAAAGAAAAGCTTTTTTAATTGGTAATTTTTATTGACTGTTAGTCTCTAATTTTCATATGAAATAATAATAACAAATAGAAAGCAAATAATAAATTAGTTTTAAAATATCGCTTCATTTCTAGATTTTTCTTTCTTGCTTTTCAGTTGATTAAATATCAAACGAATTAAATATTTTTTCTGTTTTAAATAACTGCTATTTTTATTTCCTTTCATCTCATTTTGTCTTGTATAAAGAACTTAATTTTTACCGATTGTGTAACTTTGTTTTAGGGTTACTGTGAGTTGCGCGTTTTCGCCGCGAGCGATAATTGTTGTATTCTTGACAACACTCATTTTAAATTTTTCCCATTGCTTATTATATAACGGTCCTTTTTACCTGTACGTTTTTTTAGCCCGGATTGGGAATCTATAGTATGCCAAGACATTTTCTCTTGGCGTTTGTGAAATGTGAAAATTTATTGAGATTATGATTTGTCATGGTCATGTGAACCCGCACGCTCGCAGTTGTCAAAAATGACAAATATGTCTTTAATATGTTTGAAAGCGTTTATTTTAGCGTGCTGCATTCTTGTTGTTTAAAAGTGCGCCGTTTCTTGTGTTTTGGAAAATAAAAGAATTAGTCAAGAATATTTCTAAGAACTGATTTCCTTGATGAAATGTCTTCATTGTTTGATTCCAGAATAAAATGTAAAAACGGACCTGGTGTACTATATAAAAATAGAACAGCGATCACGGTCAATCACAAAAGATGTATTATTATATTATATTTTTGCCATCACAGAACTTGGTGCCTTGTAAGAATGTTTTTTTTTTCTGGATAAGTTGTGCAAGTTTCTAAGAAATAATGTGATGGAAAATATGACTTGTATGCAGCGCATTAATCTCTCGAGTTCTAAGTGGTGCGGTGAAGAAATATTTTTTATGTATCTAGTGATTTCAACCTTTATAGTTCCTGCTACCTGTGATATTTTATGTTCAAATGTACGAGTGGTAACGAGATATTATGCTCATAACTAGCGGTTAGTGAAAGTACGACGTAGAATTTTTAAGTTTTAATTTATGTTCCAAATGGAATTTCGAAACACAAAGTTAATCTACAAACAAAATGTAGGCGTTTTCTGCAAAAGTAAAAAAAAAAAAAAAAAGGAAGCCGTCTTTACATGTATATGAAAACATTTAATTTGATTGTGGTTAATTTTGATCACCCCCCCCCCTTCTCAAGAAAAAAGGAAGTGTTTAAAATAGTGTGTCATGTGTCACCAAAACGATTTATTTTGACGATTCCGTGAAGATTTCTTATGAAAATGTTATTCTAGAACTGTATAATAGCAAAATTATGTAAAAGAAGACTTAGTTTCCTAAATAACAAACGAATTTCGAAATGTTAAACAAAAAGGAACTTAGCTACAACTGCATCTGATTTACATAATAGTCTCAGAAATAACATATTTTTTTTCTCGTTATTATTCCTCCCCCCCCCCCCCAAAAAAAAAAGGGAAAATTATTATTTTTTTTTTCTTATAATGTTTTTTTCAGCTTAGACGACAGGTAATGTTCATATATATTTTTTCTCTTTATTTCCTTTTTGTGTTTCATATTATATATTTGTTCGTATGTTATTATTATTTGTAATTGATTATGATATATTTAAACAAGCTTAAGTATTTATAACTATATGTATTTAAATATGACTTCATAAAAAATAATTTTAACATTTCAGTACCCTGCTATGAAAGAAATTCAGACACTTTGGGTTTTTTTTTTTTTTTTTTTTTTTTTTTTTTTTGAGGTAGTCAATAATTATGCAAAAATACAAAAATGGACAGATGACCAGGAGGTTTTGTTTATCAAAACAAAATTAGCAGGTCCTTCCCTAAAATTCTTTCTTGAAAATGAGAAAATTAGAAATTCAAATAAGTTAAAAGTCATTAAACAGGAACTTTCGTAATCCTTTTCTAAAGAATCTCAAACAGTTATTGATATCGAAAATTTGATAACATCAATCTCTTACCTAATGAAAGTGTAAATAATTTTTCTCATAGATTAAACACGTTGACCAATAAGGCTTTTAAAACAAAAGATCCTGAATTTCTTAATGAAATAAAATAAAAGAAACTTTAGCAATGTTTACCAATTGATATTCGAATTAAAATTAAAAAAGAAAAAAAATGATGACTACGATAAAGCCGTAGAGAGAGCAGAGTTTTACAAAATATTTTGTCCAATGAGAAATTAATTAATATTCATAATGAATATTCTAATCATATTGATTTTTCTAAACAGATATCCGAATTATCAGAGAAAATAAATGCTTTGTCATTCGTAACTGATACACAAAGAGATGACAGTAAACAAACCCAAACACGTCCTAGTTTTAAGAAAGATGCTCGTGAGTTATTCAAATCGAAAAACTCTCGAAATTTTGGTTTTAAGTTTCAAAATAAAAGTAACAGAAAAGTGAATATGTGTCAGATTTGTTCTAAACGAGGTCACTTGGCCCTCCAGTGTTTTAAATATAAGAATTTGTGTAAAAGAAAGGAATTGTATGATCAGAGTTATTATAGACAATACAAAAATACCAGTTTTGATAACTCTGGTTATAACCAATTTCATCCTTTGAACGACCAGTGAGACGCAGTACAGCTGATGAGCTGATGTCTCAAAACTGTCATAGGTCATCAGCAAATGTATTTAAACTGTCTGATGAAAAACAAGTAAAGTCGACATATTCACAAACTTCTAAGGAAGTTCAGCTTTGCAACAATCAGTCAACACAGACTGATGAAAAAGTAGTCATTTATAATATGTATGATAAGTGTTCGTTTTTACCCATTATTTCCAGTAAATTTGGTAAATGTGGGCCATTTTTGTTACTGGATACAGGAAGTTCAATTTCAATTTTACCACTCAATTTCTTTAATGAAATAAAAAAAGATATTTCTTACAAACATTTAGCTTCTTCAGTAATTATTTCAACTGTTAATTCTGCAGTTAAATTCTCTTCTTGCATTTCTGTGGCTATCAAAATTGGTAAAATATTCTTTCGGCATACGTTTTATATTGTTGAAATTGCAAATTCTTCGGAATTTGTTGGAATTTTAGGTTATGATTTTATTGTGAAAAATAATATTGTTATTAATCCCAGTGATAATACTGCCTCAATTAATGGTGTTGAAGCACCATTAAAAACCAAATGTAGGAAAAGTCAAATAAATGCAATGTATTTCGATAAAAGTTCTAAAAGTGAGGTAAATAATAATGACAGTAGTTCAAGTGATTTTGTGCATAATGTTAACAGTAATGAATCGCATGATCAGATCTGTGCATATCTTGTGCACAAAGTTAACTTAAATCCATATGAACACAAATTTGTAAAAATTAAAACTGACATCTCACCAAATCAAGATGAGATGCTATTTTGTAGTAATATTTCGTCTAATAATGTGTTAAGTCATGATGCATTTATAAAATTAGATTCCAAATTTCAAAATATCTCGTATCCCAAAATCATGCAAGTTTACATTGAAAATTTATCTGATCATGTTGTTCATTTGACTAAGAAAATGGAAGTAGGTTATCTGTGTATTAAAGATGAAATTGTTGATCAAAATGAACTAGAAAATAATTTAAATTTTTCAATAAATGAAAATTATTGTAATTTTATAATTGCATCTGATCAAGTACTTGCTCAGAGAAAAAAGATCCTTCTATAGAGGATTTTAAATTGGAACATTTAGAAGCAAATGAAAAGAAAGAAATCTCTGATCTTCTCTTAAAATATTACTCTGCTTTTTCCAATTCTCTTAAAACACTTGATCATACTGATCGCATTGTACCTAATATCAAATTTATTAATGACTTCCCAATAAAAACTTTACCATTTAGCAGTCCACAAGCATTTCAGGCAGATGCTAAAGATCAAATAGATAATTTTGTTGAAGCAGGAATAATAGAGAGGCATTGATCTGAATGGGCTTGCCCTATCTTAATTGTAAAGAAAAAGCCTGACGGTTCAGGTAAGCAAAAATATCATTTAGCGTTAGACTTGAGAATGCTTAATTCAGTTATTCATGGATCTTCTTATCCTCTTCCCAAGATTCAAAATATTATTGCTAATTTATCCTCTTATAAATATTTCACTAGCTTAGATTTAAAACAAGATTATCATCAAATTGACTTGCCACCAGAGTTGCAAGATAAATTGTCATTTATATCTGAGTATGGCTCTTATAAGTATAAACGTTTAGTTTTTGGCTTAAAAAATTCTGCCTCAGTGTTTCAAACACTGATGGACATGATTTTAGATGAAATAAATTTGGAAGGTATATTTACATATCAAGATGATTTTATATTTGCTTCAAACACATTTCAGGAAACATTACAAAAACTTGAAAATTTTTTTTTAAGTTTTATCAAAGTATAACTTGACTCTTGCCCCCAACAAATGTAATTTTCATCAGACTTCTACAAACTATTTAGGCTTTCACATTGAAAATCATGCAATAAGTCCTATTCAAAGTAATATTTTGCGAATAACATCTTTTCCTGTGCCAACAACTAAACGCCAACTAAAAGGTTTTATTGGTCTAGCGACCTTTTATAAAAGTTTAATACCAATTTTTTTCTGAAATCATACATCCATTAATTCAGCTTACCAAGCCTAAAGAAAAATTTCGCTGGACACCTGAACATGACAAAATTTTTAATACTATTCAGAAAATGTTCTTTTCTGAACCAATTGTTCAGTTACCAGATTGGGACAAACCATTTTTCTTAAATACTGATGCGTCAAAAATTGCTATCTCAGCTGTTTTACTTCAAGAATTTGATAATAACTTACTACCAGTTGCATATTTTTCTAAAGCATTATCCCCTTCTGAAAAAAATACCCTGCCATTAAGCTAGAATTGGTGGCTATTTACAAAGCAGTCGTTGCTTTTAAATATTATCTTTAAAACAGAAATTTTACCATTTTGTCTGGCAGTGCTCCATTTAAACACTATAAGAAAGTTAGTAACCCTGCGGATATTATAACTAGATGGCTCACTGAGTTATCCGAATATTCTTTTAACTTTCAACACATTCCAGGTTCGTCAAATGTACTGGCAGACTATCTTTCTAGAAATAATTTCAAAAATAATCAACAAACATTAGATACACATCCTGAATTAATATATGATACTATCCACATTCTTCCTATCATTGAGAATGATGAGCATAAAAAAAGTATCTCTGAGTCACATTCAGTTAATTATTTGATTGTTGGTAATTCAGAAAATCATAAAGATCCTTTTCTTGAGATATCAAACCAAACATTTGTTAATGAACAGTTGAAAGATACTGAATTATCTGTTATATATCAAGAAATATTAAACAATGGTAGTTCAGATAAATATGATATGTATTTTATTCATCCTGATACTAAGGTGTTGATGTTAAAAAAAACATTCCACATAACTCAACATTTTCTTATCATATTGTGGTACCACACTCATTAAAAGCTAAGGTTTTAGCAATTTCACATCTTACGCATTTCGGTTTAAAGAAAACCTATGAATTTGTAAGTAAAAGATATTTTTGGAAAGGTATTTATTAGGGATGCACCGAATATTCGGTATCTATTCGGTATTCGGCCTATTCGGCCATGTTACCGAATATTCGGTTAAACCGAACATTAAACTATTCGGTTGAGCCGAATATTCGGCTTGGCCGAATATGAAATTATTCGGTCTGCCGAATATTCGGTATGGCCGAATATCAAAGTATTCGGCCATAGTATTCGGCCATTCAATACTTAATAAAAACTTTTCACTATTTCTACTTTTAACTGTCAATTTTTTAATTTATATTTAAAACAATTAGAAACAAAATCATTTTTAAATAAAATAGAATGTTTTTACATTATTTATTTGCTGTTTGTAAAGTATAACTTAAGAAAATTAAACATGAGAAGGATTAAAATGGTGATTTATTAGGATTCTCCTTAGGAATAAATTATGTGCAGATACAAGTTTCTAAATTTTGTTTAGTAAATAATCTGTTTCTTGCTTTCCCCCAAATAAAAGCCCTTTAAAAGAAAAAAAACAACTTTTGAGATTAGTAATAGCTATCAAGGCAGACAATTTTTGTTCATGAAACCATAATCATAATCAACTTATTGAGTCATAAGTACATTGTATTTCATCTCACTCTAGGTCAAAACTTGTGTGTTCGTTTATTATATTAACAATAAATAAGATAACATATTTTCAACTCACATGCTTTGATTTCTGTAAAATATGATATGATGGGAAGGGTGGAAAATACCACCATTCATAAGAAAAGAACTATGAGCCAAACATGCCTTTATTCAAAATTAAGTTGAAAGTATTTGTACTTTATATTGAAAAAAAATTTGCCTTGAGTTATTTAAAAAGGACAATTATCAGACTGTAAAATTTTTCTTTGACCATTTTTTCATTATTTGATTTTAAAATGTTTGTTTTGATTGGTAGAAAATTTTATTAATTAAAGTTTCATAATTGTGCTTCTTAAATAACTCAAGGCAGATTTTTTTTTCAATACTAAATATTCTTATAAATAGCTCTTGTTTATCAAAATGTAAGTTTCTTTTATTAAATATTATGTAAAACTGTTTTAAAAAGTAACATTTTAATACCTTTAAATTTTAAAATATAAAAAGAATTTGGAAAGCCGAATATTCGGTATTCGGCCGAATAGTTAACTATTCGGCTGACCGAATATTCGGTATTCGGCCCAACAATTACTATTCGGCTAGCCGAATATTCGGTATTCGGTTCACCTGTCGGCCGAACATTCGGCATTCGGTATTCGGCCAAAATCACTATTCGATGCATCCTTAGTATTTATACAAATACATTAAATTATGTTGCTTCATGTATTAAATGTTTGCAACATAAACATCACAAAACACAGCCTGCACCTTTGCAAGCAACGTACACTCCAAAACAAGCAGGTAAATACTGTATCAATTGACATTGTTGGTCCTTTTAGAAATGGTTATTCAGTATTAACAGTAACAGATCACTTTTCTAGACATATGGAATTATTTCTTTTAAAGGAGACTTTTGCTAATAAAGTTGTTGAATCACTATTTAAATATTTTACCTGTTTTGGGAGACCTTGCGTAATTTTGTCTGATCTAGGTTCCCAATTTATTTCTAGTGTTTACAACTTTTTTAATGAAACATTAAGTATAAAAAATATCTCATGCATCAGTCTCGCACCCACAATCGAATTCGATTGCTGAAAGAATCAATTCATCAATTAAAACCCCAGTTAATACTTTATTACTTGAAGGACACTCTTTTGAACATGCATTGTTGATTCACAAATGCTTATACAATGGCTCTACACACTCATCTACAAAATTCTCACCAAACCTTTTACATTTTGGGCGTGAATTATCATTAATATTTGATACATATGACACTCATGCAAATCAGCCATTTCTTGATAATGTTGACACTTATAAATTATTAAAAGAACTGGATGCGATGTACCGAAAAGCTTATGAAAATATTGTGTCTGCTCAACATCAAAGAAATTTAAAATTTTCACAATATGCAAAACTTCGTCCATTAACTGTTCATGATATTGTTTATCTAAAATCTCGAGATAAATATAAACCGAAATATACTGGACCTTATGAAATTATTATGAAACATTCACCTGTTTCATTCACTATAAGGAAATATCAGTATTCGCATGCTGTTTCTTTTAGAGTACATATAGATAGAATTTTACTTGCTCCACCTAGAAATGCATACCTTAATTCTAATTTTAATAAAAATGAAAGTTCTAATATTAATAACAACAATAATAATTATCAGCAGTACAATAGCAATAACACTCCTCAAAACATTATTTCAAGATATAATCTTAGGCCAAGAAAATAAATGTAATGCCACATGTTTTGTGTTAACTGGCCAGGACACAGAATTATGTTTGGTTGTGTACTATGTACTGTATCTTTTACTGGTCTACTGCTGGTTCGGTTCATTGTGTGGAAGATTCTTTATGCAGTGTATAATTTAGTTTTATATTTTGTTTTCATACTAATATTTCGATATTTGTATACTTTAATATTTTGACAATTTTATTTCAAAATGTACTGAAGTAAGTTTTCTCTACACTCTATTAGAATGACATAAAGTACATTTCCTAAATTTTTTTTAATACTGATCAGTTTTGATTTTTAATTTATATATTGTGCATATTTTGATTCTTACATTTTAATATAGGTATTATATTTATGTAAATTTAAATGAACTATAAACATTGTATCAGGTAAATATTTAAAATTTTATCAAAAAAATTCTTTTCAGCATTTATTTAAATGTGTGTTTTAAACAGTGTATGTAAACTGTTACGATAAATTACTTAACAAGTTGCAAGTATTTTCAAGCAACATCAACAAAAAGACAATTCTACAAATAAAAAACTATGTCATCTAAAAATTTGCTTTTACAGCAGAACTATTTTATGTAAGCGTTTACACTTCAAAGATGACGAGGAATATAAAAATAGGTTGTGTATATACATCAAATTGCTTGAAATTAAAAGCAATGACTAGCATATATGCATATATATAAAGACGCCGGCATCAGTTGAAGTTTAACTTTTTGGGTAACATTTTTTATATTGTATTCTGTTTTATATATATCATATACAATTTATAAATTTTATAAACATATAGTTACTCTTATTTTATAAGTATATATTTGGCTAGTGCATTGTACATAGATTCCCAACACCTTCTTTTTTTATTAAAAATTTTTTTTTCTTCGCGAAAAAAAAATATTTTTTGGTGGTCCTTCGAGTGATAATATGTGATGTAACACATGTTCTATTTTATATATCTCTATTAATATTTCAAATGTTAGTTCCCCCACTCTTTTAAAATTTAATTTTAAAAGAAAAGCTTTTTTAATAGGTAATTTTTATTGAGTGTTCGTCTCCAATTTTCATATGAAATAATAATAACAAATAGAAAACAAATAATAAATTAGTTATAAAATATCGCTTCATTTCTAGATTTTTCTTTCTTGCTTTTCAGTTGATTAAATATCAAACGAATTAAATATTTTTTCTGTTTTAAATAACTGCTATTTTTATTTCCTTTCATCTCATTTTGTCTTGTATAAAGAACTTAATTTTTACCGATTTTGTAACTTTGTTTTAGGGTTACTGTGAGTTGCGCGTTTTTCGCCGCGAGCGATAATTGTTGTATGCTTGACAACAGTCATTTTAAATTTTTTCCATTGCTTATTATATAATGGTCCCTTTTATCCGTACGTTTTTTTTAGCCCGGATTGGGAATCTATAGTATGCCAAGACATTTTCTCTTGGCGTTTGTGAAACGTGAAAATTTATTCAGATTACGATTTGTCATGGTCATGTGAGCCCGCACGCTCGCAGTTGTCAAAAATGACAAATATTTCTTTATTATGTTTGAAAGCGTTTATTTTAGCGTGCTGCATTCTTGTTGTTTATAAGTGCGCAGTTTCTTGTGTTTTGGAAAATAAAAGAATTAGTCAAGAATATTTCTAAGAACTGATTTCCTTGATGAAATGTCCATTGTTTGATTCCAGAAAAAAATGTAAAAATGGACCTGGTGTACCATATAATAATAGAACAGCGATCATGGCTAATCACATAAAGGTGGATTTTATATATTTTTTTGCCATCACAATAAACCGCAGCTCAAACAATTCTGTTTCGAACCAGAAATTTTCAGAAATAAAATGTTGCATTTTATATTGCGGTACTTATTTATCTTAAATTACTGAATGGATTTTCTGGGTCGAAAATGAATTGTTTGAGCTGCGGCTTATCTACACGAAATTACGGTATTAGTGATTTTTTAAATTTTCAAATTTAAGGCCTTTTTTTTTTTTTTTTTTTTTTTTTTTTTTTTTTACAATACAATATATAAGTCTATAAACGTATATACAAACATTGTAAGAGAGCAATTATTCTGGAAAAGTATTAAAGCATTTGATTAGTCAATCTACACGTAAAACTTGAGCGTGCTTCTAAGTAAAATTATATTATTACAGGTACTATATTTACACAAAACACATAATTATTTATGATAAAATATTATAATAAATATCTTATTTCCCTTTCAAGACATCAGATCATCTTTAAAAATAAATTTACGGGGGAAAAATCGGCGTTTAGAACGTTACGCAATTCGGACATTCCAATTTCTTATTTGAGAAAGGTGCATTTATTGCAAAAGAATGTTACGGAAATACATATACAGTGAAACTTCTGTTAAAGGCCACCCCTATTCAAGGGCCACCTCTATTAAGGGCCAATATTTTTAGGAACGAAAAATTTTCCCATAGACATAATGTTAAATTTACTCCCATTAGGAGCCACATCTACCCCTCATAAAAGCCATTTTTTTCACATGTGCCTTATATCCTAAACAGGTGCATTGAATTCTTGAACCAAAAGATAAGAGTTCAGTAAACAGTTGCTTTTGGAACAAAGAATGCAAAGGGAGATGGGAGGGTTTAGTAACACAATGACCCATATAAAGTGAGATTACCAGGTGTCCTCACACTTTGTTTGACATTTCAATCTGTAGGGGTTGGCTTAGTAGGGAAACCTGACCCTTTGTTGTGGACTCACAAAGGATAACAGGTTATCTAGAAAAACTGATTGAACATTTACTAAACCTGCGAATGTGTGAATGCATATGGAAGCAAAATGTTTACCATAGAAATTTTATGCTCAGGATTATATAAAATTTGAAACTATGCCACCTAAAAATCAAGCCAAAGAGTACATTTGGATTTGAATGACAAAATCAAAGTTCTTAACTGTCATGATCAAGGAACATCTGCAAGAAAATTGGCTTTACTGTTTAATTGCAGGAAGAATCAAATAAACAATATTGTTAAAAACAAAGAGAACTTACTGAAAGAATATGCAGATTTTAAAAATCGCGGTATAAAAAGAAAGAGAAATGAAAAATTTGGTGACATAAATGACGCTGTAAATCAGTGGTTCAGATGTGCTAGGATTAAAAACATCCCATTAAGTGGTACTTTGGTGAAAGAAAAAGCCATTCAGATTGCAGATCACTTGGCGTAGAAGATTTTTGTGCAAGTAACGGATGGTTGAATAAGTTTTGTAATAGAAACTGTATTTCTTTTAAAACTTTATGCGGTGAATCAGCTGATGTTGATGAAGAATTGTGTGAAGACTGGAAATCACGTCTTCCAATCATTTTGGCAGGCTATGAAGATCGTGATGTATATAACTTAGATGAGACAGGACTTTTTTCCCGTGCCTTACCTACTAAAAGTTTAGTTGAAAAAGCAGAAGAGGCAAAAGGAGGGAAACAAGCTAAACAGAGACTCAAAAATATGCATTAAAATATTTAATTGCTATAAAGGACGTTAAATACCAATAAAAACATTAAAAGATCTTAATAATTTTTACATGTTTCGATTGAATTTACTCAATCATCATCAGAAAAAGAAAATACAAATAAACACAAAAATGGAAAAAAAAATTATTGTAATAATGTAAAAAATATTGTTTATTTGTATTTTCTTTTTCTGATGATGATTGAGTAAATTCAATCGAAACATGTAAAAATTATTAAGATCTTTTAATGTTTTTATTAGTATTTAATGTCCTTTATAGCAATTAAATATTTTAATGCATATTTTTGAAATGTTTTTAATGGACGTATATGAAAACTTCTATTTATAATTAAACAGAGACTCACTGTGTGTTTTTGTGTAAAT
The DNA here is from genome assembly GCA_964019185.1 of Maratus speculifer. Lineage (NCBI taxonomy): Eukaryota > Metazoa > Arthropoda > Arachnida > Araneae > Salticidae > Maratus > Maratus speculifer. The sequence continues at coordinate 341,683,240 of OZ025290.1, read as the reverse complement.
GCTGCTGGTGAAAAGGAAAAGCCTATAGTCATTTTGAACTCCAAGAAACCTCATTGTTTTAAAGGTGAAGATTTATCACAAATGGGGGTAAAATATCATCATAATAAGAAGGCATGGATGACCATAGAACTTTTTAAAGAATGGTTAATTAGCTTTGACAATAAAATTACAAATCAAGGCAGAAAATTCATTCTTTTTTTTGGGGTAATACACCATGTCACTCTGACGAAAACTTGAAGAGTGTAAAACTTCAATTCTTGCCTCCAAATACTACGTCGAAAATGCAACCTGTAGACCAAGGAGTTATTCGCTGTTTTAAATTGGAATATCGATGTTTTATTTTGCGAAGACTCCTTTCTCTTATAGATTCTGATAACAATTCATCTGAAATCATTAAATCTATTACAGTATTAGATGGCCATTAGATGGATTAGACTTGCCTGGGAAAATGTGAAAAGACAGACTATTGTAAATTGCTTTAACAATGTGAATTAAGCAACACAGCTTTAGAAGCCATTATTGATGCTGCTGATTTAGAAAATGATGTGGTTCAACTTTCGAAAGCTGCTGATATTGAATATGATCCAGATTCAGATAAATATGAAAATATGGTGGAATGCTATGATGATTTATCAGAAGATTGGGAGAAAAGAATTATAGATGACATAGATACAGGTAAAACATAAAAATTTATTGTCTTAAATTAAAAAAAAAAAAAATGTGTTACTATTTTTTTTTCAAGAAATGTTTTTTTTTTAAATTATATTTCAGGAGTTCAATCTGATTCAGATAATGATAATGAGGCTGATGAGTCTGCAGCTGTGAATATATCCTGTCAGAAAACGCTAACAGAAATAAATAAACTAATATCTCATTCTAAGGCATTAATAAATGATGCAAATTTAAGTAATTTATTCCATAAAGTAAAAGAATCATTATAAACCAAAATTGTCTCCGAAAAAATTAGAAAAGTAAACAAACTTCAATAGAAATTTTTTTCAATCATGTATAGAGTTTGAAAATGTTAATAAACAGTTTTTTCACCTATATAGGTTTTTATTTCCTTTTTTTTTTTTTTTTTTTTTTTGGTCACCCCTATTCAAAAATCACCCCTCATAAGGGCCAATTTTCAATGGAACGGCAGGTGGCCCTTACAGAGAGGTTTCACTTATATACTTTCAAATTAAACAAAAATGATTTTAAAGATAGATAAAAGAGATTAAGTACTTACTTAACGTGTTTTGGGTGAAAATAACAGCCTTGTTTCGATCGTTACTTTTGGACATAAGAAAATACAGAAAAATTCTTTCTAGAAAAGTCCTTCTAACTTCAAAAAGCTGTAAATTGGTAGTGCCAACAAAATTATAAAACAATCATACATTTCCTTTATGCATTCGCTGTTTATCATTAGAATCTCCTGGAAACAAGTTAAAACTTTTTTTTCTTGGTACATTGGAACAATTAACGTTATGAATGTCCGAAATTGGCCATTTTAGTCAAAATAAATAAATAAATAAAATAAAATAAAATTTTAAGATATTTATGCAAAATTTTTAATATAAATTATATCAATTTTTGTCTTCGAACAGATTTAAGAATTCAGTGAAAATAAAAATTAAAGTGAACGATGATTAAATTAATTTATTCAAAAGCTTAAAGTTATGATGTATGTGCAGTGCCCACTTTTTAAGAACGTCCCCTATAACAAAAGTTTTTTTGAACGGATAATTCTATTCTCTTATTAATAAAGAAACCCTAAAGCAGGTGGCTCACAAGGAAGGTCTCCATACGGGCATACTCAGAAAAATCTGAAAAAATTACAGAATGTTCTTCTTATATAGTTATATATGTTTATAAAAAAAATTTCGGCGGAACCTCCTTATAACGTCCGTAAAAAAATAATAAAAATTTCGTTTATTTGGCGATTTATCTCCGTTGGCGAAAAAACGAAATTTTGAAAAATACGCTTTTACGCTTCGAATACTTTTTAAAGAAAAAATTTTGTATGTTCAATTTATTTAAATAAGTTTAGTTTAAGTAATTTTAGTTTTGCATTTTTACTTTACTTTAAGTGTAATTTTGTCATATACGTTTATATGTACTTATAACAAAATGAAATTAATATATTTTATCATTTAAAACACAATTTAAATTGATTAAAATTGTTCCAAATTGAAAAATACATTCTTAAAAATCTGCTGCATTTTGTTGCAACGCACTCCCTTGCTTGTATAGAAAACGGTTACTTGGCCGTGAAATGGAGCTTTCTCATTGGTTGGAATAGAGATATTATATATAAGCGGTGGAGTGCGTTGCAGCAAAATGCAGCAGATTTTTAACAGTGTTGCACAAGCTACAACACCGCTAAAAATCTGTACCATTTTCTGCAGCGTCACTCCACCGCTTTTATAGAAAACGGTCAATTCACCGTGCTATGGAGCATTCTCATTGGTCAGAAGAGAGATATTCTATAAAAGTAGTGGAGTGACGTTGCAGTAAATGCTGCAGATTTTTAACAGTGAAGTCAACTAAAATCAATTTTCAGATTCGTTAAAATCGTCTGCTTTTGGCGAGGAAATGCACTGCTCGCCAATTCCCGCGTCGCTTTCAGCTTTTCACGCCAATTATTCCAGACTATTTTATTTTTTTACATATCTAATAATGTAATTCCGCCGCTAATTTTCACTGATCCTTTATTACCTTCATGAGTAGTCTAATTCGTATTTTTTTTCAAAAAATTATGTGTATGCCCCCAGTGGAGACCTTCCTTGTCAGTGAGATGACAGGGGAAATGAAGTGCCACTTACAAAAATGCAAGAAAAAACCCGTCTTTTTTAACCATTTGCGGCGCAGAGCATTTTCTTTCCTTTAAGTGTTGGAAATAATGAATGATACCGAAAGAAACAACTTTATTTATAAATAAGAAAAAAAAACTATATTTAATGGATTTAATAAACCGAAATTTTTAAAAACAAAATTCTGATGCTAATGTTGTGTTTGGGAATTAAAATTAAGTGGTTTCATAGATATACCACCAGTGTGACCGTTTTTGGATTGTTGTAAGAAATATGGACTGTTGTAGGGCTTACACAAGCTAAATCAAGCTAAAAACTCAGGCTAAATGATTGTTGTCAGTCTACTGATTCGAAATTAACATATTCTCGTATAACGAAATTTAGAAATGATTGCGAATGATTAAAACAGTTGATTTGAGTGTTTTTTGTTCTTACGAATTATCTTTTTCTGTGTGTCTGTCTTTCTATTCTATAGTATGTTTTTCTTATGGCTTATGTATATAGTATTTATAATATTTTACAAGGTTATATAAGAGAGAACGAAAGTATGAAATGAATGTATGTTAAATGAAGGGATTTGTAAATAAATCACCGATTGTAATATATTTAATTAGGAGCGTTCGTAATTATGTAAATACGTAACAACTATAGTTGTCGTTCAATCCGTCTGTCTGTTTGTCTTCATACAACAATGCAAAAACTACCTAAACGAATCGTTTGAGATTTATAATACATAATTATTACATAATTTTGTCTAGTCATTTCAATTTTTGTGGACACATAGTTCAAATACAGGGGCAGACAAAATTTTACATTACTATCAATGGGAAATAAAGTTTCAAGTGCATTTTAATGGTAATTCTCTCAACTCTTTCGAATATAATAAAATTGAAATGCATCTATGAAATATATACTAAAATATACATTCTGTACAATCTGGGGTGCAAAGAACACTTGTTATTGAAATACAGGGCCACACAAAAGTATTCCATTCCATTAATGGTATAGGAAGAACATTTTTTGGTGCGCATTTTAATTGTATTAAACTATTTAACATTTTATGAAATTGATATACGTTGCTGAGGAATATTACAAAGGTTTTGAAGTTTTTTCCTGTATAATAGAAGCAGATAGTATTTACAGGGACACACAAAAGATTTCGGCTACTGTGTCCGAAATACTGTATACTATTACATCAAGATCTGAATATTTTTAGGTGCGTTCGTAATCATATAAATACGTCTCACCTATAATCGTCGTTCAGTCTGTCTGTCCGCCTGTCTGTCCGTTTGTCTTTCTACCCACATATAACAGAGCAAAAATTGATTAACCAAATCGTTTGAAATTTAAAATGTATAATTTTTGCATGGTTTTGTCGAGTCATTTCAAATTTTATGAAAATTGGATGTATAATTTCGATCCAGGGATAATCAAAAGTATTCCATTAAATTACGGTCAACAGGAAAATATCGTTTCAAGTACATTTTAATGAAGTTAAACTCTTTCGAATATAATAGAATGGACATGAATCTATCTTTTGTTAAAAACATATACTAATGCACATCAACAATATATATTAATTTCGCAATTTTAGGCAACATAATTAAAATATTGGAATTCTAACAATTATCGACCTTAGAAAGTAGATGTTCCGATTACTTTTGTGGAGTGAACATGAATAATAAATATTCATTAATCATATGTTATTTGAAACATGGTAGAGTGAAGCTAGATGCTACATATCGAATTTGTTTCCCAAAATGCGATTGTTTCTATTTTTAATTACACTGACCATCAATGGATGGCAGGACCATCGAATTTATTTTTAGCTTGTTGTCAGTCCAAATCTAGCCCACTTTTAGCTTGAAAAAACGGTCACAATGTATGCCACCGCCCCTCAAAGTATTACGCCAGTTTTTCTCCCGAAATCAAGCTACATATTTCATGTGCCGTTTTGATATTTGCGACCTGCCTAATGTCTTTGATCCGTGACAAACAATGACAGTCAACTAAATGTACCACTTCAACATTTATCTATCAGATAAGTGGTAGAATAAAATTGATTAAAGTTTTTGAATTTCGATTTGAAATTGTGTGAATGGATTTCAAGGAGTATTCTGAAAGTGTTACAGAGAGCGATTTATTGTTATTGTCATGACCCCAATTTTCATGTGGCAAATATCTTAACTTATACATTTAATTTACTGTATTTCAGTTTGGTTGTAAATTTTATTAAATTGTTTAACTGTCATTTAAAAAAAATATTTATATATCATGCAATTATACACATATATTTTTTTCATTTAGAAGGACGTTTTCCCGTGCCCTAAAGAGAGAAGTGAACAAAGATTCAAAAAGAAGCCATTCGATATGAATTCCGAAATGGAAGCGATACCTCTACAAAAAATCAAGTTCTATAAGATGAAAGAAATGGGCATGTTCGTTCAACATGTGTGATCCTTTTCTCAATATGTTTTTGACTATATAGAACTGTTATAAGCTAAACGTAGTTAATAAATGTGGAATACATATTAATTTGAAACATAATTTAATTTACAATAGTGTATATTCAATTAATTCAAATAAATTTATGATATTGTTTTTTTAGTTGGCATATTATGATATATGTAGCCAATATGCATACAGGGTGAGACCGTATTCAACTGAAAAAGTCAGAGATGTTATGATAAGCATCAACAGGATGGAAATTGTCATAGAACACTCAATCGTAAATCACAAAGTTTATCAAAAATACGGAGTTTTCTACTCTGACACAGTTTGTGTTGGCGGTAATAACTTTCAGGAAACTGAAGTAAGTTACAACGAAACTTTTAACAGACATTTTCACCTTTGTATTAAAAGTGATAATATCAACAAAATCAGTGTTGAGTTCAGGGGGTGATCTGGGGGGACATTCTTCCCCCATAACAATAAAATGTCCCTCCCGGAAAATTTGAGATTTTGTATTTTTAATACTCAAAAAATGCAATCCCTCCTGGAATTTTATAATGTCCCTCCCGAAGAAAAGTGTCTGAATTCAACATTGGACAAAGTGGTAGATGTTTTCATTATGGCGTCAGCAATATGCGCTAGACGTCCCACATTTTTGACTGCAATTACCAGCTCATACACTGTTAAAAATTTGATCCATTTGCTGCAGCGTCTCTCCACTGCTTTTTCATAAAGCGGTTACTTTACTGTGTTATGGAGCATTCTCATTGGTCATAAAAGAAATTTTCTATAAAAGCTGTGAAGTGACGCTGCAGCAAATGGGTTAAATTTTTAACAGTGTAAGGTAACAGCGGTTGTTGAGCACCCTTCTTTTACGGAACTTTTCGCGTTGTTATATTTTGCACAAAATAAGGTATATGTCGTTGAATTTTCATTGAAATGTTTTTTTTTCTCAAAATTATTACCGACAACCCAAGTTCAGTAAGGATGAAACACCCTGTATTTGAGACTAAATATGTATATACATTTACTCATGTTAATCATGATGGCTTTCCGGGTACTAAATAAAAATAGAATAATATTGTGATCATAATAGTTGGACATTCTACTTTTGCTCCCGTAAATTGTTTAAAAGACAATCAGGAAAAAATTACTTTAACGCAATCCTAGAAAAGTCCCTCACAAATATAAATGAGAAGGTAATTTTTCTTTGGTGCGCATAAGAGAAAAATGTACGATTACCATGACAATAAGGGGGAAAATGCAAAACTTTCAACCAAATGGCGTAGTATTTAGTGACATTTTATTTATTATCTCATTTTTTAATGGAAATATACATATTTATTAATAAAAACTATACATTGGTTAAATGAAAACGGCTTCACTTTCTAGATGAAAAAATAATACATTTAATAAAATAGATTCGTATAATGATCTATGTTAAATATTTAAAAAAGGGGTTGAAGATTATTTGGATAAATTTTGATAGGAGCCAGTAATTTTACTGTTGTTTTAAAATTTGAGGATGTCAAGTTTCCTGTAAATCTGTGAAAAGATGTATTTTTGTATAAGGAACATATGCACAAACAGTGATTTATATATACGTATGCATATAGATTGAAAATTTTTAATTATGGAACATCAAAACTGAGAAAATCTCATATATTAAAAAATATATAAAAAGGTTTGTATAAAGATAATGTTTTGTTGTTAAGAAGGAGTTTAAAGTAAAGTCCGGGAAATTTTTAATGTAGCCAGTAATTTTACTTTTATTCTGAAACATACTGTAGTTCACAAAAGTGTTCGTACATTTTAAAAATTTGCAAGAAAAAGAAATTACCCCGAAATAAATTTAGAATATGAAATCCAATATTTTTTCACTTCATCTCTATGTTATTCTAAATAACACACAACATTTGTTTTAGTATTGACTGTTTTTTTTTTTTTTTTTTTATCGAAAAATAAAAGTAGAATAGGAGGTAGAGAAAGAACTCGCCACAAAAGTCTTCGTACATGGAAACATTTTTGGACAAACTCATAATTAAAATTATCGTCTGTCATATATCTTTTTTAATTGTGGTGACATTAAAAAATTGTTTGGCTTTATATTTTGCTTCATTGGTCCGTAATATTTTATTTATTATCAAAAAATGGTTCGTACTCGTAAAGAAATACCTAACTGCATTCGAAAATTGATTGTATTTCACCATAGTAGTGGTAAATCAGTTCGGAATATTGCTAAATTAGTTAATTTATCAAATTCTATAACTGCAGTATGTGATAAAATGATTTAAAGAAAAAAATCGGATCGAAAAAAGCAAGAAAAGGTCGTCCGACAAATTATCACAACGTGATCAAAGATTTATAACTAGAAAAATTGTAAAAAAAAATCCACGTTTAAAAGTTTCCCTTCGCAAAATCAATGATAAACAAACCGGAATCGTATTGGAATAACGTTTTATTTGCAGATGAAACATAATGAACATTTCTGGCTCCGATTCGCGCATAATTGCATGGAGAAGAAACAAGTACGAAAAATCATGCGTTAAGCATAGATTATGAAGCACTTTTCAACGCTTCATGAAATCTATAACAAAACTTATTATAACTACGTAATGACTACTATGTTATTTCGGTAAATCTATATATATAAAAGAAAGTCTGGATTTCGTATTAATCACAGCACAAAAAAATCTGCCGAACCTAAAATCTTGAAAATTAGGGTAAAAATACTTCTGATAACATCGAGTGCCGCTAAGGAGGGATTTTTGAAAATTCCACCCCTAAGGGGGTTAAAAAAAGGAACGAACTTTAAAAAAATTCCTTAAAAATCGGCTTTTGTAGTTATTTTTCAACTGATAACATATTTTAGTGTATTATTTCATGCTGAATCGAATAATACCAAGCAAATTCTTTTAAGTTCAGTAGTTCGTGAGATACATCACATTTTCCTGATTTGGTGGTGTCTTCGGCGCAAAAACCTGAAATTTTCAATCCTTATCTATATATATAAAAGAAAGTCTGGCTTTCGTATTAATCACAGCACAAAAAAATCTGCCGAACCAAAAATCTTGAAAATTGGTGTAAAAATATTTCTGATAACATCGAGTGCCGCTAAGAAGGGGTTTTTTAAAATTCCACCCCCAAGGGGGTTAAAAAAAGGAACGAACTTTAAAAAAATTCCTTAAAAATCGACTTTTGTAGTTATTTTTCAAATGATAACATATTTTAGTGTATTTTTTCATGCTAAATTGAATGGTACTAAGCAAATTCTTTTAAATCCATTAGTTCGTGAGATACTTCACATTTTCTAAATTTGGCGATTTCTTCGGCGCAAAAACCTGAAATTTTCAATGCTTATCTATATATATAAAACAAAGTCTGGATTTCGTATTAATCACAGCACAAAAAAATCTATAGAACCAAAAATCTTGAAAATTGAGGTAAAAATACTTCTGATAACATCAAGTGCCGCTAAGAAGGGATTTTTGAAAATTCCACCCCCAAGGGGGTTAAAAAAAGGAACGAACTTTAAAAAAATTCCTTAAAAATCGGCTTTTGTAGTTATTTTTCAACTGATAACATATTTTAGTGTATTTTTTCATGCTAAATCGAATGGTACTAAGCAAATTTTTTAAATCCATTAGTTTGTAAGATACTTCACATTTTCCAAATTGGGGATGACTTCGGCGCTAAAACCTGAAATTTTCAAAATATATATATATATATATATATAAAATCTGTATTTCGTATCAATCATCGTACAAAAAAATCTATTGAACCTACAACTTTGAAAAAGAAATATATAATCTGGTTAACATGATTATGTACGCTATAATTAATTATCTCAATATATATGAAACGCAAAGTGAAATTCCTTTCCGGCCGCTTATAACTTAAGTTCTACTACATATATTTTAATGGAACTTACATTGTGTTTTATAATTTTTCAGAAATTTTGTAATAAATTAAATATAGCATTCTACGTTGTTTAATTGACTACTTATGGAGATGTTTCAAATCATATGAACCCAATTACAAAAGGTTGGCTTTATTTGAAAGGTTCCGCTGAATGAATTTTTGTTTGATTTAAACTGTTAATATGTTGAGCGCTGCGTCATTCATTGGTGACTAACATTGAACTTTCCGTTTAGATGACTGACGTTTCACCGATGACAAACAGACTAAATTATTATATAAAACTAAAAATTACTATGATATAAAAATTTCTTTTGATTCAAAGTTTCTTTTTAAAAAAATTGACCAGCGTAGCGGGCGAAGGCTGCTAGTAAGGATATAAAGCCAAATATAGCCAAATAGATATTCCAGTACTATTGAACAGCCCTGTATTTGATCTGTCACTTAATATACATACTATTAAAATGGGAAAATATAGTTTAGCAAAAAATGCCTAGTAGCTTGACATTTCTCTTTCAGCAATTTATACTAATAGATGGAAACATACTTGAATACTTTGTTCAGCCTTGTAGTTTGCTGGTACCTTTATTACACATCAGTGTTAAGATAAAATTTATTTTAAACTAAAACATTCTTAAAACAACTGAAATCACTTTCTCATAAATCATCATTCATAGGCTCCAAGTACTCAATTCTTTGCGTGGCCCTGTATATCATTTTATCTATATTCTGCAAACATTTCTTAGTAAATTTAATGTAGTTCAGCGTAAAAATGCATAATTTATTTAAGAATCACCTTTTAGTAATTTATGCTCATATTCAGTAACGTTGGCGAGCTCTTTTGGGTAGCCCTGTATATTAACTATAGCATTTACACACACCATATAATATGAATAAATTTAGTGAAACTTATACGCGCATATCATAATTAAAATCATTTTATCCATCTATCAGCTATCATCGAATACATATACAGTACTTCGGAAAGAATGTAATATTTGAAATCTTTTGTGTGTCCCTGTAAATACTATGTACTTTATATTAGAGAAGGCAGTATCCTATAATTTATACTAAGCCTCATTGACATACATAAATTTTATTATACATGAAACAGTTTAATATATTTAAAATATATCGCACACAATTACCCCTTTTACCATTTTCTAATGGAATTCTTTTGTGTGGCCCTGTAAATGAATAATAGCTACATTTTCACCTTATATTTTATAGAATGCACATTTTAGTGCACCTCGTAAAAGCATATAAATTTTAATATGTTTGACAGGGTATAAGATCTTTAAAATTCCTTTGAAACGAATTTTCCCCATAGGCCGTAATGCAATGGGAAACGTTTGATTCTCCCTGTAGATAAACTAATCATGGTAGAAACTTCATTTTCAATAGGGTTTGTGCTAGGGTAAACGTCAATAACGTCCTAAAATTTCAAGTCAATCTGAGTATATTTACGTCAGGTTAGAGCGCGGCCAGACGGACAGACAAACCGAATGCATAAGCACTTTTCAACTTTGTTGGAAAGTGCTAAAAATGAAGAACTTAATCCCAAGAACTTAATTGGAAATGTTAAGCATGGCGGTGGAGGTTTCCTTGAGTGGGGATGCATAGCGGCATCAGGACTAGGTAATTTAGTATTTATTGATAGCATAATGGATCATGCACTTTATTTAAATATTTTTAAATTATCAGCCCAAAATTTGAATATTGGAAACTACTTTTTTTTTAGGATAACGATCCTATGCACACGGCTCTAAACGTCCTCCTCTGACGTCTCTGTAATTGTCCACAAGTTAGAAAGACACTACCCCAATCGCCGGATTTTAAACCCAATAGAACATATTTGGAGAGAACTGGAAGTTAGAGTACGAAAACACGACATTAAAACGAAAAGCCAACTAAAAACAGTAATGATCGATGAATGGATGAACATTGATGCAGAAATTACAAAAAAAGACTTGTTGGATGTGCCAATCCCAAAACTTTCTTCTATCTCATACATACATTTTAATATTAAAAAAAAAAGAGTTACTCATTTTAATGCTTTAATAATTTTAATTCAACACCTTACCAACTTTGATTTTCATCAAATTTCTGCTTCAATCAATTAATCGGAGTAAAAACGAATTCCCGTCTCTGCACGAGCCGATGGATAGTAGAATGATAAGCAGATTTTTTTCTCAAATTCAGGGAGGACCTATTTGCCTTACCAAACAATAATCATATACAAAATGTTTAGTTAAGTTCTAAAACTAACTTCATACACTTTTATGTGGTGCAATATTGGAAATAGCATAAAATTCGGTATTGCAGCGCCCCCTTCCGGCGGATTTTTTTCAGATTCAGGGAGATCCAACTAGCCATAGCCATACACTTACACAAAAAATTTCGTTCAATTCGACGCATAACTTCATGTACTTTTGGTCGGTACAATATTGAAAATGGCACAAAAATCGCGATTGCAGCGCCCCCTTCCGGCGGATTTTGTTTTAATTCAAGGAGGACCAACTAGCCATAGTCATACAGATACAAAAAAAAATTGGTTCAATTCGATACATAACTTCATATACTTTTGGTCGGTACAATATTGAAAATGGCACATAAATCGCGATTGCGGCGCCCCCTTCCGGCGGATTTTTTTCAAATTCAGGGAGGACTAAAGCCATAGTCATACACATACACAAAAAATTTGGTTCAATTCGATGCATAACTTCATATACTTTTGGTCGGTACAATATTGAAAATGGCACAAAAATCGCGATTGCGGCGCCCCCTTCCGGCGGATTTTTTTCAAATTCAGGGAGGACCAACTAGCCATAGTCATACACATACACAAAGAATTTGGTTCAATTCGATGCATACCTTCATATACTTTTGGTCGGTACAATATTGAAAATGGCACAAAAATGGCGATTGCGCCCCCTTCCGGCGGATTTTTTTCAAATTCAGGTAGGACCAACTAGCCATAGTCATACACATACACAAAAAATTGGGTTCAATTCGATGCATAACTTCATATACTTTTGGTCGGCACAATATTGAAAATGGCACAAAAATAGCGATTGCAGCGCCCTCTTCCGGCGGATTTTTTTCAAATTCAGGGAGGACCAACTAGCCATAGTCATACACATACACAAAGAATTTGGTTCAATTCGATGCATACCTTCATATACTTTTGGTCGGTACAATATTGAAAATGGCACAAAAACCGGTACAATATTGAAAATGGCACAAAAATCGCGATTGCAGCGCCCCCTTCCGGCGGAATATTTCAAAACTGAAGGAGGATCTGCTTGCCACAGCCAAAAACATTCACAAAAAATTTGGTTCAATTCTATGCATAACTTCATACACTTTTTGATGGTAGAATGGCGACATACAGACACACAGACAGACATTTTGTAAAAACATGTTTTTTGGAATCTCTGACCCCTAAGACGTGTAAATCCGTCGAAAACCGGAAGTCGAAAAAAATTTCGATAACAATACTTTCTTCTATTGAAGATAGAAGAAAGTAAAAAAAAAACTTGTGAAATGTATTCACATGTGTTTAAAAGCTGTTGTGCATGCTGAAGGACATCTTACTAAATACTAATTTAACAAAATATTACAATATTAACTGATATGTAGCGATTTCTTTAAAGTGTACGAAAACTTTTGTGAGGTAACTCTTTTTTTTATTATTATTGATTTCTACAAAATAAAGTTTTATTATGTATTTAAAATATTTTATGTAATTTTGCTAAGAATAAGTTATAGATCTTATTCTTAAGTACCCATTATGAAATATTCATCTTGTGGGATGTTATTCGGTACTTAAAATATAGAACAGAGATGTTACAGTCACATTTTATTGTAGACGACACAACACATATCACATTATATACAAATCGCAAGACGAGCGCAACTCAATCAATTGAATATTCATAAAAATTACTTACAAGGAAGGTCTCCATACGGGCATACTCAGAAAAATCTGAAAAAATTACAGAATGTTCTTCTCATATAGTTATATATGTTTATAAAAAAGAATTCGGCGGAACCTCCTTATAACGTCCGTAAAAAAATAATAAAAATTTCGTTTATTTGGCGATTTATCTCCGGTTGGCGAAAAAACGAAATTTTGAAAAATACGCTTTTACGCTTCGAATACTTTTTAAAGAAAAAACTTTCTATGTTCAATTTATTTAAATAAGTTTAGTTTAAGTAATTTTAGTTTTGCCTTTTTACTTTCCTTTAAGTGTAATTTTGTCATATACGTTTATATGTACTTATAACAAAATTAAATTAATATATTTTATCATTTAAAACACAATTTAAATTGATTAAAATTGTTCCAAATTGAAAAATACACTGTTAAAAATCTGCTGCATTTTGTTGCAACGCACTCCCTTGCTTGTATAGAAAACGGTTACTTGGCCGTGAAATGGAGCTTTCTCATTGGTTGGAATAGAGATATTATATACAAGCGGTGGAGTGCGTTGCAGCAAAATGCAGCAGATTTTTAACCGTGTTGCACAAGCTACAACACCGCTAAAAATCGGTACCATTTTCTGCAGCGTCACTCCACCGCTTTTATAGAAAACGGTCAATTCACCGTGCTATGGAGCATTCTCATTGGTCAGAAGAGAGATATTCTATAAAAGTAGTGGAGTGACGTTGCAGTAAATGCTGCAGATTTTTAACAGTGAAGTCATTTAAAATCAATTTTCAGATTCGTTAAAATTTCTGCTTTTGGCGAGGAAATGCTCTGCTCGCCAAATCCCGCGTCGCTTTCAGCTTTTCACGCCAATTATTCCAAATTATTTTATTTTTTTACATATCTAATAATGTAATTCCGCCGCTAATTTTCACTGATCCTTTATTACCTACATGAGTAGTTTAATTCGTATTTTTTTCAAAAAATTCTGAGTATGCCCCCAATGGAGACTTCCTTGTTAGCACAAAGAACATCTCTAAGAGAGATGTATAGCGAACACACATCCCAATCTTACATCTTAACTGCAAACTCAATTACTTCACTTCATTTCATGTCTTTTTAGAAAGGAAGGCAAAATATCTCAAGATATTTTGCCGAAGGTGGCAATAGCGCCACCTATAGATACTATAATTTAGGGAAGGCAGTCACTCTGTTACAGCCTCCCCCTCTGGTTCCGCGAACGTCCCGGTGTGGAACCAGTAACTTTCTTTGGTGGCCTACCGCGTTTCTTAATGGGTGTGACAGGCACTATGTCAGAGTCATTACATAGTTTTAAGGCAGAAGTGTGACATGTAGCAAGTGGATCATTTGGACTGTCCATACTTGCTATGACAAAAGTGGTGGGTGATTTTTGAGTTAAAATGATGTAAGGTCCATCACGTTTAGGCATGAACTTCGATGTTTTGTTGTTAGAGGCTTTACTTACTGGATGTAAGTCAACCCAAACTTTGTCTCCTGGAACAAAACTATGTCCCGGTTTCCGACTACGGTCAGCAAATTTTTCCTCTGATCTTGCTTAGATTCAACTTTGTCTTTGATTTCTTTGGTGAATTTTGCGAATTTCTTGAGATATGGAGTAATCTCAGGCACAAAATTATCATTTTGAATTACAGCACGAATGTCATGTTGAACATCATCCGTTGTTCTCAATTCTCTTCCAAACTGCAAGAATGCTGCTGTTTCTCCAGTAGTGTCACACTTAGCAGTATTTAGTGCAAAACGGATTGTTGGAAGCTTTTCTTCCCAAGAGCAGTGATCATTTTCTACTAATATAGCTAATCTCGGCTTGAGATCTCTATTTTTCCTCTCCACAGGATTAGCCTGGGGATGGTATATGGGAGTTGGATTTTGTTTGATACCTAAAAGAAAACAAAGTTGTTGCATCACACTACTAACAAATTGGGGTCCGTTATCACATATTATACGTCTCGGTAGACCATATCTAAGGATAACTTCTTCAAGCAACGTAGTTGCACACTGCGCTGCAGTAGCATGTGTAAGGGCAAACAATTCCACCCATCTTGTAGCACAGTCTTCTACTATAAATATCCACCTTTTACCGTTTTTACTTTTTGGTAAAGGGCCAAAAAGATCAATTGATAGAACTTCAAATCTTTGTGAATACACTGGTGTTTGTAACAAACCGGATGGTTTTTGATTAGAAGGCTTATACCTATTGCATTCAGCACAATTTTTGACATAATTTGCAATGTATGAACGCATTCCAGTCCAATAATACCTTTTGGATATTCTATTTAACGTACCTTCAGCACCGTAGTGACCAGCCGTAGGTGAATCATGGTGTTCTTTTAAAATTTTCTCCCTTTCATGTGATGGGACAACTAGTTGAACTTCTTCTGATTCCGAACTTGGAGAATACCTGTATAAAACTCCTTGATTCATAATATAACCGCGATCAGTCCAGTTAGTATAGTCAAGAGTTTTTTCTTCATCTTCGAAACTTTTAATAATTTTCTTTAATTCTTCATCTTTCATTTGTTCAGCACGTAAATCACTTGATGATTTTGAAGGAATATCAACTATTATAGCGCAAATATCGCAACTTTCTTTATTGGTATGATCACAAGCAGGACGAGAAAGCATGTCAGCTATGACGTTAGCTTTGCCTGGAATATATTCTATTTTCAAATTAAATTCTTGTAATTGCAAAGCCCATCTGGCAAGTCTTCCAGAGGGTGACTTTAAACTCATGAGCCATCGGAGAGGCTGGTGGTCGGATGCCACAGTAACTTCTGTTCCATCAATATATCCTCTGAATTTATTAAGAGCCCAGACAACAGCAAGTGCTTCTCTTTCTGTGGTGTGATAGTTGCGTTCTGCAGCAGTCAACAATCTACTTGCATACTCAATCGGATGCTCTTCAGCACCTTCACCCTGTAGAAGTACTGCTCCCAGAGCATAACTACTTGCATCAGTTCGAATGAAAAAAGGTTTAGTTTCATCAGCTTGTTTCAATATTGGAGCTGAAACGAGGCATTGCTTCAAGGTTTGAAATGCATTTTCTTCATCGGCACCCCAGTGTCATTCCACATTCTTTTTTGTGAGATTACTAAGTGGTCTGGATATTTTTGCAAAGTCTTGTATAAAACGGCGATACCATGAACATGTCTGCAGAAAAGATTGCAGTTGTTTTATATTCTTCGGAGGTGGGATCCTCACAATAGCATCAACTTTCCCAGAATCAACTTCTAGGCCATTTGGTGTGATCCAGTGTCCTAAATATTTTACTCTGGTACAAGCAAAGCTGCATTTTTCTCTATTAGCAGAAAGTTTCCATTTGTCTAATCTTTTAAAAACAGCTTCAAGATCAGCTAGATGTTGTTCAAAATTTGATGATAAAACAATTAAGTCATCAAGATAAGTGAGAATATTTACATCTGGGAGTCCTTTGCGAAAGCTATCCATTGTCCTCTGAAACGTTGCAGGGGCATTGCGGAGACCAAACGGCATTCTTCGAAAGCGATATGTTCCTAGAGGGCATACAAAAGCAGTTTTATCTCGATCAGGTTCATAGACACTCACTTGATAGTAACCAGCATTCAGATCCAGCGTTGTCATGAACTGAGCAGTTTTCGCCTGATGCAAAAGATCGTCCATACGAGGGAGTGGGTAGGTATCTGGTATAGTAACTTCATTCAGCTTCCTGTAGTCTACACATAAGCGAACACTACCATTTGGCTTAGGAATGAGCACTATTGGTGCAGAGTATGGAGACTCGCATTCTTCAATAATTCCTTTGGCTAGAAGATCATCAATTTGGGTTTTACACAATTCTTTCTTTGCCGGTGATAATCTGTAAGGAGGTAGTGATATAGGACGATGGTCTCTGGTATTTATATGATGTTCGACGACGGGTGTTGCTTCTCCCCCTGGTCAAAAGGTATTGGAAAATTTTTCAAGTAAGTCATTAAGCCTTTTTCTTTGTATCTCAGATAGATGCTGACCTTCTGTTTCTCTTAACATAACCGAGTTAACTGTAGCAGTTAGTGCTGAGATTTCAGGCGTCGTAATGAAAGGATCATCAGAAAAGGGAATTTTACGTTTAGGATTGTTCTGGAAATACCAACTTTGGCTTCTCATGTCTAGCACGATCCCCATTTTATTTAAAAAATCTATGCCTAACAATGTTCTATTTCCCTGGGCTTCGGGTAAGGCAAAAATCGTTGTACTAGTTGTACGACCTTCTATTTCAACTGTGATTGTTGCTTGAAGAACGTTGGTTTCTTTTCGTAGTCCATCAGCAAGTGTTATGCTTACACCGGTGTCTTCGAACACAGTTCCTTGGTCACACAGAATCTTGTATAACATTTCCCCAGCAATGCAATGAGTAGCTCCTGTATCTGCGCAAGCAACCCCTGTAACACCATTTACCTTTATGTATAACAAAGGTGTTGCTTGAGTATTGACAGAACAAGATTTGAGATGAAGGGAATGAAAATTTGCTGATTGCGTCTGCGTAGAAGTAGATGGAGAACAATTAGGACATTTGGCTTTGACAAAACCTTGTTTACCACAGCCATAGCAATTTATAATCGGACGCTTATCATTGTTTTCGTATCTTGAATTTGTATATTTTGAAGTAGAATGATTATTTTTATAATTTGAAAAATGTTCGTTAGTTTCATGTTTGGGTGTTTGATTTTTCCAGAACTCTTGACCATTTGAATTTTTCGGCAAAACATGTTTCTGCGCTTCACGCGTTTTTGGATAACTTGCTGACTTTTGAGAAGAAGGTTTAATGTTTTCGTTAATGTCTAGCTTTTCAGCCAACACGACAGGATCATTTAACTTGTCCCAACCATCTAAATAATGATTTTTATATTCATGTGGACACTTTTTCTTAATCTGATCAGCGATTATTAGTTCAGTTAGTTTTTCAAATGAATTGATTTCTAATTCGGATAACCAACCCTCAAAATAATTTCTAAGTTCAAAATAAAAATCCTTCCAAGTAGAATTTTCTCTTTTTTGATGTCGGCTAAATAATACTCTAAATTTTTCTGCTGCCAACTTAAATCTTTTAAGCAATATGTCACGAATATAAGAATAATTTTTGAACATTTCTTCTGGTTCTCTGGCGATTAGTTTACCAATGTCGTTCGGAAGTACGGAAATTAATTGAGAAACCCAAAATTCTTTGGAGACATTAAGCATTTTCATTTGACGTTCAAACATTGTCAAAAACAAAGACATATCATCCTTTTCAGGAATAAATGTTGGCAAGATATTTTTAATATCTATACGCATCTGGTCTATTTGATTTTGTGGTACTGTTGTCGCGGTAGGGTTTTGAGCATGTAGCTTAAGCTTTTCTAGCTCATATGCTCTTTCCTCTGCAATACGTTTATCCTGAATCATTTGTTGTTCTGAAATTTCTTGTTTTTTGCGATCTTCCACGATGGCAATAAATGCCTCTTTAACAAATTGTTCGTCGTCTTTAAGCAGTTGACACTTCATAATTTTCTCACGTAAGACTGATAGTTTATCATCTTTATCTACATCTAACTCTAATTCTGTGCCCAAATTAAACAAATCGATTTTTTTTCCTTTAGAAAGAAACGCCATTTTTCCCAAATTGTTGTTAATATTGTTGATTTATGCTTAAATTAGAAAACTATTAGATACGTGACCCATTAAATAATAAGAACAAAATGACTACCTTCCCCTTACAGGTAAATAAAACATGTAAATATGGATAAATTTTCATAAATAAATGTTAAAAAAAAATACAGGAAATAATTTAAAACATACTAAAATATACCACTAATTTAATCATGAGCTCATGAAAATATTTAGAAGAAATATTATTATACGTTAAAATTCAATCTTTTTACCAAATTAGCTTACCAATGACATAAATCATTCATTTTAAATATATGAAATATTATAGGTAATTCATTGCGAAATAATTATCAACCACACATAAATATGAAAACAACTCGAAATATGAATAAAGAACTTACTTTACATCTGAAAAATAAACAACATACGAAATAATAAAATTTATCAAAATCATTTTTAAACTTTGTGCACAGATTAAAAAACAAAAACAAAATTCACTTACTCAGAATCCTTGCTTTTAAAAACAATATCAAAAGAAATCACTTTCAATTTCAGAAAACTAATGTTTCTTAATAATCTTACTCAAAATCAACATAAAACAAAACAAACAAAAAAAAATTATATAAATACAGTGAAACCTCCGAATAAGGGACACCCATGGGACCGGAACTTTTGTCCCTTAAATAGAGGTGTCCGTTATTCGGAGTTTTTACATTTTTTTTAACTAATCATTCATAAGGACATATAAAAAAACAAAATACTAAAATTGAATTTTAAATGTACCCGAAGGTTATAAATTACATTAATTAGGCACAAAAGAATAGATAATTAATTAATTTAATGTTTTAATTGATTACTTAATTAGTAAATGATTTGTTGAGTTATTGATTTGTATTTTTTACGTAAACGTTTCAAAAATGTAAAAAGTGTAATAATATTTTTAAAAATCTTACTTGCGAAGTAATGAATAAAAAAAGTGACTGTTTTGCAAATTTCAATTTTTCTACTGCTAAACTTTTCAGATATTTATTTACCATACTAATAACTTATAGTTCTTCATTATAAGCAGTATTTGCGAAAAAAGTATTCAACTGCTTTGCATATTTTAAAGCATCTGTAAAGTTCTTTATTTCACAATTTTCCTTTCTCTTTTATTTTCAGAGTCATCCCTCACAATTTTCAGCATTCTTTTCAATATAGACTGAGAGGTGGCAGCACAGACAATCACCTCATCGAATTCACAATAGAAATTCTAGAATCAGTTAAAACTCAATATGCATGTTGAAACGCAATCGGTCTACTAAAATACCTAAAAATCTGAACTCTGAAAATCTGAAATTTGACTAGTAGACTTGCCATTATATTTTCCTGCACTCAAATCTATGAAAATATAGAGAACTGGCCGCAGGATACCCCAATGATAAACCTAAGAATCAACCACTAAAATCGGGTTTATATGTGCTTTCCACTTAGATATGACTTGGCAGACCAATTGTATTTTGATATGTGAATCGAGTTTTAACCGATTCTGGAATATCAGCTGTGAACTCGAGGAAGTTACTGTCTGCACTGCCACCTCTGGCTCTAACAGGGATAAACACACTTCGATTTCTTCATCTGCATTGTGGATAAATAAATGCTCATCAGTTGAGTTGCATACCTCTGTACCAACATAACTGCCTATCTGATAAGTTCACAAAATTCTGTATTTTCATTTTCATCACAGACTATTTCATTATCTCAAATGCAAAAATCAACCCCTTTAACATTTCGCACTCGCCCAGTGTGACTGGGCAGCATTTTTCTTTGCAAAATCTGTTTTTGTCATATCAGTAATAAAGGAAAATAAAATTTGTTATTTAATTAAAGCTTTTTTTTTAATTATGAAGGAATTTTTCTTTTTTTTTTAAGTGGTGTCAACTGAATAAAATTTGTGTTAGAAACGCCCGAGTCGAAAGGGTTAATCTCATTTTCAAGTGTCCCTTAAATCGAGTGTCCCTTATTCAGAGGTAAATACATTACACTTCCTATACCAAGGGACTGGGACCAGAACTTTTGTCCCTTAAATAGAGGTGTCCCTTATTCGGAGTGTCCCTTATTTGGAGGTTTCACTGTATATGAAACAGCATTTGTCTTAATAAATAAAAGAAAATAAAAACTTTTTTCCGCAGCTGGCCAGCAAAAAAAAAAGAGAAACAAACAAACAATAAAAAAAAATAATTTCAACTTTAACGGTAAAAACAAATAAAATAAAAATCTATTTTTAGATAAAGGTTGTCGATGATTCACATAACAGTTAAAACACGCAGAAGTAAATAGGTATTGAACACTTCTAAGAACAAAATCAGATTATAAGTAGAAAACTTTTATATGACGAAATGAAAAAGTTTCAATCACAAACACCAGTTATGTTTAAAAACTAGAAGATATTTTGTTGCTTATGAAGACTGAAGAACATTATTTATTGTCATGTCGACAATATTTTTCAATTATTTCCAATGTGAAGGGTACGGATTACCCTTTTCGAATGCATTTTCTTGCTTTTTTGTCAGGATGACGCACTTAAAACACACAATTGAAGAAGAAGAAAGCACTATTAAAAATAAGAACAGAAGCTTGATTCATTGTAGATTTGACAACACCTTTAAAATGGGTACAGATTACTCTTTTTTTTTATACATTCTTGAATTTTGTCGCGATGATACTACCACACATAACTGATATTAAAGAAATTAGCACAAAACTGGAGTATATCTTGATACTTGATATTGCACATTATATAATAGAACTTTTTGGAAATCACAGGATGAATTGTTCTTGACGAACACGGCACAGAACACAAAATTTCCTTTATTGCCGAGGTGACAATAATTTAGAAGTGGGTACGGATTACTCTACTTTAAATATAATTTTGGAATTTTTGTCAGGATGACAGCAGCGAACTTGACACAAAGACTTTGAAAGCACAAAGATGTTCCGAAAGAACTCCATTTTACGTTGGGCGCCAGTGTGGGATGTTATTCGGTACTTAAAATATAGAACAGAGATGTTACAGTCACATTTTATTGTAGACGACACAACACATATCACATTATATACAAATCGCAAGACGAGCGCAACTCAATCAATTGAATATTCATAAAAATTACTTAGCACAAAGAACATCTCTAAGAGAGATGTATAGCGAACACACATCCCAATCTTACATCTTAACTGCAAACTCAATTACTTCACTTCATTTCATGTCTTTTTAGAAAGGAAGGCAAAATATCTCAAGATATTTTGCCGAAGGTGGCAATAGCGCCACCTATAGATACTATAATTTAGGGAAGGCAGTCACTCTGTTACAATCTTAATTAATGGATAGAACACTACGTTATTGAAATTCGTGAGTGTACGAACACTTTTGTGGGCCATTGTATATGTGTTGTAAAACGTACAAATTGGTCAAAAATTGTAGTTTCATTTAAAGAAATATATAAAAATAAACAGATCAAACAGCATATATTCAAACAGATAAAAAACAGTGTTTACTATTTTGTAAATTAGTCAGTAGAAATCTAACAAATCTCATAAATCTTAAAAAACAAAAAAGAATGAAAATTCAGTATTTGAAATAGCTTATATTGTAAAAATACTCGAGATACATTATTTCAAAAATACAAGCAAAACTAATGAACAAGGAAATTTTTGCCCATGAATATTGCAACTAAGCATAATAATTAATTCATAGAATGCCGAATCTAATCCCAAAAACCAAATAAATAGATAAAATTGAGCAATATGAAGGGGAGGAGTGAACTGACACTGGCCGTATTGATTATTAATAATATATAGAATATAGCTCAATATTTTAAAAGATCTTCATTTGCAACGAATAAGTAGATGTACTATTTAAAAAATTTTTAGTTTTAACAAAATGGCACAGACAGATAAATAAGCAGACAGACGGATGAACTGATTCAACAAAGCGTTTTTCGACTCTATTTGAATAATAGCAAAAAGCATACATTCAAAATTTTTAAGTTATACACATTCACAAAATTAAGCGCTTTATTAACTTTATAGAGGTTATTCATATTACTAAATAGTTTTAGAAGTGTGATTAACATTGAAACATAAAAAAAAAAATATATGTATAAATGAAAATGTATTAGTGTATCAGTCAAGTGTTAAAATTAGCACACAGGGACAAGTTTTTTTTTTCATTTTTATTAAGAGAAATATCAATACAATTCTATTTCCAAATTTAGTCTTTTCTGGAAAAGCTACAGATGATGTTTTTACCAGAAATGCAAGGCAGTAATTTCGTTTGATTCTTTGACAGCTTTCCTCGCTTGCTAATAAACGTCTTCGCATTCTTGTCCCAACGACTGCGCTGTTCTAAAACCTGTTTTTTAAAAATAAAAAGTAAAATAATTAAAGTGGTATATATATTTTTTTTCGTGAAAATAACACAATAATATTCATCTTACTTTTCATTTTCTCTTTAATAAATCATAAACACTTTGTGGGAAAAAGATTCTTTTAAGCAAGTACAGGGTGACGAGTGGTCAGGAAAAAAACACATAAAAAAAGAGAGGCAACTACACTGTTAAAAATTTGAAACTTTTGATGCATCGAGTACTTCACCGCTTTTATAGAAAATGATTACTTCACTGTATTATGGAGCATTCTCATTGGTCAAAAGAGAGATATTCTATAAAAATGGTGGGGTGGCGATGCAGCAAAAGTTCAAATTTTAAACAGTGTACCAGTATTTTCTTATAGAAACTACTTGGAATAGTATAAAGGTATTAAAGAAGGCGAATTTCTCTTTAACAAAATACTGGTTACGTAACACCTTTTTTTGAGAGTGTTTTTTTCTTTTTATTCCTTGCTACCCTAAAGTAGATTATTAACTTCTTCACGACGAGACACATTTGCTTATTTTTTAATCTTTTACCACCGGTTTTTCAAAATAAAAATTTTTTTGTGATGTAATCGTGAAAATGCTCTGATTGAAAAAGGTAAACTTAACAATAAAAAATAACCGGTGAAAATAATGAAGATTCTGAGCAAGAATATTATCACATAAATGGGAAATTTTAGAAACCTGTCGTCAAATTTGATCGAGTATTTGTTGTCTTCAACTTTGATCAGGAATGTTTCAGAATAGAAAACAATAGTTTTCTATTCTGAAAATTCTACAGAATTTTCTAGAAATTTGATTTTGAGCATCTACTTGTGCATTAGGGTGGAGCGAAAAAAATTTTTTTTTTGAAAATCAAAAACGGGTAGGGGCCAAAAGTTGCCTTTATACTAGTACATCAACTGCGTGAAATTTTACCGCTGAAAAAAAAATGGCTTGAGTCTGCGCTTTTGCTCCAAAAATCGAAATTTTGGGTAAAATTTGTCATTTTTTGACATTTTTTCAAAAAAATTAAAAAATTTCTACAGAGCTGGTTAGTATTTAAAAGTGTTGCTTAAACCTTTATATTTATCTGCTTAACATATTTAAACTATAAAACAATATCTGTAGTCTGTATAATTGGAGCGAATCTGACAACTTTTTGTGAAAAATCAGCGTTAACCTCTCTATTGGAGCATACAACTAAATGTTCTTTTGAATGCATTTCTTACCTAGCTGCTTTCAAAACTACTGTGTATATAACTCATAGAGGTGGTTGCATTATCCCACCCGTCTCAACCACCCAATCATCTAGGCCCAGTGTTTTATTTATGTATTGAATTGTTATTTTTTTCCCGAAGACGAGTATAAGTTTTCTATACATCAAAGTAATTTATCTCTTCTTTGTATTCACAGACTTTGGATGATTTGGATCATGCTGGTGTGACCTGCTGCACGTATATTTTTGTACCATGTATAACAGAAGAGAAGCTGAGTAATGTATTGGGTATGTTCTTAATTGAACCTAGTCAGCAGTCTATTATCTTCATTAAAATTTAATGCAATTAGTACATTATGATTGGAAGTTCTGTTATCACAGCATTCTTTCAATCAATTACATTTTGAATGCAATGATTTGCCTAAAAATTGATTGTATGAATTCAGTTTCTAGTATGCCGTCATTTATTGAAGTTATTACATTGGATATATGCTGAGAAGTTAGCTGTTTAATATTATGACGATCGTAACAGAGGATTGCGAACAAAATTTGGGTGTAAAACAACAATATTTCTATAGAAGTTTTAGTATGCTTTATGTCGTTTCCTGTGTTGTTCCGTAGTCTAGTAATTTCTAATAAAATTTAAGATCGATTATTTAGGTGTGTAGTACATTTGGTATAAAACATCCCGCGGTATAAACTTGGATTATACATTTGGTGAGTGAACATATAGACGCTGATTGCCAATCTGTGCTTATATAAAGCGGAAAATTTTATTAACTTTATGAGCTGTCTTTTCTGTGAAGATGTTTTCTAAATTTCTATTCCCCATTCTTTCTGAGAATAGCTTTCCTTATGAATTAGCTTTGCAATCTCCGGCAGAAATTTCTAGTCTGTTCTGAGTATCTTTTTCTCAATTTGAGAAAATAATTTCTCTATTTTATAAAAAAAAAAAAAAAAAAAAAAAAAAAATTGCAATAGGAAGTGAATATTACGTAGACAAAGATTTTCCTTATTGATCCAGTGAATCCATGTAGCTTAGAACGTTTTATATCGACTTCTCTAATAATTGACGCAGAGGAAATTCACTGGAGTTGAAGTAGCGACTGATTCAATATCATAGACAATTCTAAGCTTACCCCATGCAAAATGGTTCACAGTGACAAATAAAATTCTCCTAATTTTAAATGAGCACTTATAGTCGATATCCGTCCATTCCCTCATAAAGTACAATGCATTATAAGTTTATACCCAGGACATTTCACCATCAAATGTTGTCCAGTCAAAAGGAGATCTAAAAGTTAATAGGAAATTAACTGGATACGAAAACACTTAGAAAACGGCATAAAACTAATGCAAAAAAAAAGTTATTTACAACAAAAGCTATTTACGGTTGCTTTACACATGGAGAACAAATTTTCATCGCAATTCTCGCTGACGATCACCATCACATTAAACAGCTCGCTTCTCAACATATAAAAAAATGCAAAAATAGAATAAATGATGGCATACTTATAGTTGAAATATCTGAAATCATCTTTGAAGCAAATCATTACGTAAAAAAAATACAATTGACTGAAAAAATGTTGTGGTAACAGGACTTCCAATCATTATTCATGAACTGAATGTAAGTTTGATAAATATAATAGATGGCTGAATAGATCCCTTTAATAATATTCCCGTGCATTACTCTGCTTGTCTTTTTTTTGTATAAACTGTAAAAATATACATGAAGATAGTAACAGCAGCATGTGGATGCAAAGAACTGATGAACAAGGTGGAAGCATCGAAAACATGCCAAATGTTTATAAAGTAAATCACAAATCAATGTATAAATAAAACACTGTACTAAGATGATCGAATAGTTGGGCCGGATGGTATAGGAAATATGGCCACCTCCACGACGCATGTCCAAGGTAGTTTTGAAAACATGAGCTGCATTCAAAACAACAATTCGTTATATGACCCAAGAGAGAGGTAATGCTGTTTTCTTACTAAAAGTTGTCTGTTTTGCTCCAGCTATAGGGAATAAACATATTGTTTACAGTTTAAATATGTTAAGCAGATAAATATAAAGGTCTAAGCAACACTTTTAAATACTAACTAGCTCTGTAGAAATTTTTTAATTTTTTTGAAAAAATGTCAAAAAATGACAAATTTTACCCAAAATTTCGATTTTTGGAGCAAAAGCGCAGACTCAAGCCATTTTTTTTCAGCGGTAAAATTTCACGCAGTTGATGTACTAGTATAAAGGCAACTTTTGGCACCTGCCCGTTTTTGATTTTCAAAAAAAAATTTTTTTCGCTCCACCCTATTGTGCATTATTTCCCAGAAACGGTTTTGATTTTTTTCACCACTGCAGTCAGGATTCTTGTTGCCGATCACCATTGTGTCAAGTCGCATCAAAAGATTTCATTTTTCGAGAAAACAAAAAATAGCCAAATTGCGAGATTTTATTATTTTTCTTTCAGCGATTTTGTAGATGATGTTATTGAACAACTGAAAATTTTCATGCATAACTTATTACTGGTATTTTCGCTTTATTTTTTTTATATTGAAACACATTCGAATTAAAAAATAATCATCTGTTTGTTAGGGTTTATTTATTGTTTTATTTAACTTACTAAAATGGTACTCTGAATTTACTGGCTTTCTCTCGTAAAGCCTATTTAGAAATAAATTGAGTTATAATTTTTTTCTATATATATTCATATTTGTTTTAATAGTTTCTATAGCCAGCTGTTCATTTGAGACCAATATCTGCTCTTAAAATACAAAAAAATTGGCCACTCTCATAACAGGAAAAAGAAGAACAGTTTAAAATTCAGGGAAATTTAATGAGTTTAAAGCACTATTTTAGACTACGCTACGCATACGAAACTATTGCTAACATTCATATATGACTAGAATTTTTCTTTGATTATTTGCCGCCAACGTTAGTCAAAAGCCAATGAGAAACCTGGATTTAGAAAACATATTTCGTTTGGATAGGATGCTTAAAATTCTAATGCTTAAGTGCATAAAGCTTCTTACTTGATAAGATATATGACTCATATCAAATTTCCTCAATGGCATGAGATACACAGGTAAAAATTCTAGAGAAACGATGCCGCTCATATTTTGCACTTGTTTCAAGAGAAGAATCGCCTCTGCACTGTAACTGTAATCTTGATTGTAAACGAGAACTTGTATGGCAGCTCCCTTCACATTCAAAACATCCTTTGATAAATTAGAACTGGAAAATATAAAAAAATAAGTATTATAAAAAATAAGCATTATTATAAATAAGTATATAAAGTAATAGAAAAATTAGTATTATCTTTAATTGAAATCTATAGAGTATTGCAGATAGAAAACAGTAAAAACAGTAATTTTTGTCGTTAATAGAGTTCTTTTACTAAAGAAATTTGAAAAGTTAACGTTTTCTATTTATACCGTCATTTTTCAGCCATATTCTAAAGAAAAGAATATTTTTAATGATGCAGGTGATAATTAAATCCTATTCTGAATTGAAACCATACACTTTTTTCGTTTAAATCTAAATCGCGGGGAAAAAACAAATAGCCAATTGCATGAACAAACTCTGCATTTTCAAAAAGCTCAATTCAAATTGCAACTCAAAAACCACTCGTCAGAATGAGCCTTGCATATTTAAAGCTTCCAGAAACTGATTTTCGTATAAAACTTCATTAGTTACAAGAAGTCTTATTTTATTCGAAAAATAACTTCAAAATCTTTTTTATTTGACTTCCCCCACCTTCTTATACACACATTCTTTTCAGAATCTAACAAATAACAAACACTCAAAACATTTGTACAAATCAATATATATTTGTTTATAACATTAATAATTGTAACAGCAATAGTAATATTATTATTATTATTATTATTACTATTATTATTATTGTGAGCTGAAAAATAAAGACTTTGGCTTTTTAAACTTGCAAACATAATACCCCCCCTTCCCCAAAAATATTTTTATTTTTTCCAAAATGTCTTGCATCATTAAACGATATTACAATCCAATAATATGGTAATGTTACGTTAATACTTACAATTGAAAGCATTCGTTGAATTCTGGATTATCCAAATCTTCTGTGACAGGAGACGTTTTGAGAGGAACATAAGAAGGAAATAATGTTCCTGGACATAATTCTACTTTAACTGTCAATCGTGACATTTCCAATTTCCGAGCTGGTAATCTTTGACCTTTCTGAACTGTAACAATAAACGATTTCTTAAGAAACATTTTATTTACATATTACATTTTATTTGCATATCTTATTTCATTCAAATATAAAATCACAAATATTGATATTCGAAAACATTTATTTGTTTATTTATTGAAATATTTATTTGACTAATAAACCAGAATATTGTCATGCTAATTTAAATTGCAATTGAACCCTTTTAAGACGTGTTTCAAAACAGTAGAAATGGAATAATTTAACAGTTATAGTTGGTTAATTTAAACTGATATAACTGGTACAATACATTGCACCATAATAACATGAAAATATCGGAATTCACATGATTAGGTGTGACAATAGATATAGCAGTTAAATTATTTCTTAAAGCTGGAAGCAGCAATGCTGTTACCAATTTTATGGAGTAAAGTTAGAGGTTAGACAAAGTGCTTTATAGTGATAGAATTTGGACACAAGTTTAGATTAGGAAATGTTTTTCATTCAAACGTTACTATTTAATTATGTACTTATAAATTTTAGATTTTGGAAAGTGTGGTTTGCCTCCTTTTCTATATGTCTTAAATAATCAAAGTGACACTTTGAAGTAGGGTCCTGTGCAGCTCTGGTTGTACCCGACCCGAACCCAAAAAGTCTGTTTAACTGAAAAAAAATCAACCCGAAATTTGATCCGAAACTAAAGTGGCAGAAAATTAATCCATATTTTATTACAATTATAGAAGCGTAGTTATTAGTTAAATGTTTAATATCATTTTTTGTATAAAAATTAATAATACACTCATTAATGTTTAAATATGTAGGGTTTTTTTTTGTTGTTTGTTTGTTTGTTTTCAATTGACAATACTCAAAACTTTCTTTTGAAAATTCGGCCAATTCAAACCCTAACCAAAGAATCAAAACTCAACCTGAATCCGAAACATTTAAAGTCAACTTGACCCGTAACGACAAAAAATATAGTGGCAATTCGATCCTGTTTAAGAAAACTAGGATTATACAATTTGATGCAGGATTCTGACTCAAAGTAAAATAAAATTATACATGGAGTAATATAGACTCTTTTTTTTTTCTTTAAGGAAGGCATACATTAGCGTGAAACTATCGAATAATAGCATGTTGAGCTTATAAGTAAACAATTGTAATTTCGAACATCATATGTACGACCATCAACTCGTGGGACATGATACAGTAAAACTTCCCTAAAACAACCACGTTTTGTTCCGATGAAATTTGGTCGCTGCGAGATGTGGTCTCTTAATGGAGGTCATATTTAAATCTAGATTTTAATTGTTGAAAAAAGGTAACAATTTATGTCACTAAAATTTATTTTTTCAAGTTAGAAAAAAAAATTTAATTATAAAAACAAAAGTTAGTTACTGCAGAGTTTAAAAAATAAATGCTCTGACATTTGTTTTGATTTTGCGATTTTGTCATTTATAACTTTTATTTCCAAATCCTTTCAAAGTTCCGTAAATAAATACTTTTTTTTTTCTTTTTTTATTAATGGGAACAAAAAAAGACGATTTCATTACTTTATCTATTTTTTGAGACTTTTCTGACAGAATAGGCCAATGGGGGTTTATTGACTGAATCTTAATACGTTATCAGAGTTAAATTTATTGTTTAAAAAGGCACAAAGGAGTTTAAACAATTAAAAATGTCCGAAATATTAATTAAAAAATTAACTTAATTTAGAAATTTAGTGAATAATACGCTATCCGGAATTATTTTTCTATTAAAACTTTCTTCAAGCGATCCGGAAAAAACGGAATTCTTTTCATTTTCTTCAAAAAAATTGATCGCTCATGAAGGGTGTTCAACTAAGATGATCTCTGAATGGAGGTAAAATTAATATTGAGCCGATGGGAATAAATTTCGTTCGATGAAAAAAAATGGTGCTAATATGAAATCGTGGATAAAGACCAGGATGTGGCAGCACAACCAATCACCTCATCGAGTTCATAGCTGAAATTCAGAAATTAGTTAAAACTCAATTCGCATATTAAAACGCACTCTATCTGCCAAGTCATATTTTGGAGGAAAACGCCTGAAAAGATGTTTTTAGCGATTGATTCGTAGGTTTTATATTGAGTTTTCCTGCATCCAAAGATATAAAAGATGGGGGACTGGGAACAAGAAAATACTATGGAAAAATCTACGAGTTAAACGCTGAAATTGAGTTTTCAAATGTTTTCCACCAAGATATGACTTGGCAGACCAATTGCGTTTTCATATACGAATTGAGTTTTAACTAATTCTGCAATTTTTGTCATGAACTCGATGAAGTGATTGTCTGTCCTGCTACTTTTCGGCCTATATCTACGATTTCGTATTAGCAGTATACAGCAAGTATTAATAGCCGAATAAATCGTCAACGACTTCGCTATTTGAATTAGTATTTTTTCTTATTATTTCAGTGTTTAACATGTTCAGCATTCGACAGTTATATTAAATTTGTGTTTCTTTTTTTTATTTGTTTATTTATTGATGAAGTTTAATTCACTTATAAATGTTACCATCGACGATATAACGTCAATGTCACTTACGTACATGTTTTTGCTCTATAATATAGATTTACATGTAAAACTGTACTCTGAGTTTTGCGAATTGGACTTGCATGATGTACTTTGCCGGTTTACCTATCACATTGTAATGTTGATGTGTATGTAAAAAAGGGGAATGAAAAATTAAATGTTAAAGTTATAAAGCGTATTGAAAATGTGTTCACAATATTAGGTAAGTCTAATATATATATATATATATATATATATATATATATATATATATATATTTAATAAGAGGGGTAATAATGCTCATCCAGACGACAATAATTACCATAGAACACGCGGTAGCAAATCATTCATATCAATAAATTTAAAAACTCCTTGGTTAATGATTTCTCTAATATACCTTATGTTGTAAAATGAAATGAAGTGAAACTAATTGAACGCGTAAATTAAGAAAATGAAAATATCGTCTGATTTTATTTATTATCTTTCGAAGAACTTTGACAAGTGTAAGAGAACGATTGAGTTCTCTGGATGTAATGATGGATGTGTCTTTTACATGGAATTAAACGACAATTTTTATAATATATGGACTTTTAGATTAATTTGAACTTAGAATAAGTTTATCTTAACAGATGAGATGATTTTAATTCAAGAGCTCCGCAGGCATCGCGTAGATGCAACCCGCAAATGAAGACTTGCATGGTTAGTAAGTAATTCTTGAACTAACCCTATTTTCGAATTCTAACATTCTGGTACCCTCGGTTCGGGACAGGAGTTTTTGAATTTCAATTAATTCTAAATGAAAAAATGAATCTGAGTAGTTTGAAAACTCAGAGAAAAGGACTGAGAGCTGCTTTTACTCTCACGTTTAAGAAAATTGAAACTGAATTAACTAAAGAAACATGTGAAATTAAAGAACTTTCTATTTTGAAAACTCAACTGTTTGATAAATTTCAACGGATGGACACTTGTCAAAGTAAAATTTCGGAAATATTGTTACAAGATGAGGACGAAAAATTGTTTACCGAAGATTTTGAAGGTGCTGAAGAATATCGAGAAAAATATATAGAAATATGTGCACGTATTGATGAAAAGATACAGGTTTCTTCATCTCCTGGCGAAGAAGTAAAACGCAAATTTAAATTACCGGAGATCGAGCTGAAAAAGTTTAACGGCGAACCAAAGGAATTTTTATCGTTTTGGAGCCAGTTCAAGAAAATACACGAAGACGATTCTATTGCCGCTGAAGACAAGATGCAGTACCTATTCCAATGTATGGAACCGAAATCAAAAGCGGAGCGTTTAATATCAAGTTATCCAGCTACCGCGGAAAATTATCCGAAGGCTATCGATCAATTAAAACAGAGGTTTGGACGAGATGATCTTCTTGTGCAAATTTACGTTAGGGAATTATTAACCCTCGTAATGAAAAATGCCACTGCGCCTAAAATGAAAGTTGACTTAGCCTCTTTATACGATGAATTAGAAAGCAAACTTCGCGCCTTAGAAAGTTTGGGAAGAACTCAAGAGAAGTATGGAGACTTTCTCATGCCCTTGGTTGAGAGTTGCTTGCCTGAAGAAGTTCTTTTGACCTGGGAAAGAAGTCGAAATCACGATACATATTCCAGTGAGAATTCCAGGACTTTAAAAAATCTGATGGACTTTCTACGCCAAGAAGTTCAAGGAGATGAAATGGTGTTTTTAGCAAGAAAAGGTTTTGATTCTATTGTTAGAAAAAAGAACATTTTATCTGAAATTATTAGCAAACCTGATCCAGCTACCGCATCTGCATTGGTGAGTATAGAAAATAAAGGTAAGAAAAACAATTGCATATTCTGTGATAGGTTTCACCCCTCTAATAAATGTTTTGGGGCTAAAAAAATGTCTTTAATTGAAAAACAAAAAATTTTGTTAAAAAAGGGGATTTGTTTCACTTGTTTGCAAAAAGCTGGTCATCTGAGTAAGAATTGTAATATTAAAAATAAATTAAAGTGTAATTATTGCCATAAACATCATTTTGAAATAATGTGTCCAGAACAAAATATAAATAATAATCAAAATGATACTTTGAAATCTGAAAATTCTCTTTCTAATTGTAGTAGAAATAAAGTTGTGTATATGCAAACGCTTGGCGTGCGCATTCGATCGCAAGGTCGCCAAAAAGTCGTACGCGCACTGCTAGATTCAGCGAGCCAAAGTAGTTACGTAAGCGAGAGAATAACGAAATCACTAAAAATGCATCCTATAAGAAAAGAAATAATTATTCACGCGCTGTTCGGGGGGGATGAAACGAAACCTAAAAAACATGATGTGTTTTCTGTAGAAATCAGTGAATTAGATGGAAATAATGCGTTTTGTTTTGAGGCATTTTCCGAAAAAAAGATTTGCGGATTTGTACCTAAAATTAAAGATTATAGAATATTAAATGAATTAAAAGGAAATAAAATAAATCTATCAGATGATTTTTGTAAGGAGTCTGAAATTGATCTTTTGGTGGGGGCTGATATGATAGGAAAATTATTGACAGGAAATTTAATTCAATTAAATTGCGATTTGACTGCCATAGAAACCAAGCTCGGTTGGACAGTAATGGGGAAACAAATGTGTGGCAAGAAACATAACGTTTTGACAACATTGTCTATGTACGTTAGAAATATTCCTTTGAATGAATTATGGGAACTTGAAACCATAGGAATTTCTGACCCCATTCAGAGTTTTGAAAAACGGGAAAACTTTGATTTAAACGATTTTAAGGAAAAAATGAAAATTCTTCCCGATGGCAGATATGAAGTAGGGCTTCCATGGAAGTGTAATTTTAAAAACTTGCCCGACAATAAAGTTTTAGCTTGGAAGAGATATGAAAAAATGATCAATAAATTGAAATGTGGGGGATTTTTCGATGAATATCAGGAAGTATTTAAGAATTGGGAAAAAATGAATATTATTGAACGTGTTCCAGAAAATGAATTAAGTAATAAATGTCATTATTTACCGCATAGGCCCGTTATCAGGTTAGATAAGGAAACCACAAAAATACGCCCTGTATTTGATGCATCTGCTTCTGAGAAAGGGAAACCCTCGTTAAATGAATGTTTGTATAAAGGCATCAATCTTATAGAATTAATACCTGATATTCTTGATCGTTTTAGAATGTATCCTATCGGTATAACTGCAGATATAGAAAAGGCTTATTTAATGTTATCTGTTATGCCTAAAGATAGAGATTTTCTTAGATTCTATTTCCCATGTAATGAAGGACAATTGATTTATAGACATTGTAGAGTTGTATTTGGTGTCTCTTCTAGCTCTTATTTATTAAGTGCATCTATAATGCATCTTTTAGAAAATAGTCCTCCTGAATATAAGGAAACTGCTGAAAAATTAAAGTGTTCATTTTATGTAGATAATTGTGTATCAGGTGTTTCTAACATTAATGAAGCTGAAATGTTTATTGAAAATGCAAAGTTATTAATGTCTAAAGGGTGTTTCAATTTGCGTTGTTTTGAAAGCAATGTAGCTTGCAAGAATGTTGATAAACATACTGGGGATACTTCAGTTTTGGGGATTATTTGGGATTTAGATAATGATTCTTTGAAATGTTGTTTAGATTTAGAAACATTAACGTGTGAAAGGAAAATTACTAAGAGATTAATTTTGAGCATTGTGCAAAAGATTTTTGATCCTATCGGTTTATTCTCTCCTGCTACATTGCTTCCAAAATTATTGCTACAAGACTCATGGAAACAGAAAATTCCATGGGATCGAGAATTACCTTGTAACATTGTGAATGCTTTTTTGAAATGGTTGAAGAATATTGATGTTTTAAAAGAAGTAGCTATACCTCGATACTTAGAAATTAATGCTTCATCTGAACTTCATGTTTTTGTTGATGCGAGTAAAGGGGCATATGCAGCATGTGTCTTCGCTAGATCAATAATTGATTCCGATGTCAAGGTTACGCTTGTTAGAGCGAAGTCTAGGGTTGCTCCTCTCAAAACTTTGAGCATGCCGCGTTTAGAGTTAATGGCTTGTTGTATAGGTACTCGACTTGCGAGTTCTATCATCAAGGCAATAAATATGCCAGGTCTGAAAATCACATTCTGGTCAGATTCTAC
Organism: Maratus speculifer; assembly: GCA_964019185.1. NCBI lineage: Eukaryota > Metazoa > Arthropoda > Arachnida > Araneae > Salticidae > Maratus > Maratus speculifer. Next base: position 341,648,066 of record OZ025290.1, on the reverse strand, counting down.
TACCGCAATTTGGTGGATAAAGGAACATGGGAATTGGTCGGTTTTCGTGAGCAACAGAGTCAAAGAAATTCGACAGATGTCCAATATAGAGTCATGGAAGCACGTTCCAGGAAATTTGAATATAGCTGATATACTTTCACGTGGATGTTCTCCGCAGAAAATGCTTGATTCGCGATGGTGGGAAGGTCCTAAGTGGTTAAAAGAAAATCCTGAATGTTGGCCAATTGGCGCGATTGACTGTCAGCCAAAAAATGTTGATTTAGAAAGAAAAAAGATCGAAATTACGAATATTGATCTAGCTAAAGACGCACCCCTTTGGCTTTTAGATAATATATCTAATTATGATAAGATGATAAGAATATTTGCTTGGATTCTGAGATTTGTAAATAATTGCCGAAATGTTGCTAATAAGTGTAAAGATTCTAATCTTACTCAAAATGAAATTGAAAATTCTGAAAAATATCTAATCCGTTTAGTTCAGAGCTGTTATTTCTATAATAAAAGGTCATTAAATGATATTGTAACATTCACAGATGATAATGGAATTTTAAGAGTTAAAACTAAAATAACTGAAAGAAATGACCGAGAATCATTTTTGTATCCAATATTGTTACCAGGCAAATGTGAATTTACTAAATTATTGATTAGATCAGTACACCAAAAGAATTGTCATGCAGGTATAAGAACAATGCAATCTTTAATAAGAGAAAGATTTTGGATAATTAGAGCTAGAAGAACTATTAAAAATGTATTGTACGACTGTATTGCATGTAAACGTTTTAAGGTAAAGTCTTTGTCAAGCGAACCAACACCTTTGCCACCAGATCGCGTTACAGATTGTGCTGTCTTTGAAATTATTGGAGTAGACTTAGCCGGGCCGTTATTTCTAAAAAATGGCGAGAAAGTTTGGATAGCATTGTTTACTTGTGCCGTTTATCGCGCGATTCACCTTGAACTAGTCAATTCGCTATCTTCTGATGCTTTCCTGCTAGCACTTAGACGTTTTATAGCTAGACGCGGTAGGCCCAGCACTATTTATTGTGATAATGGAACAAACTTTAGGGGGGCTTCCAATGAACTTTCAAAATTAAATTGGGATAAAATTTTAAAAGAAACCATGACGCATAAAATTGTTTGGAAATTTATACCTCCCACCGCAGCTTGGTGGGGAGGCTGGTGGGAAAGGTTAGTTCGCATTGTAAAAGAATTGTTAGTACGTACTTTAGGTAGATCTGTATTGACTTATGAAGAATTGAATACACTTATATGTGATTGTGAATCTGTGATTAACTGCAGACCTCTAACCTATATCTCAGAGGACCCACTGGAGCTAGTACCTCTCACACCCGCTATGTTTCTTACTGAAAACCGAAGTTTCAGCAATTCGGATATTATCGAATTAGATTCTCAAAGTTTAAGGAGAAGGTTGAATTACAGAGCTAAACTTCTTACCGATTTTAGGCAACGTTTTAGAAAAGAATACCTCAGCGAATTAGTTCAAAAACATACTGAAAAATATACACGTGAACCGCGAGTGGGAGAAATAGTCTTAGTTGGGGATGATAACAAAAAACGTTTATTTTGGCCTTTAGCAAAGGTGATTCATTTAATTCCAGGACGGGATGGTAAAGTTCGTGGTGTTAAGTTGAAAACTCAGCACGGCACGGTTTTACGTCCGGTGCAGCGCATCTTTCCTTTGGAAATATATTCGAATGAAATAATTGAAATTGCATCCAAACCGTCGGGTGAAGAGAAAACTAGTTCCAGTGAGCATGATGATCATGAAAATGTGTCTTCTCCTGATAGTGTCATACTTAAGAAATATACCTCTTCTGGAAGATGTGTAAAAGCTCCAAAGAGGTTGGATCTTTTTAATAATAATTGTTATGTATTTGAAACTCTCCCCAAGTTTCAAAGGGGGGAGGATGTTGTAAAATGAAATGAAGTGAAACTAATTGAACGCGTAAATTAAGAAAATGAAAATATCGTCTGATTTTATTTATTATCTTTCGAAGAACTTTGACAAGTGTAAGAGAACGATTGAGTTCTCTGGATGTAATGATGGATGTGTCTTTTACATGGAATTAAACGACAATGTTTATAATATATGGACTTTTAGATTAATTTGAACTTAGAATAAGTTTATCTTAACAGATGAGATGATTTTAATTCAAGAGCTCCGCAGGCATCGCGTAGATGCAACCCGCAAATGAAGACTTGCATGGTTAGTAAGTAATTCTTGAACTAACCCTATTTTCGAATTCTAACACCTTACATCTCATCTTTCTGGGTGGATTTGTTGTGTCACGATGTAGTCCAAGAGTCGATATCACAAAAACCTAAAGTATCGAGCAAAAGAAAAAGAACCTTTATTTTATGGAAGTGTAGTAATAGGGAATCTAATGATCCATGTCTGACGGAATCAGGCGGTGCATAAGCCAAAAATTAACAGCGTTAGGGGTTGACACATAGGCTTAGCATTGTGTTTTACGGCACCCAGTTTTTTACGTTTTCATACTTTTGATTGAAGGACAAACATAATGCTAAAGCTACGAGTCAACCACTAGTGGTATTAATTTTTGGCTTATGCAGTATTTCACTTCCGGCAGGCATAGATCATTAGATTCCTTATTACTACTCTTCCATAAAATAAAGATTTTTTTCTTGTTCTCTATATCTTATGTTGTTATGCTGCCGGCTCTTGGACTAATGTATCACTTTTCATTGGTTGCTAGAACTTGGTGGTCTTTCGGTGCTGTGCTTACTGATATTTGGGTTTTCACCTTGCATTCAATTGCCCCGATTCTGATTTTATGCATTAATTTTTACACTGATGCTGTGTACTCACGAAACGTATACGTCTGTTCATGTTCAATTTGTTTTATTTATTATGTGTTTAAACGTTGACTTTTAATGATTTAGTTTCCCTCACAAGTTTTTACTTAATACCTACATACACTAAAATGCAATGGCAAAAAACATCTAAATGGAATGTTAGTAATGAAAATAAACTTTAAATTGCTATGAAATGACATAGAATTGTTAGTTTAAGGGCATATAAACGGCACCTTTCCTAAAATGCTTACGCAGTTAAATTTATAATAACGTATTTTTTTTATTTACTCGCCAACTTTGTTATGTATTGTGAAATGAAACTACAGTAATGAACGTTTTGTATAATAAACAACTGTATTGAAACTAATGGCCAAAGCACTGCTGAATAATGAAGCAATGAAACTTGCAAAACAGATTCTCAATTTCCGAGGTTTGTTCATGATCGTGATCTTGCCAGACATATTAAGAGTTCAATTCTTTTTTTTAAACTTATATCTAATTTTAACGATTGTAAATCATGTAGGAAGATCATTTGAAAATCTCTACTGAACTGCCTTTGCATTTCAGCTAAGTTTTGCGAGTTTCTAATGGCATTTTAGAAAATATTTTTTTTTAAATTTAGTCTGGTTTAGCTAGTATTTTAAGTTAGTTAAAGCTGACAGGAGAAAAGAGCGTGCCTGTTTTTGGAAATTTAATTGTGTATACATTGTTTGTCTATATAATAACTGAATAAGTATAATACATTTAATCATAAAAGTTATAGCATGAAAATCAAAAAGAATTACCACAAATATGCAAGTTGACATAATCAGTTCCAGATGTTTTATATCCAGCTTGAAAAGCTATGTGACCCAGATATTCTATCGGAGAAACCTATTTAATAAAAACCTTCTGTTAAACATTGAGATAATGATTTTGGCATGGTTGCTCAGAAGCTTAGCATTGATAAGTATTTTATTGATGTAAATATTAAATGAGAACAACGATCGCAATTTAAACACTACTTGCAGTTTCAAATACCTTTGGCAAACATTTGTGACTTCTAAGCAACCATGCTAAATACAGAATTAAAAGGTGCAGGGATATGCTTGAACAAGTAAGAAATAAATCAAAAATCGTTTAGTTCAGAAATGTCAAAACTTTTTATACGCGTGTCAAAAAATAAAAAAACATCCATCAACACTGTAACGTGCATGTAGTAGATTTCGAGGAACTAGCGTTGGCTGGGTTTGAATTTGTAATCTTATGTATTATAGACGGGAGTCGTAGCTTAGAGCAAAAGTCTAGCTTAATTAATCTGTGCCTGTGATTCATCGTAAATTGTTCATTGAAATGTTGTTGACACAAAGATCTTGCTACATATTTCCAGAGATCTTATATCAACAGTGGTTTGCACTCTTTCGCTAGTTGCTGTGAGGTGAATTCGTTGTGAGGCTGCCCTTTATTAATAGGATTGTGTGTTTCTTTTTCGGATCCCCAGGTAGTCAAGAAATTGATGGTGCCTGGGATTGAATCTGGAATTTACTTTATTGAACAAGGGCGTGCCGAGCCAGCGTGCAAAGTGTGCACCGCACACAGGCGCCAGAATAGTAAAGGCGCCAAATATTTTAGGCAAAGCTGAAATATTTGAATAACTTTTTTAATTTATTAAAGCGGTATTGTAAATCTAAAATGCTTATTTCTGATACATTTCTGAGTTCATTTTAATTTTTAAAGTATATAATATTAGCATATCTCTTCAGCGGTTTCGCCGTGGATGAAGGGAGGGGGGAGTCTCAAACTGAAGGGCACCACTGTGGCGAAAAGTCATGGTTGAAAGGCGCCACTGAATTCTTAAAGGCGCCATCAAGCACCTGAAATACATTAAAAAAAGCCAGAAACTTTAAAAATTTGGAGCAACTACTTGAATGTTGCATTTGACAAATGCTGCTCTACACTAGGCCTGTCCAACATTTAAGAAAGCAGAAGCGCACTACAACTGCTGGCAAACATGGAAGGGCTCCATTATTAAAAAGATTGAAACTATGCAACATTTCTCTTTTATTGTAGTACTAGAGCGATATACATACTGACGGTATATAAACAAGTAGAATTTTACATTGCACCAGTGGCGTAGCTAAAATGGGTGACACCCGGAGCGGATGTAAATGGTGTCACCCCCCCCCCCCCACCGATTCTTTCAATTCCAAACCAGCGTTAATACAACAAATAAGCATACTAAGCATTACTAATTTACCTTTTGTCCTCCTGCATAAAAAAAGACGACAGGAAAAACTAGAGAAAATTGCGTCCGGGGCAAAGTTAGAATTTGGCGCCCCTCTCTGAACTTTTTCTTGTACAGGCCGAAAATGACATTTGTAGTATAAATCTGGCGTCCTCAAAATTTTCGCGCCTGGGGCGATGCCCCTTCGCCCCCCCCCCCCCCTTTCACACGGCGCTGATAATCCGCATAAATCAATGTGGTGTCTATAATTAGAAGATAAGTGTTTATTTTAGAGTTAGCTTTTTCTACCTGTTCGTTGGGTAGGCTGGTTTTTGTTTTCTGGTGCATATGTTATTTAGAAAAATTTCACATTCTCAAAGAAAAGAAAATTAACTCTGATGCATCTTGCGCTAGAATTTTCATTTTATTTCAAAATTCTTTTAAAAAATCTAATAAGATTATATATATATATATATATATATATATATATTGATTTGCAGAAAAAAAAAGATTAGGTGTCACTCCCTTACAGGGTGACACCCGGGGCGGACCGCCCCCCCACCCCCCGCTTGCTACGCTTACTGCATTGCACAATGGTAAAGCAACATAACTTTATAGGTTATGCAGATTCCTATGTAAAAGTAAATTGCTGAAAAAGAGACAAATCAATCATATCAATCGGCAACATATAACTGAAACAATTAATAAATAAAATTATTTTCTTTTTCAACCTTGGGCAAACATGGATTTTGGCGCTCTCACCTCTTCTACATAAATGAAATTTACAAAGATTATTTTACTAAGTTGCAAAGAGCTGACATATTTAGAGTATATAATCCTAAAATATGTTATATTGAACTGCGTAATCAATTTTTTAAAATATTGATTCATTAAAACCATGAAAAAGAAATAGAAAAGAATATAAAAGAAAATCTGCTTTATACAGGATCCTTATACTCTATCATCCTTAGATTCTTCGATGCTATGGAATAATCTAGATAGGGCAATAATAAAAATGCCGTTCTAAATTTAGACCTGAGAAAAATCGATAAACAAAATCTTCATTTGGCGTCTCCCTTCACTTTATCTCTCCTTCATTACATTTTTGAGAAAATACTGTCAAAGTTGGCGTTTTGAATCTAATTTCCGGAAGCAGCAGCTTGGGAAGGGTGAAAAATCTGCAGCCACTGGACAAGAATCTCTTATATCAAGACAAGTAATGTATTTACCAAAAATGGAAAACGCTATTCGATTTCAAATTCCATTAATAGACAGGCTTGCCAATTTTATACATTTACAGTTCAAAATTAGTCAGAAAATGTGTGAAAATTTCGCGTAGTTGAGTGAATTTAAGAACCACCTTTAGGTATAATTCCATAGATTACGTTAACAGAAGTTCATTATATCTATTAATACTTCTAAAAAACATATTTTCTACCCTACACATCTTGAGAGCAATTAAGTCCAGTTCCCGTTCTGCTCATATAGAAAAAGAATACAAGGCTGATCTCGGCCCGGCAAGAGCCTGCTAAAAAAAATTAAGCCTGGGTCAGACACAATGTAACCGTCCCATGCATATCTCTAAGCTCAGCAAGTTATATCTCGGTATTGATGTTGTCAAACTAGCATCGGCTCTTAACGCACATTTATACTTTTTCTTGTTAAAGCCCTATTCATTGAAAATAGTTCATATTTTATCGTTTTTACTCTTACATTCATATCGGGTCGATATACCCGCTACAATTTTTTTATTGGCCCGTATGACCCGTTCTTTTTTTTTTTTTTTTTTTTTTTTTTTTTTTTGCCGGCCCGGCAAGGTTTGGGCTTTGGGCCAGGGCCAGGCCCTTGCAGACCTCTATGATATAATACCTATCCTATAATTAGATTTTTCTTTTAAAATACACTTTGAAGCAGATAAAATAATTTGTCCTACAATTATCATATTTGTCGGAGCATAATAAAAATATGTGAAAAATGTCAAATTTTTTCGAAGAAGAAATTACCTATTTTACTTCAAATTAACAAATGAATACGTATCTTTATTGCCACATTAAATTGAATTAAGCTGTCTCTTTTTGTTTAAGATAAACCATTCTTTCTAGAAGGTAAAATTCAGCAATACTGTATTGGCGCCGTAGTATGTTACATTCGCTTTTTGCTGAGACATGAAATTCTGAAGATTTTGCAATTCAGTCTGCCTGTCGTTGTTATAGGAGGTGCAATAAGAAAAGATTTAAAAAAAAAAAAATCGTTATTATAATTGGATCCAAGGTATAAATTAAGAGATAAATTTCGATGCTTCATTAATATAATAAGGTAAGTTACTTTTTACATGTACATTTGTAATTATAACTCTGTCTTTTCTTAATGTGAACTTTTATGATTTCAAACACTTATACTTTACCTCGCATATAATACTATTCTTATACTAATACTATACTATAAATATAATACGTATAATATTCTAGTTCAAACTTACGATTATGCTTTTTGGAAGCTGTATTTAAAAACACCATGTAAAAATTTCTAATTTTCGAACAACTTGTTTGGATAATATAATATGTACAGTAGACTCCCTCAAACCCAAACAGCTTGGGACCAAAGGATTTTGAGGATTTCTGGTCATTGCTTTGTTTACTTTTTTTAAACAGTAATTTGAATGCAATTAATGATGCAAACGAAACTATAATGAATACTTACAATATGATAAAATATTGAAATAAGTAATAATCTAAAATAATAAAAATTTAGATATTTTTAAAATGATTAAAATATTAAAAGCAGACTTCAAGTTAATAATCAATAATGTACGAATACATATTCATTATATTGATGAAATGTATTTTTCTTCAACTATTTAATGAAACTTGCCTCACAAAGGTACATTACTGATTCATATATAAAATCATAAAATAAGGAAGTTTTATTTCAGGTTTAGCCAGACTTAATGAAAAAAAAAAAAAACTTGATTAATACATAAATATATTTGGTAAGAAGATTGCGAATTATATCTGAACTGAATGTTTAATTGTTTACATCCATAACTTATGTGCGGATGGTAGAGGGTTGTGGATTTGAGGGAGTCTACTGTATATATTGAGTTTTCGCGATTTTTTTTTCTTGTTTTTTACCCTGCACAGACAGATGTCAGGTCAGAAAAGTTTACTTTTGTTTTGTATTTTTAATTTTCTCCAAGAAAGCATGTATATAAATCGAACTTTAGTTGGTTAGTTGCTAGTAAATATTTTTAATGAATAAATGAAATTATTTTTTTAATCGTGTTAAAAAAAAAAAAAAAAAAAAAAAAAAAAAAGCAGCATACTACAGATAAATTTGTGGGTTTTTAAAATGAATAGTGCGAATGTATCTTGTTTTGTTCAGCTGAATGATTTTTTATGTTTTATTGCAGTGTTCAATTCAGGGGGGTGGCCCGGGAGAAAGCATCCCCCTCCTTTCCTCAAAATTCGAGAATGTGGATTTTAGGTCAAAAACTACTTTTTAGGTGAAAAAGTGCAATTTTCTACCCGGAGCTCTATAATATCCCTCCTCCCGGAGTACAGAAGTTCCTCTCGGGGAAAAGTGTTTGAATTCAACACGGTTTTATTGAACCCACAACATATATTTACCGTATATATGTGTTTAAGTCGACTTCCCTCCCCCTCTTCAATTTTAAATTTAAACATATTTTTTTTATTTATTAACGCGAAATGATATTCAAATTACATATTTCTTAATTGGGAAACGATATCTTGAGATAATTTGCACCGAGAGAAAAAAATATGTTTGGCGAATCCTTGAGATGACTTCAAAAAAAATTTTGAACAGTAAATATTAATATTTTCACACCAGATATATTATTAGAACCTGAAAAATACCATGAAGGTATCAACAGTTTTTTTTGTTCTTGTTTGTTTGTTTGTTTTTTATGCGTTGGAAATTTCAGAGAAATGGAAAGCTTGAAAACTGATGCGAATCGCTGCCAAATAAAAAGGTTTTTTGAAATAGTAATTAAAAATACCATTGAAATCGTTTTTCTTTATTTCTTTATTATTATTTATTTATTTATTTGTAAATCTACCGGGATCTCACTATATCCCGATTTGAAAATGCAGAAAAAATCAAACGTTACGCTTTTGGTCAGTGGGAAGCACTACTTGGGGAATTACATAAGCATGATCTCGTTGAAGAATAAAAGATCTCCATTTTGCGATCATCATTAAGGGTTTTTAATTAATATTTCTTGTAATTAACGGAAAAAAATGAGAATCAGGTGCAAGGTGCATCTACCATCATCGATCCTTATCGAAATTTTCATATCTCTATGTGCGGTAGATTTTTTTAGTCATCGCCAATCCATGCAAAGTACAAACAAACTTCTTTCTTTTAGATGCAATCTATTGTTATTGCATTAAATTATTTTCTCCGGGATAATGAAATTTTACGGTAACGCAGGATTCTGATAGAGAGTGCTTTCATTTACACAGGTTTTACTGTGTTACGAATTTTATTTACATAGCTGCCATCCTTCTTTATTTTTCAAGTAATTTAAGCATGTTTGGAAACAGAAATTTATTTATTTAATGAAATAAAATACGAACTGTAAAGAAACAAGACATTTTATTAAATAAATTTTCTAGTTAAAAAAAAAAAACTCCAAAAGAATGACAACTATACATTTATAAATATTCTTAGTTTTTTTTTTTTTGGGGGGGGGGGATAAAGTTTTATTTTTACAGGCGATTGGATGGAGGGGGGGTGTAGGGCGCTAAATGCAGTTCTGCACACAGGCGCCGAATACTGCTGGCACGCCCCTGTTATTGAACGAGAGAATGTAGAAAAGATAAAGTGGTTAACTCGATTTTTTTGTACCAGTGATTCATCATACATTGTTTCTTAAAGTTTTATCGCCAGAGATGATGTCACTGCATTGAAACAGTTTCTCTTAAAGAGATAGAGCAGCATGTGTGCTTTTGCGAAACATTGGTTAATTGACCCATTCATGGATTAAAAGGCAAAATTCAAAATGCATTTATCTTGAAATCGAAATTAGCCATTATTGTTATGCGATTCGGATTCGGAAGTGTAATTCTGCTAAGCGACACATAGTGTAATAAAGAAAAATAATGGGAATTTTTAACATCGTTAATGCACTAACTTGAAATAATCCAAGTTGCTTAAAAAAATTCCTACTAATTTATTCATCAGATTTTTGTTGATGTTTCCTATCTGTTACATGTATACAGGGTGTATCTAAACTACTGGGCAAAACTTTAAGGGGTGATAGTGCACATCAAAACAAATAATATTAAATGGGAAACTAAGGGTCCCAAACGTCTTCCGAGGGAGATAGGCGTCATCAAAGTTTAAGGTAAAAAATTTGAAATGATTATAAAAAACTGAAAAATTGGTCGATTCGTTTGCGGTTTTCACGAAAAATATTCTTTATGTCAGTATTGTCTTGAAAATAAATTATAAAGGTAAATTTCAAAAAATGTCGATAGAGGGCACTTTAGACTTTGGAGTAACGAATAACTATTTTTTACCGTTATTTGTTGTATCTTATTAAATTTTTTTAGAAGTTTAGACATAAACTTAAATTTTGAGCTCAAAATCTGTGGTTAAGTAGCGAAAACTGAACTGTGTTCAATGGGAATGGGTAGGTTCAAATTTCAAATGATTATAAAAAAACAGAATAATAGGTCAATTGATTTGCGGTTTTCACTAAAACTATTCTTTGTGTCAGTATTGTCTTGAAAATAAACTATAAACATAAATTTCAAAAAATGTCGATAGAGGGCGCTTTAGACTTTGGAGTAACGTACAACTATTTTTTACCGTCATTTTTTGCATCTCATAAAATTTTTTTAAAGCTTAGACATAAACTTAAATTTTGAGCTGAAAATCTGAATCGTTGAGAGTGGTTAAGTAGCGCTAACTGAACTTTGTTCAATGGGGATGGGAAGGTTCAAATTTCAAATGATTAAACAAAACGGAAAAATTGGTCGAATCGTTTGCGGTTTTCTCTAAAACCATTCTTTATGTCAGCATTTCCTTAAAAATAAATTTTAAAGATAAATTTCAAAAAATTCCGTTAGAGGGCGGCTTAAACTTTAGAGTAACCAACAACAATTTTTAACTGTTATTTTTTATATCTAATTAAATTCTTGCAAAAGCTTAGACTTAAATTTTGAGCTCAAATTCTGAATCGTTGGGAGGGGTTAAGAAGCGCAAACTGAACTAACTGTGTTCAGGAGTTGAAATGTTGCCCTGCCCACCCTACGAACACAGTTCAATTTTTCGCTACTTGATTACTCACAACGATTCAGATTTTGAGCTCAAAATTTAAGTCTAAGCTTTTAAAACATTTATTTAGATTAAAAAAAATAAGGGTTAAAAATAGTTGTTGGTTACTTTAAACTTTAAGGAGCCCTCTAACGGAATTTTTTGAAATTCATCTTTAAAATTTATTTTCAAGGAAATACTGATATAAAGAGTGGTTTTAGAGAAAACCGCAAACGAATCGACCAATTTTTCCGTTTTTTATAATTATTTGAAATTTGAACCTCCCCACCCCCATTGAACAAAGTTCAGTTAGCGCTACTTAACCACCCTCAACGATTCAGATTTTCAGCTCAAATTTTAAGTTTATGTCTAAGTTTCTAAAAAATTTTAATGAGATGAAAAAAATAACGGTATAAAATAGTTGTACGTTACTCCAAAGTCTAAAGCGCCCTCTATCGACATTTTTTGAAATTTATGTGTATAATTTATTTTCAAGACAATACTGACATAAAGAATAATTTTAGTGAAAACCGCAAATCAATGGACCAATTTTTCTGTTTTTTTTATAATCTTTTGAAATTTGAACCCACCCACTCCCACTAAACACAGTTCAGTTTGAGCTATTTAACCACAGATTTCGAGCTCAAAATTCAAGTTTATGTCTAAACTTCTAAAAAAATGCAATGAGATGCAAAAAATAACGGTAAAAAATAGTTATTCGTTACTCCAAAGTCTAAAGCGCCCTCTATCGGCATTTTTTAAAATTTATCTTTATACAGTGGAGCATCGTTTATACGACGCCGAAGGGACTACCGAAAAACGTCGTATAAACAATAACGACGTATAATCGATTTTCATTTCCAAAACTAGAATTAATTTTGTTTTCACTTAATTTTAATGTTTAACGTGATGAGTTGCATGATTTTGTAAATTAAACAAACCAAAATAAACAAATACCCCCAAAAAACGGGGGGGGGGGGGAGAAGAGATAGTAAGCAATTTAAATATGCGTACCTTTATGTTTCACTGAAAGGTTCCTCATTTACAGTACCTCATTTCCTTTCCATTTAAAATCAGAGATCAAAAACCCCGCGTGGCCAACTAAAAGTAGCCAATACTGATAAAAGTTAGAAGGATAGTCTATTTGCAACTTAAAACAGTTCGGGAAAGCTGACCATCCCCCAAAAAAGAATGACCCCTCCCAGTGTGTTCTGTTACACGTAAGCTGATTTTTCAGACTAATCGAACACCAGCCCACATTTTTTTAATGTGGAGTGCATTTAAACACGCTCTTTGGGTTATTCATAATTGCCAACTTCCGCTCGTTCTTAAAATACACAAGAAAAATGAAAAAAAAAAAAGAAAAAAAAATAAAATAAAATAAACCTATACAAAATCGAGAAATCGACGTATAAACGATTTTGGGCGTCGTATAAAAGATATATTTTTACATTAGAATGAATAGGAATGAATTGGGACCACATTAAAACGTCATATAAATGTAAACGTCGTATAAGTGATCGTCGTATAAACGATGCTTTACTGTAATTTATTTTCAAGACAATACTGACATAAAGAATAGTTTTCGTGAAAACCGCAAACGAATTGTCCAATTTTTCCGTTTTATATAATCATTTCAAATTTTGGACGCTAAACTTTGATGGCGCCTATCTCCTTCAGAAGACGTTTGAGACCCTTTGTTCCCCATTTAATATTATTTGTCGTGATCTGTACTATCACACCTTAAAGGTTTGCCCTGTAGTTTAGATACACCCTGTATTTAGTTATTTTTACTTATATATAGATAAATTGGGTAAATTTGCCATTACTTACCCATCATACGTAGTATAGGGTAAATCTTGCAATCGTTTTTACAATCGAAATAAAAATTGACGGATTTACACGTTTTAGACACTGGAGATTTCGAAAAACATTTTTAGAAAAAAAATTTGCCGTCCGTCTGTCTGTCTGTAAACGCTCTAGCTCCCGAACAAATTGAGATAGAGACTTGAAATTTTGTATGTACTTAGTATGTAAAAATGGGACGAGGCGTATTTAATATCAGTAACCTCGATTATCCGGAACTATTTTTTTCGGACTCTCGAAGAATTCGTTCTGATGAAAGTTGCATAAAAATTTTCGAAATTTTTTATTTTAAGGAGTGATTCTAAAAAGGCAATAAAATAACACAAATTTTGCATAAAGAACGAAGTCAATCGAGTTATTAGTTGCCAAGTTACGTGTAATCCTGTTTTCCACATTCTTCGATTTTTCATGACCCTGTATTTCATTCAAATTTCAATTCAAAGATATATTTTAATTGGATATGAGACGCTTAATCCGACGCAATATACTGTTAGTTAATAAGATTATTATTTTTGGAGTTATAAAGATATTTCTTTTTCGCAATTCATTACTACTTGAGTAGTTTGACGTGTTGTATATTTTGTCGAAATAAATTCATCAGCAACTCATTAATAAAGCATTACTATGCATAATAAAAATAATTAAATACACGTTTAAATTTTGTTTTGGAATTGCAATGCATTTTATAAATAGTTTACAAATGTTTTATTTACATATATTATGTATGCATATATATGATGGGTGAGTATTACGGTGGCCCCCAATGACTAGTTTTACTATGGTAATTGTCCTATCAAATTCAAAGTCGAAAACGATGCATATCATCAAAGTTAAACCTTTGAGGGGCGAGTTGATGTTTGTAAAATGCGGAACTCCCACCGGAAATTTTGAAAAAAATTAATTAAAAATAAGGAAAAGCAATTTTTCAACAGCTTTTCTCCAAAGATATAAGAATAAAATTTAATTAAAATTTTCTGGTGTGAATCTTAATTAAACTTAGGTGGGATAAAATATATCCCACCGCCCCTCAAGAAGTTAACGAAAAATTTCTGATGCGTTAATTCAACGGTTAAAATGCATTATCTGCAATAGCCTACATGTGTTACAATATTTAATTATTACTATTATTATAATAAAAGAAAAGAAATTTTATATGCATATTGATTTTTTGCATTTATTTTTTCGTGAATGGGAGAAGTTATTGTACTTGCTGCTTCCAGCATGTGCGTCCAAGTTTACCAACCCTGGTTCAAACCATGGACTTTAAACCTTTTTTACCCGAGGAGTACACTGATTGTTTCATTAAGTCAGGCGGATCCAATATTTGATACGAATTTAAAGATAATTCTATAAAAACAAAGATGTAAAAAAATTTACCCAAAACATGATACAAACGGAACATATAAGGAAAAAAAACTATCGATATACACATTTATATTTTACTCACAGACATGAACTGTATATGTTAAATATTTTTCTTTTGGATGGTTCGCATGAGAAAACTTTCTATTGTCAATTTTCTTTCAAAAAATAAGTTTTATAAAATTATTATTTTAGGAACTATTTTATGCAATTATTATATTTATCTATTACTACATTTTATATTTATTTATATACATTTTTTATGCAAAACTAATTTGCCATTAAAAGACTTAAACTTTGAATAATTTAAATTCAAAAGCTGTCCGTTTATAGTGCCAAAAAACACTAATAATCCATATAATTTACAGTATTTATTTATTATACAGTGTTTTACCGTAAAAGAATTAGCGTGGGGATAGTGCTTGAAATTCTTCAAAACTTACAATACTTTCAGCAATCTGGACGTAGTAATCTAACTGAAGCTCTTCCGTTGTCTTTGAGTTCAGATCCAGCAAATCCACTAAGTTTTGTAGCAAAGCTTTGTGCGTATCTGTTTCTTTCATGTTTATGTGCAGAAGATAATCTCGGAGATGCACCACATTCTGTAAATAAAAAACAAATGTAAATGTAAAAATGATTTTAAAAAACTTTCTTTTAAAATCATTCAAGGTTTCGCTTAAAAATCACGCAAAATTTCATCACTGTTCTAAGACATTTTCGCGCCAATACATAAATTTCGCGAACACACCCCGATTGTGGAACATTCGCCGCTTTGACTTACGTTTGACATAAAGCATAAAAGTTACATAGTATTATAACCTTTATACAGGAAAGAAAATGTGGTAAATATAATTTGTCTTTAATGCAGTTTCTTCTGTTAATTTACAATAAAAATAATGGTTTTAAATTAACTCTTTTTTTAACAGAATTTTTTTTCACTTACCTCTTTTACTGTTTTGGCATATTCTGGAGGTAGCTGTAAAAATTAAATACATGTATAGCTATATAAATATAAATGCATTAATATATAAGTAGAATGTGTATGAATAGAGGCCACTGTAACAAATTTTTACCATTTATATTGAAATTTGCATTAAAATTAATATAAATTACAGATTTAAAACTCAAAGTTGATCAAACATACCCCTTCTTGAAAATATTTCTGCGTTGATTGAATGAGATGAGTCCATAAACACGATAGCAGTTCAGGAAACAGATTTTCCTTTAAAGTTTTCTCCATTGATTCCAGAATTTCATTCAAATGTACAAGAAATTTTTCAAATGCCTAAAAAATATTTTTTAGAATATTTAATACAATAACTTCCCATTAAGATAAATATGTTAAATAAGATACGTCATTTGTAAATTAATTAAAATAAATGAGGGTGATATTTTAAACTGGATCAGTCAAACTTTCCACTGTAATATCTTAAATATCGTATTCAGCATGCTAAATTTTCTGATCAATTTTCAAATTTTATCATTTAGACGGCTCTATATGCACATTTAGAGACATTCTGGTGCAGAAATGGTGTAATAGTATAATATTCAACCACGGTAAGTTATGCAGCTTTAGAGTAATTTATTTATTAATAACCAAAACTTGAAACTAATAAAATCTAATTTTTAATTAAATAAAGCGTTTTCTTCATCACCTATAATATTTTAGCTGTTTTCCTTCCTTGCAGGGCTCCCAAATGGTCCGCGAACTGAACATCAATATTTTTTAACAGAAAATTTCATGATTGGTTATTACAGAATTTGCGCAAAATTTAACCTCCAAAGCTGGTTTCTATGACATTTGCAAGAAAAATCTAAAAAGAAAATTTTTCTAATAAAATTCTTATGTTCAGTTTGCGGACCATTTGGGAGCCCTGTCCTTGTAGTGTTGCGAACTCTTCAGTGTAACAAGCCAACTTTTCTTGATCGAATAACAGTTAGTCTTTGATATTATGCTAATTCTTTCTTAAATTAAGTCTAAAAAGAATCAGTTTGATAATTCGAAAAGCTATGCATTATAGGGACGTCTTAATGTTCCTTTATGTGAAGTATATGTTCTATTTTATTTTTTGCTAACAATTATTTAATTTTAACCAATCAAGAACTTCTTACGTTATGATGAAATCTTAGACATGATTTCTTTGATTTAAATAAAATTTATTCTAAGATGGAAGATATACATTCCACTTACCTCGAACTGATATTAACGGACCTAGGAAAATCAGAAATTGTGTTACACTTCAAGCGTTATTCGTATATGGTTCAATCAATAATGAATTCACAATAGCAAATTCTTTAACAACTTATTATAGGCTTATAGATTTTTATACTTAAGTAACCAAGTATATGATCATTTATTTAAATAATGTTACAGATTCAAAATGAAAAAAAATAATGTCACAAATTCCAATCCATTTGCAATTGCCTCAAAAATTTGCCTGCAAAAATTTGTGGAATTGTAAATGAGTTACATAAAATACTTACTGCCATTGAATAATTAAAGTTACAAAATTTGAATAATGCAGCGATTAGATGCGATTGAATATTGCTAAATTAAAAAAAAAAAAAATCCTATTTTTTTCAAATTATAACAATGCTCAATTTAAAATACGATAAAACAAAGGTTTTAAATTGCCATTTAAGAACTATATATTTTTTAATTGTATGTCACTGAGTTCAGAAAGTTCAATAATTTAAAATATGCCACCATTTAATTACGACGTCGCTAAATAATGCTAAATTTTTAAAGCAAAATCTTTTTTCAAATTTAAAAAACTTTTAATATTCTCTACAAAACATGTTACCATTAAGATTTTCTAAAGTGTCTTAACCCTTTCGGGTCCGAATGTTTTTCTGTTTTGAGAACAAAATTATTTTTATTTTAACAACGTTAATCTTAGCTATCCAAATACACGTACTGATATTTAAAGATCATCTCATAATCTGAAATCTTTCGAATGTACAGTCGACTCTCGTTAATTCGAACTCGTCGGGACCATAAGAAAGGTTCGAATTATCCGAAGTTCGAATTATGGAAAAAATGCTTAATATGGTACTATTGCAAAGGAATTAATGTTATAGCGTTTTTTAAACTTATTTCGTCTGTTATCATTAAAATATGACTTAATATTAAATTAGAATGTATAAAGACATAAATTAATTAAAAGATTAGAAACTAGCACGATGGAAAAAAATTAAAGCGTCACTGATGGACAGACGGGGCTCTAAGAAAGATGATATCAAATGCATTGTATTATATGTATGCTCGTTTGGAACAATTTTCACAAAAATCAAAGAAAGAAAGTTATTCAAATGATCTGAAACCCGTGAGATAGAAAAGAGAAAAGAAAAATCGGAATTCTCTTTAGTTCGAATTAAACGAAATTAAGAGAAAATGAGTTCGAATTAATGAAAATTTTTAACGTTATTCTGCCATTGAAAATTTCGGGACTTCATGTTTAGTTCGAATTAAGCGAAGATTCAAATTATCCGATTTCGAATTAACGAGAGTCGACTGTATTTATTTTGTGTATTATTCAATGCATTTTAATATGAAAAAAGGCTAAGGAAGAGTTTTTGGAGACTTTTGAAAATAATGTATTACTGCAGGATTTGAAACGGTATTACCACCTTCTAATGCTTTTTGCGTTTTATCCCACAGGATTCGTTCAGAAAAGTAGCTTATATTTTTAATTTAAAAACTGAAATATATGCATAAAATAAAGGAATCTCTAACGGGGCAAAGAAAATTAATAGAATGTTTATTATTATTATTATTACTAAATGCCTAAACATAAATGAAGTCCTAATAAAAAATATATAGACATATACTATGATTTTCATATGTAGAAAGTATCAAAGCAATAGTTAAAATAAAATAATACTCCAAAAGACCGTGTATATTAATAATACACCAGACCCGAAAGAGTTAACTTACTTGATTAGTCATTTGTGATTGCAACCACGAAACTAAGAGCTTTTCGACGTTATTATGGATACTTATAACGATTTCATTCAACATTCTTGTTATGATATCTCTCGCATCTCTATTCATCGATTCGTGGATAAGTTTCAAAATTCTGAGAACTTGCTCTTTCAGACTTGCGTCTGCTGAAACGTCGGGGTCATCTTCAAGAACTTTCGACCACTGCATCTGCTCAGGCAGTTCTTGAAGATACTGAAGAACATGTTCCACGCTATTCGCTAACACACAAATCTGTGTAAAAAGAAAAATATATATATATAAGGCATTTGTACCCAATATGGACAGTGCTCTCAATATGGACACCCCTAATATTTTTAAAAGTAACAATTTTTATAGAGAGGTCGCTCTACATGTCCGTGAAAAAAAGCAATTGAAAAGATAATTAAGCCAGCAAAGTACAAAAAAAGCGCGCTGTTCGCCATTTAGAAGGAAACTTGTTGTTTCGTGGTGTGCTGATAGTAATTACAGGTAAGTTTAAATTATTATTAGATATTGTAAAATTACTTTAAATATTGAAAAGTGGGGTGTTTTAGAAAGCTTTTGAAACATATTTTCGAATGCTATTGCATATACTGCTTAAAAACATTTTCTTTAATTGTTTATTACAAGATTTAATAAAGCTTCTCCCGATTACCAATATGAACACCTTATGTCCGCATTGGAAGTACAGCAGGTGAATCTTCAGATTCACAAAAATAGAAAGTTAAGCAAAACCAACTACATTATTTCATAATATTTTGTAGTAACTGAGGTGCTTTGCATCGGTCTGCGAAGAGCCACAACCGAAAATGACCCCCCGTTCTAAAGTGCATGTTCTGAAGATATTTATTGTGCCCTACCCTCCCCGCAATTCTTTAAGATATATTTTTTATCCCCTCTCATCTAAAATTCCATAGAAGAGTGGCTCATTCATACCCCTGTGCAGTAGGTCAATAATAAAGCCATCTGTCCATAATAGGGACTAGTAGTTCCTTATATGGACATTTGTAAACATTTTTTATTTTTATCATTTAAATAAAAACCGTAATAGTTACAAGGTCGCTAATTTTAATATTGATAGTCAACAATCCAGGGATCATGGTCATATATTTTTGGAATTCTATCACGTGTACATGGGGGTGAAAAAAATATATTTTTCTTAGGGTGTCCATATTAGGCACAGGTACTATATAAAAAATACTGTGAATTATTGAGATAAGGAATAAAAAAATTGGAAGAATTTACATCAATTGTAAGATGAATTTAATGTAATTTCAACAAATATAACAGAGTTCATTGGGATTGGACTTGACTTTTTAGTAATAAACCCATTATTCCCAGATAAGGCTTTAAATTCCAACTAAAAATTGATGTAAAAATGTGTTTAATGCATGCATTAAAATCAGAAGATATTTTATTTCATGCCAAATACCCAAATCACCAAACTCCAACTCATTACCATGTTCAAAAAGTACATTAAACTATAATAATTCTATGGTAACTTACTTGACATTTAGAATAATTTAGTTTAATAGTTTTAGTAATATGAAAATGTATGCTTAATAATTTTAGTAATATTTAGTAATTGAGCTTTGGATAATTAACAAACCACGACAAATTTACATTTTGAATGTTATTTTGGCGTTATACTACTAAAAATACTATAATAAATTGTCCTAAATGTAACGAAAGTTACCCTGGAATGACCCTTTATACCATAGGTTCCCAACCTTTTCTGGACCACCGCCCCCTTTACAAGAGAAAAAAATTTTCAACGCCCCCCTCTTTCAAAATAGTTAATTATACAAAATGTAAAAATATTGTTGCACATTATCAACATTTTATCTGTATATCTATCTATTAAGAATCACAAAGTAGAAGTTAATTAAAACGACCATCAAATGAAGTAAAAAAAATGTTTATTAAAAACTGAAAACTAAACTCAAAACCAATATATATGTATTAAATACCGAAATGGTTGAGGCTGATGAAGTTTTAGCAATTTGTTCAATGTCAGATTCCAATTTCTTTAACATCAGTCACAAATTGTCAGTTCAAAGATGTCTGTTCCCTTTCTTATACAATAAATTACCTACTGCACGGAACCCACTCTCAGCAAATATGATGAAGGAAAGGCAATTAAAATTTTATGTAGTCTCGCTTTGAATCCAGATTAGAGACCTGCATTGTTTTTTTCAATTAGAACTCTTAGTATCCATTTTTGAATTTTACTTTTAGTTATTGTTTGCTGCGAGTTCCACGATTTCCTCGTCTAAATATGATGATACTGGTATATCTGCATTTGCGGAGTAAATATTCATGTTTTCACAAACTGCGAATAATGTGTCAAAGTGGCTGTATTCTCATTTACTTAGATTTGTTTGAACAAAAAAAGTTTACCCATAGAAGCAGCTGTGAAGTTTTTTGTTTTAATTAAATTTAACTCATCATCTTGCAATCATCTGATGCCTTATTAAACATATTTAGCGAATATTTAAATTGATTTAATTAAAGATTTTAACCAGATCTGTCAAATAATCGATGTCATCTCTTTAATGTAATCAGGTTTTAGTGTATTTTTACACCACTTTTTTCTATTAAGTAGAATACAGAATAAAATATATTGAAAAACGATTCAGACAAATACTTTTTCAAAGAAAACGAACTTCTGTATGCAGCAGCAAACAATTGTAATCAATTGCAAGTCTGCCGCAAAGTGATATCACTTTGCAGTGGCAACTGCACTACAAATGAAACAATTGTTTCACTTTGTTGTGAAATGATTTTCACTATAAAGTTGGCTAATATCTTGTCATTCAATAAATTGCTTCTATTAGCATTGACTACTGTCATATTGAAATGAAGCAACGTATACAGGTGTTCATTCAACAATTTTGAAACCAAATGCTGATGATGTGTAACAGATTGCACAGGGAATACATTTAGTACTGATTGTTTCAAATGTGTTAATGAAACCCTTATGATGGCCTGTCATTGCTGGGGCAACATCAATAGCAAGATATTATGAAGGGAAATTTCTCTTGGACTAATTTCATGGTATTAATTATCGATTCTCTCTTCGTATTAGTTTCCAAATTTTTTAGCAAATAATAACATTTTTTTTTCTTTTATGAGCTTTTGTTATTTGGTAACGCTGACCATCGAGTTGAATGGAAAATTTTCATGTGTTTAAGTAACAGTATGATGCGATTTCAATGCCTTTAGCCATCTATACTTCTTTGTAGCGAATTATTACTCAGTATTTTTTCTGATGATATCTGGCCGTTTCTTATGATGAAGAACATTTTTTTATCTCTCTGACTGCCGGCAATATTTCGTCATTTGTGTGCGGTTTTCATACTTTTCCGATTAACAATATATTATTATATGAGGCTCGTAGTCCGTCATTTTATTTAGAAGCAACAGAAAAGGTTTGATATAATTGACAGTTCTAAATTTTTCTTTTCTAGTCTTTGAAAAATAGGACATATCTTTTCCAGAGCTGCCAATGCTCTCCGGCTTTTTCGATACCAATATTTTAATTCAGAAAATGTTTTTTATTTAATTTTAACATTTGGGAAATATAAAATAACCATATTTTCACTAAGATAATAATGGTGTAATAAAAGCTGGAGACTTGGCAGCTCTGCCTTTTCTATCAGCACGTATTTATTCAAATGCTTTTATAGCCTAGAAAGCTTCATTGCTTTCTTTGAAAAAAAACATTTTTTGACAAATTAAGCACATAAACAACGAGTGATTTGTAGGAGAGTGCATAGATCCATATTTCAAATACTCAATATTGTATTACGGCTACTTTTTTTTGAAATAAATTTTTCCCTATTTAAGTTAAAATAAATTTAAATTTGAACAAATTTATAGATCTAAAAATTTTTATCACTTTCACTTAAAAAAAAAAAATAATGATTCAAATCACATGTTTGTTTAAAAATCTCTGTTCAGACATATGTAGCCATATTTCAGAATTATTTTAAATACAGGTTAATAAAAAAAGAATTATGTTTAAAATTTTCATACAAACAATTATCGCAAATTTTGTACTCTACAATTTTTGAATTCATAATGATTTTTAATGTGAGTCATAGTGATTTTTCGTGTTTCGATGTGATATTTTGACATTCATGAAAGAACTGCAGCTACAATGTTTTTAGTCTGATATAATAAAATTTTGTTCTCCGCGATTTTAGCCTTTTTTCGTCTTCCACGGCGATTTTTTTTACACTAGTAAAATAAATTTAACCCTCAGATCTAGGTTCGCCTGCATAGATTTACATTTAAATTTGCAATTAAGGTTTTCGTCACGGACCGGCAATGCAGAGGAGATCAACTATTTTCATATACTGACGGGAAAAAAAAAAAGTAAGAAAGAAAAGAAAAATCTCAACACCAATAAAGACTTGTGCTAGCTAAAAGAAATTTTGTAGGCGTGTTTATACATTTGAAAGACGACATCGATTCAAATTTCACGCTTCGCGCATAAGTGTGGCGCTAGTAGCGCCACTCACAATTTTCAAGTCAGGTATGCTTTAAATGCGTACTGTAACGTCCGTGAACATTATTTATCTTCGAAATTTGAGGAATTGAGTTGAGGCTGACCAAGAATGCCTGTAAGAAGACAAAGAAGCCATTGTTATCAGCTCACCGAGTTGGAAAGAGGTCGTATAATAGGGCTCCGAGAATGAGCATTTTCTTTCCACGATATTGCAGAAAGACTTGGCCGGAATGTATCCACTATGCATGATTGTTGGGAGCAGTGGTCCAGAGATGATACTGCCTCAAAAAGAACGGGTTTTGGGTGATCACATGGCACTTCTGAGAGGAACGACCGTCGTATTCGGCGATGGCTGTGGCGCATCGTACTGTGTCTGCGGCAAAAATTCGAACTGCATTTGATACCACAGTGACTCAGAAAAACGGTTAGAAGTCGGTTTCTTCAAGAGCAGCTCCGAGCAAGACACCTTGTAGCGTGCAATCCAATGACTCCAAGTCATTGCCATTTTCGACGCCAGTGGGGTCAAGCCAGAGCTCATTGAATGAGAGAGTGGAGATCTGCTGCATTTTCTGATGAAAGCCAGTTCTGTCTTTGTGCCAGTGATGGTCATGTGCTGGTCAGAAGGACACCAGGGGAACGTCTACAACCAAACTGTCTGTGGACGAGACACATTGGACCTACACCTGGAGTCATGGTCTGGGGAGCAATTTCCTATGACAGCAGAAGCACATTCGTGGTTATCCTAAACACACTGACTGCAAATATGTACATAAGTCTGGTAATTCAACCTGTAATGCTGCCATTCAAGAACAGCATTCAAGGGGGAGTTTTCCAACAGGATATCGCTCGCCCTAATGTCGCTGGTCTAACGCGACATGCTCTACAGAATGTCGACATATTACCTTGACGAGCGAGATCACCAGATCTGTCTCCCATTGAGCACGTATAGGATATCATTGGATTTGAACTCCGGTGTCATCCCCAGCCAGCACTGACCATCACAGTATTGGCAAGGCAAGTACAACAAGCATGGAATTCCGTACCACAAAGTGACATTCGGCACCTGTATGACACAATGCATGCGCGTGTGCAGGATTGCATTCAAAATTCTGGAGGTTATACCGACTATTAATGTAACAGCATTTCGCATTTGAAATGCATTTTATTGAGCTTAAATTAACCTGTGATCTCGAAAATCTAATCAAATAAGCATGTTAACTAGACAAATGCACTGTCTAAATTTCATTACTCTGCAATAAGTTTTTCTTTTTGTGTTGAGATTTTTTTCCCGCCACTGTATAATTCCTATATAATCAAGTAAGCCATGACCGCCCCTCTTGGCTGTCCTAACGCCCCCCGTTTTTCTCCAGACCCGCTACCGCCCCCCTGGAAGGCTCCAGCGCCCACTGGGGGGTGGTACCGCCCCCGTTGGGAACCTATGCTTTATACGAACACAGTGGACTTTTATAAATGCATCTCTGTTTAAGACTTATCGTCGATCAATGAAGACAATTTTGTTATCTCCAATTTATTGTTATTAATATTATTAACCCTCAATATGCTCATTCAGACAACAAGTAAAAAGCAATCACTAAAATTAACTTTACACTAACCATAGGTATATGTAAATGAGGTTAATCATTGTACGGTTAAATATTGATAATCTACAGCAAATTTTTAAACTTCTAATCATCATACATGTTCAATTTTCACACCGTCGTATAGCGGGGAAAAACTACTTTTAAATGCAATTTCTTCGAGATTGGCATCTCAATTTATTTTTGCGACATTAATTTTTCTGTAGTTTTTAAAGCTATTTCTGTAATGTTGGCAGCTAAAGTATTTGATTTCTACAGAAAGAAAGGAAAACAGTAGATTACTATATCTCATGACAACTGAAAAGAAATTGTAATTAAAGTGCGTGTTATGCGAAGATTATCGGCTGCTAAAAAATATTTTTTTTAAAGAATATTTTTGTGACTTATTTTCTCCTCATTTATTTAATTCCTTTCAAAAAGCAAAAAGCATGCGATTTTATTAATACTTGTGTGATTAAATTTTCCGAATTTTGAAAAAATACCAGTAGATGATTTCTGATAAAACATGAAGTTATTACATTGAGGTGACAAAAGTCATGGTATAGCAATAAACAAATATTTAGACGGTAGTAGATTGAGAGATCAAAAAATCGATAGGACACTTAGATTGTGTGACTGATAAGAAAAATAGGTACTTCTAGGTTATCACGTCGACCAATTTCGCCAAATTATACAAATCGCCAAATTAATAGCCAAATTATACATGTTGACATAATTTTTATTTTAAATAACGAAAAAAACAAATAATTAGAATAATATTAATAAAAATATTAATAAAAAGTCGAAATAAAAATCACTTAATGACATTTTAAACACGTGAATCGCATTTAATGTCATTGAATGTGACATTCACGATCATCCATTATTGGCATGTAATCCTATAGTTTGGCGATAATTTTTTGGTCGACGTGATAACCTAGAAGTACCGAAAAATGTAATATCACACAATTGACAATGTTAAAGTTTCAAAAATTTCTGACGGCTATTCGTGAATATTATTAATGAAAATCTGTAGTAACCGATGAAATTTTGGAATCAGCAGCAAATTTAAAGAACGATGCATATACAAATCACGTGTTCCACTATGCTATAAAAGTGTAATAATAATATGAATAAATTTAATTTATCATTTTTTATATATATTTTGTTTGTTATGAGCAGTTAGTTCTTTTGTTCTAACAACATTAATTTGTAATTTTATTAAACGTAACAAATTAAAAGAAGGCTATTTCTTTTAGTAGAAAATTTTACTTTTTTTAATTTTTTTAAAAATCTGAAAAAAAATATTTTTATAGATTATATTATTTTTATTTTTTATCTAAAAAATTACTTTTATATCATACTAATATTTACATAGTTTGATGGGGGCTTTGATTAGTGCGGATCAAAAATGGACTCCTTTAGAAGTCCCCAATAACGGTAGTTCACTATATAAGTAATTTTTTAAATGAACATGTACTCAAACATTTATACTTAGGTACCTTGTATGCTACTAAATATGTAGTAGAAAACATAGAACAAAACAATTCTCATTTATAACGAAAAATATTATGTTGTTTTCATAAATTTACATGAATTGGGAGTTTTGATAAAACAATGTCATTTTTTATTTAACTTAGATATTATTCTAAATAATATTTTTTTCGCAAATAATCTATAGTTACCAATTTAATAAGTCACTTTTAGCGAATGAATCTTTTAATATTTCAAATTATGTATTATTCCTTACACTTTATAAACTTTCTTCAAATATTAACCCCTTGGGGATGAGCAATTGGTATACATGTCGCATAAGGTTATTAGAATTCTCGATTATTCTCATCTATAAAATTTTATTGTAAATATTGCCTTATTTAATCCGCGGTATTTTCCTGATTCAATTAGGCAGGAGTTTCTGTTTTAAAAAACAGGTGATTAAAGATTAAAAATTTCGTAAAAGACGCTCGTCCCGAAGGGGTTAAAGGGGATTTTTTCTTAATTTATAATTTGGAACATAAAGAGTTAAACACAATTTTATAACATTGTTTAATCATAAATTACATGCAATGTAATTCTTTTTTCTTACAGACACACACCTCACCTTCATCAGACATTCTACGTCTTTGATTTGAGTATTCCTTGAAAATAGGCGACACTCTAAGCATTCGGCAAAAATTTTCACTCCATCGCAAATAATCTAAACAGAACAAAAAAAAGTAAATAACTAAATGAATATAAATAGACATTCGAAATATTAAGATATTGAAGTGAAGAATAACTAATTTAATTAAAAATAATATCTGATCACAATCAACTCCAAAGCACAATTATACTACCTCTGACAATAAAGTTCGGTGAATAGTCATGTCACATTAATGTAGATGAAATATTAACGAAAGTTACTATACCATCCTTCGAAATAGTCATCTCCCATAACCATGCACCGCTGAGATCTGCCATACATGTCCTGGGAAATTCGCAAGAAGTCTTCTTTCGGGATGGAGTTCAAAAGCTTCGTCATGTTTCGTTGGATGTCAGCAATAGGGTCAAATCTCTTTCAAAGAGAGTTTCAGTCGTGAAAATAGGAAGAAGTCCGGAGGATTGAGATCAGGCGAGTATGGTGGATGTTCAATTTGCACTATCCCTCATGAATTTCTTTTGGTGGCTTGTAAAGCTTAAAACCAAACTTTAAACTGATCTTTTGTTTGTTCATTTTCCTGTTCTCAGTTAAGAACCAACACATTGAACAAGCACTTAGTAAAGCACGTTTTACACAGAACATAAACGACACTCAACTGAACAACGGTGGGGGAAGATAATTAACACTTGCCTCTATGCAGGTGCAGCGTTTTGTTTCCCCCAGTGTTGTCAGATAGGTCGTTCTGAATTCATTCACCGAAATTTATTGTCAAAGGTAGTATTTATAATTATGACTTTAGAACGAAATACAAGTTGGCCGTAATTAAACTGACAGTACTCAGAGTGATTTGTAACGCAATCTAATTAAAAATCACGCTTTTTTTTTTTTTTTTTGAGGATTTAAAAAGATTGGGAGATGAAGAATTCCGCAATTAAAAAAAATAGTTCCAAAAATCACCTCAAGGGGAATATGTGACGCCGTGAAACGTAAAAAGGAGTTTTTAAAAATGCAGATTCAATATCGAATTGAAGTTACCTTTTATTTGGCACACTTAACGATTTAATTCAAGCTCAATATGGCAACACTTTTTAAAAAGCTAAAATTTTATGTAAATACTGATAAAGGTTCTTTATCTTTAAATTCAGTTACTGAGTTCCAAAGAAAGCAACAGCAGCGGAAAATTTTTATTCAAATTTCACATTACATCCTTTGGCACAAAGCCATCTTGTTGGGTTTTTAAAAGTTAATATACTACTCTTAGAGATCCTTTGATTGAAAGTTATGTCTCCTTCTTTAGTCTCTCCATTCTTCTATGAGAATATTACCCCGATAGGACCGATAACTTGTTCTGTTACTGTAGAGAAATATCTTCAAAAGTTAAACAATTTTCCAATTCGGCACTGCAACAAAGACCTGGGTAAAATCATTTTAATGCAAGATGAAGTCCCTTCACAAATCGCTTTGTGCGAATAATAGAAACTACGACAGAAATTCATAACAGAGTCATTAACCAATGCTTTCCAACTGCATGGCCACCTCAGACCCCTGATCTTATCCCATGCGAATTCTAGATATGGGGATACCTAACGTCCAAGATCTATTTCGGAGTTGTCGAACACTTACCTATGTTGAAAAATAATATAACACAGAATATACGGAAGATTCCTGTTAACCTCTTTTCTGTTGTTGTGCATGCTATGCACAGAATGCAATATGTGGTTCACAAAGACAATGGCCACGTTGAAATTGATTTGAATATGCTAAATAAAAGGTACTTTTATTTTAGCATTGATTATGCATTTTTTAAAACTGTGTTTTCTATTACAGAGCGCCTCATATACCCCTAGTGGTGACTTCTGGAACAACTTTTTTTTCACGGAATCCTTCGCTTTCCGTCTTGTTTAATATTCCCAAAAAATTGGCGCCATTTTTCCAATTAGATCGCGCTACAAAACAATCTGAATACTGTCAGTTTATGGCTACTTTGTATTATATCATGCATTGAGATAGAAGTAAGCTTGGGATTGTCACTATCAAGGCTACCTTATCATAATAACAAGGCTTGTCATTCGCCAAGTTTCCTTTGACCGCAGTACACGTGGTCAGAAACCACATGATTTTCCCGTTAGTAACGCCATCTAATGTGAGAAACTGAAATATTTTCCATTTTTCCCTATGAATTTGTGCATGGATTATTAGCAGTAGTATGCACCAGATGGCGTTACTTATGAGACAAAGTCATATAATAAGTTGGCAACTATAGGGACAATTTCAACAATAGATTTTCTCCTGAATGCGAAGCCTTCAATAGCATTTAGCTGCATCATCTTATATTTCAATCTACAACAGTTGTAAAATAACTGACGTTCTTCAACAAAATAAAAACATAACAAGTGAAGTAAAAGATTCATCTCATTTCCAATCCCATTATCAAAAAAATTTTGATGCAGAAGAACTTCATTTAAGAAAAAAAGAAAAACTCTATATAGCTGCTTTAAATAAAGCACGCCTACGGGGACATCCGAAAATTCACAAGTTGCCAAATGTAGGATATTTGCCCACCATTTTCGAATGGCTGCCTTACCCAGTTCTCATGAAATCCATAGAAGAAGAAAACATTCATACTCGACTAAATGAAAATCTCAATGAATCTGAACCGAATCAGATCAAGTTAATAGAAAATATCAATGTATCAGAACTGGTTCATATCAAGTTTATAGAAAATGCCAATGAATCGGAACCAGATAATGGAAAATAAAAGTGAAACGGATGCAGTTAGCGTAAAATCACAAACTATTGAAAAGAAGAAAAAGTTTTGCAAACTGAGAAAAATTTTTGAAAAATTTTCTTGTATACCCATATTTCGAAAGATCAAAAAAAGTAAATAAAAAGAGATGGTCAGTCAGAGATTAATGGTCAGTATTATCAGCTTTATGGAATGAAGATATCACGTGAAGCAATTAAAAGGGCTTAAAACTTTTTACAAATCTTTTATACGATAACTCTCTAGACACCTTTTCTGATGATAATTGAATATTTTCTTTGTCTGGTAAATCATATTGAAAATAGAATTGTAACCACCAAGCAATAGAAAAAAATAAATAATCCCAATATCACCACTTTTGTGTGCTCTTTTTAATGTTTTTTCTTATACGTCTATGGATTTCAATTTCAGGTTCTCGAGCAAAAAAAGTAACACGATTTGAAAATGTTCAGAATTTTACTTTTATAATAAAGTATGCTTCATTTATATTTTAAAAACACCCAACAGCTTTTTAGCTCACAGGCTATCATAGCCTGAGAGCTTATATGCCCGTCCGTTCTGTATGTATGTTCGTTCGTGCGTAACGCAATAACTCGTGATAAAAATATCCGATCCACTTGAAATTTTGTATGTAGGTATATCCTGACAAGGCGCTTCCCTGATTAGTTTTTGGAGTTCATTCGATATGTATAAGAGGGGAAACGGGAGGCGCATGCCCCTCTCCTTAGTTGATATAAATGGGGTTTTCATGCAGAATTAAGTTTTCGTTCAAAATTTAGATTAGGATCATTCTGATGAGGCGATTCCGTGACTGTTATTAGGTGTTCATTGAATAAATACACTATATTGCCATTGATTATGGGACACTTGCGATTTTAGACATTTTACTAAATATCTAGAAAAATACATGAGGAATCATCTCGAAACTCTTAGTGTATAAATATAATAGTATAAGTCATACATCTCCGTGAAGATTTTTTCCCGAAATTCCAAAGGGGACCGTCAACAAATTAAAAAAGAATGAATATCTTTTGAATAACCCTGTCAAAACTAATGTAGCAAAAGCGCTCAAACTCTAGATTGTGATTGAATGCTTTATTGTAATAAGCCTTGTTCATTTTTATGCAAATAGCATGCATACACGCAGAGTAATTAAGGTTTTTATAAAAATGATCCCAAATTTTTCCAAGTTTTTTCCTTATAATTTTCAGAGTTCTTAATATAAAATATTATTTTTTTCAGAAAATATGACAAACAACATTGCACACAGTACCCTGTAATCAGAATTAAAAAATAATGAAAATTGTATAAAAATGAGTTGGTTTACTAAATAATTTTTTACTGCGCATGCGTCAACGATATCAAAATTTCATTTGCATATTATGTTAGCTAAATGTATAGAGCAACTTTTGTGAAAGTCACAAAATCATAACTTGAAAATTCTGACAATAATCGTCAATTCAATAAGTCGAAAATCCGTTATTCTCAAAATGAAGCAAAGACAAGAGGGGTTGTATCCATATATTCATTGATTAGTGTCAATATAGAATACACAATATGGGATGTACTACTGCATTTGGATAAAATCCCTCATTTTTTTGCTTCATTTTGGAAACAACGGATTTTGACCTTTTTCTATAGACGAGTACTTTCAGAATTTTCAAGCTATGATTTTGAGACTTTTACAAAAGTTGCTCTATACATTTAGCTAACATAATATGCAAATGAAATTTTGATATCTTTGACGCATGCGCAGTAAAAAATTATATAGTAAATCTACTCATTTTTCATACAATTTTTATTATTTTTTAATTATGATTACAGGGTACTGTGTGCAATGTTGTTTGTCATATTTTCTGAAAAAAATATTATTTTATATTAAGAACTCTGAAAATTATAATGGAAAAACTTGGAAAAATTTGGGACCATTTTAATAAAAACCTTAATTACTCTGCGAGTGTGCATGCTATTTGCATAAAAATGAACACAGTGTATTACAATAAGGCATTCAATCATAATCTAGAGTTTGAGCGCTTTTGCTACATTAGTTTTGACAGGGTTATTCAAAAGATATTCATTCTTTTTTAATTTGTTGACGGTCCCTTATGGCGTTTCGGTAAAAAATCTTCACGGCAATGTATGACGTATACTATTATATTTATACACTAAGAGTTTCGAGATGATTCTTCATGTATTTTTCTAGATATTTAGTAAAATGTCTAAAATCGCAAGTGTCCCATAATCAATGGCAATATAGTGTATAAATAGGGGGAACAGGGGTTCTAATCCCCCCCCCCTTAATTTATATAAATGGGTTTTTCAAGCAGAATTTCCAGATTTCGTTCAAATCTCTGAATAGTTTTGGAAGTTTAATGGTTAAGTATAAAAGAGGGGGATAACTCCTTTTAAATTATATAAATGCTAAATGGGTTTTTATTAAGAATTATCTCATTTGCTCTGAATTTTGGATATAGATTTTTTATATGATAAAGCATTCTTTGATAGTATAGGAGGTTCAATGATTAAGTATAAAAAAAGAGGAAAGGGGAGAGCTGTTTCCTCTTCTTAATTTTTTTTCGAACGGAATCAACCCTTGAAAATATAAGGCTTTGATGTACAATTAGTATTTGTAGCCTGTGAGCTCAATGCCATCAGTTTAACTGTGCAGTATTCTTTATTGCATTATAAACGAAACCCTAAAATGCATACATTGCAATTTATGCTTAATAAAAAAAAAGCTGAAATTACTTAAAATTTAGAAAAGTTAATAATTGTTTGATTGGATTTTTTTTCTTTTTTTTTTTTTTTTTTTTTGTACAGTTTTGTATAATTTTCAGTCGCACAATGACTGCAATTGAATAAAGCTTAGATTAATTTCTCAAAATCATAGTACTATTTTGCTACTTATCAGCCATTAGTCAACCATTAAAATAGCGTTTGCAGGTGGCTCCCACCAAGATATGACTTGGCAGACTAGTTAAATTTTAATATACGTGTACTAATCGAGTTCTGCATGTCTAGTTCTAGAATTAGTGCAGTAGAAATAGCGTTATAGGTGGAACTAATTGGAACACAAATAATTCCTGAGGCAAGTGGCAGGTAACACGTTCCTAATCAACATACTAAAAATATACATTCGTACTGTTGCGGAAAATGCGTTTTTTGGCGGCCATCTTGAAAAAAATGCGCAAAATTTTTAAAAATCGAAAACACTCATGTGTGGTATCATATTAAAGGAAATTTTGAGCTGATAAAGAATATGATATTTGTTTTTAAAAGTAGAAGTAAATAAAAAAATATGGCAAAAAAAATGAAGGGTTTCGGATTTTTGAAAATCATGATTTGAAGTGTTAAATAATCATGTGGGGTATCAAATTACAGAAAATTTAATGCTTAAAAAAGATTGATATTGGTTTTTGAAAAAAAAAGTTTGTAAGGATTAACTAGCGGGAAATTTTAGAAAAATGATACCTACATGACTCCATAGTTAAATGTACCTTAAATGTAACTTTGTTGTATTGCATTACAGAAAACACCTGATACTGTCATATGACAGCTCCCACTGCAACACTAACAGTTATTACAAAATTAAAATATAAATATTGATCAGCTTTTATTTTTACTAAATAATTTATACAATATGAAATATAAGATATAAAATTTTCTTATCTCCAAATTTCCAAAGGATCGGGATCGTTTATACCATATTAATTTAAAATTTATAAATCTAATGTCGTACTATAAAATTGTCTCTATTAAAATAAGAATCATAAGTTAGACGATACACTTTAATCTTTACACTAAATGTTAATTTTACAAAAAGTAAAAAGGCTCATGTGCAAATAAATTTTTAGAACAGCAAACTACTCTAAAAT
Source organism: Maratus speculifer (assembly GCA_964019185.1). Lineage (NCBI taxonomy): Eukaryota > Metazoa > Arthropoda > Arachnida > Araneae > Salticidae > Maratus > Maratus speculifer. The sequence goes on along the minus strand of OZ025290.1, from coordinate 341,614,685 downwards.
TTTCTGTTTCTATTTGTCCAAAAACAACAACAACAAAAAAAAAACTAATACTGAAAATTTTGTTCTTAACCTGAGCAAAGGCACTGGAAATTAAAAGCGCTGATCACAAGAGAGAGTTTGATAATGTAGTAATCCGGCTTGGTGGGTTTCATACACTGATGTCTTTTCTTGGAACTATTGGAGGATTGATGGCTGGATCAGGCATAGAAGAAGCCCTACAGACAGTTTATGCTGAAAATTCAATACCGCATATGTTGAAAGGTAAAGCATATTCGCGTGCTCTTCGTGGACATTTTTTAATTTCTTCATCTCTCACTGCTTTAATCGTAGCCAATATACTGAAATGCAGCCTCCCAGTTGAAGTTACTACAGATTCAGATTCAGATTTTAGCGAGATTGCATCAAAAAGTTGCCGCGTTGCTGGTGACGGAATGGAAGTGGAGTTAAATGATGATTTTAATCTTCAAAAATTTATTCACCTTTTCCAAAAAGTGCTCAATGGTGATATCAAGGCAGAAAAAGTTATTTCAGATCCTGATCTTCATAAACTTTCAACACTAATACATGAACGGAAGAACCTTCTGAAATCACAAAGCCGCACTGCTAAACTCTGGCTGTTGTATCTGAACATAGTGGATATTGTAAAAATGTTTATTTCGGTTGAGCGATCAGGAAATTTTGAAATGCACTTACAGGCGGTTGAGCAGATGCTACCATTTTTTGCGAGTTCAGGTCATAACAATTATGCCAAATGTGCAAGAATTTACCTTCAACAAATGCGGGAACTAAAGACAACGAAACCAGAACTCTACAAAATGCTTAATGAAGGTCACTTTACAGTACGAAGAAAGGGCAGAAAATGGTCTGGTGTTTGGACCGATATGCACATTGAGCAAACGCTCATGAAATGCACCAAAAGTCGTTCTGGTATAACTCATGGAGGAGGTATGACTGAAAGTCAACGTGCAACTTGGATATTGAGTCATTCTCGATGTAGTGAAGTAGCATGTGCAATGAGTTTGCTGACCAATGTTTCACGTGTTGGCAATGAACAACATATTGATTTAACTGATGCAAGGATGGCGAGAGATTTCGAAGATATGAAAAAGGTAATGCAATTTTTTATGGACCACAATCCATTTATTGCTACTTCAACTGATTTATGGAATATTTTTAATGGAATTACAGATAGTAAAAGGAAAGTAACTGTAAAAAATGCTGACTACATTGGAAGAAGCATTCAAGATAAACTTACCGGTAAACTTTTTAAAGGTGAAACTTTATTGAAATCAGACCAAGCAGTAACCATGAAAGTATTGAAAAAAGGAATTATTATTGCTGGTGAGACGCACCATGTAGATTCTCGTCTTTTAACACAGAGGATGCTAGCTTGTATCTCCTTGAATAATAGCACTCAGGATACAAGAGAATTTTTTAATTACGAATTATCTATTCTACCACCTTCATTGTTTGACCATAGAACGCAACTAATGAGAAAAACAGATAAATCATCATTAGCACACTCATTATATAGTATGAATGTCAATGAAATACAGCGGTCTCATTCAACTACTTACTACCTTCTTGATGGTGGGGCATTAATTCACCAGATACCATGGTCCGCTTCTGCAGTATTTGGCGATGTCGTAAGGCAATACGAATCATTTGTAAACAGAAAGTATGGAAAAGTAACAATAGTTTTTGATGGGTATGAAGAACCTAATATAAAAGATATGGAGCATAGATTGCGCTGGAAGCACTCGTCCATTGTAGTATTCTTTGATGAAAATTCACCCGTCATCGTAGAGAAAAGCCAGTTTCTTTCTAACCCTGCAAACAAACAACGCTTTATCAATATGCTGGGGAATTATTTTCAAGAAAGGGGTCATTCCGTCATTCATGCAAAAGGAGATGCAGACGTGGTAATCGTCAGAGAAGCTCTAAAGTTAGCCCAGGAAAAGCATGTCACTGTAGTAGCTGATGACACTGACATTTTAATCCTACTACTATATCATTCTTCGAAGAATATTTTCATGCAGTCTGCGACACAATCTGAAAACGTTCGTGACATTAAAGCCATGCAAGGATCTATTGGAGAGAAAGCTTGCAAAACTTTACTTTTTATTCACGCATTAACGGGATGTGACACCACGAGTGCATTATTTGGAAAAAGTGAATCTTCTGCTTTCAAAAAAATCATTCAATCGAAAATTTTATGCGAATGGGCTTCATATTATGGATCAACCAAAGATATTACTATGGAAGAATTGATTGAAAATGGCTGTAAAGTTATCATGTTTCTTTATGGCGGCAACATCGAAAAAAGTGACCTAAACGTCCTTCGTTATGAGCAGTACATGAGAAAAATAGCTTCAGTTAAAAAAGAATTCGACATAGCTCGTTTGCCTCCTACGCAAAATGCAGCTAAATATCACCTACTTCGAGTACATTTGCAGTGTTTTATATGGCGAAATCTAAATATACCAACTCCTGATCCTACACTGTGGGGTTGGCAGTTAGTTGATGGATATTTCCAACCGATATTAACAGACTTAAGCCCAGCACCAGACAAACTGTTAAAAATGATTAAATGTGCTTGTCTAATTACAACTGAAGATCCATGTAACACTGCAAAGTGTACATGTCGCCGATATGGACTTGCATGTTCAGTAGTTTGTAAAAACTGTTGTGGAAAAGACTGTGCAAACACAGGAGAGAGTTTAGATTCAGATGAATATGGAGAGGTTATTTAAATTTGGTTAGATAAATATGATTTTATAGACAAAATCCCTTTTCTTGTGTACTTATTTTGAATTTTTTAAATAAAACAATGTTTTTCAAAAAACCGAAATCCTTCATTTTTTTGCCACAACTTTTTTATATATTTATATTTTTAAAAACAAATATCATATTCTTTATCAGCTCAAAATTTCCTTTAATATGATACCCCACATGGCCTTTTTCGATTTTTAAAAATTTTTCGCATTTTTTTTCAAGATGGCCGCCAAAAAACGCATTTTGCGCAACAGTACGACTGTATATTTTTAGTATGTTGATTAGGAGCATGTTACCTGCCATTTACAACAAGAATCATTTGTGTTCCAATTAGTCCCATCTAAAGGTGTTTTTTGCCTTATTTCTACTGCACTAAATTTCTGCCCCCAACTCAGTTAGAAGATGCGATATGTGTAGCTCACACCCTATCTATGTGGATTGTTTGGAGTTCGGCTGAGTTTTAAATACCATGCGATCCAAAAGACAGGACGAACTTTAAAAATGAATAATTCGAAAACCAATTAAGGGTGAATTCGAAAAATTGATTTTGCACCTTCAACAGCTCGAAATTTTCAGATACAATTTTGGACATATTTTTAAAAGTAGAATACATGAAACTTGCTGAGGGGATTTTTGAAGTGACGTACAAGATGCCGTGTGATGTAATTTTTCGCTGCATTAATTAGAATTTGATTTATAAGCAATTATTTTCTCAGCGTGACCCTTTTTTTTTTTGGTTCGCAGATCTCCCGCTTCGAAAAATTTGGTCCAAAACGCCGTTTTTGACAGCATTTTTTGTAACATTTTCTGCATTTATCAAGGAATTGACAATCACAGCACCTTGTATAGTTTCTAAATAAGAGAATTTGAAAGTTTGGTGCATTGAAGAGCAAAAATTAATCTAAAAATAAATCTGAAAAAAGACAGTTTGGATCGGAATACACCCTTAAGATACAAAGATACAATTTGTACCAAACGGATGGAAAAGAAACCGGATTTTGTGTGGCAATGAAAAAATATAGTTCTGTTGGCGACCAACGGCATCACTAGGCAGCACTGAAAGATTCCATCCGACAAAATGTGTATACCATAACGCAAGAAATGCTACTAAATCCTATGAATGATGTGGTATCTAGTATCACAGCTGCACTTATGAATGATGGACAGCACATTGAACATTTATTATAGTACTAATTAACTGTAATTAAGCTGACTTGCAAGTTGTCAACATTTTTTCATTTGTAAATCATCTTTTGGTGCAATAAAACACTATAGCGTCATTTGTTGGTTGCCAACAAAACCAATTTTTTGTTGCTACACAAAAAAGAGTTTTCCTCTACATACGTTCGATGCAAAACCGTACCTTTGTATCTTGATTCGTTTTCGAATTATTTATTTTTAAAGTTCGTCCTGACTTTTGGATCATCCTGTATATCTCTTTAATTTCACATAAGAAGTAGCCCGAGTACTGTATTTATTAGAAACGTCGATGAAAAGTTAAATATTTAAGCATTTATAATGTAAAAATTTATTCAAAGGTATTTTTGTACTTAATAATAGTTATAAAATTAAAATAACTATTTTTTTATCTGTGTAAGAGTGAATGCGCTATTACACTCTTAAAGAATCAAATTTTAACTTTTATAAATATCAAATTAAATGCTATTTTGTATTACATATCTTGTATTTTGAAATAGTATGTGCAAAATTTGATATTATATCACATAAAGTTAAAGTAGTTGGATGTGCCATTCCCAAAACTTTCTTCTATCTCAATGCATGATACTACATACAATAGACTCTCATTAGCTGAATCGCTAAATGGGCTGATATCAAACTTTTCTTTAAACGAATGTTTAAAAAATGATAAAGTTCGATTTCTTACGCATAAAGCTATGCATTCCAACATAGTTGAAAAAGTGTTTATGGATTCGGTTTGTCTGATCATCGGTCTGTCTCTCTGTCCGCGCAGGCACGCGTTTAAATATACTCGGATTGGTATGTAAATGATATATGCTAGTGAGGTTTACTATGGCATGTTCGATATTGAAAATAAAGCATGTGGCATTTATAGTTCGTTTACAGAAACAATAAAAATAATTTCGATACATTATGGTCTATGCGGAGAACGTCATTTGCAATGCATTTTACTGGTGTGAGATGATTCTATCAATCTTAATCTGTCAGAAGATTTTTTGAATGATATCTTGTAAATACGAGAAGATATGCATGCCTTTTCATCCACCTGTCTCAATGCGAAACGCGCAATATATTGCGTAATTGCGTCTTCCGTCGGAAGAAGAAACATTACCAATTAAAAATTCTTTTATTTTTTGTAATATGTTATGTAATAAAAACTGTAATTAATAGTTAGTTAGACATTATTCTCTACAGCTATTATCGTAGGTTTACCATAAAAGTCAACATGCCCAAGTTCTTGTCAAATTGTAGGGACGTGCCATCTAAAAGGAGATCTGATGTAATAAGGCATTTGGTTCACATATATTCTACGTTACATAACAGGTATCCTACAATTCAAATGTTAAAATCCTTTGAAAGAAATGGTGCCTAAAACTAGTCAAAAAGAAGTTGAAATCAAATAAATTCATATTTCCTAGTTTTTGATACTGAAAATATAATTAATTTTTACTAGAACGAAAGTTGGAAAAAAGTGTTATTATCAACTTTGAGTATAAATAAAATTTTATAACATTTTCTCAATTTTCGCTACAGGCTTCAGCTCCCTGAGTTCCTTTACCGGCTATGAGCATGCACATTATGAGATATTTATGATATTTTGGACCTCAAAGTGATTCTCTTGAAAGGTAAAATTGAGAAAGTTTATACTTTTTAAGCAAACGGCCACATTTATAATAATCTTAAATAATATAAGAACATTTTGATTATAGTTACAATTTGAATTCAGAGATTGTTTATGGAAAAAGAACAATGGGGTATTATTAAATTGTCTTACGTCAGTTATCTTGACTAGAAAAGCAGTTTTCTGTTCTTCATCGTCTATTTCTAGATGTTTCCATTCATCTATTACCTACTGAAAAACTTTATTAGATTACCTGTGGAAACAAATACTGAAAAGGTTTAATATAACCATTAAATAGAATTAATATTGAGTCATTAACAAAATATTTTTAATAACAACTATAGTACTACTATAATATAGGTTATTATTGACATTTTTTTTAATGTCCAAAAAAATATAAATAAAATGTGAATAGTGCAAAAGCAGAAATTGTCTGAAAACAAAAATTATAGAAAATAAATATTTAGAGACTTAAAACATGCATGTAAAGACTGTACCAGTAGTGGATAATTTAAAAACATTTTTCACCGATTTTTAGTTTACTGTCAACACGAGTTCGACAGCGCCGTTAACTCATTTTCATACGATTGTGCTGGAAAAGCTGCTACTTTAAAATTTTTATTGCACAAATGATTTTCGGTACGTTTAAATGGTAAGCAAAATTTAATGGAGGAAACTATGTATAGGGTGAGTTCAATCCGACAATTTTATGATTCCGATGAAGAAAAATACCCTTTAAAACGAAAATCTGTCTAAAAATAATTATGATTTGATATGATTCCATTTTAGCAAGTTTGATTGTACATAGGGGTTTAATAATTGTGTGAAAAAAATCCTGTTCAAAATGAAACATTTTACTTGTTTCTAGTTATTATATTAGACATCTGACATCTATATTAGACATTGTCTAATATATATTGCTATCCATATTAGGCAAATTTAAGATTTTTCCATATCCACCTCTCCACTATTCAAATTATAAGTCTCGATACACCTTACTTCTACATGCCGTTTTTAAGTTCATACTTTAAAGTGCGAACTACTGGGGCAAAACAAAACTTTTTTTACCCCTTTGTCGTGAAGATTGTTCTGAAACTTATAAGTAAGTTTTTAAGCATAAAAACAAGTCTCTGACGTACAATATAAATATATTTTTTAAATCCTCTTTTTTTTTTTTTTTTTTTTTTTTTTTTGAACATCATACGATGACTTATTTTCTTATGCTGGTCATTTCTCATTATTATCTCAATAGATAGTTTAAAAAATAAAGTAATTAATCAAAAAATAATTACACCCTCAGTTTTGGCGAAACGCTTCCGCTTGATAAGATGAATAGCCTCTTCCATGCACTAACAAACTAATTAAATAACATACAATTTATTTCTCGCTAAAAATAAATAAAATAGACCGGGGAACTTTTTCACACTTTTTTCTGAATTTTTTCTAATTTTTTCTGTTTTACTCATTACACTGGTATTGGTATTTATGCTACAATGATCCTTAAAGCGTAGTTTGATATCATCAAATTTAGATCTGTGCCATTTTAAACACTATAAAAATCGAAATGATAGATTTACGCCTCTAGTGTAAAAAAAAAGGTTTACACAGATCTTTAGGTCAATGCAGACATCGTAAAAAGACACAAATATTTGGAACATTATAGCTATCCAATTAAGCAATAGGCTACAAGTTACTGAAATTAAAAAGTAAGCATGTTTAGTTTAACCCGTTCGGGTCTGGATTTTTTTTTTCAATATTTAGAAAAGATTACTTTTAATTTTATAACATTAACACTAGCTATCTAAATAAATTAATTAGTGTTTAACGAGTATTTCATTGTCTAAAAGACAACGCATGTTATTGTTTTGCGTACAATTCAGTTCAAATTCATATGAAAATAGGTTAAGGAAGGATTTTTGGAGATATTTAGAAGAGGTTGTATTACAGTAAGATTTAATTTATATTACAACTTTTTAATACTCTTTGAGCTTTATTGCACATGGTTCTTTCAGAAAAGTAAGTTTAATTCAAATTTAAAGAGGGAAATATATGTTTAAAATAAAAGTATCGCAAACGGCGCAAAGAGAATTAAGCAAATGGTAATAATTATAATTATTACTAAGTGCCTAAACATAATGTAGTCACATAGTGAATGCATAGACATGTACTAACATTACTACTTGTAAATAGTACCAAATGTATTTCTTAAAACAAAATAATAGTCCATTAAAAGACATGTACTATTAATAGTACACCAGGCTCGAAAGGGTTATCAAAAATCATCATCATCATCATTATCATCATTATCATCATCATCACTGTTACAATTAATGTAGACAGAGTAAGTAGAACCTCCTCTGATGCATCCTGCATCAGCCCAACTCTTACATTATGACATTTTATCCACTCTTCTGTTGTTTTAGAATTACTGTAAGATCAACAATAGATACAGACGCATTCGTTACTTCCTCACCTGAATAAATGTTAGAAAGGATTTTTTTTTTCTTAATGTTTTTAAATTTCTATATAGTTTATTTATTTATTTTATTTTATTTTATTTTTTAGGAAATAGGCCTGTTTTTAATAAATATTTTAAAAAATTCTAATAATTACACTTTGTTGAATGTTTTTATTTGCTCTAAAATTCATAAGATTTATTAACATTCTAGAATTGTGAAGGTAATATTAATACTAAATAAGATAGTAGCTTCTAGTATACTGTTTGTAAATACTGTTATCTTTAGTTTTCATATTATCGTCAATGTTATTCTCAAACTTTGTAGCCAAAAACCTTTATACAAATAAAATTTATTAATATTATTTCAATTTTGTTAGAAATATTTTATAATACAACATCGTATAAGGCAATACGAACTAACCTAGAGGGCTGAAACACGTTTACACACTGTGTAAATGTGCCCTCAGCAAGGCCGTAGCTAGAAGTAAACAATAGGGGGGGGGGAGTATATTCACATAGTAGGTACTATATTTCTTACTAAACTGTTGTAATAACTTCATTTTATATACTAAGATGATGATGAAAATTTTGTGTCTAACTGGTGTACTCCGCCTTTGCTGATTTTTGTATTTAAACTCCGCCCATTGTCCATATATTATGTATTTGTTCGTGATAAAGGCACAAAATCTGGCTATATGAAGTAGGCGGAGCATCGTCTTCGCGGTACGATTTGAATGCAGATGTAAATTACATTTATATTGTTTGAGAAAAATATCTAATTTTTGAATATTGCTAAAAGTTCTTTTCTTAAATTATTGCGTCGTATTTTATGAATTTAAAATATGCTTTAAAGGTACTAAAGAATTATAATTTGGTAATTTTTCTACACTTTCTTTTAGAGATAAATTGTTTAAAAAACGAAATCTATTCTTAAAAAGTTCCATATACATACCTCATTATGTAAAAGCAGTTTTTTTTCTTACATATATTTATGTGTGTTAATTATTTCTTATGGTTAATCATGTCATATATATCTATTTAGCATCAAGTTTTATGTTGGGTATCACACATAAATATTTACAAATATACATAAAAAATACTAAGAAAAGAAAACAGGGCGGAGCTACGCATTATTTAATTTTTTCCCAGTAAGCCTTTCCTATTTTTCTTTTTACGTATCTTTACCAAAACGTTTGGAAACAGTTTATGTAGAAAAAACCACTCATATTGTCGTTATATGCTATGTCTTTCCACATGTTTATTGCCAGCCAACCAAGATACCGTATTTTTATTCAAGTTAAATGATTTGAGGATCTATGTAAATCTAGGGAATTTTACTTTAATAGTCTAGGGGAAAATCTAAAACCCACTTGAGAATGCTGCACAGAACATGAATTTTTCAATCATCTATCAACTTTAAGAACAATTATTTTCCTAACTTAACTTTAGTTTTTAATTTAATCCTTAGGCAAGAGCGACCGGTATGCGCGCCACTAAAGATGCTCAGAATCCTTCATTTATTCCCATCAGTTATTTTTCATTGTGAACAGGGCCGTAACTATAAACTTGGGGGCCCCGGGGCAAACTAGTGAGGCCCCTCGCGCCCGGGGCATATTAAAACTTTGCCCCCGAACGCAGTTTTTTTCCCACGCCGCTATATAAACAATGAGAAAAAAGATGAAAGATGGATTTTGATAATTTTTTTTTTTTCGATTTTATGCATTTATAAATAGATAAGAAGAAAGATTTTCTAAAAAATTTTTAGATGCTTTTTATAGTATTCAACTAATCAGAAGCCCATATTTTCTTTCTTATACTAGCATCGATGGGCAAACATTCTGGTGCGACTTGACGCATTCAGCTCGACATTCTGCTGTCTCCTCTAGAGCTGCTTTTGCATGCGAAGCGTATGGAATATATCAACGGACACGCAAAAACTCTAGCACTTTGATTTTTTTTAATTACTAATTTTTAGCTGGGAATTTTATAGGAAGTTAGACTAGAAACTAAAATCAATAGTATTTTTTACCACCAGTTTGGGGCCCCTCAGGCTTGGGGGCCCCGGGGCAGTGCCCCGGCGGTAGTTACGGCCCTGATTGTGAAGTTTGCCTTATTCAATCGGCGCATTTTCAAGATTCAATTATAGAAAAAATTCTGTTTAGAAAAACACAATCTGTGTAGAAAATCAAATATTACGCAAAAGGCTCCCGTTGCGAAGGGGTAAGGAACAGTTCTACTTCAACTGGTCAAAGATGCTAGAAAATTGATCCAATTGCCATACCTTCTCCCAAACTGAGTAATAAAGAAAATTCGATGAAATATTTGGGATTGTACAACTTGTTACAATAAATAGAGCGGATTAACGATAAATATTTAAATTAATTATAAAAAATTATTGGATAAAAAATCGCCAAATAACGAAATTTTCATTAATTTTTTTACAGACGCTGTATATAAAATCCGCCGTTTTTTTTTTTTTTTTTTTTTTTTTTTTAATGTCTATATTTACATGAGAAGAACATTCTGTATTTTTTTCAGATTTTTCGGAGTATGTCCGTATGGAGACTTTCCTTATAAGCAAAATCTTATTTTCAATAGGAAAAATGAATGTTTTTGGTTATTTAAACAGATCATCGTTATGTGATCAGAGCAGTAACTAGAAGCGGACGATAGGAAGGGGGGGGGGGGTCATAAATTTTTTCTATCTCTGACACAGAAAGATATATTAGTGCCTATTCATACTGTAGGTATTATCTTTCTTATTAAACTGTTGTAATAGCATCATTTTATGCTATGAAAAGTATATGATTATGAAAATTTTGAATGTATAACTGGTGCAAAATTAAACATCATGTTAGCTTCATATGTACCAATAGGATGAGGGAATGCTGAAACACTTATTTCAGATACAATTTAGTATGTTTGCAAAACTGTGAAAGGGTCTCAAAACTAAATTAGATTTTTGAACAGAATTTCATTTGAATTTTCGGAACAGAAATTCATTGAGTGACCTTTGAATCTTTTCCAGGGGGGGGGGGGGGGGGGAAGCTCGAAAATATTTTAGGGGGAGATGAGCCTCCCTTAGTTAAGGCCCTGTGTCCCTGTGTGTGATGAATGCCCCTTAGACAGCAGGGGGAAATACAGACCGTAACCGCGGGCGAGAGCCGAGGTAATGGGGATGAAAGAGATTTTTTTCTCAAACTCTTCTGTTCCTCTTTCCCCGCCTTAACACATTCGCAACGGGAAACGATAATTCGCCTTTACATTGAAAAAAAAAAAAAAAAAAAAAAAAAAGAAGTTATTGTCTACAGAAGTGGTTTCAGAATTGAAAGAAATAAATTTATATCATGTTACCGTATTTTTTTATTTTATTTATTTATTTTTTTTAATTGTAGGACATTTTATATGAAATCCGTACATAGTAGGAATGCATAAACCTGATGCATAAACCTGATGCATAAACCTGAAAAAACTATCTGAGAAACCAATTTACCAATTATTTACTCTCAGAAGAGGAAGGAGTTACTACTGTTTTAAAACCCAGACATCACAAAGACATAACTCACTTCAACGCTTTTTGGTATTAACACTCCTTATGGCGTGTCAAAATCAATGAACACATAACTAACGCTGTTTACTTCTCCAGAAAACTTATCTATCTTAGTAAAATAATTATTAACAACACTGCGATTGAATGGTCTTGCGATGCCAAGTATCTGGGGGCCATCCTGGACAACAAACTTTCATGGCACAAGCACATTTCGCTCCATAGGATTAGGACTATAATCTATATAGAATTAGGAATTATAAGTCATTGGAACTTATAATTCTCTTAACCTATTCTGCTTTATGTATCACAACAAACGGCTTTTGTATAACTCCTGCATTTTACCCATCATTATATATGTCCCTGTCCGGACTATCCTATTATAGACCCTGTCCAGTCTGGGGCTTTACTTGCGAAAAGTCTATGACCTCAGTCGCCTACATAACAAAAATCTTAGAACTGTCCATAATGGATCCCGCTACCTCCATAATTATACTATACGCAGAGACATTAAGGCTACTACTTTACGTAAACGCATTAAAGATCTTTCCCAAAAATTATTTTCAAAAATTTATGATCTTCCCAATGAAACTGTTGTTGAGCTACCGGATTGCAACGCTTCCGATCCCAATAATGGAAAACCACCCAAATACTCCATCATTATGGACTCTGAACTTTTTCTTATTCTCATTTTTCTCTATTATATATATATACCGGGTGTCCCAAAAATGACTGATGATTTTAAAATTCAATAACTTGCAAACGGTGACAGCTATTTAAAAAATTTTTGCAGGAGGGTTATGTATAATGTCAGGAGTTTTTTTACCGTAATTTTTTATTTTAGTTCGAATTTCAAACAATAGGTGGCACTGACGGCGATTGAAGGCCAGGTCGACGCTTCACTCAGCACTGATCACCTCGTCTTCAATCGCCGTCAGCGCCACCTATTGTTTGAAATTCGAACTAAAATAAAAAATTACGGTAAAAAACTCCTGACATTATACATAACCCCCCTGCAAAATTTTTTTAAATAGCTGTCACCATTTGCAAGTTATTCAATTTTAAAATCCATCAGTCATTTTTGGGACACCCGGTATATATGTATATATATAACCCTGAAAAGTGCTTATTTTTGTTTTGTTGTGGCTTTTACCACTCCTTTTTTTTTTAGCCCGTAGCTTTGTCCTTCCCTAGTATGTTTTCCTAGAAATTGTATTGATTTCATGTAATTAAACTTATTTTATAATCGTAATTATTACCTCAGTTACTCAATAGTTTTAATAACTACAGTTACACTCTTATTTACTTAGTATTTTATTCCTACTCCTAAATGTAACTTTTTCTCTTTATCCATTACTTTTATTGAATTTATCTTTTCTAAATTTTAAAATTAATATATTTTTCTTGAATTTTTTTTATTTTCATAACTTAAGTTAAGTAGTACTAACTTCAGAACAGTTTCTCATTCCCATTGGCTCAATCAATAGTAAGACATACGCAAGTAGGAAGCGCCAAAAAGGATAATTACTTATTCAGTACTTGTTCACATGTTCACAAAGACATACCTTCGCCTAAGTGTCAGCCGCAATATTAACCGACTACTAGATGCTACAATCTGAATCAGCGTTCTCAGATAGATTTCACATTTTCCCCTAGAATACAGAACAAAAAATCTCTAGATTTCCCTAGATTCTAAAATCACGTGACATGGAAGAAATTCTACATTTTGATTGGTTGTAACGGCCTTAATCACATATCTGATTCATAAAACCCACCCACCACCAATGGGATAACATTTTATTTTATACAAAAACAAAAACAAACTTTAATTTTGTTTTAGACAACAAAATCTTGTTATGTAGTTTTTCAAAAGTATATTACTTGATATTTATGCATATATTTTATATCAAATTACTATTCTAAAATCTCCTATGAGTGGGCAAACAAAAGGAAATATATAAGTTGCTTGACAAATATTCAAGTTCTATATTTCTACAGTTTTTGAAGTTTTATGAAGATGTTCATATTACATTTAAATATACATAATACAGAGTTTTTTAACAAAAGAAAATCAGATTAATATCAATGATTTCTTTATTTTGTTTTACTTGATAGAAATGAAGAAAAAAAATAGGCTAATCCGAGGTTCATTCTCCTTTAAACGAACGACCTCAGACCTCACACACAGTTTTATTTAAAAAAATACTTTCAGGGATTCAAATCCAGATGCTGAAATGAGCGAAAGATAAGTAATGGACACAGCTGGATTAATTAACAACTGTTGATCCAGATGGTAAACATTTATTAGCTATCGCATCTTCAAAAGATCCCTTTTCCAAGAAACTAAAAGGAGATCCGAGACCTGTTCAGCAATACCCCCCCCCCCCCAACCCTCTCTTAACCAAAGAATTGCTTGAGGACAATTTCTCCCCACTGCCCATCGTTTTACTTCCTCTTCCTTATTCATTCATCAAACACGTCACTTCTGCAGTCTCTTTCTCTTTCTCATGTTCAAGTTCATTGCCGAAAAAACACTGAAGTTTAAAAAAAATCCTTTTTTTCCCTAAATTTTGAAAAAATAGTTAAGGTTTTCTATAAATTCCCTAGAAATAAGAAGGTATTCCCTATATCCCTAAAAGAACTTGAATTTCCCTAGATCTAGGGATTTTTCCCTAGATCTGAGAACGCTGATCTGAATATTGTACAATGCGGAGGACTAGCCAATCATCCATTACTGGATATAAATTGCCCTTGATATGATTCAAAAGAGAATCATGAATAGAAAACACTGTCAAATATTAATTTAATGTTATCTGTAATATTCTACTGGTGTGAGTATTTTTAAACCATTAACGGCAGTTAAATGTTGATTTATAATCTATTTAGCTAAAATCTGAAGTTGAATAATAATAAAGGGTAGCTCATTTAGATAAACATGCATTTGGGAAATCATATGTATATGACGAAATGAGGTATGAAGGTCAAATAAATACTTCAATGATTTACAATATGTAATTTAAGTTATCGAATACACGAAACTTATCTTTGAAATAATATTGATGCAAACTTAATGGGAAAAATATTGCTACGCAGGATAATTCAAAATGAATATAGCGATTACAAACGGCTATAACTATTTAATCGAAAGGAATTTATTGATAAGAATTACACAAAATTTAAAAGAAAGTTCAAAATTGTGTTTACATACTTTATAAATATTCTGTGATTCTCCTTGACCACATGGGCGATATCAAAATATCCTTTTTGTTCAAACATTCGATACCGTATGTGTATGTTGTTAGTATTTGGAGGTGTTGCCAACAACACATGAAGACGGTATCTGATGTTTGAATAAAAAGAATGTTTGATGTTGTCCGTGTGACCCGGGAGAATCACAGAGAACGTTTTTAAGTGTGTAAACAAAATTTTGAACTTCCTTTTACATTTTGCGTAATTCTTAGCGAAAAATTATTTTCGATTAAATAGTTATAGCCAATTGTAATCGCTAGATTCATTTTGAATTACACTGTATAATAGACACACAAATACCACTTATCACATTTCATCACTCAAAAACCGCAGGTTTTTTTAATCTCTTTTATGGACACAAAAATTCTTTCTCAGAAAAAATGAAATATGCAAAAGTAGCATGTATGGCAGAGTCTTCTTTTTAAAAATACGAAAACTGTACTTCTTGAATGTATTAAAAGAATCTAAATACAATTAAACATAATACATATAATGACTTTGCTTGTTTTAATAATAAAATTATTCTTGGCTCATTGTGTCGCTAACAGCCAAAGTAAAATAAGCATCTCAGGATAATGAGAATGTTTAGGACAAGATTCTTCACTAGACCTCTCGAAAGTATTTTGATTTTTCTATTTCTAATTGAAGGACAGCGCGAACGCTGTCCCAACCAAAGCGTATTAAAGAAAAAGACTCTATCAAAGCCGCTTCCAGTCCACAAGATTTCATGAGGTCGCCACTGAGAGGCGGGGCTTATTCCAGTTGTATAGAACACAGGCGTTATTTAAAACAAAACAGTTCTTTTCTTTACAATCCAATTTATTATTCCAACATACAGAAAAATTATATTCCTTTAATTCAAAGGCGCTAATTAAATACTATTCATTCAATTTCGAACACTCGCAATACTGGGTCAATGAAAATATGCATCAGAATTAAAGTTACATTAAAGAAAACCTCTGAACACGGTTCAGTTTGTGCTTCTTAACCACTCCCAACTATTCAGATTTTGAGCTCAAAATTTAAGTTTAAGTCTAAGCTTGCGAAACCATTTAATGAGATGTAAAAAATAACGGCAAAAAACAGTTGTTCGTTACCCCAATGTCTAAAGCGCCCTCTATCGACATATTTCGAAATTTATCTTTATAATTTATTTTCAAGAAAATATCACCATAAAGAATAGTTTTAGTGAAAACCGCAAATCAATCGAACAATTTTTCCGTTTTTTATGTTTATTTGAAATTTTGGACCCTAAACTTTAATGCCGGCTATCCCCCTTGGAAAACTCTTGGGAACCTTGTTTTCCTATTTATTATTGTTTGTCTTGATCTTGATGTGTACTATCACACTTTAAAGTTTTGCCCAATACTTTAGATACACCCTGTATATATATTTAGTTACCTTTGAAAAGTACCCTTTTTTTGTTTTGTTTTCTTGTTGCTTTACCACTTTTTTTTTTCAACCGTAGCTTTGCCCTATCCTGGTATGTTTTCCTTGAACTTGTGCTGATTTCATGTAATTAAACTTACTTTTTAATCGTAATTATTACCTCAGTTACTCAGTGGTTTTAATAACTGCAGTTATACTCTTATTTACTTTATATTTTATTCCTACACTTAAATGCAACCTTTTCTCTTCATCCATTACCTTTTATTCAATTTATTTAAATTTTAAAATTAAGATATTTTTTTAAATTCTTTTTATTTTCATAACCTAAGTTAAGTAGTACTAACTTCAGTAGAGTTTCTTATTCCCATTGGCTCAATCAATAGTAAGACATTTCTTGTGTATACTGGGCGTGAAGCTGGAAGGAAGGCGGAGCGAAAAAAAGGATATTACCTGTTAAGTACTTGTTCATATAAGACATACCGTCGCCTAAGGCTCCGTTCAGATTGCAATACTCTTCCCTTCAACTGAATTCTTGGAAAAAGTGAGGAAGTCTTTTGTATAGGTTTTGTATACATTTGTGGTTTCTTCATAATAGAAACGAGGGGAATTATCAAAAGAATCGGAAGATAAGCAATTCACCCTACTTGACGGAATTTTTTTTTTCTTGCCGGACAACCGTCCCTTGCCTGCAAAACTCATTAAGATAAAAAACACCGAGTCGGCAGAACAAACGAGCCGGCACCGTACTTCAAAAAATGGTCAAATGTGTTTGGACCTTAAGTGTTTGCATCAATGTTAACTAATAACTGAATATTATACATTATACAATGCGAAGGACTAGCCAATCCTTCATTCTTTGAATATAACCCCTGAAGAAGTTTGATTTCAAAAATGAATCTGACATGCTAATTACGATAAAATACTGATAACATTTTATATGTAAAATTTTACTGGTTTGAGTATTTTAAACTGATAACTTTAGTTAAACGTTGATTTAGAATCTAGATAAAATCTGAAGTTGAATAATAATAATAATAATGCTAATACTTACACGACTTAGGTATACAGGGTTGCACAAAACAGTTCGGAAAAGTTACTGAATATGAGCGTAATTTGCTTAAAGATGACTTTTAAATAAGTTTTGCATTTTTACGTTGAAATGCACTCGGTTTACTATGAAATGTTGGTGGAATATAGGTAAAATGATATACAGCGTCGCTTATGGATGATAATTTCTGGAAATGTCATTTAAGTAGTTTAAAATGTATTTTTGTTTGATTTAAATTTTATAAAAATTCTTTAGTGTAATAAAGGTAGTAGGTAAACTACAGGGCTGAACAAAAGTATTGAAGTATGTTTCAATCTATTCGTATAAATTGCTAAAAGAAAAATTTCAACCAGCTAGGCGTTTTTTTTCTAAACTAAATTTCTCCATTATATAGTATATATATCAACCGACAAATCAAATACAGGGCTGTTCAAAAGTATTGGAATACATATTTAATTATGGGCAGTAACACCTTATTTCCCTGGATAACGAAGTTTTGTCAAAGATTTCAGGAAGTGTTGGAAAGTGTTTTATAATCTATGCTAAACGCATGATTTTTCTTACTTGTACATGGCCTAGCCCTGGCGTGGATCTTTGTTTTTGACGCAGTCATTGGTAATTTGAATATTCTTATTGTTGTCATGCAACAAATTATTTTCACGGTGTTCATTCTAAAATATAATTAATTATAAATATGCAAGAATAGAAAATTAAAAATTACAATAATTCGGGGATTTTACTAAGAACAGTCAGTAAATCCCCCCCCCCCCAACTCAAACAAAACTTGAGAGTAACTCTCTCAAACAACTCCTCTCTCTTTTTCAGTCAAAAAAAAAAAAAAAAAAGATCTATATACTTAAAATAAAATATATCTCGAATAAAACACTAAAGGGGGACTATCGAAAATTATTAAATGATACAATAACAATATTCACACATTGGCGATAGTATGGTTTTGTGATATCTGGGTTTAAAACAGTAGTAACTCCTCCCCCTTCGGAAGGTCATTGGTAAATTGGTTTTCTAGCTTAGCTTTCTCAGGTTTATACATCAGGTTCTTTATCCTTCAGGGCAGTGTTGAATTCAGACACATTTTTCCAGAAGCGATTTCTGTGGCTCCGAAGGGGACTTGAATTTCCGGATGGAAATTGCACTCTTACTATTGAAAACACAAAATCTAAAATCTTCCGAGGAGGACATCTCATTTTTCTGGAGAGGTGTGGTGATTGTCACCCCCACATACATCACTGCTTCAGTGCACGGATTTATATAAAATGTTCTACAATCTAAAAAAATATGAACAACAAGATACAAATTCATTTTTTGCAAGGCTGAAACCACGCCTCTAGTTAATAAAGACTTTTCAATAAAAACAAGATGTCACCTGAGAAGTTATTATACTAACAAGTTATTTTTACAGCAATATGAATTTGAAGGTATTACCATGCACAGATATATACCTAGTTCATTTTCTCCAATTTCATCAATTCGTTTAAAATGAGCGAAATTTATTACGAAATATATGCAAATTTATGTAGTCTGGTCCCGTAAATCTGGTACTGATATTAATTTTCTGTGTTGAATTCAGACACTTGTCTCTGGGAGGGATTTCTGTAAATCCGGGGGTGGGACATAAAGTTCCGGAAAGGTGGGAGAGAATTATACTTTTGGCCCATCGAAGTCACAAAATATCAGATCTTCTGGAGAAAGAAGGAGGAAACCTCGTTGCTCCGGTGGAATGGCCTCCGAGCCCCCTGCTGAATTCATCGCTGTTAATATAATAATGATAATTACTTACATATAATTTCTCTTTAATCCTAAATAAATGTGTCTCTCTTGATATCTTTTTATTGCTGCTAATCCGACAAAATAATTAGGTGTTCATCTCAGTCAGGGCCGAAATTAGCCTTTTTGCACAGTAGGCGTGAGAAAAATCGATAAAAATCTTCATTCTGGCGCCCGGGGCAAATGTCCTCTGTGTCTGAACATTGGCTTAAAAATACAGCATAACTTCAAAAATCTGGCCCAATCGGGACCGAGACTGTGCCGGATTTTTGAAGATATATCAAAAGTAGTTCTATATTCCTAATGGTGCCTTTAGGACATAATTTGATTTATTATTAAGAATAGTTATGTAAGGAAAAGAGAAGATTAAGTGTAAAAAAGGCCTTCCTGCAATGCCCGGAGGAAGAGGTAGCTTTCATATACTTATTTATTTATTTTAACCCTTTCAGGGGCGGTGTTAGCAGTCTGCAAACACTTAATATTGCTGTTCCAATTTCAAACTGGCACCAGTAAAATTTTAGTACGATTTCGATTTTATAATTATGAGCGGAAAAACAGCTCTTGATTATTTTCAAATAAGTCTGTTCTTTAATTGTGGTGTGAATCAATTATTTGAACTTTTTCGAAGCAGAAATACCTTGCCCCTGAAAGGGTTAAATTAAGCTATATTATTCAAACATACTAAGCTCAAATTAGTGGAACCCGATTTTATAAGATTGAGTACTATTTTTTTGTCAATACTGAATAATAATAGGAATTTTTAGAAATTATTCATATTTTATTCAACCTGGTTTTATTTTCAGCGATTTAGAGAGTCGCCAAATTCCACGATATCATGAAGTGTATGCCATTTTAAAGCAACATGATGGATAAAACAAACCAATGAGCTTGGTCCAAATCTTAATTTATGTGCATATGCACACTCATATTGAAATCGATTAATATATACGAGTGCTTTCGCGGGCAAATTGATTTTTAAAAAAATATATGACCCACATTAGAAATTCAAACTGCTATATCTCAGGCGTTTTTTAAGATAAAGACAAAGCAAAAAATACTCCGGAATTCATTAGATAAACACTTTAGAAATAACCTTTTTTCAATTTCTAATTTTTTGTTTGTACATCATTATACATTTAAAAGATTTTTGACAAACTTAAATGGCCGCCATTTTGAAACAAGATGGCAGACGAAGTTGGCAGTGAACTCGGTCAAGACATTGGTATGTACTATGTACACACGGAGTTATATCCAAATCAGTTTGTAAATATGCGTATTATCGAGTGACAAATTTCAGACCGTTTCAAAATGTCAAACACACTGGAAATTGAAATTGCTGTAACTCAGCCATTTTTCAAGATATAGATGAAACAAAAAATGCTCTGAAATCTTTGTATCAAAGTCAAACACACAAAAGAAAAATCTTTTTCAATTTCTTACTTTTTTGCACCTAAATTTAAAATGTAAATAAAAAAAATTAATATTCTACCATTTTGAAACAAGATGGCGGATGGAACTGGCCAACGATCTCGGTCGAGATATCGGTATGTATCACAAACATTGCGATCTCGATGCATATCACAAACATTGCGATCTCGATGTCATAAATTCTACCCGAAAATATAAACATCGTCGTTTTACTTTAAACGTGTAAAAAATAAATTAAATCTCTTACAAAAAACGAAGCTTCAAAACATTTCTGATAAAAACTTAACACACACTTTATTCCAGAATAATTCTACTACTCTTTTCATTTCTCGTGATCATCTGCGAAAAATAAAACTATGACCATGGAGTCACTATGAGAGTGTGGACACCAAAGTAATTACAAATATTAATCTAATTCGCGACATTCTCCCACCTTGAGTTTTCGACAGATAAACTTAACAATGGGTACAATAAAATATAAAATAAAATATGACTAATACTTACATTACAGTGATAAGATACAATTCTTACAATATTACATTTCTCAAAACAGGTAAATAAACATTTTCTTCTGCAAAATTCAAATAAAATTAAACATATTATTACAAATTCAAATTAGCACTATGAAATATCCTAAAAAATAAGAATAAAGTTTTTTGTTGAAACAGTATTTAGAGTTAATAACGTTTTGGGACAGTCACTATTCTGCCGCTTCTCGTTCTTAATACAGGATCACTAGAAAGTTCTTTTGGAACTTCTAAATTGTACAGTTTTTGGACAGGTCTCAAAAGTTCATCATTTTCAGTTTTTAATCGTGCAACTCTTGGGTGGCCATCTTTACCAGAAATAAGTTCTTGCACTCGGGCTAAAGCCCAATAGGCACGTTTCTTATCAGACTCTACGAGTACGACATCACCAACGGTCAGTTGCTTGACATTCTTTTGCAAAGAATTTTGCTGGCGCAATTGTCCTAAATATTCAATACGAAATCGCTTACGTAGGTGTTCTCGAACATGTTGCCTATACTTAACTCTTTTATTTAATTCTTGCGCGTCAATTGCATCAAAATCTCTCACATCTGAAGATCTTATGTCCTGTAAAAACATTGATGATGTTAACGGTGCTAGATCGTTCACATCTTCAGTAACATATGTTAGAGGTCTAGCATTCACAACTTGTTCACAATCACAGAGCACTGTGAGCAGTTCTTCGTAGGATAATGAAGCTCTACCTAGAACTTTTCTCAGGATGCGTTTCACCATTTGTATCAATCGCTCCCACCAGACAACGGTAGGCATGTTAAATTTCCGCCGAATCTGTTGTGCACTAAATCTTCTGCATCCTACACATTTCTGTACTACTGCTCGAATAGTTTTCCTAACTTTTAGGATCCAGTAGTCTTCTCGTAACGATGTCATCATAAGAGCCACTCCTGCATGCAAAAGCTCTTGGTGTTTCCAGGAGATCAGGCGATGGACTACAGGATGGTCAGAAGGCAAAAGAACAGGGTATTTAAAATTGAAAGCATCTTCTCTATAAATAACTTGCGTTTTCACTCTTATAATACCATCTTCATCTAGGATTGGTCTTAAGCTACGTCTCTTTTGATTATTCTTCTCGTTGAATCTGTCTTTCTGAATCAAAATTATCAATTTTCTTTCGGCTTGTTCTAATTCCAAACACGCAAGTTCAGAAACTTCTTTTGAATTAGGATTTCTTAAATTGTTTAAGAATCTTAAAATCCAGGCGATCAATCTTATAATTTTCTTGAAAGATGAAAACCATCGATAATACCAATCACTAGATTCTGTGTTCTTGTTCATTGCTGAAATGACCCTTTTCCGTTTTTCAAAGTTAATAATTTCTTCATCGGGAATTTCGACACTTTGAGGCCAAGTATATTCAGGTTGAGCCAACCAATCCAGTCCCTCCCACTATCTTAGTTGCAAAAATTGTTCAATCGAACAACCTCTGGAAGGGATATCTGACGGATTAAATTTTCCTGCAATGTGTCGCCATTGGTTCTTTTGAGTTAAGGATCTGATTTCTTCTACGCGATTCCAAACGAATGTTCCCCATCTTTCGTCTCGCTTTATCCAGCTTAAAGCTGTAGTTGAGTCACACCAATAAAATATCTTTAAATTTGGAATTCGTAGATCAGATATAACTCGACTTCCCAACCTGGCTCCAATGCAGCATGCTAAAAGCTCCAACCGGGGTATCGTTATGTTCTTAAGGGGAGCTACTCTTGCACGTGACTGTACGAAAGTTACCAGGATTTTATCTTTTCTCTTTACTCTTAGAAAAATGAAAGTAGCATACGCATGTTTGCTTCCATCACAAAATATGTGAAGGCCTACATCATTACTTTCATAATTATCAAAATACATCCATCGCTGCAATTTAATGTCAGAAATCATCTTTAATCCTTGCACCCATTTTAAAAATTGTTTAGCCAAATTAGTTGGGAGTAATTCATCCCACTTAATTTTTAACTTCCAGCATTCTTGTAGAATAAGTTTAGGGAGCAAAGTCACAGGAGAGGTAAATCCAAGAGGATCAAACACTTTCTGAGCGAATGAAAGTACAGCTCGTTTTGTGGGAATAATTTGTTTTTCCTCAATAGAACCGATTTTGCAAGATAGGGTATCGTTTTCCAGATCCCAGTTTAAACCTAATACTGGTGTTACATTAGCTATTGAATTTTCAGAAATAATTTGAATGGGATAATTTGACAACCATCCCCTGAGATTAAATTTTGCAGAGAATAGTAACGTTTGGGATTCAAATATAAACTTATTTAATTCTTCAACTGTGTTGAAACTGCAAACACAATTATCTACATATAACGATTCATTCAAAATTTCTACTGTAGATGCAAGATTTTCAGTCGCACTTTCTAAATGATGTCTCAAAGTAGCCGCTAATAAAAAGGGGCTACAATTGATTCCAAAAACAACACGTTTATGTCTATAAATTATGCCATTTTCCCATATAAATCTCAGATAGTCTCTATCCTCTACTCTTATACCAATTTGTAGAAATGCCTTCTCTATATCGGATACTGCACCAACAGGATATTTCCGGAACCGATGCAATATAGAAGGAATCATTTCAATCAAATTTAATCCCTTATCTAGGCAATCACTTAGAGAAGGGGAACCTTTAACATGAGCCGAAGCGTCAAAAACTGGTCTAACTTTAGTAGTTTCACTCGATTCTTTAAATACAGGTCTGTGTGGCAAATAATGTACTTTAGTTTCTTTATTATCAACCACCCTTTCAATTATTCCTGCATTTATCCACGAATCAAATACTTCGTTATATACCTCAATTTTATTTAAATTAATTAACTTTTTCCTTGTTGTAGCAAGCCGCTTTTCGGCCAATTCTCTATTGTTAGGTAAGCAAGCTTTATCTAGCACCCATGGCAGTGCTACTTCGTATCTCCCTTCTGAATCTATTCTTATATTACTCTTAAAATGCTGCATAGTTTCTTCATGAATTTCAGATTTAGTTTTGGATTCAACTGGATCCGTTATACCCATAATATCCAGCTTCCACAAATCAGCAACGGAACAATTGTTCCAAAGTGATGAAATAATCATAGCAGCCTTATTTGTTTCTGATTTAATACTTGGAATTTTTCCCATTAGAGTCCATCCCAAATGGGTTTTTACCGCAACCGGACCACTTTCTAAAACTTTAATATTTCCGGTGAGTAATTTTCCGGCCACATCAGAACCAATCAATAATTTAATTTCATTTTCGGTTTCACATGAACTATTTTCAACATCAGAAATTTTAATGCCATATTTATTTAATTCTGATAACCAAGGCCCATTTGGCACTTTTCGTATTTTAGAACAAATAACAGGAACATCTAAAACATGCATATCACATTTATAACTATTGTCTATGCTACTTAAGTGAATTCTATATTTATTATGCTTTGTTTCACTTGTTTCAACATTACCAAATAATGTGTGAATTAATTTAATTTCACCAATACTTTTATACTTCAAATATTTAATTACATCTCTTGATAAATAAGAGCTTTCTGATCCTGTGTCAATAACTCCACGCACGATTTTCTCTTTTCCATTGTGCTTTATACGGACACTCAAAGTTTGGAGTAACACAGTAGGATCCGAAGCTTGAGTAGTTAAAACAGTGTCACTACTCCCTGATTCATGTTTATGACTTTCTAACGACACATTACCACCTTCATTAAAAACATTTTGACATAATATAAAAAAAATGTCTTTTACCACAATTCGTGCATTTAATTTTAGAGTTACAATTGCGTGAAATGTGGTTTTTCTTCAGGCAAACAAAGCAAGCTCTTTTTTTCAAAATTAAGTTACGTTTCTCATCAAAAGAAAGCGAACTAGCTTTAAAACATTTTTCTGATAAGTGACACTTGTCACAAAATATACACAAATCTTCACGTTTTTTAACTAAATTCTTATTAGACTTATTGTTTATAAATAAATCTGTGGCAGTTGGCATTGAAGTATATTCATTATTACATTTATGATATTTCTTTGGGTTTTCAAAACCAAGATTGGAATGAGCCAAAAGTACCCGCTCTTCCGCAATTACTTCATTTAAAAAAAAAATCAAGGATAGAATTTAATTGGTTCTTACCTTGAGCAGTCTTCTCACGCTGTCTTTCCCAGATTTTTAATATATCATGAGGTAGACAAGATTCTACAAGTGGAAAAAGTATGCTGGCATATTTCTCTTCTGTGACACCTAAGGATTCTAGAGACCTAAGTTTTGTCTCTAGATTATCATATAACGACGATAAATTAAAATTCTTGCTTGATGATCGATTATTATTTAAGACTAATTGAAGAAGGTCTCTAACATATATCTCAATAAGTGTATCTTCTCTGCCGAACCTTTCTTTAAGATGTAGAATTACTTTTGGATAATTATCAGCAGAAACCGGATAACTATTAACTATCTGTGCAGCTTTGGATTTCGGCGTTATCGCCTGTAAAAGATAAACAAATTTCAAATGTTCATTTAAAGTGGTGTCTTCATGAATTTTACTGAATGAATTCCAAAAGGTTAACCATAATCTTGCATCGCCATCAAACGGCTGTAAACTTATTTCTGGTAAGCGAAGTGGTCGGGACAGCGTTCTTTCAACATCTGTATAATTCTGCGATCGGAGTTGTTCTTCGATAGGCTTCACCAAAAATGTCTTTACTTTTTGCTTTATAGCAATAAATTTTTCTATATACTCCTCGCATGCTTCAAATTCTTTAGAATAATCTTTTTCTATAACTTTCTCTGTCAACATAAAATTCAAAATTTCTTCATCTACAGCTCGCAATCTTGTGCTTTTATCTTCCAGTTGACACATTAAATTCTCTATTAAATTAGCATCTGGAGTTGCGTCGTTTAAAGCTTCATTTAAAGCATTATAAGTTTTCGTAAATCCAGCTCTAAGAGGCGTTCTTTTGATTTTCAAAGCATCCATTTTTTTTCCTTCAAGTTCTTTTAAATAATAAAAAACAGTTACTTTTCACACGCCCTAGTTCGGACGCCACATATCACAAACATTGCGATCTCGATGTCATAAATTCTACCCGAAAATATAAACATCGTCGTTTTACTTTAAACGTGTGAAAAATAAATTAAATCTCTTTCAAAAAACGAAGCTTCAAAACATTTCTGATAAAAACTTAACACACACTTTATTCCAGAATAATTCTACTACTCTTTTCATTTCTCGTGATCATCTGCGAAAAATAAAACTATGACCATGGAGTCACTATGAGAGTGTG
Source organism: Maratus speculifer (assembly GCA_964019185.1). NCBI lineage: Eukaryota > Metazoa > Arthropoda > Arachnida > Araneae > Salticidae > Maratus > Maratus speculifer. The sequence goes on along the minus strand of OZ025290.1, from coordinate 341,588,384 downwards.
GACACCAAAGTAATTACAAATATTAATCTAATTCGCGACAGTATGTATTATGTACGTACCAAGTTTCAACCAAATCGGTTTATAAATACGTATGTTATCACGTGACGAAAATCAGATCATTTCAAAATGTGAGCAACACTACAAATTAAAAGTGCCATAACTCAGCTATTTTTTAAGATACAGACGAAACAAAAAATGCTCTGGAATCTTTGTATCAAAGTCAAATACATAAAAGAAAAATATTTTTCAATTTCTCACATTTTTTAACCTAATTTTTAATTTTTAAAAAAGTTTTAAATGGCCGCTATTTTTAAACAAGACAGCGGATGGAACTGGCTAATGAACTCGGTCTAAGCCTCATTATTTACCATGTACACACCAAGTAGGATCCAAATTGATTCATAAATACGCGTGTTATCATGTGACAAAAATCAGATTATTTCAAAATGTCAGCCATAAGAAAAATTAAAAGTGCTATAACTCAATCATTTTTTAAGATATGAGCAAAATAAAAAGTGTTCTGGAATTGTTGTTTTAAGTTCTAACTCATAAACGAAAAATATTTTTCAACTTTTAATTTTTTCGCATTTAATTTTAAATTAAATTTTTTTTAAATTTTTTAAATGGCCGCCATTTTGACACAACATGGCGGATGATGCTGGCTAACGAACTCGGTTGAGACATTTGTATGTACTATGTACATACCATATATATATATATATATATATATTACAAATTTAAAAATTTTTCGCCAAAACTAACCTTTATACTATCTTAATTTTCTTATAATAATATTCCGTACTTACTTCAAATTATTAAATTAAAATCTTGTTTCTAAATCTAATCTGTTAATCCTTATGCAGACGATATAAATTCTTAATTTGCCTTAAAAACATTATTCCAGTATGCGTAAATTTAAAAGATGGCTCTAAATTAAAAATATTCTTAATTAAAACTTTATTTCTTAATATTCCAAATAAAACTGATTTCTTCTATGTTTTTATCAAGCCTTTTTAAGAAAGTCTTATTAAATTTATTCCAAAACCATACCTTTCAAAAAATATCATTATTTTATTTTATCTATTTATTTATTTTTCCTACGTCAACCTTTGATGTGTGCATATTAATAAATTCATTTCTTTTCTTTTTCTCTTAAAATTAATCATTTATAAAAATCGTCTGCCTAAGATATTTAAAATTCTGAGTCAATTATAAATTGGTTAAATAATATTTTTTTTAAAATAAATTTATCGTTTGTGGAAAATAATCTCGTAGCTGGACAAGAATTCTGTTTACATAAAAGAATGATGGTTTGAGGTTACAGAATGTTCCAGAACTTTCTTTTTAGTTTAAAAAAGGTGGAAGTCTCGAGATGAAAGAGAAGATTTCTTGGGTTGCTTCTTCGATGAGGACAGCTCGCTGAAATAATGATGGAATTTTTGCAAAAGGAGCTTTTCCTTCCTCATTATTACGAATTTAATAAATGAATTTACAGCAGCCCATGACTAATTATTGGATCTTCTACATTTATTTATTTATTTTGTTTTTTCCCTCGCTTGCCATGACTGTGTGTTTCTTTTTAACCAGTGGAAATAATTCGAGTTCTCCTTAAATCGTCACATATATATGTCAACATTTGAACGGAGTGTGGTTTTGGAGTCTGGGGATCATGACCGGTGAAAATATACCAAAATTTTCTGGAAGTGCTTTCCTCCGGACGGCTGCAATAGGTAGCTTTTTACTTTTTGTAATGAAAGCTACCTAAAATATTTTGAACCCATTATTAAGTTTTGATTGCAACACTTGTACCAAACGTGTCCTGGTCAACCATACTATTTAAAAAATCACATTTTTTATCGACAATTTGGATATTTTGGATATTTAAATCTATTATAATGAATAAAAGATATTTACTTTATTATAAAAGAATGCTAAATCAAAATATTGTTACATCTAAAAACCTTCATTACAAATACACATATGAAATTCTTATATTTGTATATTTAGGTAAAATTTTGGAAATTTTCGAAATTTAGTAACCAAATATTTTAGAACTTTTTAAAAGTCTTTCAGAACCATTTAGTATGCCTAACATGTATTATACTTACCGTGCATATGCAATTCAGAACAATCACTGAAGAACTCAAAATTTTTTCTTCATGGTGCACATTGTCCTGGAAATAAGAAGTAAATATTACCATCTTCAAATTTCGGTTGTAGGAAAAGATATGTTGAATTTTGAATTAGCGTACTTTGGTTTCAGCTTGGACCGCTCGTTTAATTCTGTTGTGACACTCTACTTTTATCACTTGTAAAAGATTAATGAAGAATTTGGCAAAAATGTTGTTGAAGCCTTGTAACTTAAGAGGTCGTTCTCTGTTGAAATGTACAAATAGAAAAGTTAAGTCTTTTCACTCATAAACAAGTATGAAAACAAAATTTATTTATTTGTTTTAGCAATAAAAAATTAAATATTTCATAATAGTCCTTCCGGCAGTGCCGGGAGGAAGAGGTAACTTTCATATACTTATATATTTATTTATTTATTTTAAATTAAGTTATATTAGTAGAACCTGATTATGAGCTTGGTCGAAATCTTAATTCAGGTGCACATGCACACTCATATTCAAATCGATTAATATATATATGCGATAACTCAGCCATTTTGTAAAATACAGACGAAACAAAAAATGCTCTGAATCTTTGTATCAAGGTCAAATGCATAGAAGAAAAATCTTTTTCAATTTTTCACTTTCTTGTACCTAATTTTAAATTTTAAACTTTATAAAAAAAAATTTAAATGGCAGCCATTTTGAAATAAAATGGCGGATGGAACTGAGTATCGAACTCGATTCAGGCCTCAGTATATACTATGTACACACCAAGTTTCATCCAAATCGATTCATAAATACGCGTGTTATTACGTGACAAAAATCAGATCGTTTCAAAATGTCAGCCATAAGAAAAATTCAAAGTGCTATAACTCAATCATTTTTTAAGATATAGACAAAATAAAAAGTGTTCTGGAATCGTTGTTTTAGGTTCTAACACGTAAAAAAAAAATATTTTTCAACTTTTAATTTTTTCGTATTTAATTTAAAATTTTAATATTTTTTAAAAATTTAAAATGGCCGCCATTTTGAAACAAAATGGCGGATGATGCTGGCCAACGAACTCGGTCGAGACAGTTGTATGTACTATGTACATACCAAGTTTCATTCAAATCGGTTCAGAAATACGTTAGTTATCGCATGACAAAAATCGGATATATATATATATATATATATATATATATATATATATATATGTATATGGTTATATATGTATATATATATATGTCAACATTTGAACGGAGGGTGGTTTTGGGGTCTAGGGGTCATGATCGGTGAAAATATACCAAAATTTTCCGAAAGTGCTTTCCTCCGGACGGCTGCAATAGGTAGCTTTTCACTTTTTGTAATGAAAGCTACCTAAAATTACAAAATTCGAGAATTTTTTTTAAGTATACGTAAACATTATTTTAAGAACAGTAACTGAAGGATAAACTTTTTAGATTGTTTTGTATACGCTGCTTTACTGTACAGCCTGCACAGCATTTTCGTATTGAATTTAATTTCAATTGCAAAATAAACGCGCTGAATTAAATTACATTATAAATGAACAATTCTAGCGTTATAAATGTCAATAATTGAGGCGTTATTTTTTAATAACTTTTATTTTAGAGAAAAACTTTTAATGCAGTTTTGTTTAAGAAGTTACAAATTATCTATCTATTTTTTCATTTTTTAGGGAGTGGAGGAAAGATATACAGCCACTTAATGAAATTAATGAAATGATTAATGAAATAAAAAACTTACTAGTCGCCCTTGGCGACCAGTTTGGTCTCACTTGAATATATACTAAGAATTAAATCATATTGCTTTTATTTATAAATTATTTTAATTGCTCCCTTTTTTTTTGTCAAATTAGAAGATTCTGCTAGGCAAATAGACACAGATGCCATATGCGCACCACATTGACGTAATTGCAACAAAATGGCAATTATATATGCCACACATGGCAACCCGGTTATTGTTATTTATTTATTAATCAGCTGTTTGTTTGCTTTTATTTTCTTTTTTAAATGATATAAATTATTTTATTCCATAATTATTAACTAAACTTTTTAAAAATTATTATTTTCTTTCTAAAATAATAGAAATTAGTTTAAAAATATATATGTAACTGGTATTTGAAAACGGAATTTTCGCCGAATTGGCGTCATAAAAAAAACGCACCAGTGTGGTGCATATATGACATCTGTGTTAATAATTCAAGAACTCAGTATTTTTATGCTAGCCCGGCGCAATTAATAAATCGCTAAACATTGTACCCGTGGCATTTTTTCGCATTTCATTAACTATTTAAAATATAATGATATAATCCTTTCACTCATTTCATTTATAATACATAACTTTAATTTAAAACTAAAAAGCTCAAAATTCATGACTTTTATTTATTTTTTTTAGTAAAAAGAACAGAAAAAAAAATTAAAAATAATGATATTTTGAAGCTTTATAATTGCTGCGAAGGAGCAAAACATAAATAAATGCAATTTACCACAGAATAAATCTTGCCAAAGGACTTTTGCATAGTAATTAATAAGATGCGTTTCATTCGGATGTTGCAATTAAACAATTAACAAATATTCGTGATTTTTGTGCCACATACTTTAGCGTAATATATATATATATATATATATATATATATATATATATATATATATATATAGAGAGAGAGAGAGAGAGAGAGAGAGAGAGAGAGAGAGAGAATTTTATATAAATGGGAAAGAAATCTATTGATTGCAACTTACATTTCCCGGTGAGGAAATACTGATATTAGCATATTAGTAAGTTTCTTCAATTGCAAATAGAGAGAATGAGATAGAGCACAGCTATCCCTCAAATTCACGTGGAAATCTTTGTGCATGATCTGATAAACATTCAGCAGGTTCATTATGCGTTCACATATGGGAAAAATCTGAAATACAAATAATAAGGAAATGTGTTATTGTTTAACAATAAATGTATAGCTATAAGAAGCAGGTTAAATTAAAATATCCAATGAATAAAATTATTTGAATAAATTTAGAAAATTCAATAAAAAGTGCAAATCATAAAAATAAATACCATACATAATAAGTAGAAATATCCTTTATAAAAGGCCTGTCAAATATGTGGCTACGGACCCGTTGATTACTTATCGTAGCCTGCCTAATTTTTAACATTTTAACTGTGTTTGATTCAAACACAAATGTAGAAAAAATACACCAATCATGATTTTAGGTATACAGTAAAACCTCCAAATAACGGACACCTCCGGAGCGCGTAAACTGTCCGCTATTCGGAGGTGTTCGCTATTGGGAAAAACCTCGGAGATTCAAAAATTGCTAAGAAATTCTTAAAGTTTCATTAATTGACTTTTATATTCCTAAAATTCTAATATATGATTAATCAGAAATTAAAATAATTTTTTAAGCAATAAAATCAAAACACTGTTTATTACATTTTTACGAAAAAAAATAAAAAATATTTAAAAAGTTTTCTTTTGCGTTTAACCCTTTCAGGAGCAAAAGAATTCTGTTCGTAAAATGATGAAATAATAGACTGACACCAGAATATTCAAACGAATTTTTTACAAAATAAAATGTACATTACGTTATTACGTACATTACGTTACAAAATAAAATTTTTTACAAAATAAAAAAAATGTGTCACTGATGGACAGAAGGAACACTAAGAAAATGAATATCAAATGCATTGGATTATATGTATACTCGTTCGGAACAATTTAAACAAAAATCAAAAAAAGGAAGTTATTCAAATGATCTGAAATCCATGAGAAAAAAAAAGAAAAATGAAAAATCGGAATTCTCGTTAGTTCGAATTAAACGAAGTCGAGAGAAAATGAGTTCGAATTAATAATAATTTTTAACGTTATTCTACCATTGAACATTTCGGGTTCATGTTGAGTTCTAATTAAGCGAAGATTCGAATTATCCGATTTCGAATTAACGAGAATCGACTGTAATTGTATTTTGCCACTTCTTAAAAATCATGAAATCTCAAATCTTATGGAGGGGAGTGGGGAGGGTCATTGTGATGCTCCGGAAGTAGGCCCTTATTACCGCATGGGCAAATCGGGACTTTGCCCATGAGCCCCGGACCTTAAGGGGCCCCCAAATATGTACATGAAATTATGAAATAATTACTTTCTTTTTCCACTTCCAACTCTTCCATATGTTGAAGTTATTAAATTAATCATAAAGCAATATAACAAATTGTTAAAATTTTAAAAAAGAGTTTTGTTCTTCACTAAGGAAAAAAATGTACTTTTATTAATTAAGGTACTTAATTTAGAATTGACGGGAGCTAAGAATTTTCTTCTATTTATATCCAAAGTTCGAAAATAAGTTTGTCTTGCACATGCACACATGAGTTATATTGGAGTAAAGTTGCAATGATTCGAAAGGGGCCCCCTAATTTATGTTTGCCCAGGGCCCCAATTAGTCATAATCGGGCCCTGTCCGGAAGCCTATGTCCCTCCGGACCATCCCCTGAATTTAATACTGGACATGAGGGTGGAGATTTTTCCCCGGCCCACTCTCTACATTAATCTGTGATCACAAAATTTTGACACATTGCCCTGACAAATTTAGCGGCTTTTTACTTTTTTTTTCTCGTTAAAAAATAATTTTTCATACTTTATCGCTAAAATTACTGTCCGCTGTTCGGAATGTCCGTTATTTAGAGGTTAAACATACAAAAATTTAGATTTTGGGAGTGGGGATCGGTGAACTGTCCGTTAAATAGAGGTGTCCGCTATTCGGGAGTGTTCGTTATGGAGGTTTTACGTATCAAAATTCAGTGTGTATATCAGTTACATACAGGCAGATGTAACTAAACTGAAATGGAAAAATCACTCATATCTGTTTACTACACTTCTAATATTTAATATGGAAATTGTTATTAGAATTAATTGTTTCAGTGTAATTCCATATAGAAGCAAGGATATGTTGATGTGTGGATTTTTTGAATTTCTGTAATTATTTATCATATGATATTAGATGCATTCAGAAGTATTTGGTGCAGAGTTTAATTTCTAACAAAGAAAAAAAAAGTGGGGGGGGGGGCTAATATTTTGCAGTACTAAAACTATAGTGTGCCTTCCCCTTCTTCCCGCCGTCGTTCTAGACTGAAAATGGGCATACCAGAGCTTGAGCATGAGTAGGGTTCATGAGGAAAAGGGAATAGAAAAATCCCTAATGTTATTTTCATATTTGTATATAGTAGAAAAAAAATGGTTTAATGTTTGCTGACTAAAAACTAAAGAATATGCTTTTTCAGATTACGTTAAAAAAAAAAAAAAAAAAAAAAAAGATCTTTTTAAAAATTATTTTACTGTCACAAAAGAAAATCGAACTGAAACAGATAAAAATTCGATGTGATGCTCACTGACTAAAAACAAAATAAATTATTTTTTAAATTAAATTCTTAAGTTAAAAAAAAAGATCTACTTAAAAATTTTCTACTGTAACAAAAGAAATTAATTTTGCTTTAATATTTATTTTTTTCTAAATGAAATATTACTTAAAGTTTATGTCCATCTCCATTGCATTTAAACCACAACTGTTGCAAGATCAAATGATAATTAATCAGGATTTCTAGAAAATCCGTGCGAACGGAAATTCCCGGGCAAATGATAATAGCTTATCGCATATGACTTCATGATGTCTGGTGCCTCTCAGCTTACATCGGACGTTATCATTTGATCTGCAGCATTAAATCATAAATCATTTTCGTCATATAATTTCTAAGAACAGAGCGACTAATACAAGGATAGATGCAATGATGATGATACTTTGTTATCTGAATGTAATTTTCGTGTATTATCATTTAATAAGATTATTATATATTGATAGAATAGAAGGTAGTGTTTTTTTTTTTTTTTTTTTTTTGCAAGAAGAATTTTCATATATTTAAGGATTTTTGTTTTCAGCAAAAAGACTCTAAAACTGTTTCAGAAAGAAGGAAATAAATATTTCATAATGTCTTTCGGAGATAACACTAATTTTTAATTTCTGTTTCTAGTTTAGCAATTCTGGTTTCTGTTTAATTTAGCAGCAAGTACGTACAAAAGAGTAGTCATATCCCTGATGCGGCCCTGTTTCTTTTGTGGCTGTCACAATGGTATTTACATAACTGCCAACTTTTATTTTATTTTTTTTATTACCACTTTTTAAAAAATCTGGTTCAATCGTCGAAAAGACGTATTTGAATACTAATTACTGTCTGTTTCATAAGTTTCGTACTAATACAGATTTCTTTTTAATTTTCAAGGTACCCATAGTCAGTGAGATTTTTCCCATAATTGTTTCCTCGCGTTTCCTTCAGGTTTGCCAGTTTGGTCTTCACTTTTATTTAAAAAATTCATATTCACACCAAAAAATACAAAAATTATTTTCAGATTTATTCAATTCAAAAAGTTCCGGTCTGAAGTCGATCTTTGATGTCTAGAACCCAAACTAGCGACCTTGATTTCCTTATTGACAATACGCAAATTTCTACTTTTCGTTGTCCTGACCACAAAAACAATATTTTTGCAGGCTAGTACAGTTTTTAATGATAGAACCAATTAGAAAATTGTATTAACTTTAACCAGAAACGAAAATTGTGTTGCATGGCGTAATCAGTCCTTTTTAAACTACATTGGTTGTTTTTTATTTACTTTAATTTTATTTAATTTTTATGTGCAAAAATAATTTTGTAAAAATATGGAAGTTTAAGCGGCAAATATGGGAATTGTTTTCCATTCATAGTACAGGATTAGTGGATCCTTTCACATCCGCGTTTGAAATATTTTTAAAAATCATTTTACATGAGCCATGATATGCCAACGACGAACAAAAGTGTTAAACATAAATTAATCAAAATTCCTTGAATTTTGTTATTTACAATTAAAAAATATAAGCAACATTCATGTAAAAATTATAGGAAGTTTCAGAAGGTAATAATAACAATAATAATAATATGTTTTCTGCTGCTGCATCTTCAGTGCCAAATAATTGATATCGAATTCAAAATTAGTTGTTTTTAACAGAATGCGAGCTTCGCTGAAACCATCAGACAAACGAAAACATTTTCACTTTATGAATAGAAAAAACAATATTAATAATGCCAGAACTTTAAATTTTAAAGCATGTTATAGTCTAAAAGCGGACCGCACAAAACTCTAAGTCATCGAGTAAAAGAAAAAAATGTTTATTTTATGGAAGAATAGTAATCTAATGATCCATGTCTGCCGGAACCAAAGTGGTGCACAAGTCAAAAATTAATATTATCAGTGGTTGACTCGTAGGCTTTGCATTGTGTTTTCCTGCACCCAGTTTTCCATGTTTTCATGCTTTTGATTGTACGGCAAACACAATGCTAAGCCTACGAGTCAACCACTAGTGGTATTATTTTTTGGCTTATGCACCACTTCGCTTCCGGCAGACATGGATCATTACATTCTCCTGTTACTACTCTTCCATAAAATAAAGGATTTTTTCTTGTGCTCGATGACTTAGGGTTTTATGCGGTCGGCTCTTGGACTATTAGTTTTCGTAGTATTAAGTATACCGTTCTCAGTACGCTTAATACTACCTAAACCAGTATTATTTTTAAGTTCTGGGGCTATTAACGTTGTTTTTAGGTGCGTTCGTAATTATGTAAATACGTAGCACCTATAGTGGTCGTTCAGTCCGTCCGTCTGCCTGTCCGTCTGTCTGTCCGCATATAACAACGCAAAAACTACCCAACCGAATCGATTGAAATTTAAAATACATAATTATTACATAATTTTGTCGAGTCATTTCAAATTTTATGAAAATCGGATGCATAGATCAATTACAGGGACAATCAAAAGTATTCCGTTACATTACGGTCAATGGGGGAAAAGTTTCAAATGCATTTTATACGTTTGAAATTTAAAATACATAATTATTACATAATTTTGTCGAGTTATTTCAAATTTTATGAAAATCGGATGCATAGATAAATTACAGGGACAATAAAAAGTATTCCGTTACATTACGGTCAGTGGAGAAAACTATTTCAAATGCATTTTAATGGTGTTACACTCATTCGAACTTAATAAAATTTATATGCAACAATAAATAACATATTATAATATACATTTTACATAATTTGTGGTGCAAAGAAAATTTGTTATTGATTTACAAGGGACAAGGTCACACAAAAGTATTCCATTACATAATTGTATAGGGAGAACATTGTTTGATGAGCGTTTTAATTGTAATTCACTATTTAAAATTTTATGAGATTGATGAGAGTAATATTTTTTAAATTTCGTTATCGTACGAACGCACCTCATTTGCTACGCTTCACGTGCAATTTCCAACTTGTTTCTATTTATATTAAATTGCTCCAAGTATCATCTTATGATAATGTATACTTTTATTTTAATCCCTACAGGATTTCAACTTAGTTATATCATTAGCAAATGGATGACATACTCTAACAACACATACTATTAAACTCAATTGTCTACGATAATATGTATGGCATCTTAAACTTTCTCATTGTTTAGACATATGGGCAAAATTTTGATTCAAAAATTTATCCTGAAACAAATTTTACAAATGTTAGTTTCCATGTTAAATACCTATATTTTATAGATCGTGAAGTAAATAAAAATTAAAGGAATAGAGATACTTTTGTATAAGAAAAACAGGATAAATTATTTAAACTAAAGTATTTAAAGAAATAGACCAAGAAGAAATAAATAATGTTGATAGTAAACTGCATAAATATTTACTCACTATATCATCTATGGTATCCGAAAGTATTTCAGAATAATTACACTGAGATTCTTCAAACAATACTTCCGCTAGAGAGACGTCCATAGCCATATTTATTTGAGTCTGCAACTCCTTTAGTATTTTTGTGAACACTTCAATGTCCTTTAGAATCATGGTTGATCCAGAAAGTTTCAATTTCTCTAATTCCTTATTCAACCACGCACATATTTCTGCCTGAAATTATCAGTTATAAAATTAGTTAAACAGAAATAAAAACTTCAAACGTAAAGAAAAAAAAAAATGGTTAGCTTCAGAATAGAATGTAATGCCACGAGTGTCCATAAATTAAGAGACAAAAACAAAATGGTAATTTTCGAACATAAAAGTTAATCGCAAGTGACCAAAAGAAATAGCCATATTTAAGGTAAAAGGCAGACTTAAGGCTGCTGGTCACTTATTTTCCGAATTCTTCTCCGTAATGCTATATGTCTATTGGGCGTTTGATGCATTTTTATATTCAAATTATCTCCTCAGAAATGAATATTTTTAACTTCTTTTTCCAGTGTTCTTTTCAACCCTTTAAGCGGCCTAACCGGGTTTTTCCGTCATATAGAGTTTGGACTCAAAGGCTTATTTAACTCAAAATTAATATTAATGTTAATTTTTTGAATTGCATAAGATAAATAAATATCTAAGGTTATGAAACACAAATTCCCATATCAATACATTTCATAGCTTCTATTTTATAAATCGTTAAACTTACATGCAGAATTATGCAGGAAAATGTCCTTTTTTTTCTTATTTCTCAAAATATTTTTTTAATCTTAATATAGAAAAACTGACAAAGTGGAAATAAAATTTTAATACTTCATGTAAAATTAAGTGTAGCTTTTAGAGATATTTTGAAAGCTAAAAAAAAATAGACATGCTTAAAGAAGAGAAAAAGAAGAAAAATGAAAGTTAAAAATATTAACTTCCTGAGGCGATATTTAGAATGCATCAAAACTTAACATGACGGAGGAAAATTCGGAAAATGAGACACCAGCAGTTTTAATAGTAAATACATACTACACTGATAAGATAGGTAGTCGATGTTATGTCACAAACAGTTTTGAGAATCATAGTTAAACGATGAACCAAAATAGGATGCTTTTATTCGTCTCGTTATTGCTCTCAAGAGACCATCATTTGGTCATATTTCCTTATTCATCCCGCACATGTTTCAGTCTGAAATTATTAAATTATAAATCTAGTTTTAAAAAAAACTTCAATCATAAAAAAAAGTCTAAACTACAGAAGTTATATTAACTTCACTAATATCCATAAATTAAGTGACAGACACAAATTAAGGATTAAATGACAATTTTTGAACATAACAGTTAATCGTAAACAAAAATTTTGAGATAGGTAGAACCAATTGTTAGTACTCTAATTGCTGCGACCATAAGATGGCAAAATCTAGATCAAATATTTGGAAAGGTTCAACCGGAGCTCACCAATCTTGAAGTGAGATTTCACCCTCTTATGATTGCAGCTATTGCAACACTAAAAGTTCTTTCAACCTACTACAAATTTTTTTACCCGTGTAAGTTGCCAAAAGAAGCTGAAGTAGTAGCAAATGCGTACTATCCGAATAGCATATATAGCAAATTTTACGTCACAAATAACCTTAAGTGTCTTAGTTAAATGATGAACTAAAATATGATATATATTTGTCTAATTATTATCCTCAAGTGATTGCCATTTGGTCACTTTCCTTATTGAGCTATACACATGTTTCAGTCTGAAATTATCAATTCATAGAAATAATTGAAACAGAAGAATAAACTTGAACCATTAAAAAAAATTGTCTGAACTACAGAAATTATTGTAACTATATTGAAAAGGATAAATTAAGGAAAAAACACAAAAGTTAATCGTATAAGTAGCCAAAACGATTGATGTAGTAGCAAATGCGTACTATCCTAATACCACAGATAGCCTATGTCAGCAATATAGTCCACAAATATCCTTAAAGTCATAGTTAAATTATGAAACAAAATATGATATCTCAATATTACTCTCCAGTAACTGTCATTTCATTATTTTTGCAATGACATATTAATTAGGTAATGTGGTCACATAGTAGCTTACATATAGTTTGTGAAAATAAACGGAATTATTGGATTTGGAACGCATCTCCGCCCTCTGCTTTGTGCGTTCTCGTTAATGTACACTATTAAAATCCGACCCTATGTATGTTGTATGTATGTGCCGCTATCTCCTCCCATCCCGGAAACTGAGAAACGTCGCGTTTCCTTTGAATTAAAGGGGGAAAAAAGTCCCGGGATCCCGAGTTGCCCATTCACATCCCGAAATTCCAAATCAGTTGGTAAATTATTAATTAAAAAAGTTAAAATTTTAATTACTTTGCCCATGTATGTTTGCACAGTGTTTCGATGTGTTTCGATGTTTCGACAGTGTTTACACAGGTCGAAAAAGATTCCTGCCGAAGTCAACCGACAATGAATGACAAAAGGAAAATATTTTTTCTTTCTTAATTGCTATCGCGGGCGTCCTAGCAAAGTCAAAAAAAAAAAAAAAAAAAAAAAAAAAAAACATGAGATTTTTAAATAGATTGTTCTTCTCTTGAACCAACTGTCTAATTTTTTTTATTATTATTTTTTACAACTTTTTCGAATCTTTTACTAAACAGTCCTTTTTTTTCAATATTTTCGAGGAATGCATTTTTGAATTTTAATCCTGAAAGTTCTAAGAAAATCTGATAAAAAACGATGCCGGATTCTAAATTCTCATTCCTTTCTGAGATTGACAGTGTAACTTTTTTTTTTCGATTTTTTCAATTAAAAAAAAATTCTAAAGGTTATTATTATACAGTTTCCACAAGTAAATATTTTATGTCTCCCAAAGTTACTGCACTATTGACTGGCTTTTTTTTTTTTTTTTTTTTTTTTTTTTTTTGAATGTGTGTCTAAATATTGGCTAACTATTTGTAGAAGATAGAAAAAATCAATTGAGTGGTTGGTTGGAAAATGATACATAAGCGATTAAGAATAAACATTTTCTATCTCGCCGATTTTTTGGTATTTTCACACAAAAAATTTATCAGTTCTTTATTTAAACATACTTTAAGGGTATTCAAAAATTTGAAAGAATTGATTGAATACTTTAAAAACTATAATAATAATTTCCACGAATGCGATGTTGAAACGAAATAATTACAAGAAATCTTTTGAAGAGTGTTTTTGGCATCATGCCAAAAGCGAGTTGCTTCTCTACTGAATTCAAAATATTTCAGGAGACTTTTGAATTTTATTTCTGCCTAAAAAAATAAAAAAAAATATTACTTTATAAGTCATCACAAAAATCCCAGATATATTTCGTGTTCTTCAAGTTTTCTTTAGATATACCGACCAGTGTAGCTGGTTGACAACGATTTTCGAGTTACGTTTTTCAACTAGTCTTCTATTGTTGGTTTTTGTCAATTTGGTAAAGGGAGAGATTTCTATTTCGTATAAAGAGCAACATCGGAATTCACAGTATTCCCATTATAATAATGTCTGCTTTAAGGGAATTTCTTCGGTCCCTTATAGAACGAACGGTGAGGTCATTTGGAGACGAATTAAATTAATTAAGGGGGCTGAGGGGTTGAAAACTTTTCAAAAAATCGATATTTTTTATGATCTAGTTTGATTATTCAATCAATTCTGAACTCAATGCAAAAAAAACGCATAAAAATATTTGCATTTTTAACGTAGTTATAAGCATTTATGTATCAACACTTTCATAGCCGCACCCATATAATTTCAACTTTAAGTCACGTTTTCTCAAAACTTGATTTTTGACGACTAGCACCAAGATTTAAAAAAAAAAAAAAAAAAAAAAACTATTTGATAAAATGGCTTAATTTTTTTTATTTTTTTTTTTTTTTTTTTGCATGCATATAACATTATTATCTATAGAATGAATTAATATAGTTTAGATAGTTTAATATTTTGAGTATTTTTAATGAAAAAAAAGTTGTATTTTTTAGGGTCTTTTTAAATTTTTAAGTTTGAGAGTTTTTTTAATAATGTTTTTTTCGAGTGATTGTTGTATCCTTAATTCATTCTGTAGAGTAAAGTTTCTTGATCATTTTAAAGCAAAAATTAGGTTATTAAATCAATTCAACTTTAAGATATCTTGGTGTTGGTAATATAACACATAATTTTTTTTTTCGAAAATTGTGTTACATAAATTTTGCTATATTTCTGATTATATTACATTGAAGTACTTCATTTTATAATTTTATAAGACTACAGACATACCTTTAAAATATCAGAAAGTTTCAATTACTTGCACTGAATACTTTTGTTTTTATATGGACTCGAAGCGAGAGCTCTGTTTACATGTTTTTCCGTATCGATCACCCCTGAGCCCCCTTAAATTAATAAAAGCTTTTGGAAAGGATTCCCAATACCCTTCTTAATCTTTTGCGAAATTAAGCTTACTTGTTGTTGATCATCTGCATTGATTTTTTCTCCTTCTCTGCTAACTCTTTATTGTTTATAAATAAATTGTTTAGTTTGTAATAAAAGCATATCCTTTCGGTTTAATAGCCCCGAAGAGGGTATGCGATACGGTGCTCTGTCTTTTTTATTATTATTATTTTATTTTTGGTCGATTATCACGTGCATATTTCATCGTAAATTACGGGGTAAATATAAAGTCTGGGAACAACAAAATCAGGTCTTACTGTATATAGTGATTAAATGAAAGCCTTACCCTTAAACGTTCAGTTATATGCAGTTTCAGCTTGTGCTTATAAATAGTTTGTTCAGAGAATAATTTGATAGTGGCAATTTTTTCTAGGATCCTGAAAAATAGCAAACAATTTCTATTATGAAAATAAAGCAGTAAATATAAATAATTTAATGCTGTCGACAACAATTTTATTATTATTATTATTTGTACGTTCTTTTTCTTACCTCCATTTTACTATAACATTACTCATACAAAAATCTGACAATGGGAAAAACAATGTTTCTGTGGTGTTTTCGCCCATCAATTCAGAAATAAATGTCGATATATGTTGTTCAATCATATTCACCTACAAAACAGATGAAAAGTGAAAGCTATAAATGTAAAAAAAGAAATTTGTTAAATTTTTGAAATAAATTAGTTTAAAAATGCTAATAAGTTATAAAAACAACAAATTGCTAATTACCAATTTCTTTGAAGCATTTTCACACATAATTATAAAAAATTTTGTTGTTCTCATATGATAGATCAGTCTTTAATAAGCAGAAGCTACATTACATTACAGGGCCGAGGGAGGCAGAGGGGGCACGTGCCCCGGGCGCCAACAGAACAGAAGGTGACGGGGGCGCCAAATAAAGATTTTCTTTGGTGTGTTTGTTATAAAGAATGCACAAATGGAGCGGGGGAGGGCGCCAAAATCCATGTTTGCCCCGGGCGCAAAAAGGGCTAGTTTCGGCGCAGTTACATTAGAGTAGTTATTGGAACTAGAGTACTTGAAACTGCAGTAATCTCTATTCTTTCTAGTTGTTTATAGTGTAAAATGTTACATTTTAAAAAATACAATGTTGAGAGTAGCGCGATACTCAAAATTAGACGTTCATAGCAAGCAGTGATGCTAGCTTTAATCCTATTTCGGGAAGAAAATCGTGCCTCTACACAGGTTACATGACCATAACACGCTTCTTTTATACAAAATACCTACAACAAATCTCATCTGCCTTGTTCAGCAACGTAACGCAGGACATTGTAGATTTTTCTATGCTACTTGTTAGAAAACTCTGGTGCTGACTCAGCAAAAAAGTATTTTTCTACTTCACAACACTTCTCTAATAGTTAATCGTCACTAGAGAAGCCCCTGCTCCACTTGGTCAGAAATAAAATGAATGTATAAAAAGAGAGGGGAGAAAAGTGTCCCGCCGAAATAAAGCCACTACTGTTAATAATCCAATATATCCGCCATGCATATGTATGACTTTAAATATATGATGTGGCACACTATTTTCTAATCCCTGGAAGATATTAGCATCAATTTTATCTGAGGCCTCAATGATGGCGGCCACATGTTCGGCCACAGACTTGAACTGTCTGCCATTGGCATTTAAAGCTCTACTGAAGGTACCCCACACATTTTCTTGGGGATTTAGATTGAAATACAGGGCACACCATTCCATGACATGTCTTTAACTATCCAAAAACCATTCCTAAGATGATTTTTTCAATGGTTATGGGGCCGTTTTCCGGCTGGAAAATTCAATTTAAGCCCCCCCCTCCCAATTCTCTCTTCAGTTGACAAGAAATGGGTTTCTGTCAATTCCTGGTAATTGGTAGCCAAGATAAAGTATGAGGGAAGAGCCAGGTTAAGCTTACCCCATAGTCGAAGCTTTCAAACACCATTAATAAGTCTCCACCTACCCATGCTGAGCCTGACCATTTTGAAAGCTATTCACAAGCAACGCAGAGTCAGTGTGGTCGAATATCATCAAACCTGTTAGGGCCAGAGGCATCTTATTTTATTCCCAAATGAGAAAAAAATTAGTTTGGATGGCTCAGACAGTCTTGTTTTCTATTAGCATGACTTGAAGAAATGAGAGAGAATTTTATATAAAAGACAGCACGATGGAGACTTATTAGTAGTGTTGGGAAACTTCGCTATGCTGGTAAACTTAACTTGACTCTTCCCTCATACCGTTTCTTGGCTACCAATTACCAAGAATTGCCAAAAACCCATTTCTTGCCAACTGAAAAGAGAACTGGTGGCCTAAATTGGATTTTTCAGCCGGAAAATGGCCCCATAACCTTTGCAAAATCCTCCCAGGAATGTTTTTTGGATAAATAAGGACATCTCATGGAATGGCCTGCCCTATACCTTCATGTAAATTCTCAAGAAAATGTGTGGGAGTATTCTCACTAGATCTTTAAATGCCAGTAATAAGCAGTTCAATCTGTGGCAGAACTGAACGCCGTTATCATTGTGGCCTAGGATAATATTGATGCTAATGTCTTCCAGGAATTAGTAAATAGTATGCCACATCGTATATTTCAAGTCATGTAAAAGCATGGCGGATATATTGGCTATTAACAGTAGTGGCTTATTTCGGTGGGCCACTTTTCTCTCTCTCTCTCTTTTTTTTTTTTTTTTTTTTTTTTTTTTTTTACATTTTTTTTTTTTTTTTTTTGGCCAAGTGTGGCAGGGAGTAAGTCATTCCTTGCAAATATGAATTTGTATATAAACTTACGTGAATTTTTTATTAATTCTTTTCTTTATCTTTTTATCAATAAATTAAAATTATTTCATTTGTTACTATATTGAGGATGGGACAGCTTTTTGGAAAAAATTATATGAATTTTCTACTTAAAATCTTAAAATGTATACACTTTAATGTTGTACTAACGTTAGGTTCGGCCAGAACAGATTAGGTAACCATTTATGAAATAATTGTATTTTTTTTTTTTTAAATAAATGTTAGGTGGAGTTTGTTGAGCTCAAGCCATATAGTAGACCTCACCACCTAGTTAAACTTGTATATAAATTTTCTTATTATATTTGTTTCCTTCTCATTCGTTTGCTTCCTGTTCAATTAAGGAACAAAATCACGGTGGCTTTATATCGGTGGGGCACACTGTACGTGGGAGATACGTTTCTAACTAGCTCCATTTTTAGAATTCATTATCGTTAATCACATACGGAAGATGTTTTGGCCGGCTACTGTGATTTATATCCTATAAACTTTATCCGATTTCCCATCATATCCACCAACGCCTCATCCAGTGGCGCCAACTTTTGAAAAATATTGGGTTGGCTCAAAAACATTGGGTGGGCTCAAAAACATTTTTGTAAAAGGGTGCGACCAGTTTTTTTCTTTAGAGTGTTGACAGATGATGAAAGATGAGAATTTTAAGGCAAGCTACCATGTTTTAATAAAGTTGCAATTTTATTAAATTGTATTCTCATGCGTTTTTTTTTTTCTTACAAAGATACTTATATTTATTGTAATGCCATGAAATCATGAGCATGACTACAACTTGAATTAGAAGAAAATTAAACATGGAAGCAAAATCATTTCAGTCATTTGGGATTTATGGGTTTTAGTCGGATAATTAAAATACATGGTCACTGGCGAAATAAATTGTATTCTTATGTGAAAAAAGAATAATAAAATAAATAATGAAATAAATAACTAAAACAATGAAAATTGGGTACGCTATGATTCAAAATTATTGGGTGGGCTCGGGCCCCATGAGCCCATATTAATTGACGCCACTGGCCTCATCTGGTATCTGGAATCATTGATGCCTAATCAGATCACCTCCTATATTTAATGAAGAATTGGAACAATGCTAAAATAGCGTTGGCGGTAAATTAAAAATATATATATTATCTTAATTACTGGTATTTGAATTAAACGAAACTAGTCAAGAGACAATTTTTTATGAATAGAATGTGCATATCAAAGGAATTTTGAGAAGTTCGCAAGCATAAAATGTATTTCGCCTCTCAATTTCTGCGTCCCAGCTACTACATAACTAGCCTGCGCATTATGCGATACTTCATTATTTAAATATTAAATTTCACACTGCTGCGATTTTTGGATAATTCAGTATTCCGAATCTTCACATTAAGAAACTACTTTATTCAAACGAAAGCTAATACTAATCCTATGGAAGAAATTTATAAAGATATCTCGGTTGCATTTTAATATTTTAAAAGGATTTTTTTTCATTGGATAGCTGAGATAAATCTGTATGCAGGCCTTTTTTTTTTTTGTCTGTTTGTTTACAGATATTTTTTATGGGAACTTTTTCCTTTTCGAAGCCGATTTGGAAAATAAAAGTCTTTATAAAAAATATCTGCAACCAAAATCAAAAAGTAAAAAATGGCCTGCATTCAGATCAATCTCAGCTATCCAATGCAGTTTTTTTTTAATATTCAAAAACAATCGAGATATCTTTATAAATTTCTTCCACAGGTTTAGCGTTAGCGAACGTATCTTTCCATTTGACTGAAGTAGCCCCTTAAATAAACCAATTTGCTGTGGTGGTGTCTTTCTTTAGGTGTTGATAATTTTGTAATAGTCTACCTAAATTTCAACTTTTTGAAAAATTGTTTTAGTAATTATTTTATTCATATATGTATGAGCTAAATATTTCGAAAACATACCTCAAAGGTTGTCAAATTAAAGAGGGGTCCATCATATTCTCCTCCGTATAGTTCCCATGACGATGTGTTATTCGCAGCTTTTTCAAGTCTCAGTAAAGAATTATATATGGCAGTTTCTTGTATTTCTGGAACTTGTTTTTCGTTGTATCTTACCATACAAGAAAGAACTTCACTTGAAGAAATAAAAGAAAAAAATACATCAGGCATAAATTATGGCATAAACTTCAACATTGTGCATAAAAATATTCTATTATGCACTTTCATTTGTATACATGTGGTACGTTCAATTGTAAACTATGTAAAACATAAAGAGATTAAAAACACTAACAAGTACACTGTTAAAAATAAAGGTGATGAACCGGTTGCATTTGACGCTCAGGGGTGAAAAGGTTAAATCACTTGGCACCAGCGGGCTTGAAAATGTGTTTGGGGTGCCATTGGGTGTTTTACGCTAATTAGGGTGCCGCGCAATGCATACCGTTGGAAGATTTTCACCCCTTAGTCATTTGCGCATGCTCTGTAACGTGTATCCTTGCACTTCAACTCGCTGTCACTGGTGGATCAACACAGCAATTTTTTCCTACAATGACTATCACCGCTATACGCTATCCCAACTTTGTTTAGAACTTCGGATGGCTAACTTTTGGCGAGCTTTTTTATATAAAGCAACCTTTGAATTTCAGGACATATGAACATTTCAGGGAGACTTTGAAGGTGAGTTTGATGGCCGAGTGGATAGGGCGCTGAGCTTGTAATCAGACGTTCTACGTTCGAATCCATCGAGGGCCGAAAGTCGGTTAGTATATTTTTTAATTTTTTATCATTGGGCACTCTGGATTAAGGGTGCAATCTTTTCATCCTAATTAAAGGTGCTATTTTGGCTCCTTTAGGGGTGTCACCAGTGAGACAAGCCTTTCACCCTTAAAAGGTGAAATGTGTCACCGTTAGTTTTAACAGTGTACAACCCTTTCTTAGAAAGAGCTCATTCTGTTAACTTTTTGCTCTGAAGAAAGGTATTTTTTAAGAAACTTTGAAATAACTGCTTGCACTGATTTTTTATTGTGAGATATTCAGCTGATAATGCATTCTAAATCTGCTCAGATACAGTTCAGAAAAGACACGACTGCGACGCCACACCCACTCGCATTATTTTTATTCTAACATTTTATATTATTATATGTAACTAATTTTATGCTAGTGTTTATGTGTACTTCAATTCATGTGTTTGATTAAACTGTTCAAGAATGTACCACATGTTAGAAGTGTCTAAGATTTTTAGCTGTCCAAAAACTTGTACTTTTCAGCTAAAGAACCATTAACTCCGAAAGTACTCAAGCGATTTCGATAAAATTTAACTTTTTTTGGTTATAAAGTATAAGGTCATATGTAGCAGCTAGTTTACAAATTTTTTGAATTGTTTAAAAAAAAAATCTGAAAAATTGCTATTGCTTTAAAACAAAAATGTTTAGTCTCAGAAAAAACTGCCTGCCATAAGTGTTGAGTATAATCCAAAGAATATAAATTCCAAAACTTTACCACAATCGGTCGGATAGTTTGAAAGGAAACGGGTCTTTAAGCTCGCATATTTGCCATAGGACTGTGTACATGGCCTTAACTTCCATTAAAAACAGAGACACATTAATGTGCAATCGGCCAAAAAAAATTAGAAAAAAAGAATAGCACTGTGCATTTTTTCACCACATCGTATCAACAACAACAACAACAAAAAAAAAAAAAAAAAAAAAAAAACGAACCTAGCGAATCTACTGGAAATTATGTCTTCTTACAATTTATGTTAAAAAAATAAGCTTACAGGCAGCCTTTATGCTGAAATTATAAAAATTGCAAAATATAAAATTTTCAATACGAACACTCAATTTTGACAGCATAAATATAAGTAAATTTTACCTTAGGATTACAAACGATTATTCGATCAACTAATTTACAAATTATAAAGGTTTATAATTTCAAACACCTATCATTTTACTTCCTTGCAAAACAAATTAATATATGAGCAGTTTTTAAAGCATAATTCCAATAGTACTTTTATAAATTATCTATAATTTTTTATTCACATAATTATATATATTTTTAAATATTTTTTGAAAAAAGTACATTAACCAAGTTTTGAAAGCATATGAATATGAAGTTTTATAATTTTGAACTCCTATTGTTAACCTCTGAATTTTTTAATAAAAAATAAAATTAGAAGCATCAAATATTTGAATGTAAAATTTCTGCTAATTCAACGAAATAGTTTTTGAATTAAGATGAATCCTACCAGTAGTAGGCCACTAATTTTAAAAGTTTAAAAACAAGCCCATAATGCATTTATTGAAAAACGTCTGAAATAAATCTGATTAGCCAACATCCTTAAATGTTAACTTTTCATAACCTATTTAGAATAATTGGGTTTTTTCTCTGCTGATGTAATTGTTTAATTTCTAGATAGTTTTGAAACACAGAGTTTTTGGAAAATTTTTATAGGTTTTATTAAGAGACGATTTTTTATTTAAAACATTGCTTCTTTAATATTATGTTTTATTTTAAATTGAACTACAGTTAATATACTCTTTTACACTTTACACTGTTGATATACTGTATTATACTTTAAACATTCTTGCATCTGAAATTGCCCATTCCTTCTACTGGAAACAGGAGCATAGTGGAAGATAACATTTTTTATTTTTCATTTTTGCCGAAGAATATTTTTTGAGGCTTTGAATGTTTATTTTAATGCATGGATATTTTAATGCATATATATATATATATACAGTGTGAATCATATTTATTGAAACAATACGCTATCTCCTTAAATACTGCCCCTTGGCACATATTTCCAATTGCAAAGTTTCATGGGGAAAAAATGCTAAATGTGAGGATATAAATTGCTTTCTATGGGGGTAACTCTATGGGGGATAACTCTATTGGGGGTCTATTTGAAAAAATACGAATATTAAATTTTTATATGGTCCCCGCAAGTCGAAATTCCCAATTAGGAATTTATTCCCTATCCATTCCTGAACTAAACAAAAGAAATTTTATCTCCATATCTAAAAATCTCTCAAAGATATTAAAATTCAAAATTCTCCAAAATTCGTGACTTACACCCCTTAACCATGCGACTAAGCGAAGAGTTTTTGACACATTTTAAAAGCAAGATAGAGATCATTCACAAATTGTCCGTTATTAAATGTCGATTAAAGACAGTGCCTCTTATTCGGACATAAAAAAGAGGTGTAGGATTTATGCTAAACTGCTTTCAAAATATGCTGGTAGTCTGCACTAACGGTCTGCATGGGTAGAAATATCTAAGTCCGGACCCGAACCGAGCCATAGAAAAAAGTTTGGCCCGGTCTGAGAAAAGTTACAATCATAGCCTGGCCTGGCCCGGCATAACTGAATTTCTACATAGTTTTTTATATCGACATGGATAAAAATCGTTCTGTACCAAAAATACCTATTATAGCTTTTTCCACTTTTCATGTTTATAATTTTTTACGTTTAAAGAAGCACAAAAAGCTGCGATATATTTTTTTTATTAATATACCTCTATTTATACGTATATGCTTCACTTTTATTTTAATAATACAATTTGCTAAACAGTAAAATTTGTATGATTAAATCTCATGAGAAAGAAAAAAAAATGCGTTATAGACAAGCTCCTCTTTAAAGAGGTATAAATGGAATCTATTTTTTTCTCAGATATTATCATATTCGCCTTGCACGGATCTTTTCCGTTAAAGACATAATTGCGTCATAGGCAGATTCGTTTTCACTGATTTTACTGCATTTTAATTTTCTTTTTTTTTCTTTAAATCTATTATACTTTTAAAAAATTGAATTTTAAAATTTTTATTGTAAAATAAAGTCGATTTAAAAATATATACACTTTTGTAAAAAAATTTGGGTTGAGTAAATTTTATTTATTTTCGCGCGGATTAGATCAATCAGAGACAATAATTTTAATATGGATTGTGTCGAGACCGGAACTGAAAATTTAGTCCAGTGCAGACCTAAGAAGAAGGAAACTAGTCCCGGTTCGGAATGATAAAACAAGTAAGACCTGACCAAATCTTCAGAAAAAAGTAAGGTCCCGGGCCTGGTTCCGCCCGGCCACAGTAAATGGCCTTATTTTAACGGCCTCGTCGGGACGATAAAAAGCCTGAAGCTGTGAGGGCTAAAGTTATGAAAAACTCCAAATCGGCACGTTAGAAAAAAAGAAATAACTGACGGACATTTAAATAGTACAGAAAGTAGGTGGAAATGACAAGAGTTAAACTGAATAGGAAGATTAAGCTACAGAAAGAAGTAATTTTTTCACATACACTTTTTTTTTTAAAGCTCTTGAATATTTTATTAAGATTTAATTTTTGTTTGAAACTATAAATAAGTTTTTCTATATAATTTTTTAAACCATTTTTTATATTTAAATTATTAGCTCAAGAATCGTTAAAGAACTATGCAAACTTGGAACTTTTTCTTATTTTGCATTAAATTTGTTTTTGGCAAATTTGAAAACATATTTACTTTTGAACATAAGATTTTGAAAAAATAAATTACATCAATTTTAAAATAAATATAGTTAATATATTTTTTAATTAATATTTAAAAAAAACTAAAAAAAGAAACTAAAATTACATTTTCTTCTCTAATTAAATGAAAAAAATGAAATAACTGATTCGATAGATATTCGAATGAAATTCGATAGATAATGCTTCGAGTCATAACGATTTTAAATTACTTTATTTAAAGAATACTAATGGGTTAAAAATAGTTTAAACTTTATGAAAATTTTTAGGATGTGATTATTTTTACAAATTACATGGTTAACTATCACAAAAGAAAAAAAATAATAATAATAAAAATTCTCATTCAATAAATATATTTTCCCCATGTTTCCTAGAACTCTTAGGGTAACTTTTTCTTGAATTGCACTCATTTCAATTTGTGTCTAATTCCTTAAAACCTGACGATTTATTTAAACGGCCATAACTCTGTAAGTTTTACAGACATGAAGATGCAATTATTTTGTGTTTAATTCAGGAATGAATGAGAAAATTTTTCTTAATTGAAATTGTTACCCTACGGAGGACGTATAAAAATTTAATTTCCGTATTTTTTTAAATAGATCCCCCTTCCCCCTACCGATGGAGTTGCAATTTATGAAATCATATTTTGCACTTTTTTTTTAACTAATTTTTTTGATCAGCGGATTATATGTCGGAAATTACGGTAATTGGAAAAAAAAAATGAAAAATGAAAACGCACGGCTTTTAAAGTCTTTTTTAGAAAGCCTTGCTAATGTTCCGGGAGATATTCTTTATCCTACATCAATACCAATAACTTTGGGTAAAAAGAAAAAAAAATGATGGACATCTTGAATTATGCATCTCCTAGTCATCTGTATCCCACAACCGAACCTGACAGTGATGATGACTCCATCATTTCCGAAAAACAGAGTAATTTGCATATTTGGGAAAAATATCTATACTTTTTCCAAAATATTAATTTCATTACTTATAATAATGGTGGTTACTTTTTCATATAAATAAATTATGTGCTAGGCGTAACTGTTTAGTAAAATTAACTTTATAGAATCACTCAGAATTTATTTTTAATACCTTTCAATTGGCAGTGTGACTAACTCAAGATAAAGTAACTTTTATCTTAGACGGAAGAACATTAAGAAATTACTATATATTTATACAGTGCTGAAAATTTACCCTTGAATATAAAAAAAATTAATGAGTTTAATTAAAATGTGATGTAAAAATGATAGTTTTTTTTTTATATAGATACATAACTGTAACCGTTTATGCTGAACATTTTCATTTTGATGGGTTAGTCAGGTTGACTTTTGAACACCTCAAATGTTTATACTGTAAATCCAAAAATCTGTAAGGTTACTAAGAATTTTTTTGGAAAATGGGATACCGAGAGCTTTTCATGTAAATGCAACCCGGATTACAGATACAATTCTAGTAAGATTACTGTATTTAACCCTTTGCGGCGCGGTGGTTTCATAGATATACCACTTAATTTTAATTCCCAAACGCCACATTCGCACCGGAATTTTGTTTAAAAAAATTACGGTTAATTGAATGCGTGAAATATAGCGTTTTCTTATTTACAAATAAAGTTGTTTTCAAATTCCGGTGTCAGTCATTAATTTCAATACTTAAGCAATGAATTTGCCCTGCGCCGCAAAGAGTTAAGCAGATACTTTCTAAAACTACAGATTTCTGCAACTTTACAAAAACTAGGTTTGTAGATTTAAACCTTTTTTGTTTAGTTTATAGATAAAATTTTAGTAAGCACACAGATTTCTGTAAATTTACATCTGTAGAATTACAGACATTTTTTACACTATAAGTTACCTAATTTTAAGTATAATTTTCGAACTGAACTTACGCTAAAGCTTGGGATAGAGAAGGAATTTGGTTTGAATTGCAGAATTCAGCCAGATCTTTAGCATCTTCCTCCAAAAGATTACCATCGAATCCATTTTTCTATATTTATGAAAAGAAATAATGATTATATGGTGTTTATAATCGAATATGCTTACTTTTAATTTTATATTAAAAGTTTAAAAAAAATCGTGACCAAAAAGGTCTATTATACGTGTTGAAATATATTTTAATTCTTAATTTCTCTATAAATGCATAGCACTAGAGTACTACTTCTTTTACAGTTTTTTAAACGGATATCTGCATGTAACGTTTGTGAATATTTCATTCGCAAAATTTTTACTAATATCGTCAAAGGGGTATAATGTAGTTTTTCTTTAATGTCGTTGTGATAAATATAGTTGGATATTGTAAAACTCAAAATGACTTTATCGGTAAATATTTTGGTAGATTTTTTTTAATGTTGCAAATTGCCGTGTGAGATCTTCCACAAATGTATACCCTACTTTCCTACTTTATTGCCGTTTTCACTCTTTATCATTTATAAATAATGTCACGCTTGGAGGAGGATGGGGGATTCGTGAAATTGTGACAGTTTGGGACAAGGGAGTAGGAGGGGAAAAGAAGAAATGTGACCCCACATTAAAATAAAAACATTAAAAATCAGAAGATTAAATTTTAAAGTTATTTTGAAATTAAAGTATTTTGTGTTCATAAATTAAAGATAAGATTTAAAGTCAAATACACTAATAAATTCCATTTCAAATTCCATAATACTTACTGTTTCCAAATGCTCTTTCATATTAATATTGTATTACTATTGTATATTGATTATAATTTTTGCTGTAAATTTGAATTTTACTTTATACAATATAAACATACAAATCATTTTTATTGTTATTCTCACAAAAGTCATTAAAACACACAGTAGAAGTTTAAATATAAAATTTGAAATATGGATCAATAACAACGTGCTTTGTTTCCGAATTGTAAGTATATTTATATGTAATATAACATGACATGTGACAAGCGGGGGAAAGGGGTGCGGTGAAGTGTGACACTTTATGACAAAGGGGGGGGGTGTAGGGGGTCAAAAATATTGTAAAAAAAGTGTGACATCTTTTATGGACAGCCCCTACTTTCGAAAATGCAAATGCACACAATAGGAAACTTCACTTATAAGATAACAGCAGATGATTTATAAATATTTAATACCAAATATTCTGTAATAAAAAGTTACGCATTGTTGACGACTAGCTTTTTCGTTAATTGTTGCCACAGATTAATCTCGGAAAATGAACCATTTCAACTTAAAATTAATAACTCAAGAAGTATTTGTCAGGAAAATATTAGACAAACTACGTTAGAATGGTTTAAAAAAATGTATTTGTTTTGATATAAATTTAAAATCTAATGATTATGCCGTTTTTCAAATATTGATTAAAAAAAAAAGGAGAGAGAGAGAGAGAAAATGAAGTACTATAGCGAAACCTTCACACGCATAAAGATAATTATAAAGGACATGTGTCCTGACGTGTATACTGGCTATAGCACGATTTTAAAACAAAAGTCATACTTTTTAAACGAAATAGGTTGAAGGTTCATATTTTAAGTGAAATTAATTCAATATGAATGATGGCAATGGCAATATTTGGCAATTTATCACATGATCAAGCTAACATAAA
Organism: Maratus speculifer; assembly: GCA_964019185.1. Lineage (NCBI taxonomy): Eukaryota > Metazoa > Arthropoda > Arachnida > Araneae > Salticidae > Maratus > Maratus speculifer. The sequence continues at coordinate 341,560,271 of OZ025290.1, read as the reverse complement.
AATTACTCTATTTTCTGAGTATTAATATAATAAACATAGTCTTTAGTTTGTTGTTTCAGGTTCGCGTGTTTAATTTATTTTGAAAATATTGATTTCATAAATCGTTAATCCCACCTTTTTTCTCTCAAACTGAATTATTTTTTCAAAATCGCATAGTTTTCAATTTACTCTGTTGAATAGGGAGCTTATACTTTCAAATGTAGAATGTTTAAAAACTGTATTTCAATCTACTTACTTTTTATGATTTTCAACCAAATAGCTAGAATATTTTTATCATTATTTCAAATTTTAAGGGAAAATCACGATTTTTACTTACCGTCCTAGGACGAGATTTTGCACTACTTTAGTTAATGGGCCATTTTCACCATTCGCTTACATTTCAGAATTTTATTTTTATTTTTCAAACTTAATAATTTCTTTTAAAAATGGAGACAGGTGTTATGGTAAATGTTTAAGTTACATGAAAAAAAATTGGTTGTGTACTTTGCCCTATAATATAATATGTTTAAAGTTGGCTTGTAAAACAAATTGTCAAGTCCGTTGCCATACAAAATTGCAGAAAATACTCAGCTTTGAATTTATTAAATTTCCTAAAAGCAACTTACTTTGAAGTGACTTATGTCACTAAATTTCAAAACATGATATTTATCAATAATACTTAAATTAAATGGAAATGAGAGACAGTTTTAGCCGCAAGATTTTGATCACATAGAAATTATACAAGAACTTTTTCTAATAATTACAGTATATATTGAAATTTTAAAAAAATTGCATGTTTGTTTCTTAGTTAAATAAAAAATAAAAGTAGAATGGTGAAAAAATGATAATCATTAAAAAACCGTGTGGTAACAGACTTGACATTTGGTAACGGACTTGACACTATGTTGAAAATGGCCGTAATAACTTTAGTTAACAGGAATTTTTGGATACAGATCTCAACTATTATTTATTTTATTGGTGTATTAATACGTAATACTTTTTGCGTTGAATTCGTATTTACAAATATTACAAGTTTTACAACAAATATGTATTTCCTTTTATTAATACTTTCCAACATAGTCGAAAAGTGTTCATCAATTATTTTCAGGGTTTCGTTCATGTGACGAAGCCCTATTCGCCTCTGTCCGTCCGTCGCAGAGTCCGTACACAAAAATTGTATAAGTCAGAGACTTCAAATTTTGTGCACTTATCATTGAATACCTTATGCCTCACGATAAATCATATAATTTCGAAAATTTCTATTTTAATGAAATTAATTTTTGCAATGTCATCCGTTCATTTTTGCAATTTAAATTTCAAAAGAGAACATTCATTTCGACATCTAGAGAGTAAACATTATGACTTGAAGGTAAAGCACCTCTCTAGTAAGCAGAAGGTTCTTAGCTCTATCCCCGATGCTGGAAATTGAAATTTTCATCCTAATATGGATTTAATTAAAAAGCGCTTTCATATTTTTAGCCAATTTAAGGGTTTATATTATTAGGTTTCGTTCATTTGACACTCATAATATTTTTGAAATTCAATTTTCTTTCTGTTTAAAAATCTTTTGCGACTTATTAATGATTCGGCATTTTAAATTTAACTGTAAACATTTTTTTCGCTTTTACAAAATTTAAAATTTTATTTATATCTCCTTTAATTTTTAACGTTAATTTTCTCGTTAACCCTCTGTGCGATCAGCGATCACTTATCCACTTGTTGTAATATCTGCCATTTGGACAGCCTGTTCGTACAGTAACTCCCGTAAATATACTTGTATTGTCATACAATTTGTATACATTACTGAGGTTTACCATAACATGAGCGCTGTTTAAAATGAAGAGTGTAATGTTTATAATTCGTTAGCAGAGACGCTCAAAATATGCTTTTACATTAAGGTCAATGGATATTTATTGTTTGCAGTGTATTTTAATGATGTTATACTGATATCAAACATAATTAAATCATAACAGCTCTAAATTTTCAAATGAGTGAAAAACATCTAGATCAGGGTTCGAACTTGGGTTGCATTAACTGCCAATGCTCGTCCAACTGAGCCATTTCGGACGAATACTGAAAGGCTTATTCAATCAACAAACTTTTAACGATCATGGAATCTGATCTAATGTCAGAATCAGGTCAATAGAGTGAATGGAAGGTCGTTTTATGGAACTGCAAGTGAACGCTTCATACGTAATTATAGTAAATTAATTTTACAATTATTCACCTTCGATTACATATCTTCAATATGCCTTCGATTTGCTTGTTGAGCTGATTCGGATATCAGGCGAAATTTGTGATCGTTAAAGATTAGGTGGGTGAACTAACCCTCTAGTATTCCTCCGGGATGGCTCAGTTGGAGAAGCACTGGCGGATTCTACCAATACATCCCTGATTCGAATCCTGACCCGAATTTTTTTCACCCACTTGAATATTTACAATTGTTATGATTTATTTATCAATTGAATAGTTGTGTGGAACATTAATCTAATATAATTACATATGCAACTTTTACTGAAGTTCCAAAAAATAACTTGATAGATAACAATAAATAATGATTTATACAGTTGAGCTGATTCGGGTATCACATCAGATTCTTTGATCGTTAAAGGTTAGTTGGGTGTGTTAAATCATAAATACTAATTTATATATTTAACACTAATATAATTATAATTATAAGAAATCCACATTTATTGCTTATTGAAAAAATTCTTTATATTATTGAGCATTATATATGTATTCTCCAGTAGCCAGAATTATTCAAGATTATTTCCTCGTTGAGACTGCCTTTGAGTACAGGTGCACCAGATTCTTCAGATTCCAGTCAGATATTAAATAATCTTCTAAACAACCGCCGCATTTATTGTTCATATTATCGCATCAGGGTATTTCTACCCTGTTTTTCTCCAATGTTAACACTATATGTAGTATTTTTTATTTCTAATAATACAGTTTTATAATTATTTTAGTGAATTTTAATTTTCCTTGCTTAAAACACCTAAACAAGCATATCACACCTTTACAGGGTGAATTAGTCTTCCCATATTCGCCAAGGATGTCTCAGTTGGAGAAACATTGGCAGCTTCAGCCAATATATTGATGACTGGAATCCTGATTTGAACTTTTTTTACCTATTTGGAAACTTACAACTATTATGATTTATTTATTAATTGAATATTTGTATTCAAAATTAATCCAACATAATTAAGTTGTTATGTATTTCTGAGGAGCACCGAAATATACTTTCTGTAGAATATGGAGTATTTATCTTTCACTACAACAGAGTATTTATCTTTCACTATATCACACGGAAAAAGATTTTTTGGCAAGCATTATACAAAACACGATCTTTCATTTTGCTGCATGTTCGGTAAACAAGTTTTTCAAACTTCTCTCGGGGTTATTTAATTTCTCGCTCCGCTCCTATTGGTAGTTGATCAGCGCTGAATGAATGACCAACATTTTCTATGCAATGCGGAAAACGCTCGGTAAACAAAAATAGTGAGCAGATTCTCCCCTATATCAAGGTCACCCAACTTTTGCTGACTGTAATGTTGTGTAGGGGAACAAGTTCTGCGAGAAGGATATAATACCGACTATAATACTGACTGGGCTACATAAAAGATTTCGGCTAATGTACGGTCTACAGTAAAAAACTGTTCTTAATGACTTTTAATGATGTTACACTATTTCAAGCAAAATTCATTCCATATGCATTACTGAGCTGAGCTGTAAAATCCTTATTGTAAAGTTTAATATAAAAGCAATTATCGTTTTTTTTTTTTTTTTTTTTTTTTTTTTTTTTTTTTTTTTTTTTACAGAAACACACAGAAGGATTCGCTTTAGAGTACAGTTATGGGCGATAGTTGCTAGAAATGCATTTTAAGGTATGCACTTTTAGGTTTAACTAAATTTGTGCATATTAAGTGGTGTGTATAAATTTTATTAATCATATACAGGCCTATGCAAAAGAATTCATAAGTATTACTGCTTATGGACCTGAATTGGTTAAAGTGTGAGAAGTGTAAATATATTATGTGTTTTCCTGCTGAGCTATTTAAATTCTAAAAAATGTTTGCGGAATCTAAATAAATTGATATACAGGAATAGGCTAAAAGCGTTGCTGTTTATGGTTGGTTTTTTTTTTTTTTTTTTTTTTTTTTTTTTTTTTTTTTTAACGTTTATTTAGTTTGAGTTTAAATTATCATGTGTATAAATGTCTTTAGATATTATACAAGGCTATACAAAATAACTTGAGTATATTTCAGTCTGTTAGTGATAATTGCTAAACGATTTCAATTTTGTAATCATTTCCTAATTGAAGTAAATTTTAACATTCTATGTAGAATATATGCTAACCTATACACCTATAGATCAATACACAAAGATGGGCACAATAATTCAATTGCTTTTCTGATTATGAAAGCTGATTACTGGAACTAGATTTTTATTTGTGTTATTTGTTTTCTAAACTGTTTTATTACATATTTTTGTCACCTCATTTAACGATGAAGCTTCCTTTCAGTTTTTGGATGAGTTAAAAAATGTTTCATAATCTATGCTTGGCGATGATTTGGTTCTTTATATATATATATATATATATATATATATATATATATATATATATATATATATATATATATATGACGATTTAAGGAGAACTCGAATTATTTCCACTGGTTAAAAAGAAACACACAGTCATGGAAAGCGAGGGAAAAACAAAATAAATAAATAAATGTAGAAGATCCAATAATTAGTCATGGGCTGCTGTAAATTCATTTATTAAATTCGTAATAATGAGGAAGGAAAAGCTCCTTTTGCAAAAATTCCATCATTATTTCAGCGACCTGTCCTCATCGAAGAAGCAACCCAAGAAATCTTCTTTTTTCCTCTCGAGACTTCCACCTTTTTAAACTAAAAAGAAAGTTCTGGAACATTCTGTAACCTCAAACCATCATTCTTTTATGTAAACAGAATTCTTGTCCAGCTACGAGATTATTTTCCACAAACAATAAATTTATTTTAAAAAAAAATATTATTTAACCAATTTATAATTGACTCAGAATTTTAAATATCTTAGGCAGACGATTTTTATAAATGATTAATTTTAAGAGAAAAAGAAAAGAAATGAATTTATTAATATGCACACATCAAAGGTTGACGTAGGAAAATAAATAAATAGATAAAATAAAATAATGATATTTTTTGAAAGGTATGGTTTTGGAATAAATTTAATAAGACTTTCTTAAAAAGGGTTGATAAAAACATAGAAGAAATCAGTTTTATTTGGAATATTAAGAAATAAAGTTTTAATTAAGAATATTTTTAATTTAGAGCCATCTTTTTTTAAATTTACGCATACTGGAATAATGTTTTTGAAGGCAAATTAAGAATTTATATCGTCTGCATACAGATTAACAGATTAGAATTAGAAACAAGATTTTAATTTAATAATTTGAAGTAAGTACGGAATATTATTATAAGAAAATTAAGATAGTATAAAGGTTAGTTTTGGCGAAAAAATTTTAAATTTGTAATATATATATATATATATATATATAATTATGCAGTTAAGGTCTCAATTGATAGTATATATATAGTTTTTTTCCTTTTACTATAATACTATGCTTTTTAAGTTGGCGAAGATGAAAAAGTTTCGTCAAATTACACCAGAAAAAAGTACTACACGAAAATGAATATAATAGTTTTATTTAACAGGCATGAATAACGTGTGTATTTAAAAGATACCTAAAAATATAATAATAATATAATTTATGCATTTTGGATTTCTTTCGAGCTCATGTTTGAAATCAGTACCGCAAAATAGCTTTTATTAATTTTCCCAAAGTAAAATATGAATTTGCCGAACATTATAATTTGGAAACGACCGACAAAAATTTTTAGACATTACAATAATTCATAATATTTTGTAAAAAAGAAAAGATACATACACTTACATTCTTTGCATGAGACGCTGCATTATCCATAGCAGTTTTAAACTTCATGTAATATAGACCTATAATCTCGCTCAGGCTTAACAATTGAATACTGTCATACCTCTGTAATTCCTAAAATGTGGTAAATAAAAATCAAAGCAAAAATTAAAGGGAATGTATTGTTATATAAAATATGATCAACATCAAAACTTAGTACAATTAATTAAGTATTGGGTAAAGTTTTTAGAAAAAAAAAATGTTTTTTTTTTTTCAATTTATAAGCATTCCATGTTCTATGATACACTTTAAAGCAACTTTTTTGTTGTTTTAGTTACTTTGCTGACCAGTTTTGTGTCTAAGGAATTACAGAATATGTATTTCTTATGCTCTTTTAATACAGTGAACCATATAAAGCATGTCTTTGAATTTATAAAACTTCAATTTTTTTTCTATATGTGCATTTGTAATTGTATAAATACGTAGCATTTATAATCATCGTCTGGTCTATCCTTCTATCTGTCTATATTTCTATAGTCCATTAAATATATACGCTTTATAATTGGCAAAAAGAAACATTTTCCTAGAAAATAACTTGAATATGAGAAAAGAAACAACAGAAATTTGTCACATACTTGTACACATTTTAAAACTATTTTCGAGTTTTTTTTTTTTTTTTTTTTTTTTCTTTTTTTTGGTTTTATCTTTCTTTACTATGCTTATTGATTACTGAACAAACTCACAATTTACGCAGTTAATATTATTATCAAAACTATTTCAAAAATAGATATGGTGCAGTTTTAATCTGCAATAAGAGAACATTTTTAATATATTATGAAAAAAAAAGTAGTATATTGTCTTTTCGTAGTTCGATTACGTTATTATAAAAAATGTGCACAATAGAGGAGTTATCATGGGCGTTACTGTGAAAAAAAAAAAAATACAATTACTTTTGTAATGCAAAAAAAGTAAAAGCTTCAAGTAATATTATGTTATCCCTTGATATAGAAACTGAGTAAAGTAACAATTATCTCCATTCCAATGAAATAGCGGAAATTATGGAAATTTTAGGAGCTGGTCCATAAATGATGTTTCACTTTTTTCAATATTTTTGACCCCCTCCCCCGCTTTGTCACAAAATGTCCACTTCACCATGCCCTTTCCCTCCTTATCACATGTTACGCTACCTTACATATACATACTAGTGTAGATGCCCGTCCTACACTATAAAAAAAATCTGTAAAGTTACGAAAAGTTTTCTTGGAAACTGGGATTCCTGCAACTTTTATGCAACTGTAACAGCAAAAATTCATGTAACAGATACAGATTTACACTGAAAATCAAAAAAATTGTAATGTTACTAAGAATTTTTTTTTAAATTGGGATTTCTAGAAATTTTTATGTAACTGCAACCCAGGTTACAGATAACAGTTTAGTAAGATAACTGTAAATTTAGTAGAATTCGTTTGTAAAGTTACAAATTTCTGTAGCTTTACGAAAATTAATTTTGTAGATTTACATATTTTCTTGTACAATGTACAGATTAAATGTTAGTAAGCATACAGATTTCGGCAATTTCACATCTATTGAATTACAGATTTTTTTTTTTTTTTTTTTTTTTTTTTTTTTTTTTTTTTTTATACAGTGTAGAACGGTGGATAAAAATTGTGTTTTTCACATAAATTTGAAAAAAAATGATACAAATAATTGACAATATGGAAGCGTTTAGTTGAAAAAAGTTCGGCTATTAGATTAATTTATAACACAATTAGAAATTATTGTAATATAATTTCGTATGCAGCGATTTCTGCAGTTCCATATATCAACCTTCGATTTATTCTGTTGAGCTGATCCAAAATATCAGATTAGATCGTTAAGATTGGTTGGGTGAATTAGTCCTCCAGTATTCGTCCGGATGGCTCAGTTAAAAGAGCGCATTGGCGGCTTCAGCCAGTATATCCCTGTTTCAAATCCTGACCCGAAATTTTTCACCACTTGGAAAATTTACATAAAGTTTGGCTAGTTTATGTTATAATAAACACACTATTAGCATTTACAATATTTCTAGGTAAATCAGCTTTGCGGTAAATGTACCATAACAAAATTAAGATTCAAAATAAAACAAAACTTTAACAAATATGCAATAAAACTGCACAATTAAAAAAGTCTGCTGCGACTATTCAAATAATAATAATTATTACTACTATTTTTATAGCACTTTGAAATTGTATTTCTTTTTGTTTACCCTCCCCCCCCCTCCTGAAAAAAAGATTGTCATTTTTCCCTTTTGTTGGCAAATTTCTGTTTCTGCTGTCAAGCTTGGGATGCACACAGACGATAAATCGGGGCCCCGGTGAGGAGTGTCAATTTCATTGACAGTTTTTGGAGGGAAAACCGGTTTGGCGCACTATGCGTTACACTGTGTTTTATTATATAGAGACACTTGCAGTTAAGAAATAAAGCACTACGTTATAGATCATATTTAAGATATTATTTTTAAATTTTAACTACATGTTTAATTGCATTTGTGAACTTAACAATAGAGATTATTTGTGCACTTATTTTGTATGAAATAAACTTAAGGTTTACAGCAAAAAACATAATTAATATACAACAGTAATAAAATAATATAAAAGAGCAATTGAAAACAGTAATATTTTGGAATTTGAATTGGAATTTTTTATATACAGTGGAGCATCGTTTATACGACGCCAAAGGGACTACCGAAAAACGTCGTATAAACGATAACGACATATAATCGATTTTCACTTCCAAAACTAGAATTGATTTTGTTTTCAAATAATTTTAGTGTTTAATGTGATGATTTGAATTAATTTGTAAATTAAACAAATCAAAATAAACAAATAACCAAAAAAACGGGGGGTGGGAATTAGTAAGCAATTTAAATATGCGTACCTTTATTTATGTTTCACGGAAAAGTTCCTCATTTGAAATACATCATTTCCTTTCCATTTAAAGTCAAAGATCAAAAACTCTGCGTGGCCAACTAAAAGTCGAAAATGCTAGAAGGATAGTCTATTTCAACAAACTTAGCTTAGCAGCAACTTAAAACAGGTCTGGAAAGCTGACCATCCCCGATAAAACAATGGCCCCTCCCTGTGTAATCTGTTACTCGTAAGCTGATTTTTCAGACTAATCGAACACCAACCCACATTTTTATAATGTGGAGTGCATTTAAACGCGCTCTTTGGTATCATTCATAGTTGTTAACTTCCACTCGTTCGTAAAATATACAAGAAAAATAAGCAAAAATAAACCTATACAAAATCGAAAAATCGACGTATAAACGATTTTGGCGTCGTATAAAAGATATATTTTTACATTAAAATGAATAGGAATGAATCGGGACCACATTAAAACGCCGTATAAATGTAAACGTCGTATAAGTGATCGTCATATAAACGATGCTTTACTGTATTTAGCTTTAAATTTTATCTTTACTTTATAAACACAAAATGTTTTAATTTCAAAATAACTTCAAGATTTAATCTGCTGATTTTTAATGCTTTTATTTCAACTAAAATATCTGATGTCACATTTTTTCTCACCCTACTTATTCTCTTGTCACAAGCTGTCATACACTGTAAAAAATATATATATATATATATATCTGTAAAGGTACTAAACATTTTCTAGGAAACTGGGATTCCAAAAACTTTTCATGTAATGGTAACAGTAGAAATTCAAGTTTCAGAATCGGTTACATGGATTTTTCCTGTAACCGTTACATGAAAAGTTCTTGGAATCTTAGTTTCCTAGAAAATGTTTAGTACCTTTACAGATTTTTTTTTTACAGTGTAATTTCATTGAACTTCCTCCCTCCCCTCAAAGCGTGACATCATTTATGAACAGCCCCATATGGGAAAAAATATTTTTGAGACATGATAGCTTATCCAGGACTATCCAACGTGGCACTTGCGGACGCCACGACGCCCTTTGAAGATTTTCTTGGAACCCTTTTGAAGATTTCCTTTACTAGAATTTTTAGAAGTAAAATATTACGGCATGTTTTCCGTCATGTGATGCCAATCCGCTTACTGAAAGGTTGGACCAAGCCTGGCTTATACTAGAAGATTGCATGGGCCGGAACTTTCAGTCCCGCTCCGGTGTAAAACTCAAAAATTTGGCCCGGCCAGGTTCGTTTATATTTTTCCATTTCTAGGCACGGCCTGTACAAAAATCATGGAAACAGGCCCGGTCCGATCTGACACAATTTCTACTACTTCGAAAAAATACAGATTTTTAATTATATAATTAAAATCCCTTTTAAGAATACTGCATGCATATTTATGGGATGTTTTTACAATATATTTTACAAAATACACAATAGCAATATTAATGATTAGATTCTCAGACTTTTAACATTCAACTAAAGGTTCATTGAAAAATTAATATGATTTAAATAAAAGAAAAAAAGAAAGTTAAAAACATCAACTTTTGGAACTGTGTAATAAAAAGTAGATTGGTGAAAATATTTCTATATCATTTTATTAAAGATTTTCTGAAATCCAAAGGTGCTACTTTCTGATACATTTCTGAATTCATTTCTTTTCGGAAACGCATAAGATTAGCCAGTGTTTTTGTTTAGAAATTATGTTATCGAATGTCGTTATCCATTTTTTGATGCAAGCAATTTAAGAAAATACTATCAAAGTTAGCGTTTTGAATCGGTTTCCGGAAGCGACAGCATGGGAAGGGAGAAAAATCTGCATTCACGTGACAAGAATAGCTTATATCTTAACTAGTATGTACATCATATTCACAAAAAAGGAAAACGCTATTCGATTCCAAATTCCTTCAATAGTCAGACTTGTCAATTTTATACCTTTATAGTTAAAAAATAGTCTGAAAATCAAAATGTATCAGACTTTCGCGTTGTTGAGAAGTAAATTTAGAAACCACCAAGAAGTATATTTCCAAAGATTACATTAACATGAATTCTTTATCTCTATTAATACTTTTACAAATCATGTTGTCTGCTCTATATTTAAGTGCAGTTCCGGCACGGATCGGCTATATGTAGTAAAAAAATGCAAACCCGATCTTGGCCAGGCTGTTAAGAAAATATTATATCCGGGTTAGACAAAAAGGAATTGTCCGATGCTGGACTCTATACTATATGTTATATTTCTGAATTAATGTAGTTAAATTAACATTGGCTCGTGACGTACATTTATATTAATTCTCGTTAAAGCCATATTCATTGAAAATAACTCATATTTTATCTTTTTTGCTTAAATCTTTTTAACGAACCGGTAGACCCGCAATTTTTTTATCAACCCGGCCCGGCCCGTATCGCCCATTCATATTTTTGTCAGTCCGGATAGCTCCGTTGAAAAAATTATTCTAATTCAGCCGGCCCGGCCAGGCCCGTTAGAAAATTCGGAACCATTTCACCGGCCTGGCCCGGGCCTTTGCAGACTTTTAGCTTATATGCTTACATGTTATTTATATTTTATTTCATTAGTATAATAAACCTAATATATCAACAATGGATAAACGTCTATATCAAAGGAAAGATAATTTAATCCAGAATGCAATGCAGTATACTAGTTTGCTGATATTCTTTTATGAAACGTTGCAGCTGAATAATCAGAAAAAAAGTAACTTTCTTTCGCTTAAATGCATGTGAATATTTAGAGTGACAGACAGATGCCATTTTATTTGTCCATAAATCCTACGATAAGATTTTAAAGCCAAGTCATGTTTTGAAACTGATAAACTTTTAACAGTATGTTTTACGATTGCGATCAAATTCATAAAATTTTATGTATGTTTTCAAATAGAGATCAACCAAAAATTCAATTTCGTTTTTGTTTTCGTCCTAAAAACGGAGTTTCATTGAAAATTCGTTTTCAGCAAAAATGCTGCCAAACAATCGGCCGGACTGAAAATCATCTGAAACTATCTCTATTCCAAAAAATATCATTTTTTCCTTTGGAAATTTTGAACATTGCTATTTAAGCTGTATAGGCACAAATGAGACACTCTTTATCTTTTCCTCAGAACTTTACTGTTCATAATTATTAGTCATTGGCACTCATTACGTGAGTGTAAATTATAAATCAAGAAATGCATACATGACTAAACTTTAAAGACGCTTTCCAGATTCTCATTAAAAGCGGAAGCTTGACAGAAATAGACAATTTTTATTTTGAAACTGTAGAAGTGTTTCGAAATCTTTATGAGAGAAATCTAGTATAGCAACTGACAATTTGCAAAATCATTATAAACGATAAATCGAGGTATATATAACTGAATTTTTTTTAATTAGATGAAATTCGCCTGGTTAAAAAAGCATTGTGTCGTTAATCAATTAATTACATTTTATTTTATATGAAAATAAAACGTTTCCTTCAGAGATACAGTGAATCAACTTGGATTACACATATAATTACACGTATAATTGATTAATATTTATGTATATTTGCGTTTGATTGTACATTATTTTTATTAGTTTTCGGGCAAACATAGTATGATTACCGAAATTTAATTTTGGTTTCGGTTTTAAAAACCTATTTCGGACGATCCACACTTTCAAACAGTATGTTAGCACAAGCATAAAAAAAAAAAAAAAAAAAAAAAAAAAAATGCGGGGTAAAGAGTTTACTGGTTGCTCAGAAAATTATTTCTGATAATACTGTTAAGTGAAAAGGATTGTAATTATGGAGAAATTTGTATTAAAAAGGGGAGAAAGTTAACCAAATAATCTATGAGAAATAAATCATAAGAAGAAAGACTGGCGAAGGCAAGAAAAATTTTACTGCAGTAACTGATCATATCTGGGCCTGATTAATGCTAAGGTATATGAGGCAGCTGCCTCAAATTTCTCTTTTTAAAATATGTCAAATGGTTAAAATTTGTCAAAACTCTTATATTTTCAAATGTTTAAGAATGGAGTGCGGTACCCTTTCCCTTACTACTTCCTGTACCCTCTCCACCACGCAAAAAAAAAGAAATGTGTCATTAGAAAACTAAAGATTAAAATTTTATTGTTTTCAAAAAAATTTCTTTACTGACGTTTTCCTCGCTACAAGGCAAGCTAAAATCATTAGTTATGACCCATTGGAAGCATTTTCTTTGGGGCATCTCATAGCAAACGTAAATAAGTGACAAAGTAAATATAAGTTCTCCTATGAACCAATTCATCATTTTTGTTTTTATTACTATCCTATTAGTGTTTTTTGTTTTTTTTAAATTGTGACCGTTTTTTGTGATACCCTGTATGCAGATGTGAATAGTACTTGATACAAAGCTTAAACATATATACAATATGTATGAAGATTAGAAATGCCACTTCTGCCTTATTCCCGTAGAATGATGCTTTGCCTAGATAGCCTATGTCGAACCCTGCTGATGATGAAAGAATAAAAAGCATATTCTTAAGCAATAGAAAAAACAAGTAAGAAAAATCATGCGTTAAGCATAGATTATGAAGCACTTTCCAACACTTAATGAAATCTTTATCAAAATTTTGTTATTTAGGGAAATAATAGTGTATAGCCAAATATACCCAAATATGTATTCCAGTACATTAGAACAGCCCTGTATTTCATATGTCAGTTCATATAATGGGAAAATTTAGCTCAGCAAGAAAATACCTAGTAGCTTGAAATTTCTTTTTCAGCAATTCATACTATTAGATGGAAACATACTTGAATACTTTTGTTCAGCCCTGTAGTTTACATTCTACCTTTATTACACGTCAGCATTAGGCTAAAATTTATTGTAAACTAAAACACTTTTAAAACAACTGAAATCACATTCTCATAAATTATCATTCATAGGCGTCCATGTACCGAATTCTTTGCGTGGCCCTGTATATCCCTTTATCTATATTCTGCAAACATTTCTCGGTAAATTGAATGCAGCTCAGCGTAAAAATGCATAGCCTGTTTAAGAACCACGTTTAAATAATTTACGCTCATATTCAGTAACGTTGGTGAGCTCTTTTGGGTAGCCCTGTATATCAACTATAACATTTATACACACCATATAATGTGCATATATTTAGCGAAATACAAACGCGAATATCATAATTAAAATGCATTTCCTCCCTCCATCAGCCATCATCTGACACATATACGGTACTTCGGAAAGAATATACTATTTGAAATCTTTTGTATGGCCCTCTAAATGATATGTACTTCATATTATGCAATACAGTAGCGTATAATTTATATTAAGCTTCAGTGACATATATCAATTTTATTATACATGAAAAAGCTCAATATATTTAAAATATGTCACACACAATTCCCCCTTTTACCATTATCTAATGAAATTCTTTTGTGTGGCCCTGTAAATGAATAATAGCTACATTTTCACCTTATATTTTATAGAATGCATATTTTAATACGTTTGACAGGGTATAACACCTTTAAAATTCCTTTGAAACGATTTTTCCCCATAGGCCGTAATGTAATAGGAAACTTTTGATTCGCCCTGTAGATAAACTAATCATGGTAGAAACTTCATTTTCGATAGGACTTTTGCTAGGGTAAACGTCAATAACGTCCTAAAATTTCATGGCAATCCGAGTATATTAACGATTTTCCCCCATGGGCCGTAATGTAATGGAAAACTTTTGATTCGCTCTGTAGATAAACTAAGCATAATAGAAATTTCATTTTCAATAGGGTTCGTGCTAGGGTAAACGTCAATAACGTCCTAAAATTTCATGGCAATCCGAGTATATTAACGATTTTTCCCCATAGGCCGTAATGTAATGGGAAACTTTTGATTTTCTCTGTAGATAAACTAATCATGGTAGATACTTCATTTTCGATAGGACTTGTGCTATGGCAAACGTCAATAACGTCTTAAAATTTCATGGCAATCTGAGTATATTAACGATTTTTCCCCATGGGCCGTAATGTAATGGGAAAATTTTGATTCGCCCTGTAGATAAACTAATCATGGTAGAAACTTCATTTTCAATAGGACTTGTGCTAGGGTAAACGTCAATAACGTCCTAAAATTTCATGGCAATCCGAGTATATTAGCGAATTTTCCCCATAGGCCGTAATGTAATGCGAAACTTTTGATTCTCTCTGTAAATAAACTAATCATGGTAGATACTTCATTTTCAATAGGGTTCGTGCTAGGGTAAACCTCAATAACGTATAAAAATTTCATAGCAATCCGAGTATATTTACGGGAGTTAGAGCGCGGACAGACGGACAGACGGACAGACGGCCAGACAAATCGAATGCATAAGCACTTTTCAACTTTGTTGGAAAGTGCTAAAAATGATCAGAGTATAGTGAAAATGAAATGATGCACTACGGTGTAAAGTGGAAGCCGAGGACAGTTTTGTACAGACTGCAGTATTTGAGCTAAAATTTAAAAATATATCTATGTATATTTATCGCTCACAAAAAAAAGGTTGAGGTGATTAAATTTGATTAAAATGCTAGTTAAGCTAACAAAAAAAAAAAAAAAAAAAAAAAAGAAGAAGAAGAAGTATGATTCTGTGTTATTTGGAGTGATAAGACAAAAGTTTTGGTGTTTAATAGTAATGTAAAACATACGAAAGTAGAGAAAGCCGGAAAAGATATACATTCTTATTGCTTTACTCAGTGGCGCCAACTTTTGAAAAATGTTGGGTTGGCTCAAAAATATTGGGTGTGCTCATAAATATTTTTCTATAAAAGGTGTAACCAGTTTTTTTTTTTTCTTTTTTTCTTTTTGAAGGGTTGACAGATGGTGAAAAGATGAGAATTTTAAGTCAAACTATCATGTTTAAATAACGTTACAATTTTATTAAATTATATCCTCGTACGTTTTAACTCGTAAAGTCATTAATATTTTTTGTAATATCATGATCTATTAATTAAATTAGCAGAAAGCTTTGCAGGGAGCAAAAGATTTTAGTCATTTGGGATTTATGGGTGTTAGTCGGAGAATTAAAATACATGGCTACTGACAAAATCAATTTTATTATGAGGAGAAAAATGAATAATAAAATAACAATGAAATAAATAACTAAAACAGTAAAATTGGGTAGGCTATGATTCAAAATTATTGGGTGGGCTCGGGCCCTACTAGCCCATATAAGTTAACGCCACTGGCATTACTCATGCGTAAAATAACCAAATAATGTTATGATCTGATCTTGAATGAAATCGGAATGTAAGGACTGAATTTGTGTGATTAACAGAAATATAAATGCAAAAAATTCATAAGAGACATAATCCAATCTAAACTAAAACCTTTGCGCAATCCTCCCCCCCCCCCCCGAAAAAAAATGAAATATTTCTATTTCAACAGAAATCATCTTCTAAATCATGCTGCTTTGTAAAAAAGTTAATTTCAAGGTAAACCACATACCAAAACTGGAATGAAACGGACCACACCTTAACTCAGTCGAAATTCTATATACAGATAGCTAACGAAATTTGTACGTCAGGAGCAATTCTGCGATTAAACATAAATAACAAAAGCGATAACTTAGTAAGGGATAAAATATTATTTCAAATTATGACAGTCTCAGAAATTAAGAACTTGGTTACTTCCAATTCACTCACTACATCAAGATATTTTAAAGCCACCATGAATGTTAAAAGTTACCCAAATAAGAATTAATTAATAAGAGTTTTTCTAAAAATAATTTTCTCCATATGCTTTAATTTCTTTCTTGACAATAGCAATTCTGATTTAACTAACTCGCAACGAATAGCAGCTTTTAATCTACATTAAATTATCTTTCACTTAATACATAATTTTATAGCATTACTTAAAAATTAAGTAATGTTATAGTTACGAGCTATCGGATTTCAGAATTAAATTTTTTCCAATTTTTTTTTTCATATATATATAATCTGGCTACTATTTTGTATAAAATTTAACAGTATAACAATAATAATAATAGCACAAATATTAAAAGTAAAAATCCAAATAAATTCCATGAAATTCATTTTTATAAACATTTAGCTGTTTGACACATTTCTGTCTAAATTGAATTTTTATTTCTTTAAGAATTTTTTACATCTAAAACATTAGTAGTTACTGAGGCATTTGCTTTATTTTCACTGATATTATTCCATAATCCAACAAAACAGTAAACTGAATCCAAATACATTTAAAGATTTTAATTAACCAAAAAGTTTTTTAATTTTTTCTCTTATTTTTAATTTTCAGTGTGAAGTTCTTATTGTAAGAATATCTTTACAGATAATAAAAATATTCGAAAGTATTTCTTCTTTTATACTTCTTTGGTGTATAAACAAAATCTGGCAGTTAGATAAAGTTCTTTTTTTTCTTCTTGTCAGTATTTGTTAGTTTGTCTTAAATCTTTACATACATATATATATATTTCATTTAAAATTATTGAATTTTAAAAATGAAAAAGATGAACGATTTCGTATAAACTACCAAAGCATTTAACTTTTTTAAGTATTTTTTCAAAAAAAAAAAAAAAAAAATACTTACCTTATATATTTATAATCCATTTTTCTTTGAAATGTTGTTCGATAAAAATATAAAAATTAACAATTCCTTGATTAGCTGATAAAATTACAATAATAACAAAGCAACTTTACTGCGATAATAAACAAAGCTTTGCAGTGTATATTATGTATTATTTTAACATATTTCGCAAAGAAAAAAGTCCCCTTTGTTTTGAAATTACTAAAATCAAGGAAATTAGAAAGATGCTTTTAAGAATAAGCTAGTGTGAAAACCAGCTACGCAGGCGTGAACGGACGATGCCGAAAAGAAGGGTTTTTTTCCGCTGTGTGCTCAGCTTTATCTTTGATAATTTCAACATCCTGTCCGACACATCATTCCGCTACAGCTTTATCTTTGGAGGAACGTATCTTCAAGAAATAAACAAAACGCACGTGCATTTTGATGGTTAATATAAATTTATATCAATGCCGATCCGTCTACACCTATGTACGGAATTTTATGCGTTATTGCAAAATTATTTTTACTTTTTCTTTTTCAAAGCAAATAGTAATCTCTGTTTGTGATAAATCCATGTTGAATATTTATTGCAATCTATTTTTTGTATTGCTTTAAGTTTTTGAAAATTTCTTTTAGATATTTTTCTATCGTAAAAAAAATGTTAATTATAGTCCAAGAGCCGACAGCGCAAAAACTTATGTTTTCAAGCATATATATATATATATATATATATATATATATATATATATTTTTTTTTTAGAGTAGAAATAAAGGAATCCAATGATCCATGTTTACCAGAAACGAAGTGGTGCATAAGCCAAAATTTAATACCACTAGTGACTCACTCGCAAGTGAGTTATCATTGTGTTTCACCAATTTTTCGTGTTTTCACACCTTTGATTGTACGGCAAACACAACGTTAAACCTATGAGTAAACCACTAGTGGTATTAATTTTTGACTTAGGCACCACTTCATTTTTGGCAGACATGGATCATTGGATTCAGCTATAACTAATCTTCCGTAAAATAAAGATTTTTTTTTTCATGTGCTTGACAACATAGGCTGTTGGACTATGATGTATACAATAATATCATAGTACGTAGAGTGCGCTCTTGTTAATGCGTCTCCTCTTAAGAGCCCACAATAGTCACAGAAAAATTACTCAAAAAGACCCGGATGACCATGTAAAGTCTATGGGAGCGTTCTTTTCTAATATCTCGCTCCAATTTTAATATTTTTGCATGATTTTTTTGCACAAGATAGCTGAGGGCAATCCACAACCGGGCTAGTTTTTACTTTTTCAATTTTTGTTTCAGATTTTCTTTAAAAAATTACTTTAACTTTCGAAACCGGTTTAAACCGGTTCTGAAACTGAAACTATCGTAATATAAAAAATATATAACCAAAATCGAAAAAGTAAAAACTAGCCCGGTTGTGGATTGCCCTCAGCTATCTTGTGCAAAAAAATCATGCAAAAATATTAAAATTTAAACGAGATATTAGAAAAGAACGCTCCCATAGACTTTACATTAGCGCTCGGCTTTTACCGCGTGACTAGTGTGTGCTCTTAAGGGTGTTCTTAAATCAAAAAGGGCAACTTTGTGACACATGCTTTAATTTATTTTTGTTCGGAACTGCATGAAAATAGCAGGCTTTATTATTCAGAAATTGTCTAATTGCACTCAATCTTTTGTTTTTTTAAAAACACAATAGATTTTTCATGGGAGTGGTACACTTCGTCGACAATCACTTCGTCGACATAGCATTTCGTCTACACATTGTATGTAATTTACCTTTCGTCAATAACTTTATTTGTGAACACATGGTTTTTTTGTAAATTATTATAAAACAAAAATATTAACGTCGTCCATACCTTAGGCCCAAAAAAAAAAAAAAAAAAAAAAAATGTTTCCAGGGTACACCACGAGGAGGTGTATGAGCAAGTACTCCATCAAATTTTTATTTAAAAAATGCATTACCCCCCCCCCCCAAAAAAAAAAAAATACATAAATTACATTGTGGAAAAAAAATATTAATTAAAACACATTAAAAATTTGGTTTGGAAAAACAATAATTTAAAATAATTTTCATCAATAACAGAACCATTCATAATTTAAATGTATTTATATAAAGAGTGTATGAGATATTCTCAAAAATAAAAAATATTTGATAATTAATTCCAATAGGAAACAATAATTTATTATAATTACTGTTTTATAAACTTTGTATCCTGAGAAAAGATTTACAAATATCTTCATTAAAAATACTACATTAAATTTTCATATTTAACCCCTTGAAAGGCAGTGGTATAAAATATATACCACTTAATTTTAATTGAAAAATGTCACATTGACACCAGAATTTTGAAATGAAAATTTTCATTTCATCAAATACGCGAAGATAAGCATTTATCTATTTTGAAATAAATTTGCTTTTAAGTTCTGGCGTCATTCGAAAATTTCAGCATTTAATTAATAGAAGTGCTTTGCCCCTCAAAGGTTAAAGGAACTTTTACTTTTTTATCCAAGTATGAAGAGGCTGTTCTCAAATTGGATATTTATCAATACATTCATCATTTCATTCTTATTCGTAAACGCATAAAAATCGCCCATCTTAAATAATCGCCCATTCTATATAACAAATCTAAAATAATTAAAATATTAATCCTATGGTACAGCAATTAAGTATTAGCTTGAATAATTAATTAATTTTATAAATATTTCATTAGTTATTGATATATCAATTGCTTAATTTTTTTAACCATCTATTTTGTTTCATTAGATGCTTTAATTAATAAGTGTTGATTCTAAATAAAATAATATTAACAATTAAGTATTTTTGTAGGTTGTTCATCACTGAAATGCCTAAACCAGCGCCATCTAGTGATTAATACATTAATACTTATATGCAATACACATCAGAAATATATGTCGACGAAGTGTACATGTCGACGATGTGTACATGTCGACGAAGTGTACATGTCGAAAAAATGATATGTCGACGAAATGATATGTCGACGAAGTGTACATGTCGAAAAAATGATATGTCGACGAAATGATTTGTCGACGAAATGATATGTCGACGAAGTGTACATGTCGAAAAAATGATATGTCGACGAAGTGGTGTCGGCGAAATGATTTGTCGACGAAATGATTGCCACCCGTGTATGTGTGTGTGGAGAGAGAGGGGTGGAGGAGCGAATGACTATAGATGATAATTCCAAATTATATTATGTTTTTTCTAAATAAGTTTTTCAATTATTATAATTTTCTTATAATTTAATAAATAAGTTTATTAAATTATATTGTCACAAGTTCTTACTTATAAATACATTAATATTTATTATAAATAACATAAAAAAATCTAACTATTGAAATTGCAAAAAACTAAATGTCAAGAGAAACAATACATTTTTAACACTTAAGTGCTTTATCAATTCAAGACAGCAAAATATGGAAGAAACTTGTTTTCGTAAGAAATTTAACTATACTTCCGCTGAGAGGATTTTCAGTGCTCCTGTAATTCTAACTGATGTCCTTACTATTTTCCATTCAAAATTACTTGTGAGAACATTAATAGAGCCAAATTTCATTTCAACGATTAAATAAATAAAAGCTAAAATTTCTTATTAGATTTCATTGCAATAAAAACACATGCATTAAATAAACGTTTTATGCGCAGAAATCTATATATATAAAAGGAATTCCGAGGATAATTAATTGAGGCACAGATAGGCTCTCATCCTCTATACCTTTTATTTATAGAGATTTTACACAGCTTAGGTAAACGCAGAAGAAATATAAAACAGATAATGTATTTATCACAAAAAATCGTCTGCTAAGAAAATCTTTTTTCATTTTGAACTCTATAAATAAAAGGAATAAAGCAGAAGAAATATAAAACAGATAATGTATTTATCACAAAAAATCGTCTGCTAAGAAAATCTTTTTTCATTTTGAACTTCTATAAATAAAAGGACAGATAGGCTCTCAAACAGTGAATCGTCGAATATAATTGAAGAACAAATGGAAGAACAAATGGAAGAACAAATGGAAGAACAAATGGAAGAACAGATGGAAGAACAGAAAGAAGAACAGATGGAAGAACAAATGGAAGACCTCTTCATTAACAATAAAAAAAGATATGCAAACGAAACCCCAGAACACCGATCAAACATATCTGCCGGAAACTGACGAGACATGGCACAGAAACGTGAATGTGTGGGGTTGTAGAACTGGCATTCAGATAGTCTTCGGGCTACTGAGGGCGGGCAACCGTCTAGTTAATAATAAAAGAAAAACTAAACCATACTATTTGAATTTTCTCAATGGCAGACACATATCACTAATAAATATTTATACTAATCTTGTAAATATATGTGAGGGAAAAAAAAAAAAAAAAAGAAAGAAAGAAAGCTTGATGGTTGAATTGTTTCTTAACCGTCTATAAGTTGATCGTATGAAAACACGTCTCTCACAAGGCTAAAAATTAAGAAGCGAATTTCCGTCTTTAGACTAAAATTCTAATTTTTTTTTCAATTAGTTTTTTTTTCTTTGTGTGTGTGTGACAAAAGGGAATGGGAGAGTAGGTATAATTCAAATTCTTAGTTATCTATTTTTTATTTATATTTGGATTTTCAAAGTCGTATAACTGCGCATAACTGCGCAGCAATCGCATAACTGCACTTATTTCAATGCTATCAAGTTATTTAATTATTTGCTTTATTAAATTATGTTATGACGGTATATTTAAAAAAACTTCAATGCCTTGGACTGCAATCTGCGCGAACCACACAAAACTAATTCTTCAAACAGAAACCCGACAAACTACTACCAAAACCAAATTAAAAGAAAGTTTATCGCAATTTAAGTACATTTATACCAAGAATAGGCTATAATTTTATCATTTATTTACAGGAATGAATACATATATATTTATTAATAATCAAATAAGTATAAATTTAAAAACAACTTCAAAAACGACAGAACACTTTGAGCAGACTAGTTTCGGTTGTGCTTAGAGTACCGTCCTCCAGTATTTTACGCTAAAAGCTAAATATTGCAACCGCACCCAAAATTAAAAAAATAATAATAATCCATATTTTAATACAATTGTGGTGAAAGAAGTCTACAACAGTATACCGTTAATGCCAATTTTAAAGAAGTCTACAATATTATATCGTTAATACCAATTATACCTTTTACGAAGAAAATGAAGATAGGTATATTATTCATCAATGTTCAATTATGCAGTTTTTTTTCGTTCGAAAAAATAATGAGGATTTCTTTGAAAAAATCAGTTCATCGCGAACTGTACTCAAAATAGTCAAAACCGACTCGAAACAATCAATACTATATCTTACCTTTACAGGCTAAAAAAATCATTAATGAAAATTTTCTTATCCCCATAGATCAAAATTTTACAAATTTCGTGAGCTATTGATAACGTTCGTGTGCTGGTATCTCATGACTCATTGAATTAAGGAATTTTTCCCGCTATAATCTGACGAAATTCGCGATTTTTTTTCTGCTATAGTTCACGGAATCGACGATCCTTTTCAGCTGCCAATAAACGAAATTAATTTTTTTCGCGATAATTTGTTGAAATATCCAATATTTTTCTGCAACCAACAAACGAAATTCGATTTTTGTTTCCGCATTTTTTTGACCAAATTCGTGATTCTTTTCGACAATCGTTTAATGAAACTCGTATTTTTTTTTCTTTCTTTCTTTAGCACTGTCTGATAAAATTTGTGATTTTTTTCCCTTTTACTTACCCATCATACGTAGTATAGGGTAAGTCTTGCAATCGTTTTGAAAATCGAAAAAAATTTTTTGACGGATTTACACGTTTTAGATAGTGCAGATTCCGAAAAACATATTTTTAGAAAAAATTTTTTGCCGTCCATCTGTCTGTCTGTCTGTCTGTAAACGCTCTATCTCCCGAACAAATTGAGATAGAGACTTGAAATTTTGTATGTAGTTAGTATGTAAGAATGGGACGAACCCTATTTAATATCAGCAACCTCGATTATCCGGAACTATTTTTTTCGGACTCTCGAAAAATTCGTTCTGATGAAAGGTATATAAAAATTTTCGAATTTTTTTGTTCTAAGGAATGGATGCAAAAGGCATTAAAATAACACACATTTTGCATATAGAACGAAGTCGATCGAATTATGAGTTGCCGAGATATTTGTAATCCTGTTTTCCACATTCTTCGATTTTTCATGACCCTGTATTTCATTCAAATTTTAATTCAGAAGTATATTTTAATTGGAAATGAGACGCTTCATCCGACGCAGTTAATTGTTAGTTAATAGAATTATTATTTTATGGAGTTATAAGGATGTTTCTTTTACGCAGTTCGGTGCTACTTGAGTAGTTTGGCGTTTTATATAATTTGTCGAAATTGGTACATCAGCAGTTCTTTAATATAGCATTACTATGTATATTAACAATATATAAATTTTGTTTATGAATTGCAATGCATTGTATAAGTAGTTTTCACATGTTTTATTTTCATATACATATTCATGATGAGTAAGTATTACGGTGGCCTCCAACGACTAGTTTACTTACCCATCATACGTAGTATAGGGTAAGTCTTGCAATCGTTTTGAAAATCGAAAAAAAATTTTAGACGGATTTACACGTTTTAGATAGCGGAGATTCCGAAAAACATATTTTTAGAAAAAAAATTTTGCCGTCCGTCTGTCTGTCTGTCTATCTGTAAACGCTCTATCTCCCGAACAAATTGAGATAGAGACTTGAAATTTTGTACGTAGTTAGTATGTGAGAATGGGACGAACCCTATTTAATATCAGCAACCTCGATTATCCGGAACTATTTTTTTCGGACTCTCGAAAAATTCTTTCTGATGAAAGGTATATAAAAATTTTCGAATTTTTTTGTTCTAAGAAATGGACGTAAAAGGCAATAAATTAACACACATTTTGCATATAGAACGAAGTCGATCGGATTATTAGTTGCCGAGATATTTGTAATCTTGTTTTCCACATTCTTCGATTTTTCATGACCCTGTATTTCATTCAAATTTCAATTCAGAAGTATATTTTAATTGGAAATGAGACGCTTAATCCGACGCTGTTAATTGTTAGTTAATAAAATTATTATTTTTGGAGTTATAAGGATGTTTCTTTTACGCAGTTCGGTACTACTTGAGTAGTTTGGCGTTTTATATAATTTGTCGAAATTGGTACATCAGCAGTTCTTTAATATAGCATTACAATGTATATTAACAATATTTAAATTTTGTTTATGATTTGCAATGCATTGTATAAATAGTTTCACATGTTTTATTTTCGTTTACATATCCATGATGGGTAAGTATTACGGTGGCCCCCAACGACTAGTTTTTTTGCGCAATCATTAGACGATATTTTGGATCATATTGCCCGACCGTGTTTTTTTTTTTTTTTTTTTTTTTTTTTTTTTTGCAAGCCTTTTACAAAGTTCGAGTTTCTTTTTTTTTTTTTTTTTTTTTTTTTTTGTTATTGTTTGTTTGTGTGTGTGTGTGTGGTTGTGTTATCATTTGATGAAATCTTCAAATCTTTCCGAGATCATTGACGAAATTTTTGATATTATTTCACGTTCGTTTGTTAGCGATATAATAAATATAAATAATAAATATAAATATAAGTAATAGTAAATTAGCGATACTTTTCACGACTAGTTGGAGACCTTTTTTTCCCTAAAAATTCGCAAAATTCACAATTTTTTCCCGCGATTGAGAAAATTAAAAGTATGCGCGGAAGAATTACATGCTTGTGAAAGAAGTTGAGAAGATAAATTTTCCACAATGCATGCTTTATTGTGCAGGATTTTTTTCGTTTTGTGTGTGATTTGTGCAATGTTTCACACTGTTTCAACTTAACTCTCTTCAAATGGCGCCTGCAAAGGAGATGTCAAAATAGTCTAGAAGGAAGTTCCATTTCACACAGCATTTCCGTCGTAATCCCTTCACGACGGGAACCTTTTACGAAATTTTTAATGTTTTGTCACCGGTTTTTAAAAACAGAAATTTGTGTCTGTAAATCTAAAAAAAATGCTTCGATTAAATAAGGTAAATTTTACAGTAAAATTTTACTGGTGAGGATAAATAAGGTTTCTTAAACCTTTTATATGTATATGTGTCGCTCGTTCCCAAGAGGTTAATAAATATAATTGTATGGCGTTTTTACGTCGACATTTGATTATTTTCTGTGTAAGAAAATGTTAAAGAAAGGTTTTATTTTCGCAAATTTTAATGTAATACATTCAGGGGTGTAGTCGTAAAAACAAAAAGGATATACTCTCTAAGCTGAGGGTATACGCTCAAAGCAGAAAGTATACCCTAGCGTGTGTATTCTATAGCTTTCTTGAGAAACAGAGGGTATACGGTGTTCCTTTAAAAAATCCAGAAGGTATATGGCGTATCCCGTGTACCCTCTACTACATCCCTGAATATACATCTATGTTTTTCAGAGCTATACGATCAAGTCTATCGCTTAACAGTCTTCGAGCATATCTATACAGGAGTCGGTCTGCAAAAAAGTCTTTTTTAAAAGAAAAAATTTCATAATCACCGTCTTTAAATTTTAAGTACTAAGGCGGAAACCTATTTAAAACAAAATATTTCATCTGCTGTTGAGTTTCCACATCGGAAGTCGTATCTCTTGGCTATATAACATCAAGAAAATCCCCCACCACCACCACCAAATAAAATTCTAAAATGACACCCCTGTAACTTTGGTTTGTTAAATTTTTTCATCATTTGTTAATCAATAAATATATTTTTTTAATTCCAATCATACTAGAATTTATTAATGAGCTTTATATAAATTGATGTTTTATAATTTTTTATGTGATAATTGTGTGGATTTTATTTGCCATCTTCTTGCCAAATTTAGATTTTCAATCACTTTATTGTTCGAGTAAGATCACTTTATTGTCGAGTTTAATTTCATATTAAATTCCTTAATTTTTTCCGCCAACTCCTTTGAATATTCCCATAGAAATAGCAAATTTTTATAAGTATGGGAATATTTGACATGTGGGTGGTAAAAAGCGATCGGATTCCAAGGGTGGAAATTCAGGGTTAACTAATTTTCACTAACTGATTTTTAATTAAAGTTACTAAAATAAAAATAAGAAGTTGCTTATTTTAGCATTAATTTGGTAACCTATCTAGTTTCTGTCGAACCAATTTACTGAATGAAAATGATTATTACTTACTCATCATACGTAGTATAGGGTAAGTATTGCAATCGTTTTGAAAATCGAAAAAAAAATTGACGGATTTACACGTTTCAGATACTGGAGATTCCGAAAAATATATTTTTAGAAAAAGAAAAAAAAAAATGCCGTCCGTCCGTTTATCTGTCTGTCTTAGAGATCTGTACGGGCCCGGGCTTGGTCCGTGGCCCGTACCCGGCCCGGCCCGCGGGCCGGCGTAATCGTTTCGAATTTTCTAACGGGCCGGGCCGGCAGATTTAGAATAGTTTTTTCAACGGGCCGGGCCAGGCCGACAAATAACATAAACGGGCCGGGCCGATAGAAAAAATTTTCGGGCCTGCCGGCTTGTTCTGAAGATTTAAGCAGAAACGATAAAATATGAGCTATTTTCAACGAAAATGGTTTTAACGAGAATAAGTATAAAAGTGGCCATACTAGTTTGACAGCATCAATAAAAAAATGCACAGTGTATCGGCATCGGAGAATTACATTATGTGTTACCCGTTTTACTATTTTTTTAGCTGACTCATGCCTGTCTGAGATCACGCTTGCATTATTTTTCTACATATAGACTGGCCGGACCGATACTAGACTTAATTGTTGGCAGAAAACAAGATTTGTAAACAGCGATAAAGAACTTATGATAGCTTAGTCTTCGGATATATACTTCTTGATGATTTTTAAATTAATTTCTCAATAATGCGAAAGTTTGACACATTTTCTGATTAATTTTAAATTGTAAAAGTATAAAAGTGATAAGCCTAACTATTGAAGGGATTTGGAATCGAATAGCGTTTTTCATTTTTGGTAAATAAAATACTTGTATAACCTTGTTGAGATATAATAATTTCTCAAATGATTGCAGGTTTTTCTCCCTTCCCTTGCTATTGCTTCCGGAAATTCTATTCAAAACGCTAATTATGACAGTATTTTATTTGTTTGCAGTATTCTTAAATTGCTTGTATCAAAAAATGGATAACGCCATTCGATTATATAGTTTCTGAATAAAGATATCTGCTAATCTTATGCGTTTCTGAGAAAAAAAAATGAATTTAGAAATGTATCAGAAAGGAGCTTCTTTGAATTTAAGAATGAATTTGGATTTGAAATCTATAATAAAATGATATAGAAATATATTTATAAATCTTCTTTTATTAAACAGCTTCAAAATTAACGATGTTTTTAGCTTTCTTTCCTTTTTCTTTTATTCTAAGCCGTATTAATTTTTTAATGAATCTTTATTCGAATGTTGAAAGCCTAAGAATCTAAGTAATCATTAAAGTTGTTAATGTGTATTTACTGTAAAATATACTGTAAAATCATTCCATAGATATGTATGCAGTATTCTTTAAAGGAATCTTAGTTATATGATAAAAATCTGAATTTTTTAGAAATCGTAGAAATTGTAACGGGCCAAAACGGGTCGGGCCGGGCCGGGCCCGGGCCGAACTGTTGAGTTTTACAACGGGCCGGGCCGGGCCTGGAAATTCCGACCCGTGCAGACCTCTAGTCAGTCTATCTGTAACCGATCTATCTCCTGAACAAATTGAGATAGAGACTTGAAACTTTGTATGTCCTTAATATGTAAAAATTAGGACGAAGCTTATTTAATATCAATAACCTCGATTTTCCGGAACAATTTTTTTCGGACTCTCGAAAATTTTGTTCTGGTGAAAGGTATATAATTTTTTTTTTTTTTTTTTTTTTTTTTTTTTTTTTAAGGTGTGGACGTAAAAAGCAATAAAATAACACAAATTTTGCATAAAAAAACGAAGTCGATCTGATTATTAGTTGCCGAGATATGTGTAATCCTGTTTTCCAGATTCTTCGATTTTTCATGACCCTGCATTTCAGTCAAATTTCAATCCAAAGATATATTTTATTTGGAAATGAGACGCTTAATCCGACAGCTAATATGATTCTTATTTTTGGATTTATAAGGATGTTTCTTTTACGCAATCCGGTACTACTTGAGTATTTTGGCGTTTTATATAATTTGTCGAAATAGGCTCATCAGCAATTTATTAATAGAGCATTCTATGTACATTAAAACTATTTAAATATGCGTTTAAATTTTATTTTGAAATTGCGATGCATTTTATAAATAATTTAGATGCGTTTTATTTTCATATTTTATATTATGCATATCCATGACGGGTAAGTATTACGGTGGTCTCCCCAACGACTAGTTTTACACACTTCAAAGGTTTTCATCATTTAATTCAAACTTCGGTTAGTGCGGACAAAAAAAAATGGCTTTCCTCGGAAATTCGCAGTAACGGGAGTTCAGTGTACAATAAAGTATTTTAATAAGAAAAAAATGTTTTATTTATAAATATTTTTTAAACTTTGTAATTTCTTTATTTTGCAAATAAGGTAAAAAGATAAAATAAATAAGTATAGCCTTATATTCACCTGAAATGCGTGAAAACTTTAGCTTTGTCCTCGCAAGTTGCGGAAGTTGTAATTTATCACTCAGTCATGAAAACAAATAGCGAAATATACACTTAAGGTCATTTCGTTTGTGTTTTATTTCACCTGCCTCTACCGGTAACATATTTCTTGAATGTCATAATTAAAAGAACACATCATAAAAAATGTAATTTACCAATGTTACTTTCTCTTATGTAAATAAATAATTTATCAATGTTACATTCACTTACGTAATAAATAATTTCTCGATGGCTTAGTTACGCAACATGGGATGTTTTCTAATTGATTCTGACTCAATTATTATTATTATTTTCAATGTATTTAAACCCAGTAATACTACGACTGGCATCAACATTTTGTTCCAAGACTAGTGACGTAAGTCGAGATATATTTAGACCAGGGGTTCCCAAACTTTTAGACCAACGTACTGCTAAGTTCATACTTTCGCGTACCATCAGAAGAAAAACTCAAATCTAATACAGAAAAACTGATATAAAATGTATCATTTTTGGGTGACAAATATTGATGCACTTAAAAAGATAAAATAAATACTGTTTGTTAAATATGAAAAAAACATATCCATTTGCATCGCCTTGTTCGTCAGTTTTTTGCTATATTAATACTATGTTTATATCAATTGTAACATACATAAGAAAAATTAATAAGTGACCGACATCAGAAATTCATAAACAATCTGAAAATAAACCGCTTATTAATACGAGATCGAAGATCTTGATTTAAATTATATACACACATACAATACAGTAATACACAGTGGGCAACACCGAGCCTGTGAACTGACAAATCAATGAAAAGAAGCGGGAGATTGAGTTGCTTTTTTATTTCACATGCAAGGTTTTATTCTTTCTTTCTTTCTTTCTTTTTTTCTTTTTTTTTCATTTCATGTACCAGTATCGGACTTTCGGGTACCAGCAGTGTTCTCGCTGTCGCTCGCCATTGCGCCAAATGGCGACTAAATTCTTCATTTGGCGAGTAATTAAATGATTAGATTCGCCAAATTGCTATTGCTCAGTTTTTGCTTTTTCTTTCTTTTCTTTTTCGTTTTTCATACATTTGCATAAATACATATTCCTAATATATTTGTAGCGGATATTTGAAATTAGATTAAAAACAGTCGTACCCGCAATTATAACAAATTAGTTTATTTTAGAACACATTGAAAAAACGGGGGTACATTAAAGGATTAAAGATAATTTTTTTATGCCACATGGCGAATCTATTTGGCTAATACTTTTTTCATTTGGAGAATGTTTTGTATTTTTATTTAACCAAATTACTAACGTTGGTCAAATGTCAGCGAGAACACTGGGTACCAGTAAAGAAAACTTTACGTACTAGTACTGGTACGCGTTCCATAGTTTGAGAATCCCAGATTTAGATGATCTAAAAAAAGAAAAGTAATAATAATTCTCCAAAATCTAATAAACATTTTTTATATTATTTAGGGCTAATGTTACATACATTTAACATTAAATAAAATGGTTTGCAACACAAAAATCTGGAATAAATCAATAAGTTGTTAGCTTACAGTATAATTATTCTTCTGGTTGCCTTGTTCGAGTCTTTACGAAAAAATCTTGAACTGAACTTTAAACCGACATTTATTTTTTTTTTTTATTTTTTTTTTTGTACTTTTACTTTTAGAACCTGTTTGTAAAGTAGATGAGTTTTTTTAAGCTTTTGTTTTGTGACTTTTTACTTGTTTGTCCCTATCATTTGACTGTCGCGTGAAAGTTTCTTTTCATAATACCCGAATTTTTCAAAAAAGTTTAAAATGTTTCTTAATTAAGGACTTTTTTCCCCCAGGCTAGACGACGTAAATGCGGGGTGACGTAAGCTGAAGGCACATGAGTCGGGATGTATAAAGTAGTTCGATAGTTTATTTTTGCAATTGATAGGTATTACAATGAATCAAACAAAGAATTGCTTTTAAATTAGGGAAAATGTGCATTTAAATATGGGTATACAAAATATTATTTGTAGTATACAATAAAAATAAAATTTATGATATGTACATACAAAATATGTTAAACATATTCAATGAATGTATGTAATATTATGTAATTGATAAACCCGTCAGGCGTTGCTCGTGACTGGGATAATAACGTTAAATGTATGCAAAATTATGATACTTTTGTCTGAGATTGTTTTAAGTATATCTTGCAAAGTTTGTCATTAAAAATTAAAGTCTTACTGCACAGAATAACAAAAATAAAATAAGCTTCCAACCGCGAGATCAAATATATCATCACAGCAATTGTCTTTGACAATAAAAAGGTAATAACTTATAAAATCAATACTGAGATTTTTTTTCTTTTTTTTTTTTTTTTTTTTTTCTCCGCTGCATTTAAAAAAGAAAAAAAAACGACGGCCTTATACATTTCGAAATTTTTTTTATTGAAAATAGGATAAAATTTACCATATTTAGCTAAAATATTGAATTTAATCTGTTTTTAGAAGTAAATCAAAACCTCTGGTGAGCTTGAGAAAATTTTCTACTTAGTCAGGGTTGCCACCAGGCCGTAACTAGAAGTGATCTTATAGGGGGGGGGGGGGGGGGCTCAAGAGATTCTAAGGGGGGGCTCATATTTTTTTTTCTTTTTCTATGACACAGAAAGATAAATCAGTGCATATTTACACTGTAGGTATTATGTTTCTTATTAAACTGTTGTAATAAATTCATTTTTTACTAAGATAAGTATATTATGATGAAAATTTTGAGTATGCAACTGGTGCAAAATTGAATATCATGTTAGCTTCATATGTACAAATAGGATGAGGGAGTGTTGAATTACTTATTTTAGATACAATTTAGTAATTCTAAAAAACTGCAAAAAGATCTCAAAACTAAATTAGATTTTTAAACAGAATTTTATTTGAATTTTTGGAACAGAAATTCATTGAGTGACCTTGGAATCTTTTCCAGGGGGGGGCTCAAAAAATTTTAGGGGGGGATGAGCCGCCCATAGCGCCCCCTTAGCTACGGCCCTGGTTGCCACGTTTCAAGAAAATTTCCAGTCAATGTACCAGTATTTTTTTATATAAAAAAATATATCTAGATAAAAGGTTTTAAAAAAAAAATCGTCTTATTTAAAGATAGATTCTCTGTAAGAATGTACTGGTGCCGAAGAATTTCCTGGTCTGGAAATTCCCTGTAAAGTGGCATCCCTGTTACTATAAAACAACCAAAAATCTAGTTCAAAAATTCAAATATGGAGCCTCGAGTACATTCGGACGTGTATTTGTATATTTTAAATCAGTTGAAAAATTTATATGCAATAGATTTCCCTAGCCATCGCAAAAAAAAGTAAAAAAAAAAAAAAAAAAAAAAAACTGATTCAAACATTTATTCAAAAGACAAATTTTTTCTTCTATTAATGTGCATGTGAAATAAGTACAATACATTGTACAAAATTCAAAATATTTAAATTTATGTAAATGCTTTTCAGGCAACTGTTCTTATTTATAAGCATTTTTTTTTTTTTACTTCACATTTTACATGTTCCCTCTCATTTATATTATTCTGTACTGCAATACTATTTTTTTAAAAATGGTAATAGATAAAAAGAATAAATAGTAATGAAAGAGCTGGACATTTCATCATGAAAAGTTGTGAAAATAAATTTACTAAATGGTACTAACTACTAATTTACTAATTACACTAAAATTATTAAATGGTGTATACAAAATGTTGTAAAGTCGAAAAATAAACAAACATTTAAAAAATTACAACCTTTAACATTTCGATCATCATCGATGAACATTTTCAGAAAAGAGTTGTTAGGTTGCTTTTAAGGTTTTAAAGAATAAAACCAAGGCATCTTGAATCTAAAAGTTCGTTAGATTTCCAATCAATTATCGGTATAATATTTGTTTAATTAATTACTAATATGCCACTTGGCGCAGAGTAATGTACATTTTAAAGCAACGTTAAAAACACGCAGGTAACGTTAGGGCATATTAGTTTCGGTAGCTTTTAGCGCATGATCTTCAGTGCCAAATAATAACGGTAACTTTCGAACTTGGAAGAAATATTTTTCAGAATTCCTGGAGAAAACGCCTCCCCGATTATATAGCAAAGGACCTGTGGAAAAATATACATACAGAGCCAATGTCTGGGCTAACATTACATAATGCCAAAAATGTGGAAAGAGGGGAAAGTGAAATTAAAAAATGAATTTAAATCATTTAAATTTTAATCATTTAAAGACGCCAGATATTTTTAAGCAATATAGAATACAATAATATAACTAATAATTAAGGATTAAAAATAATGGAATCTTGCTCAGTTTTATTGGGAAGAAAAACGGATTCAAGAAGAAGTTTATTAGACCAATAGGAAAACAGGAAAATACGGGAACCAGCCAAAAGAAAAATAGAGTAAGCATTGCAGCCAAAAAAAAATAATGAAATAATGAAAATAACTTAATGAACCTAAATAATAAAAAAAACACTTTTCTCATACTTTTGGTTGCATTACCTATTATGTTTTCCTAGTGACTGATTCCCGCATTTTATTGTTTTCCTATTGGTCCATGTGCTTTTTGCTTGAATGCGCTTCTCACTCTTTATAACTGACGAAGTTTCCGCTATTCTTTGGCACTGAGGACAGTAAGCTAAATGCTACCGAAATTAATCTGCTTTAAGTTACCTATTCTCGCATTTTTAACGTTCTTTTAAAACTTATACAGTGTTTGTTTAATTTTTGA
The DNA here is from genome assembly GCA_964019185.1 of Maratus speculifer. Lineage (NCBI taxonomy): Eukaryota > Metazoa > Arthropoda > Arachnida > Araneae > Salticidae > Maratus > Maratus speculifer. Next base: position 341,526,529 of record OZ025290.1, on the reverse strand, counting down.
CTTTCTAAATATTTTGTATATAACATTTGCTGATTCTGTGATTTTTATTTTCACGTTAATATTAAAGTAAAAAAACATTTTACACTCATAATAAGATAGTTCAGAAGTTATAAATTTATTGCTTAGTCACGAGAATAAATAGTAAAATAATGCACCTGTGTCTTGTAATACGTATTTTATTCATAACCACATATATTTTGCTGATTATATATTTAACATGAATGTCTTAACACACACAAACACACCATAAAAATGTAATCACTTCCGTAATAAATGATTTCTTAATACTATGGTGACGCAACATCGGTTGATTCTCTCATTGTGTAATCTATAATTTACTCCAAAAAGTACATAAATTTAACTTTGATTTTATGTTTTTCTACTCGTGAATTTTATATAAATTGAAAAACAATGAAACATTAAAATGATTTTAAATGTCTCAGTTTCTCACTTTCGTTTAAATCAATTTAATATTATTGCAGTTTAAAACTTTTTTTAATTTATAATTTTTTTTTTTTTTACTTTTTTTAAAACTTCGTTTTTAAAAATGTAGTTTAATTGGTCGCAGTCAAGAAAGTTAATGATAAATCAATTTTATTTTAGCTTGTATTCTTACTTTTTTGAAACTTAATTTTTTAAATTAATTTTTGATTTTTTTAAATTAAAAAAAAATTTTTTTTTTTAAAGTGCCAGCTAAAAAACTGTATGATCTTAAAAAACACTCATTCTTTTTTGTTGTTGTTGTTGTTGTTAGTTTTTCTTACTTCCGCATATTTCTGATTACTTAGCTTTATTATTATAATTATTAAACTTTTTATTCTTTATTATTTTTTAACTTGTTTTGAAACGTTACTTTTAAATGTCCCAGTCTAGAAAATAAAGAAAAATAAAATGATTGTCGTTTCATTTTTTTTCTCTCTCTATCTTACACTTTCGTTTTAGTTAGCGCGAGTTACACAATATAATTGCCTTTATATAAACCGTATGTACACTGTATATACAGTTATAATGTACTTTTGCTTATATGTATCCAAATATATGGTATCAACGAAATCCAATAAATAGAATATAATGGTTTACAACTTTGTCTTTAACCAATTATGAAAGATGCTATAGCATACTGGCGAGAAATACATAAAGTGTCTAATAAATGCGTTTGCTATTATCCGCCTTTCTCATTTATATTATGTACTACATTTTATTAGCAATAGAGTTTAGTATGTACATTGATTAGAAAGGCGACATTTAATGGACAATCCTTCAAATGATTTCTCAGTGCCATAGTGACGCAACATCTGCCATTCTCTCATTCAGTAATCTATAAATTACGCCAAAAAATGTATAAATTTAGCTTTGATTTTGTATTTTTCTACTCGTTGATTTTACATCAAATAGAAAAACTATGAAACATTGAGATAGTTTTAAATTTCCTAGCTTCTCACTTTCGTTTAAATCAGTTTAGCATTATTCCAGTTTAAAACTTTTTTTTTTTTTATTTAATTATTATTATTTTTTTTTTTTTACTTTTTTAAAAACATAGTTTTAAAAAATACAGTTTAATTAATCCTAGTCAAAAAAGTAAATAATAAATCAATTTTATTTTAGCTTGTATTATAACATTTTTTAAAACTTAATTTTTTAAATAATTTTATTTTTTTAAAACCTTTTTAAAAACATTGTTTTTTTAAATGTTTTAGCTAAAAAACTAAATTATCTTGAAGTAACCCATTCTCTTTTTTTTCTCACTTCCGCATATTTTTGATTACTTAGCAATATTATTATATTTTTAAACTTTTTATTCTTTATTAGTTTTTAATTTGCTTTGAAGCATTATTTTTAAATGTCCCAGTCAAGAAAATAAAGAAAAATACAAATACTATCGTCCCATTCCTTTTTTCCCCCTCACTTCCTTGTAATTCAGTTTTACTTAAAGCGTGTTACATAACACCGGGTGTCCCAAAAATGACTGATGGATTTTAAAATTCAATAACTTGCAAACGGTAATTTAAAAAAATTTTGCAGGAGGGTTATGTATAATGTCAGGAGTTTTTTTACCGTAATTTTTTATTGTAGTTCGAATTTCAAACAATAGGTGGCGCTGACGGCGATTGAAGGCCAGGTCGACGCTTCACTCAGCATTGACCATCTGGCCTTCAATCGCCGTCAGCGCCACCTATTGTTTGAAATTCGAACTACAATAAAAAATTACGGTAAAAAAAATCCTGACATTAGACATAACCCTCCTGCAAAAATTTTTTAAATAGCTGTCACCGTTTGCAAGTTATTGAATTTTAAAATCCATCAGTCATTTCTGGGACACCCGGTATAATTGACATTGTATATAATACGGATATAAAGTACTTTTGCTTATATGTACTCAGAAGCTTGGTGCCAATAAAATCCAATAATTAGAATGTAACGGTTTATAACATTGCCTTTAATCAACTATGAAAGGGGCTAGAGAGTACTTGGCGATACATGCTTAAGATATTATATACAGTCTATCAATGAATTTGTTATTGTGTGCCTTTCTCATTTGTACTATGTGATACATTTTATTAGCAATACAGTTAATAGTGTATTTTGATTATAAAGTACAACATTTACTTAATAATCCAACAACAAATATAAAAAGTAAGACAAAAGAAAAAGTAAGATTTGTAGATATAACCATTTTATAGAAACCTGTGTAAATTAATTAATTTTCATGCAAATGAATTATTCTAACAGTACTCGCTAATAACAAATACATTCTTTTGAGAAAAACGCATGTAAGTTTAAGGATAGAAAACCAACGATTTCAAATGCACAAATAAAGTAAGAAAAGGGGAGCAAACAGCTGTTTCGAATCTACTAACGAGATTCTTCTTCAGTGCAAAAACTCAGCGAGCTAGACAAAGCAAAACTGAGCAAAGAGACAGAGAAACACAGGCTTATATACCCGCTACGAGTACGATCCCGTAAAGAACTTCCCCCACCGAAGAAGAATCTCGTTAGTAGATTCGAAACAGCTGTTTGCTCCCCTTTTCTTACTTTATTTGTGCTTTTATAATCGTTGGTTTTCTATCCTTAAACATTTTTGCACAAAGGCTTTATTTGCTATTTTAAACGCATGTAAGATTTTAAATCAATCAAAGACCATTTTAAAATACATTATTTCAATTTCGATTTTACCCGGATCTAATTTGAATATTTTCATGTAGTTTATTTTGTTTAATTCAGAATTGTATTATTATTTTTTTAATTATGGAAAACATATTTTAAAATTTTGTTTTTAAAAGGGTTTAAAAAAAAAAGATCAAGAATATAAAACAAATATATAACAAATAGTAAACAAATAGGTTATATATATAATATATAAATATATAGTATTCGAAATAAAAACTTTCCATAACAGAAAGCTTCATGCGGTGGGCTTTTAATTAAGCTCGCTTTTAAAGAACACAGTTTCAATTTAAATTTGAGTCGGCTCTAAGTTGAATTTTTTCATCTGGTTTCTTTTGTTTCATTCAGAATTGTAAAAATTATCGAAAATATCAAAAATAGTTTTAAAAAGCCGATTTCGTTTTAAGTTTTAAAAATTATGATTTCCCCTAAATTTTCAAATTTGTTTTGTAGAATTTTATTAGTAGTCTAATATCGGCTGCACCAGATAATATTCGAAAGAAAAACCTACCATAACAAAAAGTTCATGCGGTGATTTTTCAATTTAAATTTGAGTCGGCTCTAATTTAAATATTTTCATAGTTATTATTATTATTATTATTATTATTCAAAAATATATATAAAAGCAAATATTTATTTAATGTATATATATATATACCGTATTTTCGGGTGTATAGTCCGCACCACTAAATCGACCAGTGCAGTAAAAAAAGTTCGTGTATAACCCGCGGAGATGCATTGGTGTATAGTCCGCGGGCTATACACCGTTTACAAACGTATATTTCGATCAGGGTTCGAAATTAGAAACCATTAGTCATAATTTTTGAAGCAAATTTACCAAATTTTTTCGTGATGCAAAATACCTACAGGAATTCGGCTAAAAAATGAAGATTTTCAGTAACGTAATTTTCGGAAGAAAAGCCGCGGCGTTTACGTGTTTTAAGATAAAATTTCTAGCGATGCGGCGTTTATGCGCATTTTTTTCCAAACAAGCGTGATATTTTTTCTGAATTTTTACGAAAATTAAAAAAAAAAAATCGGTGATAAATTCAAAATTTCGGACATAAAATGTATACATATCTTAGGTCATTGGTTCCCAAAAGTATCGAATCCTCGGAATCGATCCGAAATGCACCAACTCCGAAAAGGAACGATTCCTCGGACTCTATCTGAAATGAAACGACTCCGGAAAAGTTCGATTCCTTGAACTCGTTCCGAAATGAAACAACTCTGTAAAGGAACGATTCTTCGGAATCGTTTCGAAAAAGACCGAATGCTCTGAATCGTTCCGAATTGATATAAATCACGTACTTTTTTTGTTCTTTGCAACAGGGTAGGGTACCAACTCCGAAAAGGAGCGATTCCTCGGACTCTATCTGAAATGAAACGACTCCGGAAAAGTTCGATTCCTTGAACTCGTTCCGAAATAAACGACTCTGTAAAGGAACGATTCCTTGGATTCATTTCGGAAAAGACCGGCTGCTCTGAATCGTTCCGAAATGACATAAATCACGTACTTTCTTTTGTTCTTTGCAACAGGATAGGGTAGATTTTTTTTTTTTTTTTGAAAAATAAACTAAATTTTAAATGATCTTAAATTCAAAATCGCCGAGGTTGGAAGGGTTCCTGATTTTGGATTTTGTACTCTACAAACACAATGGAGTACTGCAGCACCGATTCGCTAGCAAATTATTTTCTGATATTTTATTTATAGATTTTTTTTTAGGTCTCGCGTATAAGTCGACCCCCACTTTGATGTTCTTTTTTGTCTAAAATTTCACGACCTATACGCTAGTATATACGGTAGCTATTATAGATCTTTTAGTGCAATACTTGGCGATAGTTGCGACAGTTCTTCCGAACCCAGAAATAACTGTATTTAAGCAGTAAAAAAAAAGCCTTTACAAACATGGGAGAACTCTCTAAATTTCGCGGCATAGCGAAAAAAAATTACAAATTTTGATGTTTTTTAAAAAATTTTTGAGGTTTAAAAGTTGTAGAAAAAATATCACGATTTCCAATTTAAAAAAAATCTTTGTATAACCCGCACCGTATATAAGCCGCAGCGGCTTTTTGGAAGGTTTTTTTCTTGTATAAGCCGCGGACTATACACCCGAAAATACGGTATATGTATATATATATATATATATATATATATAACATTTAAAAAAAGATTTTTTTAAGGTTTGAAATTGATAAGTTTTCTTACAATTTTAAATTTGTTTTACAGAATTTTATATTTATTATCCAATACAGGATACACAGATAATATTTGAAATTAAAATTTACCATAATAGAAATTTCACACTTTGAACTTTCAATTAAGTCTCTCTTTTAAAGAATAAACTTTCAATTTAAATTTGATCCGATTCTAATTTGAATATTTTCATTTTTTATGCAATTTATTCAGAATTTCAATGATATTTAAAAAAAAACTTTAAAATAAAGATTTTTTAAACGTTTAAAAAACAAATAACTCCTCTTAATTTTTTTTAATAGAATTTTAAATTTTACTGTTAAAAATTTCCGTAAAAACACAGAAAAAAAAGTGAAATTTTCTTTAAATTTACACTAATTTTCGCTTAAATGTATTCGATTTAGTTTATCAATTATTATTTTACAGTCATTCCCCTTTTCTCACATCTAATTCCCAATGGGGATTTCCGTGTTTTTATTTAAAGACATTTTTATCGTTATTAAAACTTGCAATTCCAAATACACACTTTTAAAACTCTTTCGAAATTTTATTAAAAACATTAAAAAAGAAAATTTATTTATTTTTATTTATCTATTTATTTATTTTTTTAACTTTAGAAGATTTTAAAAAGGAAAAATCATCTCCTTGCAGTTAGTGAGGAGGGGATTTTCATCGTCAATCACTTTGCTGTTGCTTCCTTCATTATATACCAGAAGCTTGGTAATAGTAAAAGTAAATTGCATTATATTATTTCAAAGTCGTATTATTATTATTATTTCATTTCTAAATACGTTTTAAAAAATGTAATAATCTTCAAAAAACATATTATACAAAATTAATAAAATAATGAAAATGTAAAAATTTCCTTTTAATTAATAAATTACATCCGTTTATTTACTCTTATTTCTTAGTAAAAAATTCCTTTAAAAATTGTAGAGCGCGTGTTTTTTGTTATTTATGTTACAGGCCAAACCCGATTTTAGGCCAAACCGGTCTATCCTAACGCCCATCGGATAAACTAATTTTTCCTAGGCCAAACCGGTCTATCCTAACGCCCATCGGATAAACTAGTTTTTCCTAGGCCAAACCGGTCTATCCTAACGCCCATCGGATAGACTCGTTTTTCCTAGGCCAAACTAGTCTATCCTAAGGCCCATAGGACAAACTAGATTTTCCTAGGCCAAATTAGTTTGGCCTAACTCTTATAGGATAAACTAGTTTAGACTCTTTTTTATTGGTCTGAACTAGTTTATCCTAGGCCATTTCAATTTGGCGTGATTTTATTAAATTCAATGATCGCCTCAACGCCAACACTCTTGTTTGTCCTAGGCTGATCTAGTTTATCCTAGGCCAATGTAGTTTTACGTGTTTTTAGCTTAGACGCGTCAAAGCCAGAGAAATAATGGCCTCATAGGTTCTGTATATGTATGTGCGCATGTATGTACGTATGTGCGTAACGCGATAACTCTTGATAGAAATAATGTAGTTTGACGTGTTTTTATCTCATCAGGCTACCAAAGCCTGAGAACTAATGGGGCCGTAGGTTCTGTATCTATGTATGTACCTAAGTACATAAACAATAATTCTTAATAGAAATACTCGATTTGCGTCAAACTTTCAATGTAGGTTTATACTTATGAGGAACTTTTCTGATTAATTTTGGGAGGTCAAGGAGAAGAATAAGAGGGGGGGGGGAGAGAAGCTGATTCTCCCCTTCCCTCAATTCAAATAATGGGTTTCCATGCATTATTAACATATTTTATTCAAATTTTAGATATAGGAGCATTATCTTGAGGCGCCTCCATGATTAGTTGCGGGTGTTCATTTTTTAAGTATAAAGGAAGGGTAGCGGAATGGTAAATGCGCAATCTATTATTGATTATTTAGATTCTGAAACCTTTCAATATTCAAATAGGGATTCATTAAATAATTAATGTAGTTTAGAACAAAAGAAGAAAAAAGACAGTTATAAACATCATAACTATTGAATCTTTTCAGCAAAAAGTAGATTTGTGAATATGTTTCTCTGTCATTCCTTAAGGCTTTTCTCAAATCCAAAAGAGCTACATCCTAACACATTTAAGAACTAATTCATTTTCAGAAATGCATAAGATTAGCTGGCATTTTCACTCAGAAAATATGTAATCGAATGGCGTTAGCAATTTTTTCATAAAAGCGATGTAGTTTTAAGAAAATACTATTAAAACTATGTTTTGACTCGAATTTCCGCTTACGACTTTACGGAAAAGAAAAACTTGACACCGTGACAAGAATAGCTTATTTGTCGACTGGTAATTAATTTCTCAAAAATGAAAAACGCTGTTTAAGCAAACACCATGTCCAATTCATCATGTCTCTACGGTGGACATGTTAAATTTCTGTGTTGATGTTATAAGCAATGACTCTTTACACACATTTATACTTATTCTTGTGAAAGACATGTTTTTTACCGGCCAAACCCGATTTTGAGCCAAATTAAATTTGCCTAGGCCAAACTATTTTATCCTAACGCCGATTGGATAAACTAGTTTTTCCTACGCCAAACTTGTTTATCTAAATGTCCATAGGATAAACTATTTTTTCCTAGGTAAGAGGTAGGGATGCACCGAATATTCGGTATATATTCGGTATTCGGCCTATTCGGCCATGTTACCGAATATTCGGCCTGCCGAATATTCGGTATGGCCGAATATCAAAGTATTCGGCCAAATCCAATACTTAATAAAACCTTTTAAAAACTTTTCACTATTTCTACTTTTAACTGTCAATTTTTTAATTTATATTTAAAATAATTAGAAATAAAATCATTTTTAAATAAAATAGAATGTTTTTACATTATTTATTTGCTGTTTGTAAAGTATAACTTAAGAAAATTAACCATGAGAAGGATTAAAATGGTGATTTTTTAGAATTCTCCTTAGGAATAAATTATGTGCTGATACAAGTTTCTAAATTTTGTTTAGTAAATAATCTGTTTCTTGATTTTCCCCAAACAAAAGTCCTTTAAAAGAAATTCTTTTTTGAGATTAGTAATAGCTATCAAGGCAGACAATTTTTGTTCATGAAACCATAATCATAATCAACTTACTGAGTCATAAGTACATTGTATTTCATCTCACTCTAGGTCAAAACTTGTGTGTTCGTTTATTATATTAACAATAAATAAGATAACATATTTTAAACTCACATGCTTTGATTTCTGTAAAATATGATATGATGGGAAGGGTGGAAAATACCACCATTCATAAGAAGAGAACTAAGAGCCAAACATACCTTTATTCAGAATGAATTTGAAAGTATTTGTACTTTATATTGAAAAAACTTGCTTTGAGTTATTTAAAAAGGACAATTATCAGAAAGTAAAATTTTTCTTCAGCCACTTTTTCATTATTTGATTTTAAAATGTTTGTTTTGATTCATAGAAAATTTTATTAATTAAAGTTTCATAATTGCGCTTCTTAAATAACTCAAGCCAGATTTTTTCAATACTAAATGCTTATAAAAAGCTCTTGTTTATCAAAATGTAAGTTTCTTTTATTAAATATTATGTAAAACTGTTTTAAAAAGTAAATTTTAATACCTTTAAATTTTGAAATATAAAAAGTATTTGGAAAGTCGAATATTCGGTATTCGGCCCAACAATTTGGCTAGCCGACTATTTGGCTAGCCGAATATTCGGTATTCGGTTCACCTGTCGGCCGAATATTCGGCATTCGGTATTCGGCCAAAATTACTATTCGGTGCATCCCTAGTAAGAGGGCAATCCTTCATTTTTTTCCTTCATCCTTAACCATTAAACCCCCAAAACTATTCAGGGAATCGCCTTATCAGAAAGAACCTATATCCAAAATTTGAAGCAAATTCGTCAATTCTGCGTCAAAAACCATTTATCTAAATTATGTGTGTTACCTACATTGCCCTTTCTTTTAGACTTAAACAATAAACATCCACAACTAATCACGGAGGCGCCTTGTCACAATGATCCTATAACTAAAATTTTATATTTGAAATCTTTTATTTATGAAAATTTTTATTTATGAAAACTTATAATTCTGTATGATAAATCCATTTCTCTAAATTAACGGTGGGGGATTAGCCTCCAGTTCGCCCCCCTTTATTCTTATACAATGAATTCCCAAAATTATTCAGAAAAGTACCTCATTAGAATGAACCTACATCCAAAAATTTGAAGCAAATCGGATATCTCTATCAAGAGTTATCGCGTTGCGTACATACGTACGCACATACGTACATACATGCGTACATGCATATATAGAACCTGTAAGCCCATTATTTCTCTGGCTTTCACGCCCGTGAGCTAAAAACATGTAAAACTACATTGGCCTAGGATAAACTAGATCAGCCTAGGCCAAACAAGAATGTTGGCTTTGAGGCGGTCATTGAATTCAATAAAATCACGCCAAATTGAATTGGCCTAGGATAAACTAGTTCAGACCAATAAACAGCAGTCTAAACTAGTATATCCTAAAAGAGTTAGGCCAAACTAGTTTGGCCTAGGAAAATCTAGTTTGTCCTATGGGCCTTAGGATAGATTAGTTTGGCCTAGGAAAAACTAGTCTATCCGATGGGCGTTAGGATAGATCGGTTTGGCCTAGGAAAAATTAGTTTATCCAATGGGCGTTAGGATGGACCGGTTTGGCCTAGGCCAATCTAGTTTGGCCTAAAATCGGGTTTGGCCTGTAACATTTATATCTCATTGTCGCGTGTCATTTGTATTGACCGAGAAATATTTTGAAATTTTGTTTTATTTATATTATGACTGTGGAACTTATTTGACGGTTCCGAAACATGTCAATGTATTTTATTTTTATTATAACACCTTTCTTAAGAAAAATTAAAATTGTTATTAAAATCTTTTAAAAATATTATCGCATAAAAAATAAATAGTGTGCGATAGTTTCAAAAAATTTTCTAAACCATTGTAGCTGTAAAAAAATAATTAAATTCCAATTTTTTCAAAATACAATCGATTGATTTTTTTTAATTATTATTATTACTTTCAGAAAGTTAAATTTTTTTTTTAAATAACAGGTATTATGTATCGGTCTAAAATAAATTAAAATAAACCGTTTAAAAATTTTCTGACGAATATATTCAAAGCGAAATTTTTTGAAAAACACAAGTACAATCGATTCCCCCCCCCCCCCCCCCGAATCATAAAAGACTTGATTTGTAGTTTGTACTTGATAACAGCAACAGCTATATCTCATTCAGTAAAGTGTTCTTGATCTGTCAAGTGATCTCGGGTTCACACCTTAGGACGATTTGAAACAAATTCAAAAAATTTTAAATGATACAGTCGTTCAAAGTGCTCGGCTGTTTTTTTTTTTTTTTTTTTTTTTTGTGTGTGTGTGTGTGTGTGTGTGTGTGTGTGTATGTGTTTGTTTCATTCAGAATTGTATAAATTTTCAAAAATATGAAAAACAATTCTAAAAAATAGTTTTTTTTTAAGAGTTTAAAATTCATAATCTCTTTTAAAATTTAAAATGTATTTTATGGAATTTTGTATTAGTGGTCCCATATGGGATACACAGATAATACTTAAAATAACAAGTTTTAAAATAAACACACAAATAATACTTAAAATAACAAATTGCACGTGAAGCGTAGCGAATGAGGTGCGTTCATACTATAACAAAGTTTTAAAATATTCAGATCTTGCTGGTATAGTAGAGTGTACTTTGGATACAGTATAGTGGTTGAAATCTTTGTGTTCCTGTAAATATGCAGGGAATATTTTTTATTATACTTCATTAACGTATATCTTATTCATAAAACGTGAAGTAGTTTAATATAATTAAAACACGCCCCAAACAATGTTTCCCGGGATAACATTATTTAGTTGAATACATTTGTGTGGCCCTGTAATTTAATAATAAATATTCTTTGCATCCCAGATTGTACAGAATGTATATTTTAGTACATATTTCATAGATTCATGTCAATTCTATTATGTTCAAATGAGTGTAACACCATTAAAATGCGTTTGAAAGTTTTTTTCCCCATTGATCGTAATGTAACGGAATACTTTTGATTGTCCCTGTAATTGATCTATGCATCCGATTTTCATAACATTTGAAATGACTCGACAAAATTATGTATTAATTATGCATTATAAATTTCAAACGATTAAAATGCATTTGAAACTTTTTCCCCATTAACCGTAATGTAATGGAATACTTTTGATTGCCCCTGTAATTGATCTATCCATCCGATTTTCATAAAATTTGAAATGACTCGACAAAATTATGTAATAAATATGCTTTTTAAATTTCAAACGATTAAAATGCATTTGAAACTTTTTCCCCCATTGACCGTAATGTAACGGAAACCTTTTGATTGTCCCTGTAATGGATCTATACATCCAATTTTCATAAAATTTGAAATGACCCGACAAAATTATGTAATAATTATATTTTTTAAATTTCAAACGATTCCGTTGGGTAGTTTTTGCGTTGTTATATGCGGACAGACAGACAAACGGACAGACAGACGGACAGACGGACGGACTGAGCGACAACAATAGGTGCTACGTATTTACATAATTACGAACGCACCTAAAAATGCACCATAACAGCAATTTTATACAGTAGACTTTCAATTTAAATCCCTTTTAAAAACGCATTTTCAATTTTAATTTGAACCGGCTTTAGTGGTTTCTCTTGTTTTATTCCGGATTGCATAAATTTTCAAAAATGTTATGAACAATTTTAAAAAATCGATTTTTTAAAGTTTAAAATCTATAACTTACACTAGAATTTTAAATTTGTTTTACAGAATTCTATATTAGTTGTATAATATAGGTTACATAGATTATATTCGAAAGAAAAACTTACCATAACCGGATTTTCTTTCGGTGAGTTCTATTAAAATGTAGGCAACAGAATGCTGTTTTCATTTACTCCTGCAAGGCAGCAGTAGGCGTGCAAAAATTATGTTTTTCTGTTACGGAACTTCCCTGTGTGTACTGCGGGTGGGAATTCTGCAAGCGGAAGTGATGATGCTTTAATGAAAAACAAATGAGGAACTTGAAAAAAGAATATAAGCTATGATACTTTGTTTGCCGTGTAGATTCAAGAGAAAAAAATGAATTGATATGTTCTTATGCAATATGTTAAAAGAGAAATGTTTTTCTAACAATAAACTGATTAAGGATATATTAATATCGAAACTAATTATAGTCCTGATATTTTTAATAACTGTATAAAAAGAGCGATATTTCCGGATCTAGCAAAACTTTTCGAAAATATTATATAACCTCTTCCGAGTTATTCACCATTCCGAAAAAGTGTCCCTTTCTTTTGAAAACTTTAGAAATCGACAACTGTCAAAGATTCATTCATAATCTTCTAAGATTCATTCATTTCTAAGATTTATTTCATGCGCGTAGCCAGGGGGTGTGCCCTGGGTGCCCCCCCCGCTCGCACAGACCCAAGCTTGATTATTTTAAAAAATCGAAATTTATAAAAGAAAAAAGGAAGAAAATTGAAAGCCAAGTTAGTTCAATTAGTTACTCAAAACTAACAGTCTATATTTTGAAATGTAATAAAAGAAAATACCCACATTCTTTTTTTTTTTTTTTAATATTTTGTTTATCTTTTTTAAAATTAGAACATTTACTAGAATCTGTATTAGTCACAGTAAGTCAAAAAATTGTTTTTTTAATCCCAATTTAATGTCTTTTGTTTATGGAAGTTTTTTTAACGCCGTTCTTTCTCATGCATGTTTTTGCAATTCTTTAAGTAATTAGCGCAAATTCTCGACAAGGATAGAAACTATTTATATCTTTGCTTTTGTAATCTAAAATCTAAATAGAAAAAAAAAAAAAAAATGAAAGGAAATACAGATGTGAAATGATAATTCCACCGTGTGAGTAGCCAAGGGAACGGAGGGGTCTCACAAATCTGCTTCCTTTGAAAATCAGAAATCATGATACGCAAAATTCAAATTAATATGGGGAATAGAGATAAGATGGGCTTAGCCCGGGCGCATTTTCAGAAAGAATCACGTTTTGAGCACCAGCCTTGGCGAGTTGGCGAAAGCGAGCATGTTCAGCTAGCTGCATCGCCAAATACAAAATAAACTAAGTTCAAATGTGTCATAAAACATATGATTAATGGAATTATATTCATTACAAGAGAATCTTTACTACTATTTTTAATTAACTTCTCAATTTCTTCGAACATAGCGGTTAAGGAAATAATATTTTTAAATTGAGAAAAAAAAAAAAACAACAACCTATGTTTCGATGTTTTGTGAAACTTAAAGCATTTTAACCTGAAAAAGCTCTTTGATATTAAACTATGTTTTAATCGTAAACAACGATGAATAACATTTCCTCTTATTATAGTCTTTGCTTGATAACATTTACGGAAAAACAAATGAACAATAAGCGCGATCTCTTTGCAGAAGGAAGGGTTGCTATTCGCTAGGCGTTTGACGTCACAAACAAGAAAGGGTGCGTAGCATTGACTTCATCTCCGCACCAATCGTTGTTCTGGCGATAAGGTGCTCAAAATGTGATTCTTTCTGAAAATGCAGCCCGGGCCTGATACTGTCTCGGGCTCAATTTTTATTCTAATCTTCGGGCTCGGGCTCATTTTATCTGAAACCGAAAAATTATATTTATTCATGCGTAAAAAAGATTGAAATTTTTTTTTCCATTTAAAATTGGGTATTTATTCCTTTTCAAATAAGTCATTTTGATCAAAATGATGGGGAACTGAAGTACTGTTTATTTATTTTAGCATTTCCTTGCTATTTCAAATGAAAATTTGTGATAATTACAGATTTATGTCTACATAATTTCCGACGACGACCTACAGAATGGCGCCAATCAAAATAAACACAGATATGAATTTGCTTTTTGTTGGCTTTTCGTTAGCATATATTTTTAATAGGATCGTTTTTTTACTTATTTATTATTTAGTTACATAACGTGAAGATAGTACTTTCTTTTGTTATTAATAGACGAAAATTAGCTGGAGGTTTGCAAATTGTTTTATCTTCTATAGTGCACGAGTCATAGTCGTTTTCCATATGAAAATTAGTGGTTGTTCTATCTATTTGTCAACATGAAGTCTGTTCATGCTGAGGACTATATACATTTTCGAAGTCAACTTTCCTGTGTAAGTAAAAATAATTATTATGTTATTCTGATATAAAGAAATTGTTCAATGTTTCCTCTTTTCCTATAAAAGCATCGGACCTTTAAGATAACAAAGTCATTTTTTTTTACTTTACGTTGATTTTCAGGCACCTACCAATCACGGAAGATTGTTATGAGAAAGGAATAGGTTATAATTAAAGATGTACATTTTTTGCAGAAAGTTGGAAAACGTAGTTTGATTCGCCAGATTACAAATAGTAATTTCTGAAAATTTCATGCATTTATTCATTAAGTCACAAATACGTACATGAAATTTACTTTTTAAATTAGGGAAAAATTTGAGATTAATTTTAAGAGTCAACTGTATTTTTATTTGATACAGATTTTGATAAGATTGTATTTAAATTTTATTTAACAATTTTATCTGTGTAAGAAATTTTTAATACTATAATAATAAATTTATAATAAAATAATAATAAACAAAAATAAATAATTAACATAATAATAAATTTTTAATACCATAAATACCATATAATTTTGTTTTGTATATTTTTGGTATCGGGTTCGAGGTCTGGTAACAAAAAATCTTTCGGGCTCGGATTTAAAACCGTCGATCTCGGGCGGACCCGAGCCCCAGAAAACGAGCCCGAACTTATCTCTAACGGGGAATGGTCTGTTGGTTGGTTAAATTTCGTTTTTTGCGGCCATATTTTGACATTTTTAAAAAGAACATGTTATAGAGAAAAGACGGGCTTTTTTTTTTTTTTTTTTTTTTTATTGGAAAAATTTAGTTATTCATGTGTAGAAAGATTGAAAGAACTC
This sequence comes from Maratus speculifer, assembly GCA_964019185.1. Classification (NCBI taxonomy): domain Eukaryota; kingdom Metazoa; phylum Arthropoda; class Arachnida; order Araneae; family Salticidae; genus Maratus; species Maratus speculifer. The sequence continues at coordinate 341,511,215 of OZ025290.1, read as the reverse complement.
TGTTCCACTTTAAATTGTGTACTTATTCCCTTTACAAGTTACTCTATTGCTACTTTGATCAAAATGACGGGAGAAATAAAGCCGTGTTTATTTTTTTTAGTATTTCCTTGCTGTTTGAAATGAAAATTTGTGATACTTACAGATTTATGTTTACGAATATCTTTGTTTTATATCTACCATGTTTTATCTGTGTTTATATATCTTTTTCTTATCCATTAGATTTATTTTTGAGCAACTTCTCATCCTTCTTCGCGCAATGAAAAATTGCGTTTGGGTCCGTTTTAAAAAAAGTACCATACAATTATACCTCCAGCGAATAAAAACCTGCCTAAAACGGAAACTTGATAGCTTTTAAGGGGTTCCATTTTATTAGGTTTTATTACATAAGATATTATTTGTACCCAATATGTTCAGGTTAAAAAATTTGGGCAGCCCTCCCCCGTTCAAAAGGCTGGCTACGCCTATGTATTTATAATCAATAGAAGACTGAATTGAATAGAATGTGTAAATTAGTGCATATACATACGTATATGTATAAATTTGTAAAATTATACTTTCGTCATAAAATTTACACACTTATCGTTAAAATTTATCTAAATTTATGCGTGTTTTTTGGCTTAATGGGAGTATGTAATTTGTAATCCCTTCAAAAACCCAAACAAGTGTGTAAATGCTGGAAAATGTTACGTTATTTACCCGGATTGGTATATTAATATAGTTTACCAATTTTCTATATTGTACAAATACCATTGTATTTTGCATATCACTGTGAAATACGTGTAAGAATATTACACCGATATATGTGTAAGAACAGAATATTACACATAGGTATGCGTTAAAATTTTTCACAGCTATATGTGTGAGAACGGAATATTATACAGGACTATGTGTAACAATATAACTTAGAAATATATGTCAGAACAGAATATTATAAAGAAATATATGTACTTATGTGAACACAATAAATAGTGATATGTGAAAACTTGACTTGTAGAATTTTGCCATAATAGTAAACTTTGTCTTCCGCGATTTTTGAATTTTAGAGATTTTGAATGGGATTTTTAGCGATTTTTCGAGTCCGCGGCAATTTTTAAACACTAATAAAAGGATTTTGATTTCTGACTTTTGGCCTAATATAGTGCATTTTATCTTTTACGCTTTATGAATTTTACCTACATTTAAAGCGATATTAAATGTGATTTTTAGCGATTTTTAAAGATTTTTAGCATTTTATGTCGATTTTTTTGTTATTCATGGAGGATTTTCGACCCCCCCCCCCCCAATATTAAATTTTTACAATTGTGACTTTCAAATATTTAGCGTTTTTTTAATCCAATTTTATGTCTGATTTTTAGACATTTTTTGAGTTCCTTGGCGTATTTGTTCACGGTTGGAAACTGATTTCGATTTCAAACTTTTTGTCTAATATATTAAATTGTTGTGCTGCATTCTTTTATCCCTGAATAGTAAACATTACCTTCGCAATTTTTTAATATTTCACGGCATTCAATGCGCTTTTGTGGGTTTACAAAGATTTTTAACATTTAAAAAGGAATTTTATTTCAAACTTTTACCCTAATAAAAATTTCGTCTCAAACCTTAAACCTATTGTGGTAAATGCTCTGCTCTTCTATTTTTTTTTAACTGTAGCGATTTTTAATGAATTTTTCAATGCAATTTTTAGCGGGTTTTTTTTTAGAGTTTACGGGGAATTTTTGAGACACGGAAAAGGTATTCAGGTTTAAGCTTTCGGCCTAATATAATAAATTTCTTCTTTCGCGATTTTTGCAATTTAATCACTTTTTATTGCACTTTTTAGCGTTTTTCCGCGTATCACGACTTGACATTCACCAAAAGAATAATATTTGAAACTTTTATACAAATATGATAAATTTTGAATTTCGTGATTTTTGAAATGTTTGCGATTTTTAATATGATTTATACTTATTTTGTGATCCGCTGTGATTATTTGCCATTCAATTTTTGACCTGATATAATAAAATATTCCTTCTTTTCAACAAGATTCATTCAGATTTCGCACAGCAATTTTTGGATTTTTCGTAAATTTTTTATGTGATTTTTAATGTGATTCTGCGATTTGCTACGATTTTTCCACATTAGTAAGAGCAATCCAGTTCCAATCTTCTAGTCCAATATAGTAATTTTTTTTTCCTTTTTTCAATGAAGATTATTTGAAATTCATGCAGCGATTTTTAAATTTTTCATTGTAATTTTCAGAAGGGGTTTTTTTTTCGATTTGTTCTGTTTTTTGACGGACCCAGGCAGGTCAGATAATATAATTTAGACACAAGGCCATGTGTTAGCCAATTTCGCAAAGCAAAAAAGGCGACACACCAACTATGGGTTATATTAGGCGAACCATTTCGGACCACTTTTGAACCCCCCCAATAACTTAAAATCTATTTGACCTACACGCTTGCAATTTTGCGTGTTATGTAAAACCATCTTCTAATTACGGAATCCTATAAGAAAAAAATCTCTTATTGTTTACGAGAATTTGACGTCCAAAAATCACTAATTTTATCACTGACTGGCAGACTGACTCACTCACTCATCAAAATGTTTGACTACTTCCAGGGGACTTAGGAAGTTTATATTTGGTGCGAAGTTTGATTATTGGATTTATAACTAGAAAAAAATCAGAAATCATCACATTAAACTTTAATGGTTGGTTAGAAGATAAATTATTGGATTACAATGGCGTCTAAGAGAATTTGGCGAAATACCAAAAATAGCGTCAAGTTGGCGTCCTTTTTGGCGAATAATTTTTGTCCCCAATTTGGTGATATATCACCAAGTAGAGGTCTGCACGGGCCCGGGCCTGGCCCGTGGCCCGTACCCAGCCCGGCCCGCGGGCTGGGCCGGCAGATTTAGAATAGTTTTTTCAACGGGCCGGGCCGGGCCGGCAAAAAAATTGAACGGGCCAGACGGGCTGGGCCGGGCCGAAAAAAAATTTTTCGGGCCTGCCGGCCCGTTTTGAAGATTTAAGCAGAAACGATAAAATATGAGCTATTTCCAACGAAAATGGTTTTAACGAGAATAAGTATAAATGTGGCCATACTAGTTTGACAACATGAATATAAAAATGTACAGTGTATCGGCATCGGAGAATTACATTATGTGTAACCCGTTTTAATATTTTTTTAGCTGACTCATGCCGGTCCGAGATCACGCTTGCATTATTTTTCTACATATAGACTGGGCGGACCGGTACTAGACTTAATTATTGGCAGAAAACATGATTTGTAAAGTTAACAGCGATAAAGAACTTATGTTAGCTTAGTCTTTGGATATATACTTCTTGATGATTTTTAAATTAATTTCTCAATAGTGCGAAAGTTTGACACATTTTCTGATTAATTTTAAATTGTAAGAGTATAAAAGTGATAAGGCTAACTATTGAAGGGATTTGGAATCGAATGGCGTTTTTCCTTTTTGGTAAATAAAATACTTGTATAACCTTGTTGAGATATAATAGTTTCTCAAATGATTGCAGGTTTTTCTCCCTTCCCTTGCTATTGCTTCCGGAAATTCTATTCAAAACGCTAATTATGACAGTATTTTATTTGTTTGCAGTATTCTTAAATTGCTTGTATCAAAAAATGGATAACGTCATTCGATTATATAGTTTCTGAATAAAGATATCTGCTAATCTTATGCGCTTTTGAGAAAAAAAAAATGAATTTAGAAATGTATCAGAAAGGAGCTTCTTTGAATTTAAGAACGAATTTGGATATGAAATCTATAATAAAATGATATAGAAATATATTTATAAACCTTCTTTTATTAAACAGCTTCAAAATTAACGATGTTTTTAGCTTTCTTTCTTTTTTCTTTTATTCTAAGCCATATTAATTTTTTAATGAATCTTTATTCGAATGTTGAAAGCCTAAGAATCAAAGTAATCATTAACGTTGTTAATGTGTATTTGCTGTAAAATATACTGTAAAATCATTCCATAGATATGTATGCAGTATTCTTTAAAAGAATCTTAGTTATATGATAAAAATATGAATTTTTTAGAAATCGTAGACATTGCAACGGGCCGAAACGGGCCGGGCCGGGCCTAAAATATAAAAATTTAAACGGGCCGGGCCGGGCCCGGGCCGAACTTTTGAGTTTTGCAACGGGCCGGGCCGGGCCGAAATCACTTTCCTACGGGCCGGGCCGGGCCGGGCCTGGAAATTCCGGCCCGTGCAGACCTCTATCACCAAGTTAAAAACAAACTTGGCGATTTTTTTTTTTTTTTTTTGTCGACGAGATAATCAAAATAGTACCGAATTGCAGAAAAAGAACATCCTTATACCTCCAAAAATGATAATTATATTAACTAACGGATTATTGTGTCGAATTAAGCGTCTCGTTTCCAATTAAAATATATCTTTGAAATGAAATTTGAATGAAATACAAGGTCATGAAAAATCGAAGAGTATGGTAAAAGCTCCTTAAATCATAACTCCTGTCTGTCATGCATAACGTTCAATTGCCTAAAATGACTTGTTATGTAATTTGCTATTCAATAGCAAAGTTTGGCAAAGTCCTTGGCAAGTTTTCGCTTGTTAAAATTTCTCTACTTGATTAATTTGAACTTAAAGTTAATCATTTCCTTAACTTATCAATGCTTTAACTTCGACATTCTTTATAAAAATACACATACACACACAAACAACGCCAGTAGTAGGAAAATAAAAGTACGGGGACAAGCGGCGGCGGGACGGCGGGACCGTCCCGCCGCCGGTGCCACCGCCACCACCGTCCATGCGGCTGTCCCTGCGGCTGTCCCTCCGCCACCACCGTCCCGCCACCATCCCTCCTGGTCCCTCCTGCGGTGCCCCCTGCCCCCACTATGCATCCCCCTCCACGAACGCCCCCTAGTGGAAAAAAGGAACATTCTATTATAACAGGAGAGGTGAACAACCTTCCCAATTCAAAAAAATATTATCAATCACATCTCAACATTGAATCATACTATAAGATGAAGATTAAATTTATATTTGAATTTTGAACAACCGTAATTTTAATGAGTATTATTAATTAAGCGAAACAATTAAAATCTCAGTTTTTAGCCATTTTATTTAGATTTCTTCAACTACATGATGAGATTATCAATTTAACACAAGAAAGTTAAGCATATATTTGAATTTTGCTTGATAGACATCTTAATGAGTATCGTTAATTAAGTAAAAACAATAGAAAATATCCAGTTTTATAGAAAAAGACTGATTTCTTACGATTTTTATCAACTACATGATCAATGTAACGACTTAAAAGTTGAAAGTTAAACGTACATCCTAGTTTTTCAACTGCTATAACCTTAATGAGTATCGTTAATTAAGTAAAAAAACAATGGAAAATATCAAGTTTTATAGAAAAAGACTGATTTCTTACGATTTTTATCAACTTAAGAGAGAAAACTTAAACGTACATTCCATTTTTTCAACAGCTATAACCTTAATGAGTATTGATAATTAAGTAAAAAACAATGGAAAATATCAAGTTTTATAGAAAAAGACTGATTTCTTACGATTTTTATCAACTGCAACATCAGTGTATCGACTTACAAGTTGAAAGTTAAACATGCATTCTAGTTTTTCAACAGCTATAATCTTAATGAGTATCGTTAATTAAGTAAAAAACAATGGAAAATATCAAGTTTTATAGAAAAAGACTGATTTCTTACGATTTTTTCAACTCAAACTTCAGAATATCAATTTGATAGAAAGAAATTTAAGCATGCATTCCAGTTTTGAACAACCATTTCCTTCATGAACATTATTAATTAAGCAAAACAACGGAAAATATTAAATTTTTAACCGATTTCTTCATATTTTTTTATTTTTTAATATAAAATCAGAATACACAACTTAAAATAGAAATTTAAACATATTTTTTAGTTTTTGAACAGTCGTTACCTCAAAGAATTTCGATAATTGAACAATTAACAAAGGAAACTAATGATTTTTTAACGAAAAAAGACGAATTAAACGAATTTGGTTAACTTTTACTCTAAATGGAAATTTCATCATACTTTTATATACTAACTAAGTAGAATTTTAATGCATAAACGAACACATTTCAATAAATACTCAACACACACACAAATTTGAAAACAACACCTGCTTCTTGTGACGTCATATTGAAACCAAAACTTATTTCTTCGAAGTCCCTCACCATGCCTTTTCACCCCCATCTCCCCCAATTTTTTACCTCAGGTAGGGAAATGGACAAAGCAATGACCCCTCATTCTTGTATATTTAGAAGTCTGGGAGAAAAAAAGAGACATTTTATGCACTCCAATTTCATAACAGCTACCGCAATATCCCAAAATTTAAATTTAGGAAGACATAATTAGTATAATTATTTAAGCAAACTGATAGAAATATTACTTTTTAACGGAAAAAGGTGAATTTAAGCGAATTTGATTAGTTTTACAATAGTCTTTTGAACCGCAACTTGGAAATATGGATTTCTAACAGAAGAATTAAACGTATTTTTAATTTTAACAACAAAAACTTAACAAGTATCATTAATTAAACAAAAATAAATATCAATTTTAAAGAAAAGACGAATTTGAATAATTTTACACTAGTTTTTTTCAAAAGCAACATGGAAATATCAATACTTATTCACATATTTCACTTATTCACTGTATTCAATACTATATTTAATAAATTTGGATACACTTTAAGAATTTTCTAATCTATAATTAAATATTAGCTGTATATTTAATGTTACCCATGTTTTCAACATTAGTTCATAATCGTGAATTTTGTATTTTAAATACCATGTATTCAGGTTCAGATTATTTTCACTTGAAATCATACAGAATTTTTTAACAGAGTTTGTTTTTGAAATCATTGAAACAATTGTATTTAATATTTTTAACACCAATTTTCTAACATTTTCTAACATTTTCCGATTATACATTCTTCAGAAGTACATTTCTAAATGCTACAATCACTTTACTTATCGAAAAGATATCATTGAAGCAACTGTATTTAATATTTTTAATACCAATTTTCTAAGATTTTTTAACATTTTCCGGTTATACATTCCTCAAAAGTTATTATTACGTATTCTAAAAAATAGAAAATATTAATTTTAAGAATAAATAGATGAATTTAAACAAATTTTATTAGTTTTACACTATTTTTTCTCATCTCCAACACGGATATATCAATTTTAACAGAAGAATTAAACGTATATATTAGTTTTTAACAACAAAAATGTAATAAGTATCATTAATTAAACAAAAATAAATATCAATTTTCAAGAAAAGGCAATTTCTTACACAAATTTTCAACTTTGAAATATATTTGTTTACATATATTGTTACAGTATATTACTAAACTTAAACTTTTTAAAAAGTTTAAATGTCTTTACAAAGGGTTCATACTTATATTTTTCACGTCTTGACTGCATTCGAAATCTTACAACAAAAGTATACTTTTGTTATTATTATTATTATTATTATTATTATTATTATTATTATTATTATTATTATTATTATTCTAGAAAACCTAAAAAATCATTTCTTGCTGCTTTAGACACTTGACATATTAAAACTACTCTGAGATATTCTACCCATATAATTAATCAAATTAGGACATGATTCATCTTACACTTCAAAATTTCTGAATTTTTACAATACTTATTTTCATCAAACTTTATTCTTGATCCTATATATTTTAATAGCACAGAATTTTAACATCTGTTTTATCTACTTATCAGAAAATTATTAAAACACCCAACAACATTTTCCAAATATGAATATTATCTTAACAGTTTAATAATGCAAAACATACACGAATACAAAGTTTAATTTTTTTCAAACATTTCATATTTTAAACCAAACTATTCGAAATTTTTACAACATAAGAGCAACGAACTTTTTAACATTAATATTGCTTAGATCTTTTCATCATAACTTTTAACTATGATAATTATCCATTTTTAGGTTGATTGTCGAAAAACTGTAACTGAAATTACATAAACTTAATGTAAAAAAACATGTTCTCACACAATTTCTTGAAATTGAACAAAGAATTGACTATTACTCCAATACTTATCTACATCAATCTCGACTCTCGATAGTATATAGATATTTCATCATTACATACTTACAACTCTTTTCAAACGTTTATCAGAAAATCAAGTCAATCAAAGTCTAGTAGTTATCACACCTGTTCCTCAGAAATATTACTATCATATGAAACAGTAAAGAAAATTAATAGATATTTAATATTTAATAACCTCATACGTGAAATTACTGCCGAATGAGAATACTAATAATCAATAAAATCAACTGTTGGACAAAAAAAAGTACAGATTACCGAAAATTCAAATCATTTTTTCTACAAAAGTTACAAAAATTAACAAATGAATTACAAGTTAGAGAAATAACTAAAAAAAGTAATGAACATATTTACAAATTTATTAAAATCACACCTTTTTCTGGATTACGAACCACAATTTCTTGAAAAATTTAACACTGAATTTGTAAGATTTTAATCCTAGTATTACATACACTCAATAAATATTCAAAATTAACAAAAAAATAATTTTTTAGTCTCATCAATAAGCAGAAATTCTATATTAAAAGAATATTTTCATAGTAGTACTTATAAAAATGAGAGTTAACAAACTGATTTTCATAATTTTATCACATTTAAACTTAATTTTTATACATAAAACATTATTTAATCAAATTTTATACTTTCTAATTCAGTAAAATTCAATACTTTTTTAGTTTTTAAACCAATACCACAATATTTATTTACATCAGACTTGATTCTTTACCTTTTATATTTCCACATTACACAAGTGAGATAAATACTAACTTGGAACAGGAGTTGAAGTCAATTGGTTCTATTCGATTTTCATCGTATACGCATTGCTCCTAAACGAAATTTCTTACTTCTATAATCATCTAATATATTAAAACTAATCTACTCATATTTTTAATCAATTCATCAGATGTTTCATCTCGCACTTCTGAATTATCATCCATCAAGTTGGTTAAAATATAAATATTATCTTTATAGTTTTAATGTAGTATACATGACTAATCTTGAGTTTCCATCTATGCTATTAATCAAATTATCATATATTTCATCTTACAGTTCAACGATTTCTGAATTATCGTCCATCTAGTTGTTTAAAATATTAATAAAATGTTTATAGTTTTTGATTATACATAGTATGTATGAATACAATCTTTAATTTTTAACAGTTCATATTTCAAATAACCTATTTTAGAAACCAAACTATGTGAATTTTACCACAATGCTTATCATCATACAGAGATTGTGTTTCATACTTTTTCTAAAAATTATCAGATATGTACTCCTCAGAGGAATTTCTATCATATGAATAAATGAAAAAAAATTAATTTATATTAAACGTACAACGAAATTTGATTGCAATATACATGTATTTAATAAAAAGAAATAAATAAGCGATTATTTATACATTAAACCTTTACTAAATATATATTTCTTGCGTTATATAGATGTTTCAACAAGATGAACTAAAACAGCAGCAAACTTCAGAAATTAATGATCTGAATGATTCATCCCTAGCACATGTAGCGTTAATGAATAATACATATGTAAGTACTTATATGAAAAATACTAGAATTCGTATATGAAACGTAATTAGAGTAATATAAAATGATTTGTCTTACTGCCTACACTTTAACAAATACCTTTTTACCTATATTGTTGAAGATAATCCTAATTGTTTGCATTTATTTCTATTACAGATGTGTTCTATTTGCTACAAACACTTCTTAAGTAAATGGAATTTAACAGAACATACAAAAATCCATACAGGTGAAAAACCTTACACTTGGGAAGATTACCAAATGTGGTTTTCAAGAAGACGTGAATCAAAAATGCACACATCATCATATAAAGCATCGTCAGTTATATGTAAACTTAGTGAAGATATTCAAAAATTAGTCAGACGTTTGAAGAATTTAGAAATAAAGGAAGATATTTAGACTATTTATCCGTCATATTTTCATAACAGTTACCACAATATCTCAAACTTAAAATTTGGAAGACATACATACAGCTGAAAAGAAATGTTGTTACCCGTGATTTTTCTAACCAGCGTGAATGTATAGATATTATTTTGCAATGTATTCTTTAAATGTTCACATTAAATATTCTTTTATATACATTTATCGTTGTGTTTATTTTTCTAAAACCTATTACATTAATGGAATACATAACATTTTAAGTGAAACAACACTTTCACAACTTGAAAAATACATAAGAACATACAAAATAAGCAGATGTATGAAAAAATATACAAGTTTACAGAATAATTTCAAAGTTTTCTAGAAATACTAACAAAAAATATTTACAATATAAAAAAATTACAAAAGTGAAAAGAAAAAACACAAATGTAAAACAAAAAAATCACAAAGTGAAAAACTCAAAACAAAGTTTTTGAAAAAAGAAAATTTACAACAAAATTTTTTTTTACAAAAACCAAAACTTCAAAAAATATTTTTACAAAAAAAATTTTTTTTTTCAAAAACATTTTTTACAAATTTTTTTTTTCAAAAAATTGTTTTACAAAAGTTTTTTTTTCAAAATAAGTTTTTACAAAAGTAAAAAATAAAAAACACAACGTTAAAAAATGAAAAATTTTAGTTAAAAAAATTGCAAAAAAAGTTGCAAAAATTTCAAAAAAATTTATGAAAAAAGTATCAAAAATTTTGTTCTTTTTAATAGCAAATACAATGGTTTCGCCATTGCATACTGTATTAAAAAGAACAAAATTAAAAGAACTTGTCATTCATTTGTTAATTTTTGTAATTTTTGTAGAAAAAATGATTTGAATTTTCGGTAATCTGTACTATTTTTTTGTCCAACAGTTGATTTTATTGATTATTAGTATTCTCATTCGGCAGTAATTTCACGTATGAGGTTATTAAATATTAAATATCTATTAATTTTCTTTACTGTTTCATATGATAGTAATATTTCTGAGGAACAGGTGTGATAACTACTAGACTCTGATTGACTTGATTTTCTGATAAATGTTTGAAAAGAGTTGTAAGTATGTAATGATGACATATCTATATACTATCGAAAGTCGAGATTGATGTAGATAAGTATTGGAGTAATAGTCGATTCTTTGTTCAATTTCAAGAAATTGTGTGAGAACATGTTTTTTTACATTAACTTTATGTAATTTCAGTTACAGTTTTTCGACAATCAACCTAAAAATGGATAATTATCATAGTTAAAAGTTATGATGAAAAGATCTAAGCAATATTAATGTTAAAAAGTTCGTTGCTCTTATGTTGTAAAAATTTCGAATAGTTTGGTTTAAAATATGAAATGTTTGAAAAAAATTAAACTTTGTATTCGTGTATGTTTTGCATTATTAAACTGTTAAGATAATATTCATATTTGGAAAATGTTGTTGGGTGTTTTAATAATTTTCTGATAAGTAGATAAAAACAGATGTTAAAATTCTGTGCTATTAAAATATATAGGATCAAGAATTAAGTTTGATGAAAATAAGTATTGTAAAAATTCAGAAATTTTGAAGTGTAAGATGAATCATGTCCTAATTTGATTAATTATATGGGTAGAATATCTCAGAGTAGTTTTAATATGTCAAGTGTCTAAAGCAGCAAGAAATGATTTTTTAGGTTTTCTAGAATAATAATAATAATAATAATAATAATAATAATAATAATAATAATAATAATAAAAGTATACTTTTGTTGTAAGATTTCGAATGCAGTCAAGACGTGAAAAATATAAGTATGAACCCTTTGTAAAGACATTCAAACTTTTTAAAAAGTTTAAGTTTAGTAATATACTGTAACAATATATGTAAACAAATGTATTTCAAAGTTGAAAATTTGTGTAAAAAATTGTCTTTTCTTGAAAATGGTTATTTATTTTTGTTTAATTAATGATACTTATTGCATTTTTGTTGTTAAAAACTAAAATATACGTTTAATTCTTCTGTTAAAATTGATATATCCGTGTTGGAGATGAGAGAAAATAGTGTAAAACTAATAAAATTTGTTTAAATTCGTCTTTTTATTCTTAAAATTAATATTTTCTGTTGTTTAGAATACGTAATAATAACTTTTGAGGAATGTATAACCGGAAAATGTTAAAAAATCTTAGAAAATTGGTATATTAAAAATATTAAATACAGTTGCTTCAATGATATCTTTTCGATATGTAAAGTGATTGTAGCATTTAGAAATGTACTTCTGAAGAATGTATAATCGGAAAATGTTACAAAATGTTAGAAAATTGGTGTTAAAAATATTAAATACAGTTGCTTCAATGATTTCAAAAACAAACTCTGTTAAAAAATTCTGTATGATTTCAAGTGAAAATAATCTGAACCTGAATACATGGTATTTAAAATACAAAATTCACGATTATGAACTAATGTTGAAAAGATGGGTAACATTAAATATACAGCTAATATTTAATTATAGATTAGAAAATTCTTAAAGTGTATACAAATTTATTAAATATAGTTTTGAATTCAGTGAATAAGTGAAATATGTGAATAAGTATTGATATTTCCATGTTGCTTTTGAAAATACTAGTGTAAAATTTTTCAAATTCGTCTTTTCTTTAAAATTGATATTTATTTTTGTTTAATTAATGATACTTGTTAAGTCTTTGTTGTTAAAATTAAAATATACGTTTAATTCTTCTGTTAGAAATCCATATTTCCAAGTTGCGGTTCAAAAGACTATTGTAAAACTAATCAAATTCGCTTAAATTCACCTTTTCCCCTTAAAAAGTAATATTTCTATTATTTTGCTTATTTAATTATACTAATTATGTCTTCCAAAATTTAAATTTTGGGATATTGCGGTAGCTGTTATGAAATTGGAGTGCATAAAATGTCTCTTTTTTTCTCCCAGACTTCTAAATATACAAGAATGAGGGGTCATTGCTTTGTCCATTTCCCTACCTGAGGTAAAAAATTGGGGGAGATGGGGGTGAAAAGGCATGGTGAGGGACTTCGAAGAAATAAGTTTTGGTTTCAATATGACGTCACAAGAAGCAGGTGTTGTTTTCAAATTTGTGTGTGTGTTGAGTATTTATTGAAATGTGTTCTTTTATGCATTAAAATTCTACTTAGTTAGTATATAAAAGTATGATGAAATTTCCATTTAGAGTAAAAGTTAACCAAATTCGTTTAATTCGTCTTTTTTTGTTAAAAAATCATTAGTTTCCTTTGTTAATTGTTCAATTATCGAAATTCTTTGAGGTAACGACTGTTCAAAAACTAAAAAATATGTTTAAATTTCTATTTTAAGTTGCGTATTCTGATTTTATATTAAAAAATAAAAAAAATATGAAGAAATCGGTTAAAAATTTAATATTTTCCGTTGTTTTGCTTAATTAATAATGTTCATGAAGGAAATGGTTGTTCAAAACTGGAATGCATGCTTAAATTTCTTTCTATCAAATTGATATTCTGAAGTTTGAGTTGAAAAAATCGTAAGAAATCAGTCTTTTTCTATGAAACTTGATATTTTCCATTGTTTTTTACTTAATTAACGATACTCATTAAGATTATAGCTGTTGAAAAACTAGAATGCATGATTAACTTTCAACTTGTAAGTCGATACACTGATGTTGCAGTTGATAAAAATCGTAAGAAATCAGTCTTTTTCTATAAAACTTGATATTTTCCATTGTTTTTTACTTAATTATCAATACTCATTAAGGTTATAGCTGTTGAAAAACTGAAATGTACGTTTAAGTTTTCTCTCTTAAGTTGATAAAAATCGTAAGAAATCAGTCTTTTTCTATAAAACTTGATATTTTCCATTGTTTTTTTACTTAATTAACGATACTCATTAAGGTTATAGCAGTTGAAAAACTAGGATGTACGTTTAACTTTCAACTTTTAAGTCGTTACATTGATCATGTAGTTGATAAAAATCGTAAGAAATCAGTCTTTTTCTATAAAACTGGATATTTTCTATTGTTTTTACTTAATTAACGATACTCATTAAGATGTCTATCAAGCAAAATTCAAATATATGTTTAACTTTCTTGTGTTAAATTGATAATCTCATCATGTAGTTGAAGAAATCTAAATAAAATGGCTAAAAACTGAGATTTTAATTGTTTCGCTTAATTAATAATACTCATTAAAATTAAGGTTGTTCAAAATTCAAATATAAATTTAATCTTCATCTTATAGTATGATTCAATGTTGAGATGTGATTGATAATATTTTTTTGAATTGGGAAGGTTGTTCGCCTCTCCTGTTATAATAGAATGTTCCTTTTTTCCACTAGGGGGCGTTTATGGAGGGGGATGCATAGTGGGGGCAGGGGGCACCGCAGGAGGGACCAGGAGGGATGGTGGTGGCGGTGGGACAGCCGCAGGGACGGTGGTGGCGGTGGCCCCGGCGGCGGGGCGGTCTCGTCGTCCCGCCGCCGCTTGTCCCCGTACTCTTATTTTCCGACTACTAACGCCTGTATTCAAATCATAAAAACATACGAATAGTATATATTATATAGATATACATACAGTAAGTACAACATACTCAAATGGAGTAAAAAATTAACCTGGCTCTGGCCAAGTTTTTACTGTAGTTGAATTTATTGTATTTATAGTATGTAGGTCTGCATAATATTTGTATATACTTTTTCTACATATTTTTTCGAATAATTGATTGACTAGATCAATCCAGAAACATACTAGACTAAATTATACTCAGACTCAAACATTAAAGTAGGTGGGTGAAACTTGCCAAGTCGCTCTATTGAGTAGCAAATAGTATAACAAATCATTTTAAGCAATTAAAGACAGTGGCGCAGCGAAGGGTTGGGAGTGAGGTTAAAACCCCTCCCAGAGCTAAGATTCGCTGTAATTACCGCTTATATGAATCAAAAACAAACTTAATATTTAAACGTTTTGGCGCATTTCGAAATCCGACGCTTTGTTGAACCAGATTCCATTCAACAAAGTGATTCAATTAAATGGCAAAAATTCTACTTAAAAGTGTGAAAGTGCATATTACATGCATTAGTTAAGTGAAAGTTGGTTATTTGAATTAAGCCCTTTATCCGAGACATCTAATGCGAAAAGAATTGTGATACAGATGCTTTTTGAGTTTCAGTATTATACAATGAGCCGTTTCTTATTTGCATTTCTTCTTTATTCCATGTTCAAAAGAATAATAAATCATCTAATCATGCTGAAAAAACCTATTCTCTGTAAATTTCTGTCAATTTCAAACGCCCTGTCTAATGTTTTTTGCCCGACACAGAGACATATGGCCCCGAGCATGCGCGTAACCAGGGGGGGGTGCCCTGGCCGCCCGGGCAAAAAGCCAATCCAGCAAAAGTTGCAGATTTTTAACAGTGAATCAGTGGCGTAGCTAGGTTATTTGGCGCCCGGGGCAGAAAGAAATTTTGCGCCCCCCCCCGCGCCAAAAAAATAACTTAATATTCTTCCTGAAGACGATTTTTGGGGGGGGGGAAGGGAAGAGAAGGCAATTTCACTCCTCCTTGATTTTAAGAATTCAACTAATTTTATTCTTACATACGAAATTAAAATGTGTAGAATTCTATTATTGAATATTTCTAGATTTTTTTTGGGGGGGAGGGGGGGGGGAGGAATGATCAATATTGAATTAGAGCTTGACTTTAGAAAAATTAACGGAAGGTTCACGGATATTACTTGATTTAAGCATATGGGAGTAGCAACAATGCAAATAAATTTTCAAAAAACACATTTGATAAAACTCCCAAATTACCCCCAATTTTGAAATAAAAATCTCCTGTTTATAAACGGCAGCCTTCCTAGTATTTCAAATTTTTAAACTCATCCATTTCATAAGATAGAGGGGAAATCAAAAAAAATTTTGAAACCTTCTATCAAGGCCTAGTGATTATGCAAAAAACAAATTTGCATTTATAATTTTTTGCATTTAAGTGTTAATGTGTTTCTGTAAATGGCAGCCAATCATGATGGCCAGTTCAGATGCCTAACCAATTTAGTCGAAATCTTAAAATACCCTTAACAATCCTCAATCACATCCAAATAGGTTTATAAATACGAGCACAGTTGCATGACAATGATCATATATTTTTAGAGAGATTTGAGGCGTCTTAAATTTTAAACGTTAACAAATGTTAAAACAAACGCTAACAATTGTTAAATTTCTTCAATTGTTAGACCTATCAATTTTATGCATTTTCTGTTAAAAATTAGTCAGAAAATGTGTCAAAGTTTCGCATTGTTGAGCAGTGAATTTAAGAATTATTTTAAGGTAGATTTCCAAAGATTCCGTTAACAGAAATTCATTAACACTATTAATATTTTGGTGAAGCATATATTGGCTGCTCTACACATCCAGAGAAAAAAAAGTCCAGTTCCAGCCCGTTTCGACTGCATTGAAAAAAAAATGCAAACCTGATCTAGGCCCACCCCTAGTCTGATGAAAATTAAGACTCAGACACCATGTAACAGTCCGATGCTGATCGCATCATCTCGCTGGATTTGTTACATTTCTGTATTGATGTTGTCAAATTGGTATCGTCTCGAGATGCACATTTATACTTGTTCTCTGAAAGTCAAATTCATTGAAAATGTTTCATATTTTATTGGTTTCGTGTAATTTTTTATATCGGACTGTTAGGCGTGCTTAATTTATTTTATCGATTAGGCCCGCTTATTTTGTTTGTAAGCTTGTTCCGGCACATTGAAGAAATTATCTTAATTCTGCCGGCCCGGCTCATTTGAAAATTCCGTCTTCATTTTGCATAACCTGATAGCGGTCTGGCCGGATACGGTCTCGTGTCAAACCTCTACCTTATAGAACACTTCAAACACGTATATCAGTTTCAATATGTTTAAAATATTATAATATCAATATACAAACGATTTTTCCCCATAGACCATAAGATAACGGAATTATATTCATCAACTTTGTACATAAACTGAAAATGCTACACACTTCCTTTTTAGTACCGAGCATGCCATAATAAACCCCCAAAAATATATCCATTTCATGGCAACCGGACTTCATTTACGCCAATTAGAGCAGGGACAAACAGACAGACGGACAAATAAATCGATTTTATAAACACTTTACGACTATATTGGAAAGTTTTAAAGCATATATTTCAATGTATAGACTTATTTTACACAATTATCAAAATTAACGGCGCATTCTTTTTTCTGATTTTATGAGCCAGATTTTTACGGGAATTGATTCATTCAACTTATCCTCTAAGTTGCGATTTTTAGCAGTTTTTAGATAAATCTTCCAGTGCAGGGAGCGCAATCTTATCTCGCTTCTATAGACCCAATTTCAACTGGGTTTTGCTCATTTAATTTGGTTTTCGATTACCTTACAGTTTTTAATTCTATCTTCTATCACAAGGGATCATTTTTATCTAAGGTTTTTTTTTTTATTATTATTTGAGGTGTCTAATTTCTGCGAATTTTTTTTTAACTTATGGGTTATTCTCTGCAATAGTGCAAAAAGTGTTTCCCAGCCATATAAATGCTCTAAATTTCATTTTATTTTTATTTATTTATACTTTTATTAGAAGGTCTAAAGTTTGTTTATTAGGGATAGGGAGTAAAATTTAAAAATAAACAAATTTATTATTTAAAAATGTAAGATATATCATGCAAATATCATTCCCTCACCTCTCCCCAACCCATACTAGCATACTTTACTGCCTGATTTTTTCCATTCAGAAATAAAAATAATTAAAAACACCCTAAGCAAAATATAGTTCTTAATTGGTGCCTTACAAAAAAATAATAAAAATATTTTTTTTACTATAATTATGTAGTCTACTTAATCAATTATATGTTTCCCCATGTTAGACCATCATTCCCTCATTGCTATTATCGCAAATATCCTATCACTAAAGATGAGCAGCAGTCTAGCATTCTTCACAGAGAAGAAGCTAATTTGAGTACTTGTCAGTCCAGCAACATAAATTGGTGGTGTAAGTTTTTGTTAATTTTCTAGAAATTTTTTTCAATCCGAAAATCGGGGAGTATTTTTATTAGCAGTCATTCCCTCACGCAGAATGCTAAATTTTTATCAATTTTCAAACTTTTTAATTTTATCATACATTATATATTATGTATTCCTCTTTAAGGAATCAGTTTGGTTTTTTCCATAATTTTGCATTTTTCATGACAATTAGTAAAAACATCTTAATTTCATGATTCCCTCACATTTATTGTTACGAGTTAATGATAAAGTGAATGGGGAATATGTACTTTTGTTTAAAATTTTATAACAATTTCTGCTGCTATTAAAATCTTCAACAATTGACCAATTACTTGCAATTTATCGAATTTTTATGAAAATTTACCTATGTAACATACAAGTCAGACTGCTTGGCCAAATTTGCATTATTGTAGAGAATAACCCTTATATATATATATATTTTTAGAATTTCCAACGCATGCGTATCTTGAATTGTTATATGGAGGTGAAAACAACGGGAACCTATGCCATCGTCTCATTTTGAAAGAGCTAAAGGATATAGCCGGGTTTCTTAGTAAAATATGCCCTTGAGTCAACCACATCGAGTCCTACATGAATCGATAGTCCATAAAAAGAAACCCATTTCTCGCCAATTTCAAATTTATATCTCAAGACCACGGTGGTTTACGACCGTAAATGCCTGCTTTGGAAAAGAGCGCATTGTGACAAAACTACTGAGCGGATTTCAACTAAAACATAAGTGATGTATAAAACCACCATACGAATATTTGACAATTTTTTCAGAATTTTTTTTAACAAAAGAACAAATTGTTTAACATTTTTCTTGTTTTTGAATGAACATTTTAATTAAAAATTTACTGAAATTTCTGAGTGACCACCTTAATTTTTTTGCATGAAATATTATGAGATATGATGCATATTCACTATCGATTTCAACTTTCTACGTAGGGTGCATCATATTAAAAAAAGACAAAATCATATTCCGGCGAAGATGGTGTGCATGTCTCATACAAATCTCATGTATTAGGTCTATCGAAAGTTCTGCCGTATAATATTATTTCACGCCTTCTTTTTAAACTACCGTTCGAACTAGTACGTGAGATTTGTACGAGATACGCCCCCCCCCCCCATCTCCGCCGGAATATGATTTTGTCTTCTTTTAATATGATGCACCCTAAGTAGAAAGCTGAAATTTATAGTGAATATGCATTATATCTCATAGTATTTTACGCAAAAAAATTAAAGTGGTCACTCAGAAATTTCAATAGATTTTTAATTAAAATGTTCATTTAAAAACAAGAAAAATGTTAGAAAACTTGGTCTTTTGTTTAAAAAAATCTGAAAAAATTGTCAAGTATTCGGATGGTGGTTTTATACATTCCTTATTTTTTTCGTTGATTTCCCTTTAGTAGTTTCGTCATAATGCGCTCTTTTCCAAAAAGGCATTTAGGGTCATTAGGGTCCCCCCCCCCCCTTTCCCGTGGTCTTGAGATACAAACTTGAAACTGGGGAGAAATGAATTTATTTTTATGGTCTATCGATTCATGTAGGACTCAATGTGATTGACTCTAGGGCATATTTTACTAAGAAACCCGGCTATACCCTTTGAATGGGAGTATTTAGTGTTTAGACATACCGTTTTATGCTGCCAAAAATAGTGAGAAACTCATCCAAACAATTCAATTAAATTTTAATTTTTTTTTTTTTTTTTTTTTTTTTTTTTTGTTTAATGAATAGAGATTTTAATAATCTTTGGCCGTTAGTTTTGGAAAAATTGACAGGCGGGTCAACTAGTTTAGAAATTAAAAGTGTTCTTTTGATACCAGAAACGTAATTCCAATTCACCATCGCAGGCCTTTTGATTAATAAACTATAAACTAGACAGTTAGAATCCTCCACCAGTGATTTTCAACTATTGATACCGTCATTTCCTCCACATTAACAGAATTTCTTCAAAATGTTCGCACAAAAACAAAGGAAAGGGAAAAAACTCTTATTCATTATCTATGTGAAATAATTTCGGTTTAAATCTCTTCTCACTTTGGCGCCCTTTACTTAATCATTTTGCACCTCAACAGGTCCTAATTATCTTAGGTACTAAGTATGTTGAGCCATTCGAAGAATTATTTAAGAAAGGTTTATTTTCTTCATTATTTGGATACAATAAAATATCGTAAAAAAGAAAAGATTCACATACAGATACATATAAACAAAAAAATAAAATGAAAATCAACAATTTTTATTTAATGTAAAAAATATGTGAGATAATTTCGGTTTAAATATCTTTCAGTTTGGCGCCCCCATAGGCGTAACTAGCAGGGGGGCCGGGTGGGCCGGGCCCACCCCAGACATCCCAGTGCCCCCCCTAGAATTTTAAACTCTTATGGTAATGTTAAAACGTAAAAATTTTATTTTTTCGAGAGATTGCACATGCCTCAGAGTGGGATGCTAAACAAGCTATTTTTTACATTTGTCTTAAGTCTATATTTTTCAGATTTAGTCTCTTTTCACGCTTTTTTACAATTATTTCTTACTCTTCGATCGCCCCAATAGCACATGGTAACAGTATCAGCTTTTAACGAAAACCGATCACTCATTTTGAAAGAGGACGCCATTCATTTCTACTATTGGAAATCAGCGGAAGGCTAAAAGGGATGGTCATTTCCTGTCACTGTCTCGGGTTTTTCAATACTGCACCATTGGGGGGGGGGGGGGGGTCTTAATTACTTAAATCTGTTTCTTGCTCTTTTTTTTGGAAACGGAACTGCACTCTCTCGAATACCAGGAAAAACACAAAAACGCATTCTCGTATGTTTTGAAGGTTAGACTTAATTCCACAAACATTGTGTTGTAAATTGCTTTAGTGCTAAGGTATTAGTTTTTTATTGAGCGTTCCGCTATGACTGATATTAAATCCTCTTCAGAGAAGAAAATTATGAAAAAGATGGATATATGAGTTCATTTTTTTAAATCTTCGAATTCCTTTAAGCATTCATTAAATCCAGGTATGTTTGGAAAGTTTATAATTCATTTGTATTTATGTTTCTGGAAAGATATTAACTTAAACGTTACAGTTTTCGTATATTATCCTTTTGTTATGTTTGTTCTCAAATCCACAGGGACTACTTTCAAACAGTTTTTAGGTGCGGTAGTAATTATGTAAATACAGAGCACCTATAGTTGTCGTTCAGTCTATTTGTCCGTCCGCATATAACAACGTAAAAACTACCCGACCGGATCATTTGAAATTTAAGATGTATAATTATTACATATTTTTTTCGAGTCATTTAAAATTTTATGAAAATCGGATGCATAGATCAATTACAGGGACAATCAAAAGTATTCCGTTACATTACGGTCAATGGGGGAAAAAAATTCAAATGCATTTTAATCGTTTGAAATTTAAAATATATAATTATTACATAATTATGTCGAATCATTTCAAATTTTATGAAAATCGGATGAAAAGATTAATTACAGGTACAATCAAAAGTATTCCGTTTCCTTACGGTCAATGGGGAAAAGTTTCGAATGCATTTTAATGATGATACACTCATTCAAACATAATAAAATCGATATGCATCTATGAAGTACATATTATAATATACATTTTGCATAATCTGTGGTACAAAGAACATTTTGTTATTGATTTACAAGGTCAGACAAAAGTATTATATTACATAATGGTATAGGGAGAACATTGTTTGGTGCGCATTTTAATTGTAATTAACTATTTAAAATTTTATGAGGTTGATATATGTTGCTGAAGAATATTACAAGTTATTTTCAGTTTTAAAAAAAGCAGATAGTATTTACAGGGACATACAAAAGATTTTCGCTTCTATACTGTATCCAAAATATACTGTGTACTATTATATCAAGATCTGAATAATTTTAAGTGAATCCGTAATTATATATATAAGTAGCACCTATATTCGTCGTTCAGTCTGTCAGACCATTTGTCCGTCCGTCTTTACAATCTATGCAAAAAAAAGAAAAAAATATATTATTAATTTACAAGGCCACTCAAAAATATTCCCCTACATAATGGTATACGTGGACATATTGTTTGGGACGTGTTTTAACTATATTCAAGTATTTCACATTTTATGAATATGATATACGCTGCTGAGGTGTAATGCAAGTTGTATGTCCATGTATATTTACAGGAACAAAAAAAAAAAAAAAAAAAAAAATGACCATTATACTTATATTTGAAGTACTGTTACTATAACAGCAAGATCTGCATAATTTTAAAACTTCCTTATCGTACAAACGCACCTCATTTGCTACGCTTCACGTGCAATTTCCAATTTGTTTCATTAATTCTTATTTAAGGGTGTTCTTAAATCAAAAAGGGCAACTTTGTGACACATGCTTTAATTTATTTTTGTTCGGAAATGCGTTAAAATAGCATGTGTTATTCAGAAACTGTCTAATTGCACTAATTTTCTGTTTTTTGAAAAAACACAATACATTTTTCATAACAAGCCTTCAAAGTTGACGTTTTTGAACACATTTCCCGACGAAAGCAGAAAAACCGGTCGAAAAGCAGGAGAAAAACGGGTGATCATGTGATCGAAATAGCTTAGAACTTGATAGATAATTTAACTATCATAAAATGGAAAAATAAGTTCGATTCGAAATCGCTTCCATTGTCAAACATTCTAATTTTACACATTTCCGCTAAAAAATGAGTCTGTAAATGTGTCAAAACCATAGATATAGGAATACATCTAATTTCTACATCTATGGTCAAAACATTTTGCGCTTGTTGAGCGGAGCAGTTGAGAACACCCATAAAAAACGCGCGAAATAGACAAGTGGGTAAACGGAAAAAAAAAAGTGACCGGAAAAAAAGTTATCGGAAGAAAATGACATAAACTATAAAAGCGGAAAAAAGTGACTCAGAAAAAAAGTTACCGGAAAAAAAAGTGACAAGGAATTGATTTTGGGGATTCATTGGTTAAGTATATAGGGAGGATCGAAAGGATGCTCTTAATTTAGGTAAATGTGTTTGTCATGCTGAATTAACTGTTTTGGTTCCCACCCCTCACCCCATCCGCCCTTAATTAGATAAAAGGGGTTTTATGCAGAATTATACAACATGTCTCATTTTTGGAGTATAGGTTCTTTCTGATAAGGGTTATATATAGTATTTAATGCCTGAAGAGTTTTAAGAGTTTAATGGTTAAGAAAAAAGGGGACGGGGGAAACCTGTCTTAAATTAAATTAATAGTTTTTTACGCAGAGTTATCCGATTTATTTGGAATTTTAGATTTTTAGTCCCTTAAATTAGATTAATCGGTTTTTATCCAGAACTGTCCGATGTATTTCAAATTTTAAATATAGGTTCTTTCTGATAAGGTAAATTCCTGAATGGGTTTAATGGCTAAATATAAAGGGGGGTGGGGGACGGGGGATAATACCTCTTAAGTTAAATAAATGCCTTTTTACGCAAAATATTCGATTTACCTCGAATTTTAGACATAGGTTCATTATGATAAGAGGTATCTCTGATTAGTTATAAGGGTTCTTTTTCTTAATAAAAAGAAAAGGGGGCAAGCAATTATTTCCCCCTCAAATTAGATAAGTCGGTTTTTATTCAGAATTATCCGATGTATTTCAAATTTTAAATATAGGTTCTTTCTGATAAGGTAAAACCCTGAATATTTTCAAAGGTTTAATGGCTAAGTATAGAGGAAGAAACAGAGGATAACTCCCTTAAATTAAATAAATGGCTTTTTACGCAGAATTATCCGTTTTGCTTCAAATTTTGTATGTACGTTCATTATGTTAAGGTGTATCACTAATTTGTTATGAGATTCTTTTGCTAAGTATAGATGGGGGAACAGGCGATTATTGAAAGAAGCTTGCTTTCCCCATTTGACGGAGGGGGATATCCGATATATATCGCGGGCGGCTAGTATCTTAAGAAATTTGACGATCAAGGGATTTCTCGGTAAAGGTTTACCGCAAAAATGACCAAGCAAAATAAAAAAGCGAGTTGAATGCAACTGAACGCAAATAACAAATAAAAAGAAATTTTCTTTATTTTTTAATTTAATGACTGGAAACAATTATGCCAGAAAACGTAACACATTTTACTTTTTTCTTTATAATTATAAATTACAATTCATTTTGCATTTAAAACTGGTTTATTTGTTTTATTTTATTTTTTTACTTGTGAAAAAAGTAATATGCTAAGTCATTTGTTGTAATTGTCATTTTAATTTACGCCGAATATTTATCATTCAAAACTGGATTTTTACTAATTAATGTCCCATATTATACATCACAAAATATAATATAAAACATTTTAAAAATATGTGTTAGACATTTTTAATGTACAAACTATGTTGTATGTCACAAACGTATGAATTAGTGAATTCATTAATTTGTAGTAATAATAATAGTTTTTTATTACTAGCTTATATTAGCAATTAGAAAGTTAATTGTTTAATAACCTGTAGTTCTTAAAAGATCTTCAGGGTTTGAACGCTTAAAAAATTAAAAAAACAAATTTAAATTAAAAAAACAGGATATTTTTTTCTTTGTTAGGATACTTATAGAATACTGAAAAATGCTATGCAGAAACATAAACCACAGTTTTAAATTCAAACAGCTATTGAGGATATATTAAAAAACCCTTAAAAATATTCAGGGGTTCATTTTATGAGAAAGAACCTATATCCAAAATTTGAAATACATCGGATAATTGGGCATAAAAAACTATTTATCTAATTTAAGGCGGGGGGGGGGGGGAATAATCGCCCGCCCTCCCACTTTTTAATTAGCAAAAGAACCCCATAACTAATCAGGGATACCCCTTATCATAGTGAACCTACATTCAATTTTTTAAGCAAATAGGATAATTCTGCGTAAAAAGCCATTTATTTAGTTTAAGAGAGGTTATCCTCCGTTCCCCCTCTATACTTTACCATTAAACTCCCAAAATTCTTCAGGCATTAAATACTGCGACGACGTACTAACAACTTTTAATCATGGCAGAAGATAGATAGCGAAGTCTTATTGTGAAAAGGTATGCAGGAATGAAATTATCTTCATTCAAAAGCTGAGAAGAATAGCTGCAATTGACCTCAAGGAGCATGTCTAGAAAATGATTTCACTGGTCTAGTGGCAATGAGCTGAGGAGGGATTATTAAGCGTAGAAAGGGAAGATAGAGAGACATATGCTGGTAATGTACTAGAGAGTACATAGATGAAAGGTAGCTTAGACGTGGTAAGCGGAATGTAATATTGGAGTGTGGCCAGTGTTCTCGCTGACATTTGAAAAACGTTAGTAATTTGGCTAATTAAAAATAAAAAACATTCGCCAAATGAAAAAAGTATTAGCCAAATAAATTCGCCGTGTAGCACCAAAAAAAAAAAAAAAAAAAAAAAAAAAAAAAAAAAATCTTTAATTTTTTTAATGTACCCCCTTTATTTCAATATATTCTAAACCAATCTAAGTTTTTATAACTGTGACAGTGATTGTTATCAATCTAATTTCAACTATCCGCTACAAATATAAAAAATATGCATATATTATATATATATGCATATGTATGAAAAACGGAAAAGAAAAAAAGAAATCGCAAAAATTGAGCACTAGCAACTTGGCGAATCTAATCGCTTGTTTACTCGCCAAATGAAGAATTTAGTCGCAATTTGGCGCATTGGCGAGCGACAGCGAGAACACTGAGTGTGGCTCCTATGTAGTTGTAATGCGTTTTATTTATTTTTTTATTAATTGATCTACAGTTCTAAAGAACTTGAGGAACAAAAAATGTGTTATTGATGAACTTAACAAATAAACCAACTGAATAAAGAGAAACTGAGGACACCATACTACAATACTATATATAAGGCTTATCAGAAAGAATCTATATCAAAAATTTGACACACGTTGAAAAATTCTACTTAAGGTTCTTCTCAACTGCTCCGCTCAACAAGCGTAAAACGTTTTGACACATTTACAAATTAATTTTTTAATACAAAGATATAAAATTGGAATGCCTGAATATGGAAGCGATTTCAAATCGAACTTAGTTTTCCATTTTATGATAGTTAAATTACCTATCGAGTTCTAAGCTATTTCGATCACGTGATCATCCGTTTTTCCCCTGCTTTTCGACCGGTTTTTCTGCTTTCGTCGGGAAATGTGCTCAAAAACGTCCACTTTGAAGGCTTGTTATGAAAGATCGACTGTGTTTTTAAAAGAACAGAACTGAATAATAACACATTCTATTTTTATGTATTTCCAAACAAAAATAAATTAAAGCATGTGTCACAACACTTTTTAATTGAAGAACACCATTAAAAACCCATTCATCTTATTTAAGACGGAGGGGGGTGGGGTAATCATCCGTTCCCAAAACTAATCAAACCAGCGTCTTTTCAGTATGACCGTATATCCAAAAATTGAACCAAAACAGTTAATTTAGCATGAAAAACCCGTTTATCTAAATTAAGAGCCTCCCCCCCGACCCCCCTTTCATACTTAACCAATAAATCCCCAAAATCAATTCCTTGTTACTCTTTTTTTCCTTGTCCCTTTTTTCCGGTAACATTTTTCCCGTGACACTTTTTTTTCGCTTTTTTAGTCTGTCATTTTTTCCGCTAACTTTTTTCCGGTCACTTTTTTTCCTAGATTCAAGACTAAAAAGTTATGTAAGTGAGAAATGTACTTCATTCTTTGATAAGATCTTTCAGTAGACGATTCTCACAGTGGATGATTTGAAACGAATTTACGATGTGGTAGCGACAAAAAGGAGCAAAGATGATTGTCATGTGATCAAAATTGCTTATAACTCATTAACTAACTTATTTATTTATTAAAAAAATGGCGAGTCTGTTGTTTATAAACAACTTTATCCACCCCCCCCCCCCCCGTAAGCCGAATTCTGGCTGCTTTACTGCATTAAAAAAAAATTCTCCCCCTCTCCTAGGTACTATTTTGAATCGAAAACTTGATGTATAAAGCCGCTATCAGATTCACCAACATCTCGAAAGATTTTTGAGCCAACATTTGATTTTCTCCAACTTTTCGCGAAATATCCTCACAACACCCAGTGTGATAGCAAACAGCAATGTCTCCCAACTTTTTTCTGCAGTTCCAAAATAGTCTCCGCTAACCGAGCCTTTTCATGGAACATCTAGCATTTCAAAAAATCTGAGATAAGCGATTGATAGGAACAGGCGATAAATATTAACGGCTGGTACTAGTAGTACTGGTTTTCCTACTATTCCTCCAACTTTTTCGAAAATAATTGTAACCTTTTTCACTCTTTGAACTGGAAAAAGTTGGGGTTAAAATCGGCTTAAAAGTTTGTTGCTCGTAAAGTTTGTGAATCTTATAGCAGCTAAAGACAGAAGAAAGTTTCATCCAATTAGTTTCTTTGATACATTATACGTTTTCAGGAATGTATTAACAAGTGAACTTTCCTTTGAGTATTATCAGTTCTAACAAAACTATTTTTATTTTCTTCTATCTTTACGGAAGAAAATATTGGATTCGTGAAAATTTTCGAATTCCGATTTTTGACGGATTTACCCGTTTTAGGGATCAGAGATCCGTAGTTTTTAATAAGAACAAGTTTTTACAAAATGTCTGTCTATGTATATGTGAATCTGTGTGTCTATATGTGACATAAATTTTGTGAACGCTCTATCTCAAGAACTAATGCCCGGTATGTAATAAAAATTTATATTCAGGTAGTCCCTAATACAAATTGATACTGATTAGTTTTTGTTGCAAATCAGTCAACAGATGGCGCTTCTACGCTGTTTTTTTTACGATTAACGTAACAGCTATATCTGAAGAACTAAGACACGGATATCAACCAAACTTCAGACTCAGTCAGTACTTAACATGAATTGATATTGTATTCGTTTCTGTGTAAATCTCTCAACAGATGGCGCTGGTATGCTGCATTTTTCAAGATTTTTGCAATAGCTCTATCTCAAGAACTATCGCACTGAATTTAATTAAAAATTATAATCAAGTAGTTCTTGATTAGATTGATACTTATTATTTTTTGGTGCAAATCGCTCGACAGGTGCGCTGCTATGGTGCATTTTTTACGATTTACGCAACAGCTATATATTCATAATTAATACACGCTTTTCCATTAAACTTCAGATTCAGTTAGTCCTCAACATGAATCGATGTTGTTTGCATTTTGGTGTAAATTGCTCAACATGTGGAACTGCTATGTTGCATTTTTCACGATTTGTGCAATAGCTCTATCTCAGGTTCTTAGGTGTACGAATTTTCATCAAACTTTAGATTCAGTAAATCCGTGAAATAAACTAGTTTTGTCCATGTTTTGTTGTCAATCTCCCAATATGTGGCCCTGCTATGCTGATTTTTTCTCAATTCCTGCAATAGCTCTATTTCAAGAACTAATCAGCGAACTTCAGATTCAGGTATAGCTTGATAAATATTGTTGCTGTTTATGTTTTGGTATAAATCGCCCAACAGGTGGCGCTTTTATGTTGCATTTTTTCAAATTTCCGCAATAGTCTTATTTTAAGAACTAATGCAAGGAATTTCATGTCTTTAAAATCTTCACAATGATCATAAATTGCCATTTAATTTTGGCACTGAGATAGATAATTTTGACGCATTAAGGATGTATTCGAAAAAATGTCTTTTTATCTCTCAGCAGCACAAAATTTTCCTATACATTTTCAGATTCATTTTTAAAAGTAAAAACATGAAACTTGATGAGATAATTTTTGAAGATATGTTATAAGATACCGTATGACTTCATTTTTCTGTGAATTCAGTAGAATTTGATTTATCGACTATTACTTTCTCTGCATGATCATTTTTGTCATTCCCAGATCTTCCACTTTGGAGAATTCGGTTCAAAAGACGAACTTTGACTGCATTTTTTGTAACATTTTCTGCATTTATCAAAAAATCGCAGTCATGGCACCTAATATAGTTTCTAAATAAGAGAATTTCCTAGTTTAATGCATGGTGCGTTTGAGAGCAAAAGTGAATCTTAAAATAAATTAGAAAAAGAAAGTTTTGGGATTGCCACTTCCGACTAGTTACTATTATTGTTTGGAAATTATGAAACAGTTTACTATAAAACAACATTGTTACTCTATTATTGTTTTCCAAACAATAGTAGTTTTTACAATTATTGTTTAAAAATTATCAAATAGATGGGGCCGTGGCCCCCCCCCCCTAGAAAAATTCTCTAGTTACGCCTATGGGCGCCCCTTGAGCTCGGCGCCCGGGGCGGACGCCCCCCTTCCCCCCCCCCCGTAGCTACGCCACTGCAGTGAATCATTATTTACGAAAATCACCTCTGTTTTTAAAGACTATCTAGTAGCTTTCTCATTGGTTAGAAAATAGATAGATTTTTGAAACAAAGGTAATTTTTCACGATATTTTAAAAAATGAACGTAGCAAATTAGGCTCGGATTTAGGTTTCTTTTTCTTTTTAGATAACTACTTTGATTGTGACCGCAACAGAGTTCAATGAACTGTGCTGTTGGGCAATTTATGATGGCAACCTATCAACCAACTAATCAGTAAACCGAAAGTGCTATCAGTAAAAATTTTTGCTGTATCTTCTGATCTTCTGAAAGTTTTGGTAAGAAATTTGCTAATTTTAATTTTTCTTGTATTTTTCTCCTTTGTAGAGAAAATAAATATTTCGAAAATTAGAATAAATTTACAGAATTATTTCATTTTTTATTATTATAGCGCAAATTAACTGGAAATTTTATCAACATGAAGCTTGTAATTCTCGATGATTATGATGCTGTGAGCTTTTGGGCTGCAAAATATATTCGCAAACAAATACGACAATTCAATCCAGATGCCAATCGCTATTTTGTGCTTGGTTTACCCACAGGTATTTTCTTCTAATATTTATTTTTATATTATTTAATAAAGGCCATTTTAAATTTACCGGCTGATTTCATGACGTGAAAAGAATTTTCCGCTTGTAAAGTATTCAGTACTTTTTTATTCAATGTCGTTACCACTAATGATATATGTTATTTGTTCATTAAGTAAATACATGAAGTATGAAGTTTAAGACTTTATTTACTAATCAAATGTAGGGTAGATATGCCAGTAATGGACACTCGTAAAAAATTTCTTTGATTTTTTTTAAATTAACAGTTATAACTATTTCATTCTAGTTTTTTTTTTTTTTTCAATTTTGTATTAATCTTAATCTTTCACATTATTTAAACATTCATTTCCCAATATGAATCAAAATTTAAATTAAAATTAAAATAATAGAAATATATTATAACATCCAAAAGCCCAGCAATGGACACCCTCTGTTTGAGTAATGAACACCCTGCAAAAAGTAATGAATATGATTGTTTTTATGACTGTATTTAGAGCCAGAATTTAATGAAGCAAAATAGTTATTTACAAATAAATTTGACAATTAACACACCAATATTTAATAAAATGTTTGTGATAATCATTCACTGTTTGCATCAGTTATCATAATTATCAGAAGGTTGATGTTTTAATTATTTTACTTGGATAGTTTAAATTACTAAATATCAGGCAGTTACAGTTGTCAAATTATTGAGACAATGGGGAATTAATAAAAAAAGGGAATATTACTCTGTACAATTTTTTTTCTCACTATTTTTAACAGTTAAACTTCCTTGATATATCACTTATAAAAATTAATATTATAAATATTTAAAAAAAGATACAAAAATTGTCTGTCTTGTGATGTCTATTATTATCCCTGAATGTTTTTTTATTTCCACTCTGTTTTGCAAAAAAGAAAAAAAAAGATTATTTTCTAGACAATATTTAGAAACTTTTATTGGTACTTACGTATTAACGCCACTACAGCAGAAGTTACGCTAATGCGGCAATAAAGAGCAATCTTGTTGTTCGCACGCGCACAAAAAATGAAATAAAAAATGAGCATAAAAAAGCACTAAAAAAATGTTGTATAAATCAGCAAACAACAAAGCAACAATGAATCCAAAAGATAACTGAGTGCAAGTGCGAACAAGATTGCTCTTTATTGGCACATTAGTGCAATTTCTGCTGCGGTGGCATTAATACTTAAGTACCCTTTTATTTCTATATTAATTATTCCTACGAAAATTCTGTACTTTTTGGTTAACTGTGTGCCAGTGTTATATATACATATATATATATATATATATATATATGCAGTGCACATCTGTTTATGTACATATATATAAATGTATAGATAACATTGGCACCTTGCCTGTCTTATCGAAAAGTACTGAAACTTCTCATTAATGGTTAATACTTAACAAACTGCAAATAAATAATGTAAAAACAATCTCTTTTATTTAAATTCCTAATTTTTTTTTAAACATCTTTATAAGTTGACAGCTAAAAGTTCTGTAAAATTTAAAAGGAAAAAATTTCAAAAGGTTTTTGTAAGTATTCAATTCTGCCAAATATTTCAATATTTGGTCAAACCAAATATCAAGCTTGCTGAATAGTTTGATGTTCAACAATATGGCCAAATGCTGAATAGGTACCAAATATTCGATGCATTTTTAAATAGATAGAGATATATTTATTGATACATTATATTTATAATGTATTCTTTCTTCTGAGATAACAATCAGTTTGACTGGCAAATGACAACCGTTTTTGGTGTTTTATCTTTGTTATAGGGAGAATAAAGAGGGATGGGACAAGTTTTATAAAAATATTTTTTATTAATTATGTTTTGCTAGTACAAAATAGAAATTTTCAGAATAAATTCTTGAAACATTGTAACATATTTAAAAATTGTACCTTTGTAATAACTATAACTTTAACTGTAACGTTTGTAATAACTAAAACTTTAGCTTAATAAACTAATTAAATAAACAAGAAAAATGTCTCATCTCTCCCTCATGTGAAAGAGGCATGAGACATGTTTTTAAAATCAAAATTTATTTTTAATTTTTAGAAATATGGATAAAAAATGGCAAAGATAATGTGACATTTACATTATTAAGGTTTATTGTAAATCACAGTGTTTCTTTTATTATATTTTGTTAAATCCAAATCAAATGAAAAATATACTTGTGCCCGACTAGTGCTGCCAATTAATTTTGGTGGATGTAAATTTGCATTTATGTCTTGTACATTAATCATGGTATATTCAGTTTCTTGTGAGAGGATGAAAATTCTTTTTTCTTTTCATTTTTTCAACACAAATAGTGTATTGCCCTGTGCGGAAAAAAAAAAAAAAAAAAGTTTGCAATTTTAGTTGAATAATTATAAAGGGAGAATGGGGTGAAGTGGGACAGTGGGGGGAATGGAGCAGTAGGTTTTTCTCGTTATGTATCGTTCTAAACATTTCATCTATCACACACAAAATGAAGTAATGGTAGCCCAATCTTCAGTTGAAAAAAATAAAAAAATTGTTGATATGTATAAGCTTGTAATTGTATAAAGGAAAAAATTATTTCAAGAATCAAAGGTAAATTTGCTTCATATACTTTTTATGCTTTCTGTATATTGATTTGTTTATGCATAGATGTAAAATTTCCCTATTTATGGTACCTTATACTGTATATTATCCATAATTTAAACTAAGTCTAAAAGCAGCATTTTTGTTTATACAAGAAGTTTAACATGAAGCAAAGGAGTGAAAAGGAATGGGACTTGCTAGTAAAGGGAGGAA
Organism: Maratus speculifer; assembly: GCA_964019185.1. Taxonomy (NCBI): domain Eukaryota; kingdom Metazoa; phylum Arthropoda; class Arachnida; order Araneae; family Salticidae; genus Maratus; species Maratus speculifer. The sequence continues at coordinate 341,478,525 of OZ025290.1, read as the reverse complement.
AGTGACATGTCTAATTCCTTTTTTTTTTTTTTTTTTTTTTTTTTTTTTTTTCTTTCAAAATGTATGTGCCACAATATAAAATTCCAGTATCTTCATGGCTGGAATGAAATTTCAGATTTGTCAATCACAGATGATAATAAAAAATCAATTCAATTTATTTACATTTTGAAGTAAATTAATCTATTATCAATGTTATAATTTAATATATTATCTTCTAAAAATGTTTGCATGATAGGAATTGGACATGTCCCATTCTTCCCTTTACTGACATGCTCCAGTGGCGTAGCTAGGATGGGTGACACCCGGGGCGGATGTAAATGGTGTCACCCTCTCCCCCCCCCCCCCCCCCCAAAAAAAAAAAAAAAAAAAATCTGCGATATTTTTTAAAATCACAATTCTACGTTATTGCAAACAAAATTTCAACATTTTTTGCATGCCTGATGTGATTTTATAGAAAATCTGAAGAAGTGAATACAAAATTATAATTTAAATACAAAATGCTAAAAAGTTTGCTTTTGCTACCCACTCGTTGGATAGGTAGTTTTCTGTTCCTGGTGCATATCTTATTTAGCCACCCCTTTCTGTATAAAACTTCAGATTCTTCAAGAAAAGAAAATTAACTCTGTTGCGTGATGTGCTCGAAATTTCATTTTATTTCAGATTTCTTTTCCAAAATTTTATAAGATTATATATATTTGCAAATAAAGATTGGGTGTCACCCCTTAGAGGGTGACACCCGGGGCGGACAACCCCCTGTTAGCCACACATCCTTATTTTGTGTTAAATTTCTGGTAAAACAAAAATGCTGGAAAAATTCTAAAATTTGATCTGTGGTCTGAGAAATTAAAAGTTAAAGTTCTAATTCAAATACTAAGTTCAACACGTCTGATTCTGTACTTCCTATGTCTGATCAGGCTTCTGATACTATAATTCTTCATCGATTAATGATACTTAAATTTGATAAAATATTGTGGAAATTGGTAGAAACAAATTTTTGCTTGGACTAACATAAGTCAGCATGTAACATGTGTAAGAAATCTGTTTGATTTGTTATTTGAACTGTGGCATTCAATATTGATTGTTTGCTTGGAATCTTATTATAAAACTTCCATAATCAAGTTAGATTGAATAGCCAAGAAGACAATAAATTAAACATAAGCAATCTTGGCAATAATATGGGTTTTTCGTTTATGAGAGTAGTTGTGTAAAAGTGGATGCTAATGTGTATATTCAAATGTGATTTATTTATGGATTTATTCAACTTTGATGTATATTTTTTAGGTAGTACTCCTCTAGGTACTTATAAGAAACTTATTGAATTTTATAAAGAAGGAAGTGTTTCATTCAAATATGTGAAGACTTTCAATATGGATGAATACGTTGGTAAGCCATTTGTATTAATTATTCTTATCAACTCATAAACCGAAATCAGGGTTCCTGTGTTGTGTGACTGGATAACAGGGAATTTTCAGAGAAAAGTAAAATTTTTTTCTAAAACCTTGAAAAGCCGAGGATTTTTCTTTATGTGCTATCTAGATTGATCGATGCAGAATTTGAGGCCTATTTAGGGTTCCTTCGCAAAAATCCATTTAATAAAATAGAATCCCTTCACAAAATTCCTCTTAATAAAACAGGCCCCCTTACAACATTTCTTTCTATAAAATCATACTATTTGTTATTTATTTATTTAATTATTTTACTGTTGGGTTTTAAAATATGTAATTTGTAGTAGAAATAAGTTTACCTAGAAGAAAATTTTAAACAGGAAGATTTAGAGGCTATTATTAATAAACATTTGGTTAAAATTTAATAAAATTTCATTTTTCTTTACAAAATGCTATTTTTCACAAAAATAACTTTTACTTTTCAAAAATTAGGCTCCAAAAGAAATAAAAGAAAACTAGATTTTTTTTTTTTTTTTTTTTTTTTTTTTCAAGAGAAATTGTAATTTTTAAAACTTTTCTTATTTTCTCTGAATTAACATTTTAGGTATTTTTCTAATTTTTTTCAGTAATAACTCAATCTTTTTCTTTTACAATTAAGCAACTATATCAAGGCATCATCATATTCATTTTTCACACGCCAAATATTTTTCATTCTGTAATTTGTATGTAATCTTACACTGCTAAATATGTTTTCATATTAAGTGATAAACATCAGTTTTTGTGTGTGTATGTGCTTTAAAATGAATTTTATAATTTTGCTTACTGTACCTATATAGATGTAGATGTTGAAAGATTTTTCAAACATCTTTGGGTTTTCAATATTCTATATTTTTTCTATTGGATTTTCTTTTTAAATGATGTGTGAGGTTAAGCATAATTATATTTAGTTATAAAAAAATTTCATAGAGTAACATAGAATTATCCACTGTAATCAGTATTCACTAAACAGTAACTTTTCTATAAAATATATATATATATATATATATATATATTACAAATTTTAAAAAATTTTCGCCAAAACTAACCTTTATACTATCTTAATTTTCTTATAATAATATTCCGTACTTACTTCAAATTATTAAATTAAAATCTTGTTTCTAAATCTAATCTGTTAATCCTTATGCAGACGATATAAATTCTTAATTTGCCTTAAAAAACATTATTCCAGTATGCGTAAATTTAAAAAGATGGCTCTAAATTAAAAATATTCTTAATTAAAACTTTATTTCTTAATATTCCAAATAAAACTAATTTCTTCTATGTTTTTATCAACCCTTTTTAAGAAAGTCTTATTAAATTTATTCCAAAACCATACCTTTCAAAAAATATCATTATTTTATTTTATCTATTTATTTATTTTTCCTACGTCAACCTTTGATGTGTGCATATTAATAAATTCATTTCTTTTCTTTTTCTCTTAAAATTAATCATTTATAAAAATCGTCTGCGTAAGATATTTAAAATTCTGAGTCAATTATAAATTGGTTAAATAATATTTTTTAAAATAAATTTATCGTCTGTTTAAAATAGCCTCGTAACTGGACAAGAATTCTGTTTACATAAAAGAATGATGGTTTGGAGGTTACAGAATGTTCCAGTACTTTCTTTTTTAGTTTAGAAGGTGGAAGTCTCGAGATGAGAGAGAAGATTTCTTGGGTTGCTTCTTCGATGAGGACAGCTCGCTGAAATAATGATGGAATTTTTGCAAAAGGAGCTTTTCCTTCCTCATTATTACGAATTTAATAAATGAATTTACAGCAGCCCATGACTAATTATTGGATCTTCTACATTTATTATTTTATTTTGTTTTTTCCCTCGCTTGCCATGACTGCGTGTTTCTTTTTAACCAGTGGAAATAATTCGAGTTCTCCTTAAATCGTCACATATATATATATATATATATATATTAAAAAAAATTAGTAATAGTTTTGAGCTTTGCAATATTTAGCCATTTATTTTTAATCTTGAATGTTAACGTATCCCAAATCTGTGCTAATTTTCTTGATACTTTTGCACAATTTTTTTTTTCTTTCACTATAGTTACAATCTAAGATTTCGAGAAAATCTCATTTAAATTTTAAAAAATTAAATTTCTTTTTTTTTTATGAAGGAATAATGTATTTCAAAAATATATATTATCAAAATTGTAGTTTTAAATATTTTTTAGTGCATAAAAAGGAAAGAATAATTGTCACTTAGTCTTCTGAAGTATAATTAAAGTGGATTATTTATTAGGGAAAGTTGGTGAGTTTTTTAGAACTTAAATGACAATATCTAAAAAAATATATGCATGTTTGGAAGAAAATGATTGTATAAGAGTTGTAGTTATATAAAACCCAGAGATTATACATTCTAGGCATAGGATATATTCCCTATAGTCATGAACATTCATGGATGGAGACAGGAACTGACAAAAGTTTAAAATTCTTAGGCGCCAGGAAAAATTCTTAGAAGCTAGCTTGAAGAATCATTTCTCTGTCATTAACGCATTCATTGTAAAATGGAACACTGGTTACTCATAATCATATTCAACTATTTTTTAGCAGTATGTGTCATTTTGCAGCGGGCTAGTTCCATGTGTTTTTGTTGTGTTAGTCCTGTAACTGATAAACGCTGTGCATATTAACCACTGTTATTTTTGAAAAGTTTGCTTGGCCTTATTTAATTAATGAGATATCACCCATAAAATAAGTGACATTTTCCGTTCTAAAATACTGGTACCCAAAAATCTTAGCATGTGACTTATACTGCAAGTGCTTGTGTAAATAGCTAGTGAACGAGTTAACTATTCAATTAAAAAAATTAAACAATGCAAATTTTTTTTTAATGATTTTAAATAAAAATCTTTAGGAATTTCTTCGATTAAAGAAAAAATAAATAAAAATTAATAAGTATGTAAAACAGTTAGTCACCAAGAGAAATTTTTTAGTTGCCTAGGATTTGTCAGACATTGAGTATATGCTACAATTCTACATGAGAAACAGAGGGTATATGGACTGTCTTTATAGATTCTAGAAGGTTATGCACTGTGTACCTCCACGTACTTTCCCATACTGCATATCTAGATTTTATCTCATAAATGTTATTTAGATCATGCATTGAAGAATTAAAAGAAGTATGAGAGTAGTTGCATAATTCTGCATTATCTAAATATGTGCATATTCTGTACCTTACATGTTGCACTTGTATTTATTCAATTCATTCTATGCATTGTTTATCTTTTTTTTCCATTCTTAGGTTTACCCAGAGATCATCCAGAAAGCTATCACTCTTTTATGTGGAACAATTTTTTCAAACATATTGATATTCATCCTGAGAATGTGCATTTGCTAGATGGTAATGCAAAAGACTTGGTAAAGGAGTGTGATAGCTATGAAAAGAAAATTCAAGAAGCTGGTGGAATTGATTTATTTATGGGAGGTCTGTAAATAAATTCTTTTTATTTTATTCAACATGAGTTTTAATTTGTCAGTGTGATAAATGTTATTATTATTTTTTTTTTAATCTTAACCAATTGATCAATGATTAGGCAATGTATTATCAGCATTCAAAATCCTTGGTGGTCTGCTGGTCCGAGACCACCAAAAATTCATTTGGACCACTAACTTAAAACATTTTGTGGTCTGTAGGAGCAGTAACTTTTTTTTCCTCTCTCTGACAGGTAAACGTAAATTTTCTCATCCCTGAGAAAAATGAATAAAACACAGACTATGGAGTTTTATTTTATTTGAAAAAATAAATATAAAAACAAACTGCATTAATCTTTACAGTCAATTGAAATAAATGATAGGAACTAAAGTACACATAATTAATAATTTTATATTTTTTGTTTTTGTACTGTATACTTTTTTTTAAACAAATTGTAATTTTACATTTTATTATGTTGAAAATTTTGAGTAACTGCAAAGGAAATTTGAATTATATTCTAGTAAAAGAGATGGGGGTGTCACTGAATGGGTTAAAGGTACTTCATAAAATTTTATGTAGCAAGCCAATGATGATGACTGCAGACCAGTAAACTCACATGTTTACTGGTTCTTGGAACCAGTAATTTTTTATTATTAATTCTACCGCTGATTATGTAGGATCAGACTGTGCTCAATCTTGCTAATCTAAGTATTGATTGTCTTTGACTGAAGTTTATTATTTATTTAAAAAGATGGTAGAATTATTTATTGAGATTTATTTAATTCATATCATATAAATCTTCACTTATTAATTTTTATTCCTTTTAATAACCTTAACCATCTATTTCATGGTTAGCTGATATATTTTATATTGGATACTCTGGTTGTTTTCAGATTAAGTTATCTATTCACTGTTTTTCTTATTTTTTTTTTCTTTGAAATGAGAGGGTGAAGTATGTATGGCAAATAAAAAAAAAAAAAAAAAAAAATTCAAGGGCCCTCTGGGACCATAGGAAGCTCAGGGTCTTAACTGGAATGTAGGAACATGAGAATAACTAAATGAAGAAAAAGGTTCCAAAAATAAAAATTGGATTTATAGAGGGCAATTTAATAACAGTTTATAATGCAAAAACTTTCATATGCCAGGGACTTATTTGGAATGTAGTTGAGTATAAAAATATTTTAGTTGTTATTAAAGTAATGGAAGAGTGCTAAAACTATATTAAACAAAATTGAAAACAATTCAGATTATTTTTAAAGAAGCTATACCAAGGACCCAAAGAAGATGATTAATATTCAAAATTGGTGATATATGAAATCTGAAAAAAAAAATTGGCAATCATGTATCATAGCTGAAGAACCTAAGAAATTATTAGAAAAAAAAGTTAGTGAATTGGACCAAGCTAAAATAAGGGGCCCAAAAGGGAGCAACTGACAGTTAAAAACAGGGCCCTAACATGAAAACATGTTAAAATGTGTTAGTACTTAGCACTTTAGATCTACAATTCGTTAAAATTAATTATAGGATATGGATTATACATTAAAATAATATTTTAAAGAAGTGCACAAAAATATTGGGAAAAACAGGTCCTCGAGCCCCAATAAAAATGTGATGGTGCTGCTCCAAGAAGAAGTTGTCGAATACTCAGCATGAAAATTTTGCTCTGAGAAGATAAGAAATTTAGGGGTGAAAAAAATGTTTAGTGCACAAAACATTCAAAGGGCTCTATGATTCTTTAGGGGGGCCAGTGTTTTTATGGGAAGTGAAATACGCATGGCAAATAAAAAAATTAATAGGACCATAGAAAGCCCATGCTCTTAACTGGAATGTAGGAACATAAAAATAATTTAATGAAAAAAAGATTCCAAATATAAAGTTTGGATTAAGAGGGGACAATTTAATAACAGTTTATGGTGCAAAAACTTCAAGTGTCCAGGGATTTATTTGGAATGTAGATGGATATAAAAATATTTTAGTTGTTATTAAAGTAATGGGAGAACACTAAAACTGTATTAAAGAAAATTGAAAGCAATTTTAGATTGTTTATAAAGAAGCTGCACCAAAGGCTTAAAGAAGGCAATTAATATTCAAAATTGGTGACAGATGAAATCTGAAAATTTTTTTTGCTATTCATGTAATAGCTGCAGAACCTAACAAGTTGTTAGAAAAAAAGAGTTAGTAAATTGGACCATTTTAAGGGATCTAAAATAAGGGACCCAAAAGAATGTTAGTACTTAGCACTTTAGAGCTACAATTAGTTAAAATTAAGCATAGGATGTTGAATTACTCTTTAGAATAATATTTTAAAGTAGTGCACAAAAGAATGGAAAAAACAGGCCTACGGACCCCAATAAAAATATGATGGTGTTACTTAAACTAAAATAAAATACTCAAATTACTTAAAGGTGTTTTTATTTATAATGATTATTAAAATCTAGTACTTTCCTACATGCTCATCATCAGGGTTGAAAAGAATAAAAGTCAAAGTCAGAGTTCTTTTATATGAGATGGGTGAATTCAAATGGGCCCAGTTTTTTATATGGAAAATGAATGTAAGAATTATTAAATGGAAAAAGGATCCCAAATATAAAGATTGGACAGGAAGCAATTTATTAACAATTTAAAATCACAAAAACGTCAAGGTCCCCTGAAACTGGTCTCAAGGGTCCAGGGTTTTAATTGGAAAGTAGAAAGACAAGAGTAACTAAATGGAAAAAGGTCCCTCAAAACAAAGAAGATTGGATAAAAAGGAAGCAAGCTATTAACAGTTTGGTGAACAAAAACTTAAAGGGATCCAGGGGACCTAGTCCTTAAAAAATTCAAAATCTAAGTCTCAGGTACACCAGGACCTATCTTGGATTAGCTACATCTAAACTTTCAAACTTCTAAGTACAGTAGATTTTGTTAGCCATCCAACACAGATAGACAGAACAATTTATACTTTTATTAATATAGATTTTCAAAGATGTTTACTAAACAGAGTTCAAAAAATACTTGGACTAAATCATTCATTATACAATCATTCATATTACTCATTTTCAAAAATATTTATTGCAGTAATAGCATTTTTTTTTTTTCAATTAAAAAAGTTTTATAAAACATTTAAAATTGTGAAATAAAGTTGAAGTAATGTATCACTTTTAGTCCTCTAAAAGAAAATAATTTTTTTTTTTTTTTTACAATGTGGGAATGCAGGTACTTCTTAACTGCAAAATTCATTGTTTACATTTGAGAAGTTGTGTGTTATATGGAGAATTGCATTATAAAGATCCACTGTAATTATAGTTTTCTTCAATCTTATCTATGAGTGAAAATTGTTATGTAGAGGCTGTCACCGGAAAGTGTGCTTCACAGCTAGATTTTTAAATTATAGCATTTCTTTTAAATCAACACATGAATATGGTACTGTGGGTTAGATTCTATTTACAGCTCTCCTCCAATCTGCAGCAATAAAGCAGCTAGCCAGTGAGAGCAGGTGGTAAATTTTGATATAGTGACCACATTTCCTATTCCTAGCTTCGGGGTAGCAAGAAATTCCACTATTTATGTTTCATCAGTTTTACTTTAAAGATCTGCATGGGCCAGAATTTCCAGGCTCGCTCGTCGCTGTTTGCCATTGGCACAAAAAAAAAAAAAAATTATTGCCAATAATTTTTTAAGTTTACATTTTTTATGTTTGTATTTTTTAAAGTCTATTAGTTATGGAGTACAATTATATTTATAATTCATAATATAGATTTGTTTGGATCAATTAAATCACTGAATCACTGAAAGAAAAAAAATATGTTGTGTCACTATCTACTCATGGTTAATATTAAATCAGTGGTCAGTAATATCAGTAGTTATCAATTAATAGTTTTTTTTAGTCAGTCTCAAATCTGAATAAATGTGAGGGGAAAATGGTGATTCTTACACCTGCGCTCAGTATTTAGGTTAACTGTCTTTTCTTTAAAAACATGCTACATGAAGAAGAAAATGACTTATTCCTATCCCTGGGCAATGCTGGATTGTCAGCTAGTTATTTTATAAACCTACAAAATATTTAATTTGATTTGAAATTTTATTTTTATTTTTATCTTCAATTATGTAACATATTTTTCACAATTTTAAATTATAAATGCAAGTATTTTAAGAAGTAAATTTCATTTAGTTTCCTTTTTCTGTTAAATTTCATGAACAGGTATTGGACCAGATGGGCATATTGCTTTTAATGAGCCAGGATCTAGTCTAGCATCACGAACCCGTGTGAAAACATTAGCTGTAGACACTATCGAAGCAAATGCTAGATTTTTTAATAATGACTTAAGTAAGGTACCAAACGAAGCTCTTACAGTTGGAGTTGGAACAGTGATGGATGCAAGAGAGGTAAGAATGTCATTTTCTATTGTATTTCAAGCAGCAAATCTCTATTCTTATAATTAATGTAAGTTGCAAAGATTAAGTATTTATGGCGCTTGTTTACTTTCTGGCCGATTGATAGGGAAAAATTTTTGTAACTAAACAATGTGATTTAACAATCAAATAATAAAACTTTGTATAAAACGCACAGGATGCATTTTTGAATTGGAAATTGTAGCCTGTCATCAGCCAAAGTAAAAACATGTCTGTAAGGGGACAAGATCACAAATGAATTGAAAGGTAGAGAGTAGAGCTTACAAAGAATGTGAAAGGTGATGCCAGCTGAAAGGTAAATAGCAATCACAAAAGAACACATGCAGAAGAAAAAAAGTATTGCCAAAACTTTTGGAGAAAAAAGAAAAAAAAAAGGCAAGTGGAATAAATAAACAAAATTAAAAGCAGATTATTAAGCAAGCATCAGAGCTTCTGATGATTGCTTAGTCTGCTTTTAATTAATTAATTTACTTATTTCACTTTCTTTTTTTTTCTATGATTTTTGCAACAATTTTTCCTCTTCTGCATGTGTTTTACTGTGATTAGTATTTACCTTTTAGCTAGACCACCTGTCATATTCTTAGTAAGTTTTACTCTCTATCTTCCAGTTCATTTGTGATCTTGTTCCCTTATGAGCAAGTGTTTACTTTAGCTGATGACAGGCTGTTAAAATTTCCAGTTCGAAACGCATCCTATGTATTTTTATATTTTTATTGTAATTTATTGCAAAGCTTTATTATTTGTGTTTTATTATCAGTTTTTTCAGTGCTAATTCATTTAACATGATTTAACACCAAATATGCATAACTGTAATGTGACATTTATAGCGTGTTAGTTTTGTGAATAAGCCAAGCCAGTTTAGTTTTCGTAATGAGGCTGATAGATATTATATAGCTGCTATCTATTTTCTTTCGCATTTTGAAAAAAAAAAAAAAAAAATTGATATTTTTTTTTTTTCTGTGACAAATAGAATGTGTTAAAGTATTTCAAGAGTATGTTATTTTGCCATCAAAAATCTGTACCTTAATGACCGAAGATGATACCTATGTTGAAAACTGGTAAACAATGTGATGCAACATAAAAATTTTTGACAAGCAAATCTATTAAAATTGGAACATGGTTTGGTGACTTTAAAATTGCATGTGTAAATGCACTAGAGTTTGTTTACTATAAGTTAAAAAAATAAATTTTGATTAATTAAGAAAAAAAAAAACATTGTTGTGTCTGTTTCAATCAATTTTGATTTTTCTATGTACAGTAGAACCCCGTTAATCCGGATCGTTTTTTTAAATTTTGGATTTTTAAGTTTGAGAAGGGATTGGCGAAAACGTTTTTTTTTTTTAATTCAGACTACGACAATGCAACAAGTTAATGTTATGGAAATTAGCCAATCGCTTCTCAAACTTGAAAAAAAAAAATTTTTAAAAACGATCCGGATTATTGGGGTTCTACTGTAATATTTTTCTTAATATTAGCCGAAAAACATCTCTGGTCACAAAAAAATAATTTTTTGCAGTGACACATTGTTTTTTTTTTCTTTTTTTTTCTTAGAATAAATATATTAATTTCCTATTTCATATCATGCAAATTAGATACAACAGATTCCAGTCTAAGTTACTTGAAATTTGGTATATGGGCATAAATTTCAATGTAAATTCGAAATATTTTTCAAAGTAGGGTGATGCCATTGAAAGGCACCATTAGCCTAACATTTCAAAAGAAAGTCAGAAAAAAAAAATTAATGAAAAAAACTTATTAGGTTGATGCAAAAGTTCTGTCATATTTTAATATCAGCAGATTTTACCTATCAGGTTGAAGCAAGCAGGTAAAATGTATCATGTGGTGTTTTATTATTTAAAGTGCCTGTTGTATGATATAAAAGGACTACTTTCAATATCATTCATCCTCCTCCCCTCTTCCTAAGATTAGAATTTGTTTTTTAAAAGAAAAATATTTCTGTATGATATCCTTGTTGTTTTGTGACATTGTCACCATGTTATTCCAATTATACAATGGGAGAATTTAATGATAAGCAAAAGTGTTTTAGAGAAATTGATTTTAATTTTGCAATTATAAAATTCTACTTTAGTAGTTATTTTTTATTATCTTTAATTATTTATGCTCTTAAGATTGAAACAAATGTTTTTTTTTTTTTCTATTTGAATTGCGAATGTATTTCTAATTGACTTCATCAAACCCCGTTATATAGAACAAAAATTTTGGCTCGCCATTTTCCTATTGTATTTAATGCTACTTTATCCTTTTATAGTGAACCTTTGAAATCTTAAGAATCGATTATAGTAAACATTTTTTTCTAGTTGAATCGTGATTTTTTTTTTTTTTACTTTTCTGCAATTGTGAAAATAGGATTTTGACTCCAAATTTACAAGAAAATGCGAAAATGCATGCCGGCTAGTGAAACATGGTGCAAACTAGATTTTAGTCAATTTAATTCATTAAGGATCATATTTAATAGATTTTATATTTTTCTCTTAATACATCATTATTGAATATATAAGTAACAGCTAATACTGTGCATATTTTGTGAGCACTAAAATTTTTTTTAACGTTAGGGATATAGCGAACAGAACTTTCGGTCCCTTGAAGTTTGTTATAATCGGGTTCAACTGTATTAATAATTCTATTTGCTCTTTCCCCATTAATAATTTTTACCTGATTTTGATAATCTTATTTACAGGTTATGATCCTGATAACTGGTTCTCACAAAGCTTTAGCTTTGGCTAAAGCAGTTGAAGAGGGTGTAAATCACATGTGGACTGTGTCTGCCATCCAGATGCACCCTAAAGCTATCCTCATCTGCGATGAAGATGCTACTTTAGAACTTAGAGTTAAAACGGTTAAGTATTTTAAGGGATTGATGAGAGTTCACAATAAACTCATTCAATTAGATGATGAAGAGGAAAGTTAACCTATAAGAAAATAGACCATGTTTGTTTTTTGTTCCTAATGATTTTTAACAATTTTGAAGCTCCAAAACAAAGTATGATGTTATAAATTTTATTTTTGAATCTAATAAACTTGTTCAAGTTATATGTATGTATATTAAACCAGTTGCCATAATATTTTCTGAATTTTTTTGTATGAGAAATCCAATTGTTATGAGGTTATATATACTATAAAAGCAAATATTTTGTATGGATGTAAAATAATTTATTTTTCTTTATATTTCTTCATGTTATAGTTGTGTTATGTTATTTCTTCTCTTTATTATATTATAAGAAATCAAATTGTTATGGAATTATAGGAGTTAATGTTTTGTATGGATATTAAATAATATTTTTTTCTTCATATTTCTTTGCATTGTGCTGTATTATGTTCAGCTACTTAGCTAAATGCTACTTAGCATTTAATGTAACAGTTAATATTTTGTATGAATATTGTTGTATTATGTTCATTGCTACTTAACATTATTTTATGAGAAATCAAATTGTTTTGATGTTATAATGTAACAGTTAATATTTTGTATAAATATGAAATAAATTTTTTATTCTTCATACTTCTTTATGCTGTATTTCTGGTAATATATTCGCTACTACTTTACAGTATATACATTAGAATGGAGCAAAAAAATTTATTTTTTAAAAATCAAAAACGGGTAGGTGCCAAAAGTTGCCTTTATACTAGTACATCAACTGTGTGAAATTTTACAGCTGAAAAAAAAATGGCTTGAGTCTGCGGTTTTGCTCCAAAAATTGAAATTTTGGATAAAATTTGTCATTTTTTGAAATTTTTTCAAAAAATTAAATTCCTACAGAGCTGGTTATTATTTAAAAGTGTTACTTAAACTTTTATATTTATCTGCTTAACATATTTAAACTATAGAAAAATATCTTTATTCCGTATAGCTGGAGCAAAACAGACAACTTTTGGTAAGAAAACGGCATTACCACTCTATCTTCTTTTCAAAACTACCTTGGACATATGTCGTGGAGGTGGCTGTGTTTCATATACCACCCATCCCAACTATTCGATCATCTTAGTACAGTGTTTTATTTATATATTGATTTGTGATTTTCTTTATCAAAATTTGGCATGTTTTTGATGCATTCACCTAGTTTACCTGTTCTTTGTATCCACATACTGCTGTGACTACCTTAATGTATATTTTTACAGCTTATACAAAAAAATGACAAGCAGAGTAATGTACGGGAATGTTATTAAAGGGATCTATTCGGCCATCTATTATCTTTATCAAACTTACATCCAGTTGATGAAAGTGATTGGAAGTTCTGTTACCACAACGTTTTTTCAGTCAATTATATTTTTTTACGTAATGACCTGCTTCAAAGATGATTTCAGGTATTTCAATTATAAGTATGCCATCATTTATTCTGCTTTTACATTTTTTACATGTTGAGAAGCTGTTTAATGTGATTTCTAGTGATCGTCAGAGAGAATTGCAGTGGGAATTTGTCCAGCACGTGCAGAGCAACCGTTGTTGTAAATAACTTTTTTTTGCATTAGTTTTATGCCGTTTTCTAAGTGTTTTCGTAGCCAGGTAATTTCCCATTAACTTTTAGATCCCCATTTTATAAGTGAACAATATTTGATGATGAACTGTCCTGGGCATAAACTTATAATGCATAGTACTTCTTGAGAGAATGTACAGACTCTAATAGACTATAAGTACTCATTTAAATTTAGGAGAATTTTATTTGTCGCTATGAACCATTTTGCATTGGATAAGCTTAGAATTATATATAATAATTGATCATGTGCTACTTCAACTCCAATGAATTCCCTCTGCGTCAATTATGAGAGAAGTCGATGTAAAATGTTATAATCTACATGGATTCACTGGATCAATAAGAAAATCTTTGTCTACGTACTATTCATTTCCTATTGCAATTTTTTATAAAACAGATAATAATTTTGAAAAATTATTTTCTCAAATTAAGTAAAAGATACTCAGAACAGACTAGAAATTTCTGTCGGAGATTGCAAAGCTAATTCATTAGGAAAGCTATTTCTCAGAAGAAATGGTTAATAGGAATTTAGAAAACATCTCACACAAAAAAAAAACAGCTCATAAAGCGACTAAAATTTTCTGCTTTATAAACTCAGATTGGCAATCAGAGTCTGTAGATTCACTCAGAAAATATATAATCAATGTTTATACCTCGGGATATTTTATACCAAATGTAATACACACCTAAAGAATAGGTCTAAAAACTTATTAGAAATTACTCGATTATGAAACAACACAAGAAATGACATAAAACAAATACTAAAACTTCTTTCGAAACATTGTTGCTTTACACGCAAATTTTGTTTGCAATCCACTGTGGCGATAGTCATAATATTAAACTGCTAGCTTCTCAAAATATATTCAATGTAATAGGTACAGTAAATGATTACATACTATAAATTGAATTCATACAATCAATTTTTAGGCATATCATTATACATATAATGTAATTGTTTGAAAAAATGTTGTGGTAACAGAACTCCCAATCATAATGTATTAATTGTATGAAAATTTAATGAAGATAATAGACTGCTGAATAGGTTCAGTTAACAACATACCTAATACATTACTCAGCTTCCTCTTCTGTCATACAAGGTATAAAAATATACATGCAGCAGGTCACACCAGTAGCATCCAAGGTCAGTGAAAACAAAGAAGAGGTAAACTACTTTGATGCATAGAAAACTTATGCCCTTCTTCGGGAAAAAAAAATAACAATTCAATACATAAATAAAACACTGGGACTAGATTGTTGGGTAGCTGAGACGGGTGGGATATGAAATACAGCCACATCTACGAGTTATATACAGAATAGTTTTGAAAACAGAAAGGTAAAAAATGCATTCAAAACAACATTTTGTTGTAAGCTCCAATAGAGAGGTAACGCTGGTTTTTACCAAAAGTTGTCTGATTTGCTCCAATTATATAGACTACAGATATTGTTTTATAGTTTAAATATGTTAAGCAGATAAATATAAAGGTTTAAGTGACACTTTTAAGTAATAACCAGCTCTGTAGGAATTTTTTAATTTTTTTGAAAGAATGACAAATTTGACCAAAAGTTTCAATTTTTGGAGCAAAAGCGCAGGCTCAAGCCATCTTTTTTTCAGCGGTAAAATTTCACGCAGTTGATGTACTAGTATAAAGGCAACTTTTGGTACCTACCCGTTTTTGATTTTAAAAAAATATTTTTTTTTCGCTCCACCCTAATATACATGTTTGTATACACACATATTTACACAGATGTAAATGCATGTTTATAAAACCTATTTAATCCTAAAGATCTGCATTATAAAAGTTAATTTCCACTCTAGAATAATATTTTGTTTATTCAACAATTACTTGGTTTAACCCATCTTGATGGTTGTTTCAGAGATCCCACTGCTTTAGGAGCTATTTAGCCCAGACTTTGCCTAAGTCTTCAAAAATGAATTATATGTACAAAAGAAAAAACATATAATTTTTTTTTTTTTTTTTTTTTTTTTTTTTTTTTAATTTTGCACAAACAAGCTTTATTTGTGAACCTCCAGAAAAATTTTCTGTGAAGAGTTCTCAATATTTTTCTTGTTATTAAAATGAGTAGAATGTTACTCTCAGATCTGCTGTTTAAAATAAAAAAATAGCATAAGTTTTTGAATATAATGTCAAAATTGCTGTTATATATAAATATATATTTGAATATGAAAATATACTCACTAGTGTATACCAATGCTAACAAAGCCATTAATAATGTATAAGAAAGTAATGAATAAACCATATTACTATTTCAGGGGAACAAGAAACCTTCAAAATAAATAAAATCTCTCAAAAAATGTTACATGAAAAAGATTTTTTCAAGCTCCATGTAAGCTTTCATTTCCAAGTCAAATTCTCGCAATCAGATAATTTTTTAGTACTTTAATTCAGCAGTTCCCATCTTATTGGTGATGGCAGGTGTTTGGGTGGTTCGCGGAACAATTGAGGTTTGCCTCAAAATGTATTTTTTATTTCATCTGTTTAAAAAAATAATAAATATAATATTTAAAATCACAATAGTCATGAAAGCTATTATCTTAAACTAAAATTCTGTGAGAAGACAATGCATTTTATTAAACAATCAGTCAGCTCATTGTGAGATATGTCAGTATTCGTACAATTGTTATGACCATCCTGGAAAAATCTTTTATTTTCTTCTCGATGAACATGAAAGTAGAATATTCATAAATATACAGGGTGAGTCATAAATATCGAAACAATAGGCTATCTCCTTAACCACTTAACCGGCGACAGGTATGGGAAAATAAAAACTTTCACCCCCGCCTTATCTCAGTGCGGACGGTGAAGTGGTTAAATATTACCCCTAGACCCATACTTCCAATTGCAAAAAATCATCAAAAAAGGTGAAATTTTTGATAAGATAAGTTGCAACTCCATGGAGGGGGGGGGGGTCTATTTGAAAAATTACAAAAATTAAATTTTTATATGTCCCCCATAGGATAAAAGTTTCAATTGGGAAAACTTTCCTTATCCATTCCTGAATTAGACACAAAAAATTGCATCTTCATATCTTCAAAACTCGCAGAGTTATAGCCGTTTAAATAATTCATCAGATTTTAAGGGATTCAACACAAATTGAAATGAGCGCAATTCAAGAAACAATGTTACTTTAACAGTTCTATGAAACATGTAAAAAAGAATTTTGATTATTTATTCTTATTTGTGATGGTTAGCGATATAATTTGCTAAGAAAATCACAAAATTTCTCATAAAATCACCTAAAATTTATCAGAAAATTTATCAAAATTTCAAATGATTAATACTAGTTTAAATGGAATAATTTAAAATAGTTATAACTCGAAACATTATTTATCGGATTTCAATTTCTTTCTATATCATAAAAGATGAAAATCTGATTTTAGTTTTGTTCCAGGGGTTTTTTTTTTTCAATATTAATTTTAAAAATATTAAAAATTGTTTAAAAATGAAATAACTTAAAAAAAAATTAAGTAAATATTTTTCAAATTTGCCAAAACAAAACTAATGTAAAATTATTCAAAAATGACATGTTTCAAATTTGGACTTTTTTTCTTTACCAATTCTTGACTTTTAATAATTTAAAGATGAAAAATAGTAGGGGAAAAACTCATCATGCAGAAAAATGAATTTAAAGATTTATATAAAGTTTGGCTCCTAATAAAATGTTTAAATGCTTTTTAAAGATTCGAAAGTGTAAAATAATTCTTTTTTGTAGCTCAAACTTCCAATATAGTTTAACTTTTCTCATTTCCATCTCCTTTCTGCACTGTTTAAATGTCCTTCAAATATTTAAAACAATGTTTTTTCTAAGATGCAGATTAAGTCTTTTTTTCACTTCAGGCTTTTTATCGTCCTTTTAAAGGCTGTTAAAAAAATCTGTATTCTGGGCCCCAGGCCTGGCCAGGACCGAGATGTTACTTTTTTCTGAAGACTCGGTTGGCCGGCCTAACGTATTTTTCATAACGGAGGGGACTGATTCCTTCTTCCTAGGTCTGCACTGGGCGAAATTTTTAACCCCGGTCTCGACACAACCCGTAATAAAATCACTTGACTCTGACTGACCTAATACATGCATAAAATAAGTAAAATTTGGTTCAATCAAAATTTTTACAAAAAACACAGATTATAAAATCACCTTTTTTTTTTTTTTTTTTTTTTTTTTTTTTGTTTAAAATAAGTCATTTTTTTAATGAATAGTATATTCAAAGGCTAAAAAATTAAAAACAATAAAACCAGTGAAAAAAATCTGCTTATGACGGAATCCTGTCTTAAACAGAAAATGTATTGATCCATAAAAAATAAATAAAATAATACCTGAGAAAAAAATTAATTCCATTTACACCTCTACTAAGTAGGACATTTGTTTTTAACGCATATTTTCTTTCATGTGTGATTCCGTCTTAAAAGGTTTTACTCTATAACATTTTTCAAAGTCTAACGCATGGAATATGGATTAACGATATTAAAATATAAGTGAAACATTTATATATAAATACAGATTCATTGATGAAATAAATATATCACAGCCTTTGGTGCTTATTTAATAATAAAAAGTATAAATATGAAAAAGAAAAGTTTTGGTCAGAACTCCCTCCATACAAAACAATTTTTAACCATACTGAAAAAAAAAAAAAAAAAAAAACTATGTAGAAATTTATGGCTGAGCCGGGCTATGGTTTAAACTTTTTTCCAAGCCGTTCTGGGTGATGATTCCATTTTTCCAGGCTGGGCCGAACTTTTTTCCCTGTGGGTTGTTTTGGCACTGGATGTAGATATTTCAACCCATGCAGACCTCCAGTGTGAACTGCCAAGATATTGTGAAAACAAATTTAGCTTTAAAACAGTACGCTGCTTTTTTATATCCAATTAAATGCATTGTCTTAAATCAACTTTTAATAATGCACAATTTGTGGAAGGCCCCTGAGTTGCTTTCAAAATTAGTCAAAAACGCTTCGTTTACAGGCATGGTAAAATGGTGTAAGTCACGAGTTTTGGATTTTGATATCTCTTTCAAATTTTTTGATATGGAGATGAAATTTTTTTTTGTTCAATTTAGGAATGGATAAGGAAAAATTTCCTAATTGGAAATTTTGCCCTACAGGGGCTGTATAAAAATTTAATTTTCGTATTTTTTTAAATAGACCCCCACCCCCATGAATTTGCAACTGATCTTATCAAAAATTCACCTTTTTTTATGTATTTTTGCAGCTGGAAGTATGGATCTAGGGGCAATATTTAAGGAGATAGCCTATTGTTTTGATATTTATAACTCATCCTGTATGAATCATTTTTGAGGTTCTTTATAGGGCTCAACATGACACATTTGTGTGAACATTAAGTTGTGCAACCTAAGGTTAAAATTAACCAGTTTTAACTCTGATATAGATGCTCTCAGGTAACACTAGTGTCAGAAATTTCTCTGATTGTAAAGTTGTATTTTGATAATAAACATATTTTTCATCATATAGAGGTCATACAAAATTTTCACATTGCAATTAGATTCACCCTCATATTAGATGGATTGCGTACCAATCATGGTTGGGAACCACAACTTTAGTTACATTTATTTAATTAATTAAAGGTCGCTCGTGATCTGCTGATCTTTGTTTACAACCACACTTCTTAATAATTTTTCTTAATTTTTATAATTCACCTGTAACAGAAGATGGAAATTTTTACACCTATGTATCTTTCAATAGATCTGCTTTACTAAATCTTATACAGCTAATAAATTCAATTATTATAACCAAAATGTAAAGAAAAAAACAATTTGTATAAAAAATGTATCTATGTGGAAAATTCAAATGACCTTTTTAGCTTTTTTTTAATTAACCATGTTTGTACATAAAGGTTATTTTTATTTTTTGTACTGTTCATTGAGATATGCATTGTATATCTCTTTTAATTTTGTTACTGTAGTAATCTTTAAAAAAAAAAATATTGACATAAAATATAAGTTAAATACAAAATGTTACATTTATGTTTTCCCAATTTTCAATAAGCAAAACAATTATCAAAGAACTTAGTAATGGAATTAGTACTCAGTTTGATATATCCATAAAATCATCTAAATTTCTTCAAAGATGATTATTATTATTTTTATTTTAAAATTTTATAATAATTGAAAAGAATAGCAGTATGATTTTAATAATTGTTTTCTGAGTCAAACTTTAATTGTATAGTGTATAGAAACGTTTAAATTTTACGCATTGTTTTTTTTGCCATGAACTGGAATTTTGAAACACAATAAATAAATATATCATTAATATTATCTTGAAAACCAAAAATATTGTTTTAGAAAGGGTAAAATGACACTTCATAAATCTAAAACTTTGTGGTATTTTAAAAAATGGAGGTATTTCTTTATTACTAAATTTTTTTTTAACAATAACAAAAAGAAACAGTTGAAATCTAACAGTTATTGTTAAAATTGCAATATTTACAAAATATTGTTTTGCACTCTTGAAAATTCAAATACAAAATTGTTACTCAGTGACTTCATGAACTGAAAAATGGTCATGTTTACAGAGGTATATATATAGCCGATATTTGTGTATCTTTTATATATCTATTTTTAAAGAACATCTCTGTGATAAAAACTAAATAGCATACATACACACAAAAAAAAAAAAAAAAAAAAAAAAAAAAAAAAAAAAGTAAACTTCATGCAAATTTTCTAAATAATTTTCATTTATTTAGTTAACATAATTAAAACTATTATTGTTGATGTAAATCAGATTGAGATTTTAATTAAAAGAAAAACAAAATTTACACTTTTTGAATGAATTATTTTATGCAAAAAAATGATACATTGAAATCCATGTATAAAAATATGTGGCACCCAAGTTGTGAAAAAAAAAAAAGTTTTAACTATCTATAAAACTTCAACTTTTTTAGTTGTTTTGTACATGCTAAAAACAGAAACATTTTTAAAATGTTGCAAATTTCAACAATTTAAAAAATAGAGAAATTTGACATTTTGTAATAGTAGTTATTTATATGTATTTTAAAAATAAACAATGTATCATTAACTGTTTTATACAAAATATATACATACATTCAAAAAATATACAAAATGATCCTTATAAACCTATCTTTTACATTAACTCAACTACAATTTATTAATACAACAGTTTCAACTTTTGCTTTCAATGTAGTGAAATTAATTTTTTTATTTGTTTTTATTTGTTGTTGTTACTGGACATTTATGTCAGTAAATAACAGTTATGCAAATTTCATGTGGCTTTTTCTGGAGCCCTATAAATAGTTCCTATTGAGTTAGCTAATCAAGCAAATAAAGAAACTTTGTTGATTATTATATATGAATACTAATTATAAGAAAATGAATAATTACTGTTTACTTAATAGTAATGATTGAATTTTTTTATACAGAACAATGATAAATTAATAAATGAAAATTTTATTGATTGTGAAAAGGAAGTTTTCAATGCCTCAACATACATATAAAACTGTTCATAATATACTTAAAAACTGGATAGTATAAAAATTGCATAAAATTCAACAGATTTAAAACTAAACAAATATAAAGGCATTGACTATTTAAAAAAAACATTTACATGTTTAAAAAGCAAATACAGTAGACTCCCTCAAATCAGCACAGCTTGGGACCAGAGGTTTTGCAGATTTTAGAATTTTGCAGATTTCTGGTCATTGCTTTGTTTACAATTTTTAAAAGTAATTTGAATGTATTTAATAATGAAATCAAAAGTAAAATGAATGCTTACAATATGCTAAAATATTAAAATAAGTAATAAACTAAAATAATAAAAATTTAGAAGTTTTTAAAATGATAAAAATACTAAAAGCAAAGGTCAAATTAGTAATCAATAATGTACAATTAAATATTCATTAGAAAGATGAAACGTGTTTTTCCTAATTTATTCAATGAAACTTGCCTTGTAAAGGTACATTATACTAATTCACATCAAGATCATAAAATAATGAAGCTTTATTTCAGGTTTAGCCAGACTTAATTACTAAAAAAGTTTGATTAATACATAAATATATTTGGTAAGATTATGGTTACCAATGATATTACCAATATCTTTATTTTTTCAGAAATAAATTATTCTTTCTTCATGAGAAAACATTAATTCAGTATTAATAACAAAAATCACAAATTAAAATATACGGAATTGATATAAAATATAAAAAAAGTCAAATTTTGCACCTACATCTGAACTGAATGTTTCATTGTTTACATCCATAAAATATGTGCGGATTTTAGAGAGTTGCGGATTTTAGGAGTGCAGATTTGAGGGAGTCTACTGTAGTATGATATAATTTTATGTACAATATCTACAGACATTTAAAAAAAATAAAGAATGATCAGTATAAATCTTGACTACTTTATTTTTACAAATACAACAATCATATGCCCTCTTAAAAAAAAAAAAAAAAAAAAAAAAAAAATCAATTTTCAACTGAGGAGCGAGTTTATACATAGTGAAAGTTTGTCTATGTATAACTTCTGAATAAATGCTCTTCAATCTTCATAGTTTTTTCTCATAACTGTTGAAAAATACTTTTATTTATTTATGGTCTAGTATAGATTTCATTAAATCAAAAATAGTATTTTTACTTTATCAGCTCTAACTTTTATAAAAATTGACCAATTGTTGCTAAGTTTGAATATGGCGTTAAGTTATATAGTACTACTTTATGTTTTTAAAATATTAGTCATATTGTGTGCAGTTTACTTACAGGGAAATGTCAAACTGATATATTATCAATTTCTACACATTAAAATAAACAATATTGGCTACAATGGGATGTAAAATTAATGTAGGTAACAATAAAGAATTGTCTTAAAAACACCATGTCAAAGTACTGTCTCTAAACTACACTAATTGGCGTGTAATAAGAAATAAACAATTTCTTAAAGTTTGTTTTATTTTTTCTTTAGTATTAAATTAATGTGTATTTTAGGAATTTTTTCTTCTTTTTGCAAAATTTAAAAATAAAAGCATATGTTTGCTGTATTTTTTTTATATTATTATTTTAAGGTTTTTAGGTGCGTTCGTAATTATGTAAATACGTAGCACCTATTGTTGTTGTTCAGTCCGTCCATCCGTCTGTCTGTCCGTCCGCCCGCATATAACAATGCAAAAACTACCCAACTGAATCATTTGAAATTTAAAATACATAATTATTACGTAATTTTGTCGAGTCATTTCAAATTTTATGAAAACCGGATGCATAGATCAATTACAGGGACAATCAAAAGGATTCCGTTACATTACGGTCAATGAAGAAAAAGTTTCAAATGCATTTTAATCGTTTGAAATTTTAAATACGTAATTATTATATAATTTTGTTGAATTACTTCATATTTTATCAAAATTGGATGCATAGTTCAATTACAGGGACAATCAAAAGTACTGCGTTACATTACGGTTAATGGGGAAAATGTTTCAAATGCATTTTAATGGTGTTACACTCATTGGAATGTAATAAAATTGATATGCATCTATAAAGTACATATTATAATATGCATTTTGCATAATCTATGGTGCAAAGAATATTTGTTATTGATTTACAAGGCCACACAAAAGCATTCCATTGCAAAATGGTATAGGGAGAACATTGTTTGATGCGCATTTTAATTGTAATTATTTACAGTTTTATGAGATTGATATATGAGAGTTATATTTTTAAAACTTCTTTATCGTACGAACGCACCTCATTTGCTACGCTTCACGTGCAATTTCCAACTTGTTTAAAAGTAACGAAGATTTATACAAATCTTTCTTATTAACTTTCATACTTTCAGTTTTTAACAAAAGAGAAGAAAGTATTAAATATTTATAAAACCTAAGCATCAGTAATTTGGCGTAAATGTACATTTTAAAACACTGTAAATGCACCTTGTCTTTAGCCTTCTTTATATCAAAGTTTCTTCACCAGGTTTTCATGTGTCAACACCTTGTGCAAACTTGTCTGTCTTCCACAGTCTTTAAATATCCTGTTTATACATATATGAAAGACATCCTTGTTAAAATATACAGTAACAAAATTTGTAAAAAAGAAATACTGCCACCAAAATTCTATAAAGTGTGACATAATCATCAGATTACGTATTCAAATTTTAAAGTTAACAGATACAGTAGACTCCCTCAAATCTGCACAGCTTGGGACCAGAGGTTGTGCAGATTTTAGAATTTTGCAGATTTCTGGTCATTGCTTTGTTTACATTTTTTAAACAGTAATTTCATTGCAATTAATAGTGCAATCGGAACTGTAATGAATGCTTACAATATAATGAAATACTAAAATAAGTAATAAACTAAAATAATAAAAATTTAGATAATTTTTAAAATGATTAAAGTACTAATAGCAAAGGTCAAGTTAATAAATAATCAATAGTGTATGTATTATTAAATATTTATTATAAAGATTAAATGTATTTTTTCTAAATTATTCAACAAAACTTGCCTCATAAAAATACATTACTAATTCATATCAAAATCGTAAAATAAAGATTTTTTTTTCAAGTTCAGCCAGGCTTAATAACCACAAAATCTTAATTAATGCATAACTATATTTGTTAAGATTGTTATTACCAGTGATATCAGCAATATTTTGAATTTTTTCCAAAAAAAATTATTCTTCCTTCAGGAAAAAAACATGAATAGAGTATTATTAAGAAAGTTACAAATTAAAAAATATATAGAATTGATATAAAACTAAAAAAATCAAATTTTGTCAAAATATCCAAAATGAAAGTTTCATTGTTTACATCCATAAAATATGTGCGGACTTTAGAGAGTTGCGGATTTTTGGTTTGCGGATTTGAGGGAGTCTACTGTATATATATTGTTTTTTAATCTCAAATTTTTTTATACTTCAGTTGAAATAACCAGCTAAGCTTTGTCAGTACTTTTCCAGAGATAATTTGAAAGAATCCCCTACATATGAGTTAAAAAAAAAAATTCTTATGTAACTGCATAGTCTAAATCAATGATAAATGTCATTTAAGAAATAATTTTCCTTTATTAAATATAAATAGTTTTAGACTTTTTTCATTAATTTAAAGCTATGGGAAAATACTGTTATGTATTTTTTAATTATTAGAATTAATTTTGAAGTTACTCTGATTTTAAAGTGTTTTTATATTTAAATGTTCACACATGTTACTGTATCACATGAAAGAAATTTCACATTAGTCTCAGAACTAGTCACTTACTATTGGAATAAAAAGAAAAAAACACATATAAAATTTCATATTTTTTATTATTTCAATTTAGCAAATGTCTATTTAACTTTCAGAAGTGAAAAAGCTTATAATGATCAGGCATAAAACATT
This sequence comes from Maratus speculifer, assembly GCA_964019185.1. Lineage (NCBI taxonomy): Eukaryota > Metazoa > Arthropoda > Arachnida > Araneae > Salticidae > Maratus > Maratus speculifer. The sequence continues at coordinate 341,453,450 of OZ025290.1, read as the reverse complement.
TGCACTTAGATGTGTGTTTTTAAGATTTAATATAAATTTATTGTTACTTTTTATTTATTACTTACCCATCATACGTAGTATAGGGTAAGTCTTGCAATCATTTTGAAAATCGAAAAAAATTTTTGACGGATTTACACGTTTTAGACACTGGAGATTTCGAAAAACATATTTTTAGAAAAAAAAATTGCCGTCTGTCTGTCTGTCTGTAAATGCTCTATCTCACTAACAAATTGAGATAGGGACTTGAAATTTTGTATGTACTTAGTATGTAAGGATGGGACGAAGCCTATTGAATATCAGCAACCTCGATTATCCGGAACTATTTTTTCCGGATCCTTGAAAAATTCATTCTGATGAAAGGTATATAAAAATTTTCGATTTTTTTTATTTTAAGGAATGCATGTAAAAGGCAATAAAAAAACACAAATTTTGCATAAAGAACGAAGTCGATCGGATTATTAGTTGTCTAGATATTTGTAATCCTGTTTTCCACATTCTTCGATTTTTCATGACCCTGTATTTCATTCAAATTTCAATTCAGAGGTATATTTTAATTGAAAATGAGACGCTTATTCCGACGGAGTAAACTGTTAGTTAATATGATTATTATTTTTGGAGTTATAAGGATGTTTCTTTTACACAGTTTGGTACTTCTTGAGTAGTTTGGCGTTTTATATAATTTGTTGAAATTGGTACATTAGCAATTCATTAATAGAGTATTACTATGTGTATTAACAATATTTAAATTTAGTTTTGGAATTGCAATACATTTTATAAATAGTTTTCACATGTTTTATTTTCATATGCATATAAATGATGGGTAAGTATTACGGTGGCCTCCAACGACTAGTTTTTTTATTTTTTTAAATATGAAAATTAGAAACAGAGCTATCAATTCTATTTCTGAACTTTTTTTCTGCTAATTTAATTTTAGGTAAGTATCATTTTAAGTATAAAAATTTATGTAAATATATACACTATTATTTGTATATTGCAGCGACAGCTCTGTCCTTTTGCAATTTTTTTTTTATATATAAATTAAATATATCTACAAACATGTTTTATTATTATTATTATTATTAAATGATTGTCAATGTATGAGTCTTTATTTTTAAGTAATGTTATTTTCAAATTATAATCTTTGCCTTATTTAATTGTTGAAATTCTGCAGTTAGATAAGAAGATTAACTTTTTGAAATAGAGTTGCCAAAAATAAGGACAGTGCACCCAATACAGAATACACTCATTACACTTGTTGCACAGGGTGTTAGGCTGAAGAATATATCACACTTTATCACAGATTAAAGATCCATGCAACCATCACCTAAATCATGCTTTTATTTAAAACATATAACTTCATGCAAATGAATGATAGCTTGACGATCCTTGCAATAACCTAAATCATGCTTTTAAAGATGCTCATGCATAATCATGAATAATAAATTAAAGCAAAATATGAACAAAGCTGATACTATGATAGTTTAATGATTCATGCAATCAAACTTGTAAATCTTGTTTTATAGAATTTAGCATCATATAAACAAGCTCATTCTCATTCTTATTATAACATAATAATTCATGCAGCCATTATCTAGTTCATGCATTTGAAATTTTACAAAATATAAGATAAGCCAATAGAGCATATTGGTAGCTTATTCATCCATGCAACTATCACCTAACTCATGCTTTTGAACCCCATTATCAAATCTCAACAAAGGTATAGATAAGCAATCACCATTAATGTGAGGAACTTTGTTTGGAACTTTTTCTTCTAAAAATACTGAATCATATTCATCCAAGTCATACTTCTCAGGAGATGTCCCCATATTTAAATATGTTATTTCAGTGTCACGTCGTCCACCAATTTCACCAGATTCTTGAGACATCAATTCATTATCTTCCTCCTCTTTTGATGTACCACTGATTGGTCCAGATATACTTTCTAGCTGAATCATAGGAACTACCTCCATAGGTTCTGTTGGCACTGCTCCATCTCCAATGGGTTTTACTGAAGTTATATTGTCGTAGGTATTTGCAGAACTCTGTTGGACTTCAGATGAATGGTCCATATTAGTGTATTCTTCATCCTGACCAGTCATTTGTAAATAATCATTGTTGTTGAATATTTCTTTATTCATCATTTGATAAGGTTCATTTAGTTCCACATAGTACTGAAAAAGAAAGCACAATAAGAAATTTAGTTACTTAAAAATAAATGCTTATGCATAGTTTCAAAGTAATTATAAATACATTACATGTACGTAAAATAAGTATTATTATTGTACTTTCAAGTGCAATAAATTTAAATATACTATTTTGGATTTAAATCAAAGTATTATCTGTCAGATTTGGTCTTAAGTAAGGGCTGTGTATGGAACCAAGTCACTTAAAAGAATAGATGAACAGATTTTGTTTAATCACTTGTTAATTTATTGATATGTGATAAGAATAATATGATTCACATTTTATTCTCAATCAGTTCCTTAATAAAAACAACAAATTCTATCAAACTGATTCATATAAACAAAAGCTCTTTGTGTATAGATTAAAATCGTTTTCAGATATTACAGAGCCCTACAGTGAATTTCATTCTGATTAGGTTATTTTAAAATACAAAATAGCCTATAAAAAGTTATAATTTAAGCACTTTTAAATAAATTTACTGTTAACATTAATAATGTATATGGATTCATTTAAACTATCAATTATTTATTTTTTTTTTTAAATTTTATGGTTTATCTTCAATGTAATATGTCAGTTTAATTTTAATATAAAAACCAGATTTTTAATAAAAGTTGATGGGGTTTTTTTTTTTTTTTCAATTTTTTTTTACATATCAGAATTTACAAGTTTGTTTGTGAGCTTTCAAAAAAGATAACAATTTGCAAGTGGCTTTATTGTGACAGCTTACTCTTGAACACATTAAATTTATTGTTATTGTTTATTAAGGTTTTTTTTTTTAATGAATTGAATGTAGTATAAAATCAAATATTAGTAAATGTTACCTTTCGAACACCTGATTCCAACAAAGTACCAATATTTTCAGCCAAAGTGCTGAAGTCAGGTCTTTGATTTGGATCGTCCAGCCAGCAGTTCTTCATAAGCTGATATCTAATTTTAAATGAAAGAGAAATTAGGATGTGACTACAGAAATTTCTAATTATTTTTTAACATTAGAAAATGATTTAATAAAACATCTCATAGCAGAGGACATCTTTTTTTCTGGTTTAGTTTCTGCATTTAACTTGAAAGGTAATCTATGAATATAATAAGGAATTGCTAAGAATAAAAGTAAAGCTGATTATAAGGGATTTTTTTTTGCCTTACTCCTCTTATATTTACTTATTCCTCATCAGTTAGTACATTTTAGTTTGAAGCTAGCCCAACAGTGATTTTGTGCCAATCAATTGTTATCAATGCTCTTTAAATCCTAATGTTTCTAATATCGCTCATTTTGACAAATAATAGATGATCATATATTAAAATTTTTGATGTGCTCCTATTAAAATCCTATACATGATATGACAACAAAATTTAAAAGAAAATAATACTCTGCACCTTAATAACATATTGAAATTTCATGACGCTTGGCCCTTTTTTATGAAAGCTATGGACTAAAAACTAAGAAGATAAAAGAACAGTAGTCAAACGTACCATTTTTAGATCTTTGTGAAATCTTTAATGAAATTGCCCCCAAAACGAGCCTTTTTTCAACAAAAAAAGAATTATTAAAATTGAAGCATGCATTCAAAAGTTATGTGTGAACGGAACATACATTAAAAGAAAAAAGAAAACGATAGAAACGATTTTCATAAACTTCTTTTTAAAAAGTTGGTTAATTATTTATCAGATTAGAAAAATTGCAGATTGCCCAATTCACTTTATAAGAACTTAAATAAATAAATAATATTGCAGTAAAGTCAGTTAAGATGGAATTGCAAGGGCAAGGAAAGACGTGGTATCAAAAGGTATATTTGAAAATAATAATAAAAAAGTCCATAAGCAATGTTTTTTTTTTTTTTTTTTTTTTTTTTTTGGGGGGGGGGGGGAGAGAAAAAAAGGCAGTTGAAACTAGATGGACATGAGTTATGATTTTCATAAAGCTGATAAAGTGATGGACTTCTTTTCTGCTATTTCTCAAATTATAATCAAGATAACATGTGCCTTTTATGTTTAAATATTAAATCATTAGTTTTGTTTGTTAATTAAAGTTATAAAATGAAATATTTCTTTTTAAAAGGAAGTCTTAACTTATTCAATCCTTGTATACAGAGTCTGTATGGATGGTTATATTAAGTTCTCGAATATCATAACCTCAAAAAATGGAAAATTTTCATACTTACATTGCATCAGGAGCCAGATCAGGTTTCTCCATTCGGTATCCACGTTTTAGTTGTTTGAAAAATTCTTCATTGATTTCCACACCAGGGTAAGGGCTGCTTCCCAACGTAAAGATTTCCCATAGAAGTATGCCAAATGACCAACTGCGCACAAAATATTTATAAGCAAAAAGAAACATTATTATTATTATTTCACAATATTAGGTTTTCATTTTAGCATGCAAAATATCATATTGTACTATAATGACATGAACTCGTAAGTTCTTAAAAACTATATGAAATTATTTTCAACAATATGTTAAATATCCTTCTTTCCTATATCTCTTTAAAGTTAATGATATTTTTATACATAAATTAAAAATATAATATAGTAATCCCTTTACATTCGCGAGCGTTAGTTTCGCGTAAACTTCCGCAAATGGTGAGACTATTTTTCTGCGCATAAAAAGGGGAGGGAGGGAGGTAGGTTTTATAATTTTTTTAAATGGAAAAAAAAAATGCAAAAGTATAAGTTGAAATGCAAAAGTATATTTATTAAAGCCCGCAAAACTCCGGAAGTTTTGAAGAAGTTAGCATCGGTATTTTCACGCTTCATAGACGAAATTCGCAATTTTTCCGTGATCGATGAATGAAATTTGTAATTTTTCCGTGTTCAATCAATGAAATTCAAGATTTTTTTCGCTTTCGAGCGACAAAAATATGAAATATTTCGCTTCCGACCGACAAAATTCGAGATTTTTTGGCGTTCGATTGAATAAATTTGAGATTTTCCCGCTTCCGATCGACGAAATTTGCAGTTGTTCACACGGTCGATTGACAAAATTTGAAATTTTTTAAGTGGCAGATCGGCAAAATTAACAACTCCTGAATTTTGAAAGATGTTGGCTTTGGTGGTTTCTGCGGGTTTATTGATTTGGATTTTTCTACGCCCGATTGACAAAATTTACGATTTCTCCAATCTCAGTCGATGAAATGCGCGGTTTTCCGAGGCAGATCAACGGAATTCGCGATATTTTCTCGTCCAACCGACGAAATTCGCTTTTTTCCATGCTTGATCGACCACATTTACGATTTTTCTTGAGACCGATTAGCAAAATACATAATTTTTATTCGCGAAATGAGAAACGCCAGAATTTTTGAAGATGTTGACCTGGATGGTCTCTGCCGTTTGATTGACGAGATTAGCAAGTTTTCCCTTTCCAATTGCCGAGGTTTGCGAGTTTTCCATTTCCGATTGACAAAGTTGAGAGTTTTTCACTCCCAATTGATGAAATTCACGAATTTTACGCGTCCGATCGGCGCAGTTCTCATTCTTCCGTGTTAGATCGATGAAATACCGCGTATGATTGTCAAAATTTGCGATTTTTCCTGCGATCGATTAGCAAAATTTTTATTTGCGAAATTAGAAACTCGTGAATTTTTGAAGATGTTGCCATTGATGGTTTCAGCGAACCACAGATGGTGCACCCCTATGTTAATAAAAAAGGAAATTGATATTTATATTCTTGTGATATAAAATTGTCAGAAAATATTTCAGAGTTAAAAACAATTTAACTGTGTTTCTTGTTTCATAATTTCTTTTCATAAAATTATAAAGTTGATATTTTTAATTAAATAAGTTTTTCGTAAAGTTCAATTCGACGTACTCATTATATGTTTATATTTATTTTAAAAATAGCATGTATTTACAAAAAAAGAAAAAAAAAATCAAATTCAAACTTGCGTATTACATTTGATTAGTTTATTCAGTTTTCAGGTGCTTGATTTTTTTTTTCTTTTTTTCGTTTTGGTCCTTGAAAGTCTTTAAAAGCCCTTGAATTTCATGTCCCGAAATGTGTACAAACCCTGAAGGAGCAACTCCACCTCCTACTCCTCCGCCTGCTGTGAGTAAAAAGGCAGACAAAATTTGATATGATTCCTTTGCGAATACAAATTTTTACATAGGAGACAGGGGGAGGGGGATTTATGTCTTAATAAAATTGCCACTGATTTGATACAATCATCCCATTATGCTAAAAAGTTTAAAAGTTTTACATGAAAAAATTACTGGAATTAAAAACTTTGTGTATTAACTTCATTACATTAAAATAATAACCTACTTTTTTCAAAACTTTGCGAAGTAATCCATGTACACAATAACACTTTTATCCAAACATGAATCAGTGTTGTTTTGTTATTTTTGCACAAATATTGTGTTTTTGTTCAGGGTTTGGTTTATTTTGTATCGGCCAATTATCTACTCGAGGGATATAGGCCCAGAGAGGAGTGCCCTTCGTGGGGCGACTTTCTAAAGGAACCTAACCCGTATTTACGCAAGGTTCGAAGAAAACTCCTAACGGTTATCCCGACGGCAGCGATTGGGTTCGAACCCAGCACCTGCCGTCTACCAGTTGAGAGGTCAGAACCTCTCGGCCACTGGTGGGGCTCTTTGAAGGGAAGGAGCCTCCACTGAAGGAGCAACTCCTATTCCTTTTGTTCAGGGATGCACTCGTAAATTTCCAAGTACCAAAACGCTTGATTTTATATTATCAAAAAACGCAAGAATACCTTCCTCAATCTTCGCTATAAGAAAATGTTACGAAAACTGGACATTTTATTTTATTAAGGTGTATTTTTTTTTTTTTTTTCATATCGGCTTTTTTTTCGATTTTTTTAATCAATATACCAGATTTTTTTTTTTTTAAATAATAAATAATTATCTATATTATAAAGGCCAAACGTATGTGCTTAACGCATACGTCATTTTGCGAATGGCAACACTTTAAAATTTTAAATGAATTTCGGTATTGCAATTTTTGCTACTAAAAGTTTTAAAACTTCTTAATGGCGCACATTTTCTTTTTTTACACCATCGTGTAGGGGAAAAAATGTACTTTTAAATGAAATTTGTTTGAAAGCTGTAACTTAATTTGTTTTTGAAATATTAATTTTTCTGTAGCTTTTAATACCTCTTTTCTAATCGTGGCAACAGGAGTACTCCATTTCTATTTAAAGCAAAGGGAAAAAATTGAGTGCTGTATCTTTGTGTTGCCATTTTCTCATTAAAAGGGAAAAAATTGAAATTTAAATATCTTCTGTTATAAAACCCGGTGAATTTTGACTTCATTTACAAAATTTGATTTATACGTAAAAGAATATCAACAGTTTAATATCTGTTTCAGCTAACAGCACTGAGACTTCAAGTTTTGAATCAAAATTATCAAATTAAAATGCCAATTTTTTTAAAACGTGAATACAGATGTGAAATGTACATTTGTAAATTTTGATATGGTGAAAATGATGTAGGATTTAGATTTCACGGAAGAAAAAAAAAATTTATGATTGAGTCAAAGTTGAATAAATTTTGCTTTTTATTATTTTGAAATACTAGCATAAGAACCTTAATTGATAACTTTATCACAATAACATATCTTTATTATTTTTTACTGCTTACATGTACGATTAAAGTTTATTTTTAACAATTTCTACAACTGCGTTTTATAGAAATAGTATTTTGTTAATTTGACGATAAATTTCGTTTATTTGAGAGTTAGACGTACCAATATAAAATGCATTTTTTACTATAACTAATTTTGTAGGTTTATTATAAGTTAATGAAACAGTTCCTTCTTAAACATTTTATTTCGTCAAAATTTGACAGGTTCTATCTTGTAATAATAATAGACCCTTTTTACATGATAATCTGATTTATAGTTTAGATATGTAAAATGTGGAATAGTTTTTTATTTGAAAATTAAGTTAAAAAATATACAAAAAAGCAATTTCTTATTTTCCCATAAAAAGCAGTACTGGAATGGCGGCATTCCAGTATAATGCTCCCTGTTTTCGTTAAAAAGAAGAAAGTTTTAACTATGCAAATTTAGATTTTTTTTTTTTTCTTATAACAATTCCAGCAACATTTTTGACTTAAAAAATTTCTTAATTTTACAAAAAAAAAAAAAAAAAAAAAAAAAAAAAAAAAAAAAAACTCGATCAGCTGAGGCCGCCAAAACTTAAGGTCTAATTGAATCTAAAACATTTTGAACTAATGGTAGAACCTTTTATGGTATTCCGATTGCTTGTTTTTCAGCACATTGCAAAATAATTTATCAATTTTATTGGAAAAAGTCTGTCAATGAGGACTCCAGAAAAAAGTGTTTATTTTATAAAAATATATATATCTGCATTTATTACGAACTTCTTGTTGCAATAAAATTAATCCGTAAAGTTTAAAGTATATAGAAAACCTTGTAAAATACCTTGTAAAATAAATGATTTTTTACTGCCGTCTTGGATAATGTTTTTTTTTTTTTTTTTTTTTTTTTTCACTAAAATCGAAGATTTGTTGTTCTTGTTTGTTACAAAATATTTCCCATTTCAAGTCATTCACGGTCTACTTAGTTATACACATAATTTAAAGGAATTTATGGAGCTCTAAGCACCAAATATTCAAATAGTTGATAACTGTTAATACTCTTATTTGAAAATTATATTTCGCCATTCAGCGCTAGTAGAAAAAGTCTTAAGAATTGAATTAACTAAAAATATAATTAATAATCAACAGCTAAAAAAAAAAAAAAAAAATCTAAAATTAATAAATGAGTTATTTCTTAAAAGCATTCATTCAAAAGAGAAAATAAAACATTTCCGTACTTACACGTCACTTTTTGATGTAAATACTCTATCTCTTATGGACTCTATAGCCATCCATTTTATGGGCAGCAGTCCCTAAAATAATAACATTATTATAAGTAATCTATACATATAATAAAACAGTAGGACCCGGTGTGTCTGTACATTGAAGATAATTGACAAAAATTCTATACATATAATAAAACAGTAGGACCCGGTGTGTCTGTACATTGAAGATAATTGACAAAAATGGAGTCAGGGCGATAAAAGAAAACCAATGAAACACAAAAAATTTTTTTTTGAATTTTTTGTCTGTCTGTCTGTCTGTCTGTCTGTCTGTCTGTTTGTTCGAGGTTATCTTCGTAACTACTGAATGGATTTTTATGCGGTTTTCACTAATGAAGAATGCACACTCCCGGGCAGTGTATAGGCTTTGTTTCATCAAAATCGGACAACAGACAAAAAAGTAACAAAAAGAAACAAAAGAAACTATTAGGTGCGCTGCTCACGTTTTTTAGTACATAACGTTTTTTAGTACATATAAAATCCAATAGATGTCACTGTGCGATTTTAAAACGCGCTATCGTTATGTTTTCGCCAGTCTACTTAAGTATGAGAAAGTTTCAAGCTGGCTGTCGTTCCATGTGGTTTAGTCGGTAGAACGTCAGTGCGCCATACTGATGGCCCGGGTTCGATTCCCAGCATGGAATTTTTTTTCACTATGTTGGCATTAACGCCTATAAGCAATTAAAAGAATTTGAAATATTGTATTCAAGGCGAATTTTCTCTCTGGGAAAATTTCCTTGCATTAATATGTCAGTGTAATTTTTTTTTCGATTTAATTTTTTTTTTCGAAACTTTGTTTTTCTTAAAAAATTACAGTAAATATTTGATATTTCCCAACGTTTTTTGAATGATCGACTTGCTTTTTTTTTTTTTTTAATGTATGTCTGAACCTTATCTAACTACTTCTTCAGGATTTCTTTAGATAAACCGACCAGCGTAGCGGGCGAAGGCCGCTAGTAGTTCAATATAAATATTGAAAATGCAGTTTTTTCTTTACTTCTTCGTGTGCAGTTTTTTCTTTACTTTTTTTTTTTTTTTTTTACATTTATTAATATTTTCTATATCAAATGAAAATTGTTTTGATATGTCTGATGGCCGGGCATTAATTGTATAGATACAATACCCCCCCCCCCCCCCCGTCATATATAAGACCCGTATGGTCTTAGAATCACATTTAAATTTTGAATTATATGAGTAATTAATTTATACACTGTACAAAAGCTGCAGCAGCGATTCCAGACAATGTCCGTAAAATAACGGACTTTGCCATTACATTAACGGTTTTTGCCCACAAAGCATAAAAATTACGGAAGTTTGCCGTTTATGTGAAAAAAGTGACAGATAAATTTACCGGATAATTCACGGTAAAGTACCGTAAATTTACAATTTTTTTTTACAATGTAGGTTTATAGTCTAATATTTTGGTATATTTTTCCTAATATTATAATTTATATAACATTATAATATTATAGTTTCATAATATTCATTTTTATTATATCAGCTAGTTGATCTTAATACAGATTACAGATTATTCGGGAAAACTTAAGTTGACTGTAAATACGTTATTTGAAATATATTATCACCTATGAATTCTTGGTCCCAATTAATCCGAATTATCGGGGTTCTACTGTATTTTCATTTTATTTTATTTATTTGCCGTATTCAAAACACGGAAGGGAATTTTTACTTACATTAAGCAGAGAGAATTTTTTTTTTTTTTAATTCCTAATATTTCATATTTACTCGATTCTGATAATAAATGATGGGATAGTTTATCATTTTTCCATTAAGTTGTTAGGATATCAGTTTTTTTTTTTTTTTTTTTTTTTTTTTTTTTTTTTTTTTTTTTTTTAATTTTACGATTATTTAAAAGAGTTGAGGTGGTATAAAATTTAAATATAAAGAAAAGTGGGTTACAACCATATAGCCTATTATTAAATTATTTTTGAAGCCAGAAAAAAAATCCAACAGAGACATCAATGTAACTTTGCATTACATATTTTGTACTTATACCATAATATTTTTAAAAATATATAATTAGCTCGTCATATTTTTTTTATAAATGATTTTTTTTTTAATATAAAAGGCTAATTCCATGGGTTCTGTAGTGTAAGTTACGTAACTTATTAATTGCTATGCTTGTTAGCCACCGTTATTTTCGAAAAGTCTGCTTGGCCTTATTCAATTAATGAGAATGTGCCAATAAAATTAATCACTTTTTTTGTTCTATAATACTGGTAGGCAAAAATCGTAGCCTGTGACTTACCCTACAAGTACTCATGGAAATAGCCAAAAAGTCAAAACATTCAGTCTTAAACCCACCAGAGGGGGGAAACCGCATAAATATGTACATAGCAAATTAAAAAAAAAAAAAAAAAAAAAAAAAAAAAAAAAAAATTCTTTTAAAAGGGAACAACATACATATTTTTAAAATTATTTATTTTTTTAATTTTAACTAAGAAACTTATTACTACAGTGGCTCACAAAAGTGTTCGTACACTTTAAAAATTTGTACTTAAAAGAAATTTCCCTGAAATTAAATTCGTATATGAAGTCCAGTAATTTTTTTATATTATCTCCAAGTTATTCTAAATAACACACAACCTTTTTGTTTAACATTAAGAGATTTTTTTTAATCTAAAAATGAAAATGGAAGCTGCCCCAGAAAGAACACGCCACAAAAGTCTTCGTACACAAAAACATTTTCGAATACATTTATTATTAAAAATATTGTTTATAGCTTTATTTATATTTTTGCATTGTGGTGACATATAAAAAACCACTTGGCTTTATATTTTGCAAAATTGGTCCGTAATATTCGATTTATTAATTAAAAATGGTTATAATCGTAATGTCATGACTAATAGCGTTCAAAAATCAGTTATTTTTCTTCATAATAGTAATAAATCAATTCGAAATATTGCAAAACTAGTTAATTTATCCCGTTTCGAGGTGAAGTATGCGATAAAAGACTAAAGAAAAAAAAATGGATTGAAAACTAGGTATGAAAAGGCCGTCAATCTAAGTTAACGCAATGACATCAAATACTTACAATTAGAAAAATCGTAAAAATCCATGATTAAGTTCTGTAAATGTTATTATAGAATTTAATGAAAGAGTTTCTACTTCATTTTCATCTGAAACTGTTCGATGAGTGGTAAGCCCAGCTGCATTATATATACGTTCTGCCTGTAGAAAATTTTGTGCTAGGGCGAAAAACAGAAAGCTTAGGCTTTCTTTGGCAAAATCAATGATAAATAAATCCGAATCGTATTGGAATAATGTTTTATTTACAAATGAAAACTAGTATGCCATTCTTGGCTCCAATAGGTACATTATGGTATGGAGAAAAAAAAATAAGAATTTAAATCAAAGAACTTGGTTGGAACAGTTAACCATGGTAGTGGAGTTGTCCTTGTGTGAGGGTGCATAGCAACATCAAGGATTAGGCTCTTTGGTACATATTTATAGAATACTAAATCATGATCTTTATTCAAATATTTTAAAAGGCAATTTAAAATTATCAGCCCAAAATATGGGTAACAGAAACAACTTTGTTTTTTATAAGGATAATGATACAAAGCACGTGGCTCTTAAAGTTCCTCTGGTGTCTCTATACTTGTCCACAAATTCTGAAAACACCACCTCAATTGCTGAATTTAAACCCAGTAAAACATAGTTGGAGATAATTGGAATTTAGAATATGAAGACACAGCATTGAAACGAAAAGCGAAATAAAAACAGCAATGTTCGATGAAGAAATTAACTTTCATGCAGAAATTACAAAAATACTAATTAAATATATTCCCAGATGTTTAAAAAACTGTTGTGGGTACTAAATAATATCCTATTAGGAACAACTTTAGCAAAATATTACAATATTTACAAACATACAGCGATTTTTTAAAGTGTACGAAGACTTTTGTGAGGTAACATCTTTGTTATTTTTTGATTAATGATTTTTTTAAAATAAAGTTTTGCTATGTTTTTAAAATATTTTATGTAGTTTTGTTAAGAATGAGTCATAGATCTTACTCTTAAATACCCATTCTAAAATATTAATTTTAATTAATGGATAGAGCACTATTTCATTGAAATTCGTAAGTGTACGAACACATTTGTGAGCCACTGTATATCGTAATTTTTTTTCTGTTTATTTATTTCTTTATTTATTTATTTATTTAATTCTGTTTCGCTTTATAAAGACAGTAATAATTAAATAGGCTGAAATCAGAACTTACATCCGACTTCTTAATGTAGTTAGAGTACTTGTAGCAATCTTTAGCTAATCCAAAATCACAAATCTTCACTACGTTATCTTTGGCTAGGAGAACATTCCTTGCGGCCAGATCCCTGTGTATTAACTGAAATAAATAAACAAAATAATGCATATTTGATTTAAATGCATTAACTAACATGCTTTTAAATATATATTTTTTATTTAATAATATCTGAATAAATATAAATTTAATAAAACTATTTAAAAAAAGAAGAAGAATCCCATAGTTAAAGTGCCCGCCCTATTTAAATAGCCAATTTTCGGCCCAAAATTGACGATATTTTTTTAATTATTTTATTTAAAAGACTAGCTTTCCACAATTATCCAAAACTGTTTTTTGTTTTTTTAATATGATCATTATATACGTAGTTTTGGCTGTTTTTATTACTACTATCAACAGAAAATTGTTTTTAAATACCCGGTAATGTATATTTAAGAAACCCAAACAAAGAAAATATCTTCTAATATTGAAATTTAGAAAGGTGCAAAATATAAAGCTGGAGATTTTTAAAAAACTGGAGTAAATATATTAAACAGTTTTTTCCGAAATAAAAACTTTAAATGCGTTTTCTGATGAACATGATTTTAAAAAACAATCAATGCTCAGTATTCCAGAAAAACAAAAATTAAAATAAACGAGATCAAAATTACTTATTTAACAAAAGAATTTTTTTTTCATCTATTTAAAACAATCAGTATTATACTTATTTTGTTCTTAATTTTTAAATTAATACCATCAAAGGTAATGGGATACTTTAATACACAAAAACGCTATCTTTAATTTACAGAAGTTAAAAAAAAAAAAAGAATCTTTTTTGCATATTTTGTTTAGTGTAATCATTGTACAGCAAAAACTGTGAAAGTAAAAGCTGTCGGAAATGGAATTTTGCTTTACACGGAAAAATTTCACAATCGATCCTTGCAAAACGAGTATCACGTAATTATATCTTCTAAGACGGAAAAATGTCCAAATATATGAATTTCTTCCATTTGCTTTCAGGGGCGTAGATAAGGGTGGGCTTCAGAATACACAAGTCCTCCTTTTCACAATTTTTTAAGCGGCAGCACAGATAACTACCTCATCGAGTTTACGGATAAAAATCTAGGATTAGTTAACCCTTTAAGCGGCCTAACCGGGTTTTTCCGTCATGTAACTTTTAGAAACAATGGCTGATTTAACACAAAATCAATATTAAAATTAATTTTTTGAAGTGAATAAGATAAATATATATGTAAATTTGTCAAATAAAAATTTTCATACCAATATCTTTTATAAATACTATTTTATGAATTGTTAAACATGAATGGAATATTTTGCAGGCCGCTGAAAGGGTTAAATCTCGATTCGCATATTAAAACGCAGTTGGTCTGCCAAGTCCTATCTTGGTGGAAGACACTTAAAAACCCGAGTTTAGCGGTTGACTGGTAGGTTTATCATTATGTTTTCCTGCTGTCAATTCGCCATGTTTTCATAGTTTTGGGTTCAGGAAAGCACAATGGTAAACTACGAGTGAACTATCAAAATAGGGTTTTTAGGTGTTTTCTACCAAGTTATGAATTGGCAGACTCATTGCATTTTAATATGCGAATCGAGATTTAACTAATCCTGGATTTTCATCCGTGAACTCGGTGAGGTGACTGTCTGTTGTCTCTTCCCGGTCTATTATGTTAGTGTTGCTGTTGTATCTGTGAGATCACACGATGTAATTTCTGTATTTATACATTTCATACGGCGGCGATACTTCGGATTAAGGTAATAATTAACTATAAATGTATGTTCTTTTGCTTTTAATCACAAAATTAAAAAAAAAAATACATCAAATTAGTGTTTTCAAAGATGCCTTTGCACTCAAAAAAAGAAAGAAAAAGTAAGAAAAATCATGCATTAAGCGCAGATTATGAACCACTTTCCAACACTTCTTGAAATCTTTAACGAAACTTCGTTATCCAGGGAAATGACGTATTATTGTTCATATCCAAATATGTATTCCAATACTTTTGAAAAGCCCTGTATTTGATCTGTCGGCTAATATATAGACTGTATAATGGTAAAATTTAGTTTAGAAAGAAAACGCCTAACTGGTTGAAATTTTCCTTTCAGCAATTTTAGATGGAAACATACTTGAATACTTTTGTTTAGCCATGTAAAATACAAAGTACCTTTAATACACAAAAGTATTTTGCTAAGGTTTAGTTTAAAGATAAATTCTTTTTAAAGTACTTAAATCGAATTTCTTGAAATTATCATCCAAAGGCGACCATGTATCTAGTTCTTTGCGTGAACCTGTATATCATTTTATTTATTTTCTACAAATATTTATAAGTAAACTAAATGCAATTCATCGTAAAAAGGCACAACATATTTTAAAACCACCTTTAAGTAAATTACGCTCATACTCAGTAACCTTTCGAAGATCTTTTGTGTAACCCTGTATATCTAATTGGTGTAACAATTAGAATTTATATAAACCATATAATATGCATACATCTAGTGAAACTTAAAAGCGTATATCATAATGAAAAATGCATTTCATCCATCTAACAACCATCTTCCATAATATACTTGACTTCGGATAGAATATACTTTTCTAATCTTTTGTGTGTCCCTGTAAATGCTATACACTAGTATTATGCATGAAATAACTCATATTAATCTTCAGCTTTGATTATATAATGAAATCGTTTACCATAATTAAAATATGTCGCAAACAACTCCCCTCTCTTTGTTTATTTTGTATAGGAATTCTTTTGTATGATCCTGTAAATGAATAAAAACTATTCTTTTCGCTGCATACTTTACAAAATGCAAATTTTAGTGCACTTTGTTGATGCATATAAATTTGAAGATGTTTAACAGGGTGTAACATCTTTAAAATTCATTTGAAATGATTTTTCCCCATAGGCCGTAATGTAATGGAAAACTTTTGACTGTCCCTGTAAATAAACTTATCATGGTAGAACCTTCATAAATTCATGACAATCCGAGTATATTTACGAGAATTAGAGCGCGGACAGATGGCCAGACAAACAGAATACATAAGCACTTTTCACCTTTGTTGGAAAGTGCTAAAAAGATAGATACAATGATAGTATCGTAGGTAATGAGTGTAAAAATATTTATTTTGTGATAATAAGAATCATAGTTAGAATAATAATTTTTCCAACGGAATAAAGATATGTCCAGATCGGGACTCGTACCCTGAACGTTTTGCTTTAAATTGCGAATGCTCTTCGAATTGAGTTATCTGGACGACATTCCAACCAACACAATATTCATTCAGAAGCCATTTGGTAAGGATATCCCACCTGTTATTTCAAACAGACTAAAAAGTTTGATTGAGAGAATATACTACAGGCAAAGAAAATCCAATAAATTATGGATGTGTAATTATTTCAACACAGTCATGAGCATTGGTAATTAAAGCTAAAGGCCTGAGGTTCGAGTCCGGTCCTACCCTGGATACATTTTCACTCAGTTCTTATATGCTGTTATGATTCTCTTATGAAATATTACTCTTATGATTTAGTTACCAATCAGTTGATTGTATTGAAAAGTGTAATAATAACTAGTTGAATGTTTAATTAGCCTCATAAATGTATCGTTGATTATTTATAATGTTAATTGTTCCATCGGTTTGAAAATCCCTATTTGAACTTCTCGCATAGTTTTTTAATTGCTACGTCACTGGTCAATTGCTGCACTGTTGTAGCACATTTTATTGTAAAAAATAGTAATAGTAATAATAATAAACTTTCTAAAAGGCTACCTTTCTGGACTCTAGATACTCCATTCCTCTAGCACACTGGAAGGCGAAGCACAGCAGGTCACAAGTGGTGATGAAATGATTTCTCTTTCCCGATTCTTCGTAGCAGGAATCGTTTCCGTATCCAGGTGGAACCGACGAATTCCTCAAATAGCGGTCGCTCACCGTGCTTCCCGAAGGATTCGTGAATACGGAATTGCCCGTACCGGAATCGGCTGTCCCTGGATCGTGTGCTAAGTCAGCATAATTCAGAGACTGTATTCTGCGCAAATAAAAGATTGCAAAAACAGAAATGATGAACTACAAATATATAGCACTCAATTAAATGAAATTATGATACAGTCGAGTCTCTATATAACGAAATCCATCGTTCCAGTAAAAAAATCGTTATATAGAGAAATTCGATGTATAGAAAATGATATTAAAAATCGTATTTAATGTGTAAATTTTGAACAAATATTATTTTTGATGTTTTTAATTAAGAATTTGAAATGTTTAAAAATAAATATTAACCTAACATTTATTTCTTAATTATTCTTTATACAATTTATTAGTTTCAAAAAAGAGAACAGACATTTATTTGAAAGCTTAATGAAAATCAAATAAGGAAGACTTGCATTAATTTCAGACGAAGAAATCTGTAATTTTTTGTTGTTTTGATTTTAAAATTGTTACGCTCTCAGGAAAAAAAAAAAAAAATGCTCAAATTTTAGCAAGGAATGAAAAATTGTAGTTAACATTTTCCTCCATTTGAAAACCTTTCTTATGTGCCTCTGATTTAACAATCTAATTGACTCTGTTTTGTGAAGGATGTTGAAAGGAGTGTGGGGGGCGGGATGAATTCGTTAGATTTAAAGAACAAGGAGAAAAGTAATTAAAAAAAAAACTTTGCACTGAATCAAAAGTAAGTGGTGGAAAATTAATTCCACATGATTTCGAAGCTTTTTAAAAACTGAATAAATTAAGACTAATTTATGAAAAAATTCGTTATATGGAGATAGATATTTCGCTATATAGAGACTGTTTTTAATGTAATCATGCGAAAAGGGGACCGTTCCTACAAAAAATTCGTTATATAGAGAAATTCGATGTATGGAGTTTCGTTATAGAGAGACTCGACTGTATATGTTTTACACTCTTTTACTTAATTATCTAGTTTTTTTTTTATGTAATAAATCGGAAATCATACATCACACGTAGCAAATGAGGTGCATTCGTATTATAATTAGTTTTACAAATATTGAGATGTTAGTGCAACAGCTGTTGCACTCGTATGCAAAAATGTATGAATACAAAATTTATTGCATTTCTGTACAGTGAATTCAGTAATACGGAAATAATAGGACTGCATCTTAAATTTGACATAATTATATGGATAATCTAGAATCATTAACTGTCATGGAATATCATTGAATTAATTTGGTATGATAGGATTTAAAAGAACGAAGAGATTTTTTTTATTAATATCTTTTTACCTTTTGGTTCACTTTTCATAAAATTTTAAATGACTAGACAAAATTGGAAGTTATCGTATAGCAAAATCAAAATAATTACACGAAAACTCGATTTCATATAAATTATTTTTCAGGCATGTAACTGTACACTCTGCAGCTAAAAATGCTTGGGCACTGAGCCACAGTCAACTTCATTAGAAGCAGAAGCCTAGATAACTGTTGGTTGTTAGGACGGAGTTCATGCCATCATTCTACGTCATTCAACGCCGACGCAAGCGGCAGAGACAACTCTTGTTTGTAACACCCCTTGCTAAGACGACTTTGTCGCGGGATTGGGTCGACGGAGATCACATGATCTGACGTCATGAACTCCATCCTAAGCCCTGCTTTAAGTCCCCCCACCCCCCCCCCCCACACACACACTAGGCACAGAAAAAGATCCGGATGATAATATAAAGTGTATGGGGGCGTTTTTTTCAAATATTTCGCCCAAATTTTAATATTTTTACATGATTTTTTTTTTCTTAGAAGATAGCTGAGGATGATCCACAACCGGCCCAGTTTTTACTTTTTCAATTTTGGTTTCAAATTTTTTTTTAATATTTTAATTTTTAAAACCGGTTTAAACCGGTTCTGAAATTTTGAGCGAGGTATTTGAAAAGAACGCTCCCATAGGCTTTACATTATCATCCGGATCTTTTTCTGTGCCTAGTGTGAGGCCTTAAGACGCAATTCTAGTCACAGGAAAAGACCCGGATGATAATGCTAAGTCTATGGGGACGTTCTTTTCAAATATCTCGCTCAAATTTTAATATTTTTACATGATATATATATATTTATTTATTTATTTTTTATTTTATTTTATTTTATTTTATTTATTTTATTTTATTTTATTTATTTATTTATTTATTTTATTTTATTTTTATTTTTATTATTTTTTTTTTTGCATAGGATAGTTGAGGACGATTTACAACCGGCTTAGTTTTTACTTTTTCGATTTTAGTTATATATATTTTTTATATTATGATAGTTTCAATTTCAGAACCGGTTCTAACCGGTTTCGAAAGATAAAGTACTTAAAAAAATTTGAAACCAAAATTGAAAAAAGTATAAAGTAGCCCGGTTGTAGAATATCCTCAGCTATCCTATGCGAAAAAAGATCATGTAAAAATATTAGAATTTGAGCGAGATATTTGAAAAGAACGCCCCCATAGACTTAGCGTTATCATCCGGGTCTTTTTCTGTGACTAGTCTGGGGCCTTAACAATAAAAAACTTCCGTAATCTCCAATGAAGTTGACCGTGGTTGACCGTGGCGTTCCCCTACACTCGTCAGTGCTAGGCACAATGAAACGGAACCCTCATATTTCTCTGCACTGTAACGAATGTTTGTAAAACATTTATACTACAGTCAAGTAAAATTTAAATTATGTAAATGTATTATTATTTTCGTTAATTGAGCAAGAATTAAAATTGCTTACTTATAAGTTGGGTTATCCATTGCAATTCCTAATATATTCGAGTAAACAACCATATTATCTTGCATGTTCACAAACGGAGACCCAGGAAGCGTGGTCATCGAAGTGTCTAATTTTCCAGTTCTGTGATCTAACTGATCTATAAAAGTTCCTTTGTGTTTCAATAGAAAATGCCTTAGATTTCCAAAACAGCAGTATTCCACTATCACATAAAGCTCACCTGGAAAATAAACAATTTATTAATATTCGTTAAAAGCATAATATGCGGACTTCCCATTTATGCGCTTCTCACTTTGGGTAGACTTGGGGCACACGTGAACGTCGCAATTTCTCATTAGTTATTGCATTTTTTTTTTTAATTTAAAAAAATTACTAGCGATGACAACACTTGTAGGCAAATGATAAAATTTTTATGAAGCTCTTTGACATTTTGTTAGTCCTCAGCAGCCAAAACACCATTTATAGAATTCAAAAGTAAAATCTCAGCTCCAACTTGCTAAGCGAATAACTTTATTTACTCATTTATTTCAATTTTAATGTTTTAACATATGCTATAAATACTAATAAATATATTTCATAAAAAAAAATCTTCTAAAATTGAGAAATGTTAATGATTATTGCCATTTTAACTCTAGTGTTCATGAGAGGCTCTTGTGAACAGACTAATTGGGACAGATATGAACAGTTCATAGCTGACCCAATAATCATTTCGTGATTCTGTTCCTTTTAGTTAACCTCATGGGAAATAATGTCAGCTTCAATATCTATAATTTTCCTGAAATAGAGGATTTTCGTCATACAACATTCAGTGGCGCAGACAAGGGGAGGGGTTTGGGGGTTAAAGCCCTTCCCAGAGCAAGAAAGATCTATAATTGCCGCTTATCTGAATCAAAACCAAACTTAATATTTAAACGTTTTGGCGTATTTCGGAATACGCCGCTTTATTGAATCAGGTTTCACTAAATAAAGTGATTCGTTTAAATGGCGAAAATTCTACTTAACACTGTGAAAGTGCATATTACATAGATTAGTTAAGTAAAAAATGGTTATTTAAACTAAATCACTTTTCTGAGACGTATTACGCTAAAAGAATATTTCCTGCCACACAAATACTCTTTGAGTTTAAGTATTATGCTATGAATATTCTAATTAGTACTGATTCTATTAACCGGCGATTCAAATAACCGGCAAACTCCTTTTTCAGACACCCCCCCCCCCCCATCTAGAACTGAATTCTGGTTGCGCCACTGACAACATTAATTTTGAATTGAAACTTCTACTAAAACATCTATCAACAAGTACCTAAGATGAAACAAGCTCGTTTATGTTCAACTGTCATTTAAATAAATTTAACGTTTTTTAAATTTCAGTAACGTTATGCAATATTTTACTAAACGGTTTACAACAATGTTCTTTATGCATTATTAATACAAAAAGTATTACGTTAAACAACTTTGCGAAATTTTCTATTTCATTTCTTCCACACTTGCAATGGCTTATCTTCATCTCTAAAACAGCTACAGTCGACTCTCGTTAATTCGAAATCGGAGAATTCGAATCTTCGCTTAATTCGAACTAAACATGAAGTCCCGAAATTTTCAATGGCAGAATAACGTTAAACTTTTTCATTAATTCGAAGTCATTTTCTCTTGACATCGTTTAATTCGAACTGATGAGAATTTTAGTTTTTCATTCTTCCTTTCCTTTTCAAGGATTTCAGATCATTTGAAAAACTTTCTTTCTTTGATTTTTTGTGAGAATTGTTCCGAACGAGTATCCATATAATTCCATGCATTTGATATCCACTTTCTAAGTGCCCCTTCTGTTCATCAGTGACACTTCAAAATTTTCTTTCACTGTGCTTGTTTCTAATTTTTTAATTAGTTTATGTATTTATACATTCTAATTTAATATTAAACCATATTCAGATGATAACAGACATAATAAACTTAAAAAACACTATAACATTTATTCTTTTGTAATATTACTATATTAAGCATGTTCTCATTTTATACATTGCATAATTCGAACTTCGGATAATTCGAACATTTTTTGTGGTCCCAACGAGTTCGAATTAACGAGAGCCGACTGTATGTATCAGATGCTTTGAGTGAATATTGATAGCAGTAATAACTTGAGAAAGTAAAAATTTTAAATTGATTATTACATTAAAATCCCGATTATAAGCTTTCCCCTTTCAAAAGCAAAAAAATTTAAATTCTAGGGGGAAGGGAGGGCTTATAATCGAGACTTTTTTTTTTAAATCTTTAAAAAACATTTCTTTATCCTTAATTTAGAAGTAAATAAGGTAAATACAAGGGTGAGAATTTTTCGTATAAATCTTTCATATATATTTCTTACATACTTCATTAACTCCCGTATATATCTTTCGTATGTAGTTTGCTGATAAATATTTTCTAAATGCTCCCTCCCTAAAATCTACCCGAAACAAGAATCCCCAAGCAAAATTTAAAAGCTTGATTTATTTTTTTAATTTACTTCTTTATTTTTTATTTTATTGCAGTAATAAATAAGTCATCTAATCCCTCCTCCCTCCAATCTACTTATTTTCATTTTATAATTCTTGTGCTCAGTGGCGTAGCCACCTACTGTCATGTTTTTTGGCGCCCGGAGCCAGCAAGAAATTTTGCGCCCCCACCCCAATATAAATATATAACAATTTCTCTCAATTTGGCGCCCCTAGGCCTCGGCGCCCGGGGCGGACGCCCCCCTTGCCCCCCCTTAGCTACGCCACTGCGTTGTGCTTAAACATATCACTAAGAAACTTATTTACACATATTTTTTTTCTTTATAGTGAATTTATCACTAATGTAACTAATGAATATGACGACAAATAAATAATAGAATAAAAAGGATATCAAAGGATATTTTTCATCTGTGTTCACAACTACCCCGCTGGTGGAGCACATGAACAATTTTTGAATTTATAAAACTATTAATAAAAGTAAGAACTACAAAGGTGATTTTTAAAAAAATACCCATGTTATAATGGAGATTCCATTATATATAGTTTTTTTTGGGTCAAAATTTAATCCTTTTATAAAATTGCATTTTAGTTCATCTTTATAATTTAGGAAGTAGGTATTCATCACGCCCTTTTCCCACAATTTAATATTCTATTAAGTATAGAAAAGCTTTCATTAATTCTTTTCTCTTACATGAACTTTTCTGATGTAATGTCTAACTGAAATAAAATAAAAAAAAAAAACAATTTTTTTCAATCAGCGCTTCTCCTAGTTCCGTTGAAAGCCATCTTTGCGATTTCAATAACTAAAATAAAATCTAATCTTTGTACAGTTGCTAACGATTTCCTTTCTCTTCATAAACATTATGTCCTGCAAATTATTTCGTGGGTGCGTCTCATTAATTTAGAGCATAATATGTGAATGTAAGCAGATGTTCGCATCGTCCGTTGAGAGCTGATGCAATTCTCACGAATTTTCCTCTATTAACCCTTTTGTGCCTGCTCCCATAATTTACAGATTATCAATTGGCTGTGTACTTAACAATGTGTTCTGTCTCTCTCTGCATAATTATCACCAAGGTCTGCAATTATACAAAGGGTTTTGGCGAAAACCGCAAGCCAAATCGCTAATCAACATCTGTACCAATTATAAGTTCAGTTAGATTTTGTCTGTCGTCAAAAAAGCATGTATTTCTATTATGTAGCACTGTGAACTGTTTCCAGGGGGTCACTCCCTGAGGAGTGTATTTCTCGGCTCATCCCTGCTTATATCAATAAATAACTTCGAAGAGACATTACTGGTGTTTTTCATTACTTCTGCGGACCTGTCTTATTGCAACACATCTTGGGATTTACAGCGTAACTTAAATGCTTTCTTGTAAAAAGGTGTTCATACCAGCTGCTACTAAAACGCCACCCACAATCGTCTTTACACATGTGTACAGAAAAGTTCTGTTTACCATATTCAGTAGTTTTTGTTTATAGGGATTAATCGAGTTATGAGAAAAAGCTGTATTTATAAGAACTGTTCACATGTACCCCAATTTCTCCTATATGCATACATTTATATGTAATCTTGAAAAATCTATGGACAACGCATGTTTACATAAGGATTTTAGGCATTTTTTAATAGTTTCAACTATGAATTTTTTATGCTGTTTTGCAATAAGTTAACCGGAAAAAAGTGCAAGCTTACCTTTAGCTAGGTTTTTAGTCACTGCTCCCAATACATTGACAATGTTTAAATGTTTTCCAATGTGGATGAGAATCTTAAGCTCGGCTATGAGGGCTTTCCTTTGCTCTTTGTCTGCACCTTCTGGAAATAGAAGAATGAAAAAGTAATTAAGAAACAAGAAAGAAAAGAGATACCTTACAGTTGTTTTTTTTTTTTTTTTTTTTTTTTTTTTTTTTTTTTTTTTCATTACGTGTAACAGAACCTGTCATCACTAGATTCTTTTACTTTATACGGAGTGGTCGCAAAATCTCCATATATTTTTAGAAATAAATTCTAAAAACATTTTTTTACAAGTAATGTAATAGAATCGATTGGAGTGCATTGCTATTTTTTTTTCTTTTTTTAAAGTTTTTTCTTCAGGTCATTTCTATGTGAACTTGTCATGTGTGTCACATACTCCGATTTTGGGCTACCAGTATTTTAGAACGGAAAAAATGTGACTTATTTTTTCGGAGATATCTCATCAGTTGAATAAAGAGAAGCAAACTTTTCGAAAATAACGGTGACTTCTTATGTGACAGACATAAGAAGTTCGCATGAAAATAGACTTCAGAGAAAATTTTCTATAACAATTTTAAATCAATATGCAATAAGTTTATTCTATAATTCTGTAAGTAAAAGAAGGGGAGGATAGAGGTTTGTATGGACTAGAACTCCCAGGCTTGAGCCCGGACCGAATGAAAACTATCTTAGCTTAGCCCGTTTCAAAAAGTAAACATTCAGTCCGTGCCTGGCTTGGTTCTTCCTGTTTGTATTTTCGTGGTTCATGGCCAGGCCCGTGCTAAAATTAATGGAAACAGGTTCGTACAAAACCTAATTAAATCAAACCCGAATCAATTTCTACAGAAAAGAGAGATTTTTTTTTTTTTTACACACAATTTAGATTTTTTTTTTCTAGAAAAAATTAACATTTTGGATTACTATATGTTGGTAAGCAACATAATGCAAAATAGCATCAATACCGGCCCGTCATGTAATACCAATTATACAGAAAGAAAATTTAAACCTGGGTCTGGTACAGATCGATTCTGCTGAAAAAATTAAGACTAGTTCAGACATGATGCAAGTGCAGAAATCAAACTCTATGCAAGAAATGTTATCTTTCTATACTGATATCAATCAAGCATCGGTTTGTGCAGCATATTTATGCTTATCCTCGTCTCATTTACGTCCATTGAAAATTATTCATATTTTATTGACTTAATTTAATCCTTTTAAGTTTTATATCGGACCAAATTTTTTTATCGGCTTTACCCGATCTGTTTATTTTTTTCATTGGTCCGACCCATTAAAAAGCTTTCTTTAACCCCTTGGGAACGAGCGACACGTATACGTGCCGCAAAAAAGCTTAAGAATCTTTGTTTACCCCCACCAATAAAATTTTACTGTAAAATTTGCCTTATTTAATCGGAGCATTTTCTCGATTAATAAGGCACAAATTTCTTTTTTTTAAACCGGTGACAAAACAAAGCATTAAAAATCTCGTAAAAGGCTCCCGTCGATGGCCCGTAAGAAATTTCGACTCCTGGCCAAGTCTGGGCGTGAGCAGACCTCTAGGGCAAGACAAAAATACGGAATATGTTACATTATTTAATATTTTCTTTGGATTAGCCCTTCGAAAATTGCAAAGTTCTGAGCAGGTCCTATTCTAGATTACATTCACTGACATTTTTTTTATATCATCTGCAATAGTGAAGAGATTGTGGGAATGGTATAACTTTCTGCATTCATAATTCAAAATTTTCTTTTTCCATCAAAATTACAAAACGATTTTAATAATGTCCCAAAGTATTTTTAATTCATAGGATAGAAAAAAGTGAATAAACAGTTTTTGATGATGTAAATACATATACCTTTCAGCATTTTTACGGCTACTGTTGTTGAAGCTTCACCATCTACCAAACCAATTGCTTCTGCCTTGACCACCCGTCCAAAAGCTCCTTGACCCAATGTTTTACCTAGTTGCAAATAAATTTGATTTAAAAAATTCTTATTCAAATACCGCAAATAAAAATAAATATCAAAGATAAATCAAATGGTAGTATATTCAAAACTAATAAAATAATAACAATAACAATCAAATAAGAACGTTTCAATAATTATAACAATAACAGTACGAGAAGTAAATTTCCAACTGAATGAAAAGTGACCGGGCAGGATTTGGACCAAAGACCTCTTGGCTGGAGCCTTCAATGCTCTACCACCTGAGCTATCCTGGACGAATCTGGTAAATCTAATGTACCCAGCTAACTTCTTGTTTATGTTATCTGGTCTGATAACTGAGTCAGTTCAACAGAATTAATTACAGGTAATGGAACTACAGAAAATGCGCTGGATACTAAATAACACGAGGTTGTTTTTATTTTAATTGGGAAATAAATTAGATGAGATGAAAATTTCCAACGAGAAAAATGTCCGGACTAGGATTCAGACCTGGGATCTCTTGGCCGGAGCCGCCAATGCTCTACCATCTGAGGTTTGTCGGACGGAAATTGACGAACACTCAATATCCCAGTGCAACTTCACGCCAACCTTTATAGCCAAACGCTTTGGTGAGAAAATGAACTTCGCTCCATTCGCTCCATCCATACTTATATTTATAGTATCGTAGTTTGAAATAAGTATGTGCGAGTATTTAAAACCGCTTCATATGAATATTTTGGATATGCTTATAGAATTCAAAGAGGGATCTTCTCCACCCCCAGATTAATCCAGTTTCCACAAGTTGTGATATTGATTATATTAACTCGAATATTGATGTGTTTACAATAAGATTACCGCTATAAAGCAAGAATAACGCTGAAAACTTTAAATGTCATGTTTCTAGCGTTATGAAGGTATAATAGTTGAAACAATAATTATATAGTTCATCAACATAGATCAACATAGTTGAAAATACGAATCCAATTTATCTAATCAGATTGCTATCGAATTGATGTATGTTTTGGGGGTTTACTATATAGAATGTTCAATATTGAAAAAAAAAATGTGTAGCATTTATGGTTCGTTTACAAGAAAGTCAAACGAAATATAATACATACAATCTGTGGGGATGAGGGGTGGGGGTGGAACGTTTTCAGTGTATTTTATTTTAATGATATAATTTTACGATATTGGATACATGGTCGTCTATGGATGACAATCTTTGAAAGTGCGATTTCAATAGTTTTAAGCGTGTTTAGTCTTAATTAAATTTTTGCTAAATAATGGTGTGTATATAAGGACAATAAATAAAATAGTGGCTGTACAAAAGTATTCAGCAATGTTTCAATTTGGTATAAATTATTAAATAATTATTTTAACCTAATGCATTTTTTTAAAACTTTCCAACATAGTGGAAAAGTGTTTATGAATTCGGTTTGTCTGTCCGTCTGGCTATCTGTCTTTCCAAATTCTAACTTGCGTTAATATAGTTGGATTATCCTGTAATTGATATACGATATCGATATTTACTATGAAATAAAGGATGTAGCATTCATAGTTTATTTACACAGAGACACTCAAAAGTATTCCATTACATTATGGTCTATGGTGAAATGGTATAATTATATAAATACAGTGGAGCATCGTTTATACGACGCCGAAGGGACTACAGAAAAACGTCGTATAAACGATAACGACGTATAATCGATTTTCACTTCCAAAACTAGAATTAACTTTGTTATTTAATTTTAATGTTTAACGTGATGATTTGCATGAATTTGTAAAATAAACAAACCAAAATTAAAAAAAAAAAAAACCTGGGAGGGAATTAGAAAGCAATTTAAATATGCTTACCTTTATTTATGTTTCACCGAAAGGTTCCTCATTTGCAGTACATCATTTCCTTTGCATTTAAAGTCAAAGCTCAAAAGCCCTGCGTGGGTAACTAAAAGTCGCCAATACTGATAAGAGTTAGAAGGATAGTCTATTTGCAACTTAAAACAGGTCGAGAAAGCTGACCATCCCTGAAAAAAGAATGACCCCTCCAAGTGTAATATGTTACACATAAGCTGATTTTTCAGACTAATCGAAAACAGCCCACATTTTTATAATGTAGAGTGCATTTAAACACGCTCTTTGGTTAAAATAGCAAATAAAGCCTTTGTGCACAAATGTTTAAAGATAGAAAACCAATGATTATAAATGCACAAATAAATTATGAGAAGATAGCAAATAGCTATTTCGAATCTACTATCGAGATTCTTCATCAGTGCAAAACTCAGCGAGCTAAAAAATAGCTCAGTTTTGCTATTTTTAGCTCGCTGAGTTTTGCACTGATGAAGAATCTCGATAGTAGATTCGAAATAGCTATTTGCTACCTTCTAATACTTTATTTGTGCATTTACAATCGTTGGTTTTCTATCTTTAAACGCTCTTTGGTGTCATTCATATCTGCCAGCTTCCGCTCGTTTGTAAAATACACAAGAAAAATAAACAAAAATAAACCTATACAAAATCGAAAAATCGACGTATAAACGATTTTGGGCGTCGTATAAAAGATATATTTTTACATTAAAATGAATAGGAATGAGTCGGGACCACATTAAAACGTCGTATAAATGTAAACGTCGTATAAGTGATCGTCGTATAAACGATGCTTTACTGTACGTAATATTTATAGTCGTCGTCTGGTCCGTCCGTCTGTCTCTCAACATATAACTATAACAGGGCAAAAGCGACCCAACCGAATGGTCTGAAATTTAATATATATAATCGTTGCAAGAGTTTTGTCGTGTCATTTAAAATTTTATAAAAATCGATTGAAAACTTAAAAAGATTTTAATAAAAGTTTTCTTCCTTCTATTAAATCATATTATACTGTGCATTTTCTGACATTATATGTAATTTTTTTTTTTTTTTTTTTTTTTTTTTTGAGATAGTGATATCAATAAAATATTAAAAAAAGGCACACGTGGGAGACCTGTATGATGTATTTATATTTATAGTGTAAGGCACAAAACAATAGTTACTTTTGTGACAGTATAAGAAGGGGGCTGAGAATGAATATCAGATCAGGGCTGTCGTTTGGCTTGATAAGGCTTTTCTTAACTTATTAACAGCTGGACTTGGCAATGCAATGTCGCATCAAAAATGAAAATAGTAACTATGTTTAAACAGCACATAAAAAATACATCTTCTATCTATATTACAAAGGCCAAAAGTATCTGTGCGTAATGCATACGTCATTTTGCGAATGGCAACAGTTTTCCCTGCATTTTCGGTTTTGCAATTCTACCTACTGCAAATTTTACACTTCTAAACATCGCACATTTAAAATTTTTACACCGTTGTATAAAAAAAAAAATGTACTTTTAAATGCGATTTGTTTGAAAGCTGTATCTCAATTTATTTTTGAGATATTATTATTTTTTTTTTTACAGTTTTTATTCCAATTTAACAATTGTGGCAACAGAATCACTCCATTTTCTCAGAAAATTGAAAAAAAAATTAGAAATTAAAATGCGCTACACTTTTCCACGCAATTTCGATTTTGAAATTTTTGGTACTGCAAATTTTACACTTCTAAACATCGTAGATTTGAAATTTTTACACCATCGTATAGAAAAAAATATACATTTAAATGGAATATTTTTTAAAGCTGTATCTTAAATCATTTTTTTTAGATTTTTTTTTTTTTAAATAATTTTGAGTACCAATTTTGTAATTGTGGCAACAGAATCACTCCATTTTCTCTTTAACAAAAAAAAAAAAAAAAAAAAAAAAAAAGAAAGAAAGAAATGAAAAAAGAAAGAAAAAAGAAATTAAAACGAGTATACCATTTTAAAAATATCGTCTGTCATAAAATCCGGTGATTTTTTTTTTCTTTTTTGATTAATAATTTGGCTAATTAAGTTTAATAGTATTTTGTTAATTTTAGCTTAAAATAATGTTTGTTTGACAGTTAGACTTACCATTATCAGGTACATGTTTTACTGTAACTAATTTTGTAGATTTACTATAAATCAATGAAACAGTTTTTCCTTAAAGATTTTCTTTCGTCGAATTTCGACGGGTTCCACCTCGTAACAATAAAGAGACAAGTTTGTGAGTGTTTCAGCGCTGTTCTGAAGAGACTGTTGCACGTAAAGTTACAAAATTTGGAGGGAATGTACCTTTGTGTATGGAGTTTTGCACCTCGAAGCCCGATTTTTGATTTTTGGATTAGATTTTTTTTATTTAATTTTTTAGTCAATTTTTAGCATTTTTTTTAATGTTTCGTAGGGATTTTTCCAGATTAGTGGAAGATATATGGATTTATTCTTTTGACCGAACACAGTAAATTTAGTTCTCTTTTCAATAAAGCTTACTGGGAATTCGTGCAGCGATTTTAATTTTTAACGAATTTTATAATTCGATTTTTGGCATTTTTTCGCATTTTGCGGCTATTTTTAAACATTGATTAAAAGAAAATTGTTTCAAAATATTAGCCTAATTTACGAAATTTTGTCAGCTACAATTTTTGAATTTCGTTGATTTGTAATGCAATTTTTCGAAGTAATTTTCAACGATTTTTCGAGTTTTTGTGCTTTTAGAATCGATTTTTTTAAATTTTTGTCAACATTATAGGTTGTTTTACGCATCATGATCTTATTTACTTTTAAATTGCGCGTAGAAAAGTAAAAAAAAAACTTAAATTAATGAATCCACAATAAAGGAATCATTTAGAATATTCACAGTAACTTTATCTTCTATAAAAATAAAGAGAGGTTTATGAAGTTGTCGGCGCTGTTCTTAAGGCTCCGCTGCACTGAAACTTCCCGATCGCGAAATCCCATGTTAGCCTATGGGAAAACTTCTAAGCGCGATTACTCATTACCTAATATAATTATTAAAATACTGTTTTCACCGTCAGAAAGTGGACGTCAGATGCCGATGATGTGCTTTTTTAAAAATTGTCTACGCAAATTTTAAGTATATAAAAAATCCCTATAAACTTTGAAATTTCCATTTGATTAAAATTTATCATCCTTTTAAAGATACTTAAAATTTGCGTAGACAATTTTTAAAAACGCACATCATCGGCATCTGACGTCCACTTTCTGACGGTGAAAACAGTATTTTAATAATTATATTAGGTAATGAGTAATCGCGCTTAGAAGTTTTCCCATAGGTTAACATGGGATTTCGCGATCGGGGAGTTTCAGTGCAGCGGAGCCTTAAGAGACCGCTGGACGAGAGATACAAAATTTGGAGGGAAGGTACCTCGGTATATGAAGTTTTGCACCTTGAAACTCGATTTTCGATTTCTGGATTAGATTTTTTTATTTAATTTTTTAGCCGATTTTTAGCGTTCTTTTTATGTTTCAAGGCGATTTTTCCACATTAGTGAAAGGTATATGGTTTCATTCTTTTAACAGAACATTGTAAATTTAGTTCTCTTTTCAATTAAGCTTACTGGGAATTCGTGCAGCGATTTTTGAATTAACAAATTTTTTAATGCCATTTTTTAGAATTTTTTCGCATTTTGCAGCTATTTTTTAACATTGATAAAAAGAAAATTGTATCAAATTTTTAACCTCATTTACTAAATTTTGTCTGCTACAATTTTTGAATTATATCAATTTTTAATGAGATTTTCGAAGTAATTTTTAACGATTTTTCGAATTTTTGTGCTATTCGAATCGGTTTTTTATGCATCATGGTCTTATCTATTTTTTAATTGTATATAGAAAAGGCGAAAAACATAAAATTAATGAATCAGTAATAAAGGAATAATTTAGAATTTTCACAGTAATCTATAATAATAAAGAGACAAGTTTGTGAGTGTGTCAGCGTATTCTGAAGAGCTCGCTGCACGTATATCAATTTTTTTTCACCTCGAAGCCCGATTTTCAATACTTGGATTAGATTTGTTTTAATTAATTTTTTAGTGGAATTTTATCGTTCTTTTTATGTTTCAAGGCGATTTTCCCAGATTAGTGAAAGGCATACGGTTTCATTCTTTTAACCGAACATAGTAAATTTAATTCTCTTTTCAATAAAGCTTATTGGGAATTCATGCAGCGATTTTTGAATTTTTTACGAATCTTTTAATGCGATTCTTGACATTTTTTTCACATTTTATGACTATTTTTTGACATTGATAAAAAGAAATTTGTTTCAAAATTTTGGCCTAATTTACTGATTTTTGTCTGCTACTATTTTTGAATTTTATCGATTTTTAATGCGGTTTTCGTAGTAATTTTTAACGCTTTTTCAATTTATTTGTGCTTTTAGAATCGATTTTTTTTTCATTTTTGTCAATATTATAGGTTATTCTATGCATCATGGTTATCACGGACCCGATCAACGCCGGGCGGGTCAGCTAGTAATCAAATAATTATACACTCTCATTTGGTCTCGATTTTTTAACTTTTTTCCCTTAGACTATAATTTTTTTAACTTGAAATTCAAAAATCATTGCTGGCTTCCTGTATACTTTTGCAAGAAAGATTCGCTTTTGTTATTTAAATAACGGTATAGATGATTTACCTAGTTTTAGTCTTTCTTTTGGAAATTCCCAACTATTTTTATATGGTAAGAGGTCAACTTGGTCTCCTAAAGGTAAGTTGGGATTGAACATGTCGGTGTAGCCGGTTTTCAACATGTTATGAGTCAGGAAATCCAATTCTTTCTTCATCGCTTGCTTTTTCTGAAAAATAAACGATATCTGATATGCATTTTTAATAATTTGTTTCAGATATATTATTAAACAAACTTAAGGCCCCACAATAGTCACAGAAAAAGACCCGGATGATAATGTAAAGTATATGGGAGCGTTCTTTTCAAATATCTCGCTCAAATTTTAATATTTTTATATGCTTTTTTTGGGGGGGGGGGCGGGGGGGATAGCTGAGGACGATCTACAACCGGCCTAGTTTTTACTTTTTCGATTTTGCTTATATATTTTTTATATCACGATAGTTTCAATTTCAGAACCGGTTTAAACCGGTTTTAAAATTTACAGTAATTAAAAAAAAATCTGAAACCAAAATCGAAATAAAAAATAGACCGGTTGTAGATCGTCCTCAGCTATCCTATACATAAAAAAAAAAATCATGCAAAAATATTAAAATTTGAGCGAGAAATTTGAAAAGAACGCTCCCATGTACTTTACATTATCATCCGGGTCTTTTTCTGTGACTAGTGTTGCTCCTCAAAAGGAATAATAATAATTTATAGATCATGTGACTGTCACAAATAAGCCCAAGTTATGTGACTGTCACAGACAGTAACGGGTTGACCGCTTCACTTTTCATACGCCATATATCCATTTTTACTAAAAATTATTTGATTGAATAGAGTTCAAATTTAAAAAAAAAATGTTTTAGAAATGAGTGCAGTTTAAATCGGTATACATTTTGAAATAACTTCAGTTGAAATTAATTTTGACAATTCAATATCTTATTCCATCAAAGTAAACAAGAACGAGATATTCATCAGCGAAAAAGTTCGAGAGCATTCGAAATATTAAATCATGAAGCTAATATGTCGCAAAGCAAGTTACTCAGCGATTGGTGATTAGTGATTAACAATTATTTTCATTGATCTATCTCCCTTTTACAGATAATACCTAAGTATAAAATTAACTGAAGATTCGCTTTAAAATTTGATTCATTAAATATTATTACACGGATTGGTTTTATTTATATTTAACTTAAGTTAAAAAAAAAAAGACCTGGTGTTTTTATGTAAACCAAACACACATGATAAATTGCCAAATAGTGTTCCCGTTAACATTCATTTGCATTCATTTAATTTCATTTGTATAGCATTTACTTCCTTTAAAATACCCAACTTTCATTTTAAAGATATTCATCTAAAAACATATATTACATATTTAACGAATGAACCTCAAAATCAAATCAGAAAAGAGCCTAATCAGAATAAACCGATATATTAATTTTTAAGCAAATCGGATAAACAAGTATACCAAATTTTAAGCAATTTGGATAATTTTGCATTAAAAACTCATTTATCTAAATTCAGAGGGATTATCTCCCTGTTCTCACCCTTTATAATTATCCAATGAAACCCTAAAACTAATCAGGGAAGCGCCCTATAAGAATAAACCTATATCCAAAATTAAAGCAAATCGGATAGTTCTATCAAGTCGCATTACGTACATGCAGAACCGACGCGAAGGGCAAATTAGCTCTCAGACTTTGATAACCTGTAAGCTAAAAAGAAATAAAATATTTGAAATGTTAAAAAAAATTACAAACTTTTAAAATGTCATTGAAAACATAATATATAGAAACATTTATCAATAAAACATACCCGGTATCTTATACTAGCATAAACAGAGCAGGTACAAAGTATTATAAGAAGTGCCAAGACCCCTCCAACTACGCTAGCAATAACAAGCGTTTCTTTAGCTGCTTTTTCTGCGTCATCTGGAAAAAAGAAAAAAAAAAAAAAACATGTAACGTATATGTGTTAAGGCATACTTTGAAATTCTTCATGCTCATTGAATAATATACACTTTAATTTATGTTCGACAGATTTATTGATATATATATATTGTATAAATTTCGCACTAATCTCGTAAACCATTCATGCTAAATTTACAAACATTGTAAAAAGGGAATTACAAACAAGTGGGTAAGTGTGATCACATATCGCACAGAGGGTGTCGTTTAATATCTCTTTCAAAAAGCTTTATCCTTATTTTTATTATGTGTTGTATGTCAAAGTTTAAAGCGATTGATTCTTTAGTTTTCCCAAACTTAACAAAATTTAGAAAATAGCCCCTCCTTGGAAGACACTCTGTTCTCCCTGAATTTTTCACTTTTACAAATATTCAATGTTAAGAAATAATATTTACATTAGAGTTCAGTAAAAAAAAAAAAAAAAAAAAAAAAAAAGCATTTACATTACAATAAACACGCTTATCTAAAGAAAAAAGACAACATTGTGCTTTTTTAATTTAGATTTTATGAATCAGCACATGAAATAACATCCGCACGCGGAAAGTACCAGATTTGTAAAATAAAAAAAAAATATTTTTACTGCAATTATCAAATCCTACTTAAAAAAAAAAAAAAAAAAAAAAAAAAAAAAAAAAAAAAAAATCTTTATCACGTGGTTTGCCGTGGGAAAAAATACAATTCGGGAATTAATTACTAAAATAAAAACAAATACACGTTTTTCATGTGATTTATTTAATCCATTAATTTATGTTAGATACATAATAATTTTTATATCTATTTAAACTTTGGCAACAATTGAAAGAGAAAACAACAACAAAAAATTAACTGATGATATAAAAAAAATATTTAAATTAAAATAATAGTCTTTTTCAAATTTTTATGATTTGTTGGGTGGAAAGAGATATTCAGCGGTAAGTACACAAAATTTGAATGCTCTGACTTGTACAGTTTTTGTGTACGGACTTTGTGACAGACAGACAGAGGACACAGACGAATAAGGTTCCGTCAGATGAACGAAACCCTAAAAAAAAACCTAATGAAAGAAAAAAAATTGAAACAAGCGTTTCAATTTAAAAAAAAAAAAAAAAAATGAATTTCAAATTATCTTTTTTTTTTCTTGTGCAGTTAAGCTGATGGCAGTTAAATGTCTACTCAAGCTGATGGAAATGAGCTTACAGGCTATTCAAACTAATTGTAAATTATACTCTTATTCTGCATGAAATACCTATTTAGCTGAATTAATAGATGGGGATTGGCCTCCTCCTTTTCTCCGCTTCGTATTTAACCGATGAACCTCCAAATCTAATCGGAGGAGCTCCTTATTTTTCGGATCTGTTAAAAATGTTTTTAATGGGGAAACTTTTATTTCCGGAACCGGTTTCGAAAGTGAAAGCATCCTCATACAAAAGTTTGCAATCAGAATCGAAAAAGTAAAAAACGGTCTTTGAACAGATTTCAATACAATCGACAGTTTTTGTACAATCTCAGCTATCCAATGCAATATATATATATATATATATATATATATATATAAAATATATTTAAAAATATTGAAATGTGACCGAGATATCTTTATAAATTTCTTCCATAAAATTAGCATTTGCAAACAGGTCTTTTCGAGTGCCTAAAGTAGCTCCTGGTAGATGGTAAAGTGATGGGTGTGTTTCGATGAAGGATGTGAAAGCGTTCACGATGAAGAACGCGGAATTTGAGGTCATCTCTAATTGATGATAATTTGCTTATATAAGTTGAAGAGAAGAATAAGGGGCTATTTCAGTCAAGTGAAAAGACCCGTTCGCTAATGCGAATCCTATCGAAGAAATTTATAAAGATATCTCGGTTGCATTTCAATATTTTTGAATAATCCTTTTTGCATTGGATAGCTGCGATCGATCCGTACAAAGATCGTTTTTAGGGTTTCGTTCATCTGATGAAACTCTATTCGTCCGTGTCTGTCTGTCTGTCACAGAGTCCGTACACAAAAACTATATAAGTCAGAGAGTTAAAATTTTGTGTACTTACAACTGAATACCTCTTGTTACACAACAAATCATAAAATTTAGACTATTATTTAAAATAAAGACTATTATTTAAATTTAAATATTATTTTTAATATCATCAGTTCATTTTTTTGTTGTTTTTTTTTTCTCTTCTAATTGTTGCACGAAAGTTTAAATAGATATAAAGATAATTTCATTTTTTACCCTTTGCTTTTAAAAGAAATGAAGTACTTCTGTTGCCACAATTACAAAATTAGCATTAAATCTAAAAAAAAAAAAAAAAAAAAAAAAAAAAAAAAAAAAAGAAAAAAAAAAAAGAATTAATACCTCAAAGATAAATTAAGATACAGCTTTTAAACAAATTGTATTTAAAAGTACTTTTTTCCCCTATACAATGGTGTAGAAATTGCAAAAGTGCGATATTTAGAACCTTAAAAATTTGTAATAGCGTAAATTTCAAAATTGAAACTTCATTTCTTCTAATTGTTGCACGCAAATTTAAATAAAATTATTATGTATGTAACATAAATTAATCGATTAAATAGATCACGTAAAAAACGTGCTTATTTGTTTTCATTTCATCATATTAAATCAACTAGCCCTTCAATGACAAACTCCCTCCCAATGAGGGGAGATCATTCCATTTTTTTAGCAGGTGGGGAAAGAGAGCATTCAATTGAAATAGTAGCTCCATCTATCAACTTGAAATTAAAATACATTAGCGGAACATTGAAGATGTCATTTTTGTTTTATGTTTTATTTACTATTTGGTTATTAAATAAAATAAGATAAAATCTTTTTTGTTTGTTGTTGTTCTTAAATTGAAATCGAATTTTTTTAATTAAAATCTCACTAATTTTATCTAGTTTAACTGCAGTGATAGCATCTCCTTATTAAAATTACAAAAATAAAATTAGAGCTAGTTTTTTTTTTTTTTTTTTTTTTTTTTCCTTTTTGCGAAAAATAAAAGTTACGTATCATAAAAGTAATGTAATGCAGATTACTAAAATATTTTCGCATTCGGTTTCATAATTCTTTAACTTTAAACAATCTTAAAATTGGCGAAAAATAAAAGTAAGTAACATATCTAAAGCCATATTACTGAAATTTTTTTGTATTAGATTTCATAATTCTTTAACATTAAACTATCTTAAAATTGTGTCATTTGTACCTCCCCTCCCCTCTCAAAAAAAGTAGATAAATTAATAATCGTCCAACTTTATTTACGAGCTTTCGAATTGTTTTGATTTTATTTTGTAAACAGATACATCCTAAGTAATAAACATTAAGTACTAATTTATGGAAAAAAAAAAAAAATGAACTAGACTTTTTATTTCCTTTAGCATTTTTCACTTTTTTTCTATCTTTACAACATGGTTGGTAAAAAACCTTAAAACCTGGGGGGGGGGGGGTAAACCAGGTTTTTTTAGACATATTTTCCTCTCCCACATACATGCTTAATGTATATTGAAAAAGTAAACATTGTTGGATATATAAGTAATATAACTTCATTTAAAAATAATTTAAATTAAATAAATCAATTATGTAAAATCATCAGTTGAAATCATTTAAAATTTAAACATTTTTATTAAAAGCTATGTCTTACGAACCATTAATGAAATTCTCTACTTGGTTAAACAATGATACCTTGAAAATCTTAATAAGCAATCTTTTGATTACTAGTACTATAAATAAATATATGGTGTAGTTTCATAAATATATTTTCCCATGGCTATTCAAAATAATTTTAAAATTTTTGCAATCTGAAATATCTAATTTTTCTGTTAGAACACTTATCTTTTACTGAAATAAAGTTTTTTTTACAAAGAATTCCTGGAATGATTTGAATTTAGCAGTAGAGTCTTTACATGTTTCCAAAAGTATTGTGTATTTTCATTTGACACTTCTCCTCTAAAACTGCCAGATAGAAAAAAATAAAATTAAAAAACAAGGCGACAGTAAAATAAACAGAATAGAAATACATATTTATCAGCTTTTTAGACTACTGAAAACATTCTTCTTAAAATGGAAAGCAGATTTACAAAAGTTGTCATGCACTAAAACATTTAAACAGCCATCAGACTCAATACACAGGGTTTCTTTCTAAGCTATGTTATAATACATATTACTTTTAAACATCTAAAATGAAAATTAATACTATAGCTTTTTAGGCATTATTATGAGACATTTTTCTATTATGTCTCAAATGAGCCTTATCTTGATTTCCCCGCATTTTTTGTCAGATTTAAATAGTGGATTCAATTATGCATTCTGAGGTCAATATTTTATTCCTATAATCGTTAGCCAAATTCTGTTCCTAGTCGTTATCAAAATTAGTCGAAGTTGGCCTTGAAAAAGGGGTTTGGGTTGTAAAATCATCAGACATAGCGCAGGCTTAATCAAATTATCAAAAGGAGGCAAATCAAAACAAATCCTACTACATTACTTCCCTTCGTACTGCACGGCGTACTGCATGCCGCGATCACTCCCTCCTACTTTTCCCCACCTGCTAAAAAATGGAATGATCCTTCCTTATAGAGAGGGAGTTTGTCATTGAAGGGCTAGTATTAAATCATATTTATCATTTATTTTGGCACACGAAATGAAATATTTTCTATTTATTAAATTATTATTCATTTAAATTACTAGCCGCCTCTAGTGACCACTTTGATCTCCCTTAAATTTATGCTAAGCTTTGAAATATTTTACTTTTATTCATAGTTTTATTTACTTGCGTACCTTTACAAAATTTGCAAATTCTGACAGAGAAATCAACAAATCTATACGATCAAGACAGCATTTAGGGGAATAATTCGATATTCTGTTCTGGTTGGCGTGTTTGATGAAGAAATTCCGAAATAGCACCGAAAAACCGTTTTTCGTGTGTTAATTTAACAATAAAGTGTTTTGAAGGAGATATTAAATGAAACCCTCAATGCGATCTGTGATCACACATGCCCACTTGTTTACTTTTTCGAATTCAATCGCAGTTTTTTTTTTTTTTTTTTCATTTTTTTACTGGGAATGGTTTCATTTTCAAAATCGGTACCGATAATGAAAGCACTCTTTTGAAAAATATCTATAAACGGTACTTCCAGGTTATCCCGTCTACCAATTTCGCCAAATTATACAAATCGCCAAACTAATAGCCAAATTATACATGTTGACATAATTTTTATTTTAAATAACGAAAAAAAACAAATAATTAGTAGAATATTAATAAAAATATTAATAAAAATATTAATAAAAAGTCGAAATAAAAATCACTTAATGACATTTTAAACACGTGAATCACATTTAATGTCATTGAATGTGACATTCACGATCATCCATTATTGGCATTTAATCTTATAGTTTGGCGATAATTTTTTGGTCGACGGGATAACCTAGTAGTATCCTATAAACAAAATCGAAAAAATAAAAAAACAGCCTTTGTACAGATCGATCTCAAATATACAATGCAAGGGGGGGGGGGGGGGAATCAAAAATACTGAAATGCAATCGAGCTACCTTTATAAATTTCATCAATAGGATTAGCATTAGCGACCGGACCTTATCGCTTGACTGAAGTAGCCTCTTAAGGAAAACCAAAGATTCACCCTTGCGGCACTGTGAATGCATTTCCTCAAATTCATTGTTCAAAAGCTGTTACCAAATGGTTGGCATCACAGGTGGTATATTTCTACGATGAGAGCGTACAAAAGTGCTCTGCTATGATTAATACTTCAGCAATGGTGGAATTTATGTTAAAGAATAATCTAAGCTTTTACTTCATTCTGCAAAAAAAATGAATAAATAAATAAAAATATGATAGTTTCCTTTTGTTTAATTGCTTAGAGGAACTTACTTTCTGGACTGCCCTCGTACATACAATTTTCAGATCACATTTATAAAAGCTTATATCTTTGCAAAAACGCGTCAAAAATTTAAAAAATATAATAATAATATTAAATAAAATAAAATAAAATAAAATAATTAAATCGGATGAATTTGAATGTCTATTTTCATAATGTTTAAGAAACAGAAATCAATTTTTTAGTCCAAATTCGCAATTTTGAAAGTTTACTTATACTTTAACTTGCGAGTTTGATTTTAAAAAGAAATCGTTTTTTACAGAAGTTAGATTATTTTTATTTTAATAGATGGAAGCACTGAAAACACGAACCTCTATGGGATACATTTACCTGTTACATATAAATAATGAAACAGCATTAAAATAGTAGTTAAGTATCTATAAAATATTTAATAGCACGTTAATAAATTTCGTTTAATATGTGATATTAATATTAAAACAAATTATCGTATGTTTGAACCTGGTTTGAACAAAGAATCTAAATCAAGAAATTTATCGGGTGAGACCATTTTTACTACGAATAAAAATTACAGATGGCAGCACTAAAGTATTTAA
Source organism: Maratus speculifer (assembly GCA_964019185.1). NCBI lineage: Eukaryota > Metazoa > Arthropoda > Arachnida > Araneae > Salticidae > Maratus > Maratus speculifer. The sequence continues at coordinate 341,412,437 of OZ025290.1, read as the reverse complement.
AATTCCAAGAAAAAACATACTAATACTACAGCAGAATCTGGTAAGCCCTGTTGCACAAGGGATAGAAAATAACTTCCGTTTTAGATAGTTTTACGTCTTAGAAATTGTTTTGAGTGAATTATTATTAACTCCCTTTTATCGGGACGGAACCATGAGATTTTTGCATTTAATGCAAGCGATGGGTAACACATACATTGGTTTTATTTTAATAGATTTCTTTGTCTTTAGGACCTGACAGTTCAAAATTAAAACTTGTGATCAATCATACAATTCAGGTGATAATAAAATCCCAGTAAATGAAATTAATTAAGTGATAAAAAAATTCAGTAATAATCAACAAATAAAAGGAGAGAAAACGGGTATAATTGATAAAAGTACCGGTAAAACTTCCGATAAAATACTTACGGCTTATTTGGAACAGATGTCGTATCTTCCTGCGAGCAGCCATCTTGTTTCCCTATTATTTCTCACAAATTATTATTATTATTTTACTTTGCAGTTAATTTTTTAAGGAAACGTAAAATAAATATTTTAAGGCTTATGCACACTAAAAAACTGTTTTCATTTTACTTGAATTTAAAAAAATAATAAAATAAGTAAATCAAACGATTTTCTCTATTAAAAATTTGATATTTCAATCTTTGATTTTCCAAAGTAGAGTGTCTTGTTTAATTTAATATCATTTTTTGAAATCTACGATTTAATTATTAAATAATCATTTCAGTTTCATTTTGCAGTTATCTTGAGTTCAGCAGTTTATCTTAATCATGCATGAGAAATAACAGAAAAACAAAATGGTGGCTCGCGGGAAGACACGACATCTAAGTGGCTTATTTAATTAATGAGAACTTTAGAACTTTCTATCTCACCTCTCCAGACATCCAGACTTATATTCCTCCTGACTAGACCTCCCCTGTTTTCCACAACACATTCGTAAACACCAGAGTCTCTCTGAAGCACTCTTCGGATGGTCATTTTTTGGTTGTTTTCCGTTGTCTCAACTCCTGACATATTGGTCGTATCGAAAATTTTCCCATCTTTTTTCCAGATCACATTTGGCAACGGCACTCCATCGGCGAAGCAGAAAAATTCTTGCAATGAGCCTGGAAACAGATGGATGACGGAACCATTCATGTTGGTGTTATAAATGGTAGGTCTCACGATTCCTAAAAAAAAAGAAAAGAAAAAAATAGTAAATAGAATAAGCATGTAATTTTTTTTTTCAGTTATAGGTTTGCAAAAAATCTGTCTACCTACAGGTTGAAATGGAGAATTTTCATAAAAACTTATGAATAATAAGTACTTTTAGCCGGGTGCCAATGTTGTATGTACACATATATATACATATATATGTATACACACACACATATATATTTTTTTATATGTAACTATATTTTCGTATATATATATAACACTGGCGCCCGGTTAACCTAAAAGTATCAAATAATATAACTAATAGAAAACTACTTCAGTATGTTACACACAGCTATCGTTTGTCCATGCTGCACATTAAAAGAAAAAAAAAAATACTGAACGCATCTAATTTTTTTGCACCGACACAGGCTAGCACATCCAAAGACGCTGTTTCTTAAGTTCTACTTAAACTCCTTTGTTGCTTATAAAGAAGACGTTCCTTCTACATTCAAGCAAACTTTACCTATACTAGAACAAGTTCGGCTGTTTGTTAAGGCAGCACTGAGCAAGCAAACACGGCTTGGAAAGAAAAATAGGAAGTTATCTGAACTCACAGATTCTCCTGTTAAAAATCACTGAAATTAGAAAAAATTATTCATCTTCGTCTTGAAATGTAAAATGTATTGTTTTTTGTGTTATTGGTATGTTACTGTGCATTCAGTTAACAATAAAAAAGACTTGTTAATTAACAAGAATGATTTATTACATGTGTTTTACCATTTAAATTAGAGTTGGAAAATTTGCCCCTGCACATTTCTAATAGGCTAGGCTGCACATTTATAATAGGAAAATTTTATCGCTTACGCAATGTAAAACATTTGTGTAACTTTACTCCATAAAACTGGTGGCAGCCTTGCTGCCTCATTCATGCCTGAGTCATTTTTTTCACTTATATGATTATGATGGTGTAATTTAAACATATATTGCTGGTATAACATTACATATTAGTGTAATGTTACACCTGTTATATCGGTTATGCCACCCTAAAATTGGTGGCAGCAAGGCGGCCACTAATTTTATGGAGCAACGTTGCACAAATGTGTTACAGTGCGATGCCCGTTTTCCAAAGTGATATGGTTAGACTTAACCATTTTCCATTAAAAACTATAATTAGTTTATTATTATTATTATTATTTTAAATAATTGTGCTAGTACGTAGAGAAAGGTCTAAGGAATACAATGATATCTTGTAGATCTCAAACTAGATAAAAAAAAAATAAATAAAATAAAATAAATATGCAAAAATAAAATTGTAAAAAGTTGGAAAACTTGCCATGGTCTCCCCTATATTATAATTTTCACAAAGGTTTAGGTTCCTATGCCTCATTCTTAGTAAAGAACTGAAATAAAGATTTCAGATTTTTAATAAATAAAATTCTTAAAATTTTTGTACTTGCCATATTTTTTCAATCATGAAAATATATATATATATTTAAATAAAAAAATACTCGGAATTTCGAAATTGGATTTTCAAAAGAAACATTCTTAAAATTATGGGCAGCACCGTAAGCTGCCGTAGCTAATACGTAGCACATAATATGTATTTCAATGTACATGCGGAAGTTATTACTGACCATTGATGGTGCTAAAAATGGAGCAAGTCGGACACGTCAAAGCGTATCAAATGAGGTGCATTCGTACTATAACGAAGTTTTAAAAATATTTAGATCTTGGTGTAACAATATGCAGTACTTCGGATACAGTATAGAAGCAGAAGTCTTATGTACGTCCCTGTAAATACTATGTGATTTCTATTATATAGAAAGTAACTTGTAGTAAACCTCAGCAACGTATATCAATTTCGCAAAATGTAAAATAGTTTAATATAATTAAAATCTACCCTAAACAATATTTTCAGCTGTACCATTATCTAATAGAATACTTTTGTGTGACTCTGTAAATTAATAACAAATATTCTTTGTAGCACACATTTTGTAGAATGTATATTTTAGTATATATTTCATGTATGAATGTCAATTTTATTATTCTCAAAAGAGTGTAACAACATTAAAATGCATTTTAAATTATTTTCCCCATAGGTCGTAATGTAACGGAATACTTTTCCTTGAACCTGTAATTGAACTGTACATCCGATTTGCATAAAATTTGAAATGACACGACAAAATTAAGCAACAACTGTATATTTTAAATTTCGAACGATTCAAAGCTTTTGCTCTGTTATACTATTAAAAAAAGGGTCGATCTACTAAAAAAAATTTAGTAATCCTTGTAATTACTAAAAAAAATTTAGTAATCCTTGTAATTACTAAAAAATTTTTAGTAATCTTACTCGGTTACAAAGAATCTGTAACAATTACTAGAAAAAAGCTAGCAACGAATTGAGTTAATAGTTTTACATTTTTAATAGCTATTACTAAAAGTCACTTGGTGTGGCCGTGATAGCAAAGTGGTCATAGCACCGAACTCCAGACTGAAAGTACCCGGGTTCGATGCTGGATGCCCCCAAATATGCACCGAATGTATGCAATGTAAGTACTCGTTAAATAAAGGGATTATGAAAATCCTGTCGTAGCAGTTACCATAAGTAATGATCTCTGGACTTTCCCTCCCCTCTAGAAATATGTCAAAATAAAGCAGGTAGCAATGTTTGATGCTGCCATCTATTGTGGTTTTGCCGAAAATCTTCCGCTTCAGAAGTCTAAATATAATTTTTAATTAACTAAAAATAATTTTGGAACTATTACTAAAATTTGCTTGGTGGCTCATACTAAAAAGTTTTAAGTTAGTAATACAAAAAATTATTTTGTTCAGTTTACAAAAGAAATGTTTGTTTCACTTGCAGAAAAAAAAAAAAAAATGCTTGTAATGGTTACTAAAAAATTCTGTGGAATACAAATTTACTAAAAAATTTTTAGTAACCTCTTGATTTTTTTTTTTTTTTTTTTTTTTTTTTTTTTTTTTTTTTTTTTTTTACAGTGTACATGCGGACAAAGGGACGGACGGACTAAACGACGACTATAGGTGCTATGTATTTACCTAATTACGAACGCACCTAAAACGTTGTATATTTTTGTGTGTCTATTCATTAAAGTTTTAACTATTTGTTCAGAAAGCCAAATAATTCATACATTTAAAAAAAAAAAAAAAAAAAAAAAAAAAAAAAGTGAAAAGTTTTTAATTTTTGCTTCGTTATTAATGCTTTCTATTTTTCCATCTAAACACATTTCTGTGATAATAAAATGTCAATTTTTAGTAATTAAATTTTTAACAAACTGAATAATTTAAAACTTCTTAGCTTTGAAAATGGCATACTTACTTTTGACTGCTATCAGGATGTACTTGGATTCCGTAAGGTTATTTTTCGAATTAGAAGCAATGCATTCATATTCTCCGCTCATATTCAAATGGATGGGATCGAAAATAACCGTTTCCATTAAAGAGTACGCCGTGCTGTTGCTTTGCTGCCGTATGTCTGTTTGGAAATAAAAGAAGTTGAATTAGATGCAAAAGAAAATGATAGAATTATTTAAAATAACATGTAATTGCATTTATTTAAGATGACTTATAAAAGGTAAAAGCGTTTATTTAAAATAATCATTTATACTATTTTTTATCACAGTCAAACTGATTGATAAAGTTATCGTGCGAGTTTAATAATTCCAACTGAGTGAAAAATTGAATTTTTCCAACTAATTGCATAAAAATTTTAATTTCGCAATTGCTTAAGAATTTTTTTTAAAAAAAAACCTAAATCGCCTTTAAAATATTTCTTTTCCTCATTTAAAATATTTTTGCAACCGTAATTATACTTCTATGACTAACGGTTTAGGAATTAGCCATTGGACACTGTTGGGAGTGGACATTTTTGTATATATAAGAAACAAATTTTTAAAACATCCCTCGTATAGTTAAAAACTTAAAATAAAATACTTACTTTTTGAAGTTTTATAGTTTCGATCAATATTTTAAAAAAAATTGTCGGGTTTTGATATGAATTACTTTGTTAATATTTTTTAAACATTTAACATTCAAAAATGTATGAATTAATAAATAAAATAAATAAATTATAGATAAAATTACTATAACTATATTTAAAAAAATACTTTTTATTTAGCATTACAAATGAACAAATGTCTAACACAGTTTCTTTTGTTTATTTAAAAAATAACCATAATTTTTGCACAGATATTGGGGTTTTATCTAAAGAATGAGAAAAAGATGGAAATAATTAATAAATATTCAAATCCCTCCGCAAGAACTGCTGCCTAATTGAATCGGAAAAATAATCTGATTAATTAAAGCAAAATTTACAATAAAAATTTTCCGTGAGATTAATCAAGGATTCTGAACACCTTTTGCGACACGTATACTGGTCACTCGTCCCGAAGGGGTTAAGGGAAGACATGATTTGGACGCCACGCCCACTCACATTAATTTTAATCTTACTTTTAATCCATACACTAATTTTACTTACTATAAATTTTACATTTCATACTCATTTATTAAATGTATCTAAAATTTATCTAAGTGTTTATATATGCTTTAATTCATGAGTGTGGTGAAGCTGTGCAAGAACTTCACACAAGTTAAAAGTGTTAAAGTTTTTTAGCTCTACGAAAAATTTCACTTTTCAGCTAAAAAAAGCAATTAACTCAGGAAGTACTTGAGTGATTTCGATTTAAAAAAAAAAAAAAAAAAAAAAAAAAAAAAAAAAAGAGTATAAATATGAGATTATATGCGGCAGACAGTTTAAAAGTAATAATAATTAGTTTCAATAAAAAAAATTCTGAAAAATTGAAAATTTCTAAAAAAATTGCATTGTTTTAAAATAAAAAGTTTTAATTACACAACAACAAATTGTCTGTCATTAGTCCTAAGCATAATTTAGTGAATATGGATTCCAAAATCTATCGGGTATTTCCGAAGGAAACGGATCTTAAAGTTCGAATTTTTCCCCCATAGGATTACATTCAGTTTTGTCTTTTCTTAATTAAAATAATACAGCATCAAAAAGTTTTTAATTGGTATTATCAAATTTCATTTTATGATGAGAATGTGAATTGTTATACAGTAAAACATTCCGATCTATCGTTCCCGCATCCATCGTTTTTCAGCATTGATCGTTTTATTTCTATGGTGAATTGTACGAACGGGTTGTATGGTGAATTGTACCTGCACGAATTGTACTTAAATAATGTTAACGAAACCCGCAAACATCGTTCTTCAAAAAGTCGTTTTCCCGCATTCTTCGTTGTAAAGTTTTTCACCTCATCGAAATGAAACTGAAAGTCATGGCACACAAACTGGAATTACTTTTTTACCCTAAAATAACTCAATTGTTCTGATTTTATAGATAATGGCGACAATAATGCAGATGAAGAGTGATTTGTATATAGCAGAGGATGCGACTACGTTTCCATTGATTAGGATGTTGCGACATGTGGTGTCTTAAACACAGGAGAAATGCGCCACAATTCAAAAAATGAAAATAATGGTGAAGAGGATAAAGTTGATGCTGAGCCGCCAGTGCAAGTCTGACAGATGCAGTTAAGGCATTTGAAACAGTATGAATTTTTATACATACATGAGAAATGACAGAAAATTACCAGAAAAACACTGTATACATTGAATTTTTTTTAAATTATTATTTTAAAAAAATAAACGAAAAGCCAAACAAAATTTTGGATTTTATTAAACAAATATCAATTTTCTATAACTTCGATTTATTTCTTTTACAGTTCAGTAAACAACAAATTAGTACACTGTATACATTAAATGCATTTGTAATGCATAAACATTGTGTTTTTTCGCGTTTTGAAGTTAATCCACATTCATCGTTTTTTTCCCCCCACACCCCTTGAAAAACGATGGATCGATGTTCCACTGTATTAGCTTTCTAAAAGATTTTCGTATTCTTGAATTTTAAACTTAGTTTACTTAATATTCCGAGATTCATTCAAACCAAGGATTTTATACAAAAAAATATGGAAACATAAGATGTTAAGGATTATAGATTTTCAATACCACTACTTAAAAAAATATATAAAGAAAAAAATCTTCGTCTTATTTAATGATAGATTTCTGCAATAAGAGGTGAGTTTTTTCTTTCTTTCTTTCTTTTTTTTTTTTTTTTTTTTTTTTTTTTTTTTTTTCAATAGTGATATTTAAAGTCCGTAACCCTTGATACGTATGTAGTTATTACACTATATGGTCAAAGGTGAGCGGTCACTTGCGATTTTAGACGTTTTGTTAAAAATCTAGAAAAGTACATGAGGAATTATCCAGAAACTCCAAGTGTGTAAACAGAATAATATATGTCGTACATTTCCCCGAATATTTTTTCACAAAACCGAAAGGGGACCGTCAACAAATTGATCTTTTGGATAACCCTGTCATAATTAATATAGCAAAAGCATTCCAACTGTAGAATATGATTAAATGGCTTATTGTAATGGACAGTGTGCGTTTTTATGAGGATAGGATGAATACTCGTAGAGAAATTAAGGTTTCCACAAAAACAGTCCCAAATTTTGGCAAGTTATTTTGCTTATAATTTGCAGAATTCTTAATATTAAAAAAAAATTCTTTTCAGAAAATATGACAAACAACATTGTACATAATAATCTGCAATCAAAATTAAAAAATAATAAAAATTGTATGAAAAATGAGCAGATTTATTAAATAAAGTTTCACTGCTCATGCGTGAATGCAATCAAAATATAATGAACATAATGTATTGGCTAAATGTATAGAGCAATTTTTTTGAAAGTTTCAAAAACATAGCTTGAAAATTCTGAATATTATTGTCGATAGAATAAGCTCAAAATCCGTTGTTCTCAAAATGAAGCAAAAGGATGAGGGGTTGCATCCATATATCCATTGATTAGTGTCAATATAGCATACACAATATTGCACGTACTACTAAATACAGCTGTTTTCATACCTGGAATTTCAGGATAATTCCTTATACATTTTTCTATATATTTAACAAAACGTCTAAAGTCTCAAGTGAGCAGTCACGAGGGATGTAATGTAGTGGAAGCTATACGGGAGTATACGCCATATACCATCTGGAATTTTTTTAAGGAACACCGTATACGTTCTCTGCTTCTCAAGAAAGCTAATAGAATGCACTCTAGAGTATATTCTTTGCTTTGAGCGTATACCCTTTGTGTTTTTTTTTCATTATACCACTGGCGGTCACCTTTGACGATATAGTGTATTATTTTAAGTTTGACAGCAGGTCGAGAATTTATAAAGTCATATTACCAGACAAGTTGTATGCATATATGAGATCTTTCTCCTGGTACAACGGTCTCCATTTCCACTCCACGTGACTAAAATTAAAGGCGTTAACCTTACATACAAGTTCAACATAGTCCTTATCTACAGGCTTTCGCTTTGAGATCGAAATCTCAAATCCATCCTCAGCATCTGAAATAAGATAGAGTTAAATTATAGTCTAGAAATCAACAAAGGGCACTTCAAGTATAAAATAAGTATTGGGCCAACATTTGTAACATTCATTTTATGTTTGAAATATTCAGCATGCAAATATTTGGAAATTATTGAGGTTATATTAGGCACTATTTTGTTCCAAATATATTAAAAATATTAATATTTTCTTGGGAGCATTTTAATGTTACGCAAATATTTCACGTAAATATTATTAAGCAATATTGGCTGTATGTAATTTTCAAATATGTTAACATCTAAAAAGTTTTGAAATTGTCCATTTAGTTGAAATAATATTTTATCAGTCTAGACGAGCCGTTAATTCCCAAATTGGCTCAGTCCAAACTTTTATGTATTACATAGAAAAATGGACAAATCTGTATTCTTTAATATTCAAATGTAGTAAAACCTCTGAATAGCATAAACCTCATTGAACAGATTCTTGCATTGGGTTCGGTTGTTCTTATTTTTTTTTTCTAGCACCGGTTCGAATCTACGTTACTTCCTCCAATTTTAGCCATCAGACTGCTGAGCTCGGCTGAGCCAATTTGGGAATTAACGGCTCGTTTAATCTAGGTTTGCTATCGCTATTAGCACAATTTAATGTCAACATAAAACTTTCCTTCTTAATTCTGAGCACTATCTATACAACATCGATAATGAAAAATGAGATTGATATCAATCAGGACTACAACGAAAGGTGCTGTTACCATGGAATATACCATCATATGTTATTTATTCAACGCGATGATTTTCTTGAGCCATTATATAATGTTCATCTTAATCATTAGTAATCCTTGTTGCCTGCATTATAAAAGGAGTTTATGCATCAAAATTTCTCATTTGAACACTGGCAACATACATCTCATGGCCAGATAATTTAAATTCATCGATATCGGAATTCAGAGATGCTATTAAGAATCTGATTCCGTGATTGCATTTTACTTTTGAAAATATATACTTTTATTGTTGTAATAATTTTTATTCTTGAATACATTTTTTTCTAGTTTTAACCTCTTCGGTACTGAGTATTAATGCAGTATTATTAATAATTACGGAATTATTTCTTTTCCAGTTTGATTTCAGAATAAGAGTTTTAGTCTATTTGGATTATTTTGAATCTTATTTATCGAAGCGTATCATACTAAGATCGAAATTGCAATTATATTTGACTATCATTAATAAAAAGGGAAAGAATAGAGGTCCACTTATGTGAACCCTGAGAACGAAGAGATTAAAGATAAAGCAAATCAAAAAATATATTTTTTATTGAGTGCGAATCTACTGTTTTAGATTCAACGCAACCTTGCTATAAAAGTGTCATAACTCAAAAAACTTCATTTTTCATGAAATGCGAAAAACAGTTCCAGGCCTTGGCAGTTTCAAAGGCCAGTTTGCATATACAACTTTCTATCTGGATGCTGAATTTTAATTGCATGATCTTCTACTTTAGGTGATTAGTAGATGAGTGTAAACCACCTGGAATGACGCCATAACTCAAAAATCCCAATTTTTGAGTTGACTCTTTTGTAGCAAGGGTGCGATATATACTTTAGTTACCGGCGTAATGTAGTTGCACAAGTTGTTTTCTAAGCAATTTATTTTATGTTTTACAATTTTCATTGTAATCATTGACAAGGTCCTTACCTGTCACTATAAATGGAGACAAAGCATCATCTTTTCCCATTTGATTACTGGCGACACACATGTAATGACCAGATTCTTTCGCGGTCACGTGAAGGTAAGACACCAAGGAGAACGTGTTCACTTCTGAATATTCCAGGGTCACATTTTCCTGATTGGGTGTTTTCCCGTTGTACTCTACGTCCGTCCATCCATAAAGAGTACTGCCTGCATCGCAATCGAATACCTCTTGACAAGGCTTCCAACGCCACCAGACAACTGGCACTGGATAACCATCAGCGTGACACTCCAGTGTATATTCGGCGTCTTTGAAATATATCACTTCAGCATTTTTCAGGGAAACAACAGGCTTATCTGTAACAAAAAAGTTAATTACATAAATGTAAAAGTAATCAAGTACGCAGTAAATCACATTTAGTTTTGAACTATCTTAAAAATGGACATTAATAGCAGGGTTCGTACATTTCAAGGATTTTTTCAGGTGTAATATTATTATTTTTTTCATAGAAAACTAAATCTAGTTAATACTAAATTAAGAGGAGTCGTGCCGCTACATTCGCAGTAGACACACGTCTTCTTTGCACCTGATGAAAAAAAGACTCAGTTCATTCGAAAGGCGTTGCACATTTTAATATATTTTATGATGTTTTAAAGAAGTTGTTCACTTCGACTTATTATCTTAAATCTAGGTTAATAAGTAAAATTTCTCCTTTTTTAATCAGGAGTTTTTTATAAAAAAATATTGGTAACGAAGAATTTCCTGGTCGGAAAATTCTAGGAGACATACGAACCCTATAATAATCTAGTTCTGTGAGTACGTTAGCAGTGTTCCAAAAGAAAGCCAAACTTAAAATATTAGTTAAGAATTTAATTTCAAGAAAGCTGCAAATGACAAATGTTCAGACTTTTAAAATATTGTGTTTGCATTTACTCTCACATTTTGGAATATGTTTTTCTGAATAACTTTATAATGGCAGAACAGAGTGGGTGAAAATATTACAAGCCTTTACGTAGCGAAAATTGGGTAAGGAAATCTTGTTTGACTAGAGAAATTTGGAAAAAAATCTAACTTGGCGAGTTTTCCATTTTTACCTAACTAGTGTATAATAACCTAGCTAGCTATTTGTGTATTTATCTAAGCGAACTCATCCAAGCAAATAGCCTTAAGTTCTGCTATGTAAGTTGCCATAGTTTGAACAAAAACGTCCAATCTGTACATGTACTTGACCGTATATAGCTACTCTCGTACAAAAGTGCTCTAGTTACAAGTTGACTTTATTCTATGGATAGATAAAATCATTTGTACAGACGAGTGAAGAGTTGATGGTATTTGATTATCACATTTACTTAAAATTAAATGCATTTAATAGTACCTTTTACTTCCAATAAAATTGATATACTGTCGATTCCTTCTTTAGTTTTTCCATACAAAGTATATTTCCCAGCGTCCGTTCTGTGCAACTGTCTGATTTCTAGCACTACTGACGAGCTTTGAATCTTTATGTGATAATGGCCGTCAGATACGAGAAGCTGGTCGTTTCTTTCCCAGTAGAGGTCTACATCTGAAATGCTTGGGAAAGCGTGCACGGTGATCACGAACCTGACATCTTGACCGGCCTGATAGACCACTGGCTCTGATATATTGATGTCTGTGGTGAAGTTGACATGTACCCTTTGTTGAGAACCTGAAACACCAATAAATGAATTTATATGATAGTTTATATTTTAATATATTGTACCTGCTCATGATTAAGAGGTAAGTGATTTATCTGAAACAAACAATATAAATTTTAAATGTCTTAAGAAAATAAATTATATTCGAAATTAAAATATTATCTTAGTTTTATATTTTTTTAATTTTATTTGCTTAAAGTTTTATATCTGAATTAAGGGATCGAAGTTTATTTAGTTGCCTTAACACACTATTTGATGATTTCGTCTTATGGATTACTATTTCACAATAATACGAGGTAACTCATTATATTTTGCCTTCGTGAAAGTTTCATTTCTTATATTTTTATAACTATTTTATAGAAATTTAAAACGTTACTTACTATACACAAAGATATTGACATCAGCTCGTCCTGTTTTCTGAGCATGGTCCGTAACCGAGCATATATATCGGCCGCTGTCGTTCGTACGGGCATCTTTTACTATAAGGTACGTGATCACTTCCTGATGTTCATAATTTCTCGTTATTTTCCATTGAGAGAAAGGTCTTGTCTCGTTAATTCGAGATCCCGTTTCCTGGAGGGAAAAAGTAAAAAATAAGCTTTCAACACATTTTTGTCAGTTCAAGCAATTAATATATATATATATATATATATATATATATGTTTGCTAACAGTATGTAGATTATTGCAACCGTAGGCGCCATTGCAGCACTCATCAATTGCAACAAACATATATACAATCCCAATTTCATGAAAATATTTATTAAGCACCAGGTGCATAATGTATAAACATTATTAAAAACAGTGAACATTAAAATAACAATATTGAACAATATAAAAAGTCACCCGCAGAACCAAAAGCCATCACTCTTCAGCAGGCGGAATGGCTTTAACCTTCCCCCCCGCTATTAAAATAAAGCTTAATCAGCAGGTTTCGTGTAATCTGGCAAAATCTTGCATTAAATATGAAAATGACTTACTCAAAAGTCACTCAAAAATTATTTCACAAATCATTTAAAGATCAATTCAAATAAATAAGCTTTACTTATATGTTGAAAATTTTTGAATCGTAATAAACCATTTAAAGAATACACTTTTATATTTATGAAATCTTAATTGATTATAGTATAAAATGCAAGCAAATGCCACACCTCCGCCTGAACCCGCTTATTAGCACAAGAGATAAACTTACTACATAAGCACGGCCTTTTAATTTCAGCAGGTGACAAAAACTTTAACTCAAACGAAGACCAATCCACATTTCAATCAACACAGCCTTTTCTTTCCGGTCGTGTCTTCTTTCTGCACGTTATTTCATCCACAGTCATCCTTTCTACCTTGTAGACTTTAAGATAACCGCTTCATGTAACAATACTCCAGAAGGCAGCATTCCTCTCAGCTACGCCTCCAATCCAAAAAGTTGCCATTTATTGAAAAGTAACTTTACATAATATCTTAAAAATTCACTCGGATAATTATTTTTATAAAATAAATTACCCCAAAACTTATAAACCTGTTTATTTACATTGAAATCATTATTGCATATTTTTCTAAATCTAATAAACTGATTTATAACTGTATTAATAAAAACTTTTTTATTCAGGTTGGAGTACCAATGGGGTAAATTTATAGTATAAAAATCAAAACTGTTTCTTTTATCATATAGATCGATATTGATACTATTGTCTGAAATATTAAAAGAAATATCAAGGAAATCTACTTTGTTATCAATATTGTTAGCTTTGTTTAATTTTAAGAAATCAGGATAAATTTTATTGTATTCATTAAAAAAATCAAAATTATAAATCAATATGTCGTCAATGTATCTATAAATATGTAAATGCTTATTATATTTAACTGTATAATTGTATTCATAATAAAATAAAAACAAGTTAGCAGCAGTGCTAGAATAGTTAGTTCCCATTCCGATTCCACATGATTGATTAAATATATTATTCCTGTAAACTACATAATTATTATAAAAACAAAAATGACATAAATTCAAGAAAAATTCCCGATTAATATTTAGCTCCTCATTGATACAAAAAGTGTCAAAAATATCTTTAAGAACATTGTATAATGAATCTATAGGTATGTTATTGAACAAATTCTCAAAATCAAAAACCTGCATGAAATGAGGAGTGAAGTGTTTTTTGTCCAAAACCTCATAACTATTATCGATTGACCAAAAATGGCTGGTGTTTTTAAATTTATATTTAAGAAAACCGTATATCCTTTTTAATAATTTTTGAAGAACTATGTTAAAATCTCTATTGATACTTTTGGTCGTGCTACAAATAAATCTGAATTTCTTTGAATTTTTATGAAATTTTGGAGTCATAAACAAAAAAGGTAATGTGTGATGACTAGACAGATTGAAATTATAAGAGTATAAAGTTTTACATTTCTTTTTAAAAGCAATAAATTTTTTATGAATGGGGTTTAAATTTTCATTAATTTTAGTGTAAAAACTATCATTATGTAATTCATTAATTACTATATCAGTATAAAATTTTTTACATATAACAGCATAATTGTTCGTAGCTTTATCCACTGTGACAAAAACAAATTTATTCTGCAAATCCTCAATATCTTTATAATCATTTTTATTAAGCTTTTGGTATTCATATCTATCATTATTTAAAAATGTAGATAAACTTGATTTAAAATATTTAACTATGTTATCTTTCCAATCAAAAAAAGCTTCCAAAGGTAAACTATTCTTATAACTTTGTTGTTTAATAAAATTATCAATATCCTCATTAAAAATTACCAAAGCCTTTTTCATACTAATTTTTTCATTCAATCTAAATTTGGTTCCAAAGTTCATTAAATATCTTATATTACTATTAGGAATTATGTTTAAATCACCAGTAATTACATGCTTATGAAAATTATCTATCCAGTCATCATAATCTCCACTGTTGCAAAAACAATTTATAACCGAATCCACCTCACTTTCAGCAATTTGTCTATAATTAAATATTTTACCACTGAACGGTCTATTATAATTAAAAGCCACAGTAATAAAGCAATTCTTAATTGGAAAAAGATTATAATTATCATTAAAGACTTTATTGAAATTCAAATTATCAAACGACTTTTGCTGAAATTTTATCTTAAAATATAGTTTATCCTTGTCACTATTTAACTTATTCATTAACTTAAAATTTATTAAGTCAAAAATTAGATCCCTAAATTGTGAGTTTTTAAATTTAAACTTATCCAATGTAAATTTTAATTTCTTCAATGTTTTAATCTTCAATTTAAAAACCTCAGTTTTAACCATTTTAATACTGTAAGTCAATACAAAATTTTCTTCTAAATCTTTTAACCAAGTATCAGGAACAATATTGTTAAAAATATAGCTAAAACGATGTGAACCCCTTTTGCCTCTATTTATCACAATCATATTATTAAATTTAATACATAAATCATATACATTGACTATATTCTTGATATTAATATGATTTAACATAGTGTTAAGTCCATAGGGATAAATAGATTTAAATTTTATCATAAAATCATTCTCACGAGCTAATCTGTCAGCTTTATCTTCAACATGGTCCAGTATTTCAATCTGGATTTTATCAAATGAGTGTAATCTAAAATGTAGAATTTCAAAAGTAAATGATAGTTTTTACACTAAAATTAATGAAAATTTAAACCCCATTCATAAAAAATTTATTGCTTTTAAAAAGAAATGTAAAACTTTATACTCTTATAATTTCAATCTGTCTAGTCATCACACATTACCTTTTTTGTTTATGACTCCAAAATTTCATAAAAATCCAAAGAAATTCAGATTTATTTGTAGCACGACCAAAAGTATCAATAGAGATTTTAACATAGTTCTTCAAAAATTATTAAAAAGGATATACGGTTTTCTTAAATATAAATTTAAAAACACCAGCCATTTTTGGTCAATCGATAATAGTTATGAGGTTTTGGACAAAAAACACTTCACTCCTCATTTCATGCAGGTTTTTGATTTTGAGAATTTGTTCAATAACATACCTATAGATTCATTATACAATGTTCTTAAAGATATTTTTGACACTTTTTGTATCAATGAGGAGCTAAATATTAATCGGGAATTTTTCTTGAATTTATGTCATTTTTGTTTTTATAATAATTATGTAGTTTACAGGAATAATATATTTAATCAATCATGTGGAATCGGAATGGGAACTAACTATTCTAGCACTGCTGCTAACTTGTTTTTATTTTATTATGAATACAATTATACAGTTAAATATAATAAGCATTTACATATTTATAGATACATTGACGACATATTGATTTATAATTTTGATTTTTTTAATGAATACAATAAAATTTATCCTGATTTCTTAAAATTAAACAAAGCTAACAATATTGATAACAAAGTAGATTTCCTTGATATTTCTTTTAATATTTCAGACAATAGTATCAATATCGATCTATATGATAAAAGAAACAGTTTTGATTTTTATACTATAAATTTACCCCATTGGTACTCCAACCTGAATAAAAAAGTTTTTATTAATACAGTTATAAATCAGTTTATTAGATTTAGAAAAATATGCAATAATGATTTCAATGTAAATAAACAGGTTTATAAGTTTTTGGGTAATTTATTTTATAAAAATAATTATCCGAGTGAATTTTTAAGATATTATGTAAAGTTACTTTTCAATAAATGGCAACTTTTTGGATTGGAGGCGTAGCTGAGAGGAATGCTGCCTTCTGGAGTATTGTTACATGAAGCGGTTATCTTAAAGTCTACAAGGTAGAAAGGATGACTGTGGATGAAATAACGTGCAGAAAGAAGACACGACCGGAAAGAAAAGGCTGTGTTGATTGAAATGTGGATTGGTCTTCGTTTGAGTTAAAGTTTTTGTCACCTGCTGAAATTAAAAGGCCGTGCTTATGTAGTAAGTTTATCTCTTGTGCTAATAAGCGGGTTCAGGCGGAGGTGTGGCATTTGCTTGCATTTTATACTATAATCAATTAAGATTTCATAAATATAAAAGTGTATTCTTTAAATGGTTTATTACGATTCAAAAATTTTCAACATATAAGTAAAGCTTATTTATTTGAATTGATCTTTAAATGATTTGTGAAATAATTTTTGAGTGACTTTTGAGTAAGTCATTTTCATATTTAATGCAAGATTTTGCCAGATTACACGAAACCTGCTGATTAAGCTTTATTTTAATAGCGGGGGGGAAGGTTAAAGCCATTCCGCCTGCTGAAGAGTGATGGCTTTTGGTTCTGCGGGTGACTTTTTATATTGTTCAATATTGTTATTTTAATGTTCACTGTTTTTAATAATGTTTATACATTATGCACCTGGTGCTTAATAAATATTTTCATGAAATTGGGATTGTATATATATATATATATATATATATATATTAATCCATATAAAGTTATTGTAAATGATGGACCCATTTTCAAAATATTGTATTTATTAAAGTACAAGCTCAAAACGAGCAATCTTTATACCAATGAAAAGAGGAAGTTTCAAAGTTTTTTTAAGACATTATAAATGTTCAATGTGCCTACTATTTGCTGTACGGAAAATATCTACGCGATAGCCAAACTCGTCCCACACACGATAAAGTGTATCTGCTGTTACTGAGTACACGGCAGCAGGGAAAAGGTTCCGCAGATCGTTCAGAGTTGTTGGTAGCGGCGGGATGTATACAGCTTCCTTAACATAACCCCAGAAGAAGTAGAGTTAGACCAGGAGATCTCGGTGGCTAAAAGTGTAGAGCCAGGTCTTCATTTCCCCTGCGACCTATCCAGCGCTGAGGAAGGGATTCATTCAAAAAGCCTCTACATCGAGGTGCCAATGTGGCGGAGCTCCATCCTGTTGGAAAATAAAGTCCTGTGAATCTTCCCTAAGTTGAGGGAACAGTCATTGTTTCAACATATCCAGGTACGTAATTCCAGTTACAGTGCTTTTCGCGAACAAAAATGTTCATAGACCTTTGTACAGGATAAGGCACATAACACGTTTATCTTCGGTGAGTCTCTTTCGTGTTGCGATGTTGCATGTGGATTTTGCATACCCCGTATGCGAACATTGTGCGTGTCAACTTTTCCACTAAGGTGGAATGTCGCTTCATCGCTAAAAATTATACGCTGTAGAAACGCGTCATCCTCCATCATTTCTAACACATAACCACAAAATTCGAGACGGTTCTCTTTGTCATTAGGCTGTAAAACCCGCACAAGTTCAGTAGAGTTGTACAGCAAACGCCGTCTCAGAACTTTCCACACAATTGGTTGGGGTATTCCAAATTCTCTACTAGCTCTCTTGGTACACTTACCTGAACTTCGAACAAAACTTTCCTCAATCCGTCTGATATCATCCTCTGGCACACGCGGTATGCATGTGCTTTTTCCTTTACAGACACTTCCAGTCTGTCGAAATTGCTCGTACCATCGCCTAATGCTTTTTCTAGTTGGTTGTTTAATACCGAATTTGGTACGAAATGCACTGCAATTTGTAACTCACTTCTTGCAAACTCAAGAACGCTGAAAGCCTTCTCCTTTACACTAGCCATCTCACTCACAACTGATAGTGATACGAAATCGCGGCCTAGAGAAACTGGACATTACTAGCCCAGTTTCTCTATCGCAGCCTATTGCCGTGCGACTTCTACCCGCCGCCGCGCCGCTTCTGGAACCATCAACGCTATGAAAGTCGCGCACTCAGTAATAGCAGATTACTCATCTCGTATGTGGAACGAATTCGACTATCACGTAGATCTTTGTCATGCAGCAGACGGTGGATACATTGAACATTTATAATGTCTTAAAAAAAGTGTGAAACTTCCTCTTTTCATTGGTATAAAGATTATTCAATTTGGATTTGTATTTTAATAAATACATTTTTTTTTTTAAATGGGTCCATGATTTACAATAACTCTATACAAGATTCGTATACTTCAAATATTTTCAAAGACCTTTTATCAAAATTTTGTAAAGTAACACTTGCCTTATTTAATTTTTAAAAATGTGTCTTTAGATGTAGCGACTGGCACTTTCTGGAGCTAAAACACCTAAAATTTCACATTACCCTTGATGCGTACAAACCCTGGTATATTTTGAAGTTTAGATTCTGTGATCCAAATTTTGATTTTTCTACGTGGGGAAATCCGAAAACATTGAAAGACAGTCAGTTTTTTCAAGCCGAAAATGATCGAACCTGTTCGTCCAAGAGCTGATCGCACTAAACCCTAAATCATCGAGCACAAGAAAAATTCCTTTATTTTATAGAAGAGTAAGAATAGGAAAATCTTATGATCCATGTCTGCCGGAAGCGAAGTGGTGTATAAGCCAAAAATTGATACCATTAGTGGCTAACTCGTAAGTTTAACATGGTGTTTGCCGTACAATCAAAAGTATGAAAACATGGAAAACTGGGTGCAGGAAAACACAGTACTAATCCTATGAGTCAACCGGTAGTGGTATCAATTTTTGACTTATGCACCATTTCGCTTCCGACAGACATGGATCATTAGATTCTTCTATTACTACTCTTCTATAAAACAGCGGAATTTTCCTTGTGCCCGATGACATAAGGATTTGTGCGGTCGGCTCTTTTACTATGTAAATTTAAGTTCACGCCTAGCATTTGTGGCCAGTGGTTTGTATGATGGCCTTAGAAAAGTTAAGCTAACCGGAGCTAATTTAATACTACTAAACATAAATAATAAATACTAAACATAAATTTTGTAAGTATGAAATGTAGTAACGTATCTACTTGCGGATGGTGTCATTCCATTCAGAATTTAAAAATACATAATAAATGATACCCCACTTAAGATACTTAAAAAAATTTTAATTTTCTTCCTGACAAGGAAGATCTCCATTCTGGGCATACTCAGAATTTTTTGAAAAAAAAAATACAGATTAGAATTTAGCGGCGGAATTACAGAAGAAACTCAGTAAAAAAAAAAAAAATACTTTCGAATAGTTGGCGCGAAAAGACGAAAGCGTCATGCGATTTGGCGAGCAGCACCTTTCCTCGCCAAAAGCAAACAATTTTAATGCACCTGAAAATTTCTCGTCAATTAAATTTTAGAATACGGGTAAATAGTATTTAATGGATTTAAATTTGAACAATGAGAGAGTTTGACATATAGATGTATTTTGTATTATATATTTATGTTGCTTTTGCTGCAGTTATTTAATTTTATCACTTTAAAAATAATTTCTTATGTAAAAAGTACTTTTACATGGAAAAGTATTTTTTTCATACATTTAAGTGTATGGCAAAATAAAGGCCAGATCAAGAATGCTGCAGTAATGCATTTCAATATCGGAGAAGTTTTTGTTTCCATAGCAACAAAAGTGAATCGACAGAGCTCAATTAGAAGGAGTTAATTTTGAGATTGAAACAATTTTAATTAATTTAAATTTTGTTTTAATTCATAAAATTTCACCGTTAATTTTCATTCTAAAAACATTATGACAAAAATATAGTTAAAACAAACTAAAGCTGACAAAACTAATGTTATATAAATAAAATTCTTTTAAACAAGTTCATAATGAAACATTTTTGCCTTAAAAAGAGTTTGACATAAAAAAGTATTATTTGAAGTTTTTTTTTTTTTTTTTTTTTTTTTTTTTTTTTTTTTTTTTTTGTCGCCAACCGATGATAAATCGCCAAATAAAAGAGATGTTCGTTATTTTTTTACGAACGCTCTATCGAGGTTCCGCCAAAAAAAAATTTTACAAACATATATATCCACATGAGAAGAACATTCTGTGATTTTTTCAGAATTTTCTGAGTATGCCCGTATGGAGACCTTCCTTGTGAGTTAAATGAATTATAGCAAGAATGAGCATCTAGAATATAATTTAATATTAACCTTCGGTTATGAACATAATTTTACACCTGCATTCTTTTATGCCTACATAATTTTATACCTGCAATTTTATATCTGCATAATATCATATCAAATTTTCGGATTTAAATGGACCGAGAGGTGGCAGCACAGACAATCATCTCATCGAGTTGGAGGCTTAAATTCCATCCGCCAACTCATACATTGGTGGACAACACCCCGATTTTAGCGATTGACTCTTAAGGTTTACCATTGTGTTTTACTGCTCTCTGTCCTGCATATTTTCAGACATTTGAGTGCAGAAAAATACTACGGTAAACCTACGAGTCACCCGCTGTAATAGGGTTTTCGAGTGTTTTCCTGCAAGATATGACTTGGTAGACCGATTACATTTCAATATGCGAATAAAATTTTAACTAATTCTGGAATTTCAGCTGTGAATTCGATGAGGTATTTGTCTGTGTTGCTGACTCCCGGTCTAATAGCAGGTATAAAAATGTGTGCATGATCGGGGGAAATTAATATCACGATCATTATCAATTAATTATAATTATTAATAATTATTAATTTCTATTCCAGGATTATTAATAATTATTAATTTCTACTTGCTATAATTTATTTAATTCAGGATGAGGGAAACTCTAAAATCTTTAAGTAGGCTCAGAGGAATATCGTGTATTATGTATTTTTAAATTGTGAATCAAATGACACCAAATGGGTGCGATCATTCGTTACTATAATTCATATTTGCAAAATTTAGTTTACTCTTTAAAGCCATATTCATATGGAATAAATCTTCAGATTTTTTGTTATTTTTTAAAAAATAAAAGTACATGAAGAGGTGTTAGATTTAATCGTTTTTTTTTTTTTTTTTTTTTTTTTTTTTTTTTTTTTTTTTACTATACATATGTGTATATTAAATATAATAAAATGTATCTTATCCATACGCAGTCGTGTGTAATACACATTTGAGAATCTAAAAAAAAGAAAAATAAACATTGAGCAAAAATATAAATATTTAAAAAAGGAGTAGAGATTTTTTAAAATCATTTTTTAAATTTTAATTAAACAAAGTAGAACCCGTCGAATTTCGACGGAAGAAAATGTTTGAGTAGGAACTGTTTCATTGATTTATCATAAGCCTACAAAATCAGTTATAGTGAAAAATGCACCTTATATCGGCAAGTCTAAATCTTAAACAATTGACATTAACCTAAAATTAACAAAATATTTTTATATAAAACAGAAATTGTTAATATTAAACTTTAATCGTATTAATCGCAGCAAAATATAATAACGATCAGTTATTATGATACAGTTATTAATGAGGGTTCGTCTAGTTGGTATCCACAAAAGAAAAACAGCAAAATTTATTGCACTTAGACTCAATCATAATTTTTCCCCATCTGAATACTCGACATTATTTTCCTCATCTCAAAAATTATATATGCAGCTCTGATATCCATCTTTTAAAAAAATAAGTATTATAATTTGATCATTTAAAAATCATCTTAATTTAAAATTTGAAGTGTTGATGTTATTAGCTGGAAATAGATACTAAACTCTTTATATTATTTTAAGGGTAAATAAAAATTTCTGAAATAATCTGCATGCAATAAATACGATAAATAATATTCTTGTGGCGTCACATAAGGTAAAATAGCGATTTTTAAAGTCTCGTACTGGAGTGCTTGTCTAACTCGGCGAAATTAATTCATCCAGTCGAGAATCATCAATTTCTGTAAAATAATCGCTATTTCTTGGACGACAATTTTAACACAACATGTACTTTAATTTCAAAAATTTTCTCTTTTCATGAGAAAGTGGCAACAAAAAGATACAGTAATCTCAGGCTTTTTTCACTTTTAATAGAAATGATGCATTTTTGTTGCCACAATTACAAAAGCAGTATTAAAAACTACAAAAATATTAATATCTCAAAAATAAATTAAGATACAGCTTTCAAACAAATTGCATTTAAAAGTGCATTTTTTTTTCTATATACGACGGTGTAAAAATTTAAGATGGGAGATGTTTAAAAGTTTAAAATTTTGCAGTAACAAAAATTGTAAAACTGAAATTTCATTTAAATTTTGAAAGTGTTGCCATTCGCAAAATGATGTATGCGTTACGCACAGATACGTTTGGCCTTTATAATATAGATATACAGCAAAATATTTTTGCCTTTTTTTTAACATTGAAATGCAACAATTCACACCCGTTGAACCATATTTTAAAAAAATAAACAAAGCTATTGAAAAGGTAAACTGTCCTTATAATTACTATAATTATGCTTTATGATACTCACATTTTTATTCGGGTAGATCCACTCGACGAACAGTCTCGTCCCCGGATCCACGTTGACGGTGCATTTCAGAGTGAAATTGCCATTCACGACTGGATGCTGGGCTTCACTTGTATCAATGAATGGCTGAGGGTCATGATATGTATCCGCTAACGCAGCAGAGGAAAGAAAATTAACAGATATTTTAAATATCAAGTTAACATTTAATAACTAGTACAATGCTACATATTTTTTTCTTTAAACATATAAATATTTTCGTCAGCGAAATGTGTTATGAATAGTTTTATAAAATGCATTATGGTAATAAATGTACTGTCGGCTCTCATTAATTCGAAATCGGATAAATTAAGGCCCCGCTTAATTCGAACTATACATGAAGTCCCGAAATTTTCAATTGCACAATGACGATGAAATTTTTCATTTATTCGAACTCATTTTCTCTTGAATTCGTTTAATTCAAAATAATACTAATTCCGATTTTTTATTTATTTTTTTTTTTACTTTCTCACGGACTTCAGATCCTTGAAAGAACTTTCTTTCTTTCATTTTTGTCAGAAATGTTCTGAACTATTATACATACAAGGTGTCCACTCTCAAAGGAGGCCAATGGCTAATTTCTAAACCGTTAGTCATAGACATATAGTTCCAATTGCAAAAATGCTTTCAAAAAGGTAAAGAATTGTTTTTCAAATAAATTAGGTCAAAACTTTCTTTTATTAAAAAATTACGAAAATTAAATTTTTATACTGTCCCCCGGTCCTATAAGTGATATTTAGTAAATTTTTACCACTGCTCTAACAAGTAATGCAAAAAAAGTCCCATTCCGCTGCGATTAAAACTAACCCAGTAATAGCTGTTTAAAGTTGAAGCATCTTTTTTACTGCAAATTAGGGGTCAGTCATAAATTTACTGGAAATAAAAATAAACACAAGATGTAAAATTTAATATTAAACATTGAGAGTAAAATAATTTTTACAATATTATTTTTAAATTTATGTTGTTGATTACATATTAAAGTAAAATTTGTACTAAAAATTTAAGTAAAAAAATAGCAGAAAGTTTGTTAATTTAAATTATGAAAAGCAACAGTCACAATTCGTTACAAAATGACTTATTTTTAAAATTCTATTAGATTACTTAACCTAACAGCATTTCGTGTAGTCCTATAAAATAAATAGCACGCATCTAAAATTGTATTAATATTACATTGTCATTGGCAAATTGAACCTCGATCGGATATTTGGAAGTAAGCTAAAATTTAAATAGAAATTTTGTTCTAGGGAAATATATATACGAACAATTTAAGCAAAATAAAAGCTTATCAAAATAACATTCTTTTTAAAAAGAAAATCGCGATTTACCAACATTTTATTTTCTCGAGAATTTTAAGAGAAGGGAATTTTAAAACTCACGTCTTCAACTATTTTAACCAATCTAGAAGTTAATTAATAAATATTAACACGACCGTAAAACTCATACGGTGGTGGCACCTTCATATTGCTTTAAAAATATTTCTTTATCTCATTTAAAACATTTTTGTAATTTGAACTACACATCTGTGACACATGTTTTAGGAATTAGCTATTGGACAGCGTTGGAAATGGACGCCCTTTATAACAATTTAAGCACTTAGTATACGATCCCTGAAAACTTAGTCAAAGTCATTCATTTTCAGCAACAGAAAATTGGTTTAAGTCATGAAATTTAAAGTTTCATAACTCGGTCAATTTTAATGTTAGATGAATGGAACCTTTTTTGTTTTGGTTGATAGGGTAATGAAAAATTTTTACTAAATATAACTAATAGTACCGGGGGACCGTATAAAAAGTTAATTTTCGTAATTTTTTAATAAAATTTCTTTTTGAACTAAATCGCTTGAAAAACAATTCTTTACCTTTTTTAAAGCATTTTTGCAATTGGAACTATATGTTTATGACTAACGGTTTAGAAATTAGCCATTGGAAACCGTTGAGAGTGGACACCCTGTATAATCCCATGGATTTCACATCCGCTTTCTTAGTCCATCAATGACACCTCCACCACTTTTTACATTGAGCTTGTTCCTAATCTAGTTTATGTTATTTATATCTTTCAATTTAATATTAAGTCATATTCCAATGATAACAGTCGAAATAAATTTGAAAATACTATAACATGAATTCCTTTGTAATAGTATTCAATTAAACACGTTTTTCTCTCATACTTTCCATATTTCGAACACTGGATAGTTCGAGCATTTCTTGCAGTCCCGGGTCCCGACAAGTTCGAATTAACGAGAGCCGATTGTGTATTGTAATGATATATTAATCTCTTTATAAAGAAATTAATATTCCATCACTAAAAATGTTAAATGTCAAGGATAATCTGTATAATATAGATGCAAGAAGAATTTATTCCGATATTTTAAAGTGAAAGAACTAAAAATTATCACTCAGTTTTAGAAAAAGAGAAGCATGTAATGTCTGTGTCTATCATTTAATTCGAAAGAGTTAAAACTGCTTCTAAATTATTTTCAAATGATCTTTGTAACGCTACAGTAAATGTTCAATAAAGATTAAAAGCTACAACTCGTGTATTTAAATAGACTTTTCAACATTGTAGTCATTAAAAATAGCAGTACATGTCTTTCTCAAAATGAATTATGGTGACATTGAACTAAAAAAAAGC
Organism: Maratus speculifer; assembly: GCA_964019185.1. NCBI lineage: Eukaryota > Metazoa > Arthropoda > Arachnida > Araneae > Salticidae > Maratus > Maratus speculifer. The sequence goes on along the minus strand of OZ025290.1, from coordinate 341,386,692 downwards.
CTTTTATAGTTACTTTTAATTATATAATTACAGTCAGCAATTGGACCTCAGAAGGTCGAAACTGGACCGCCGAAAAAGATATCGCAAATGAAGAATTTATTCATTTTCCAATAATTCTTGCATATAAAAAGAAGGATTCCGAAATAAACACAGCAATGTTTTATGACAGATCTGATGTTTCTGAGTTTTATGACAGATCTTGTGACGAATTTGAAACAAAACTCCAAGACTTTGCAAATATAGGTAAGTTGTCTAAATTCTTTAAATCGCGTTATAAAGTTGCTATATTTGCTGAATAAACTAGTGCGGCTACAAAGTTGCTCAGTCTAGAAAAATCTTTTTTCAAATGGTGATATTTGATTTGAAAGAAGATATTTCTATGAAAATGTACACATCCCCTGAAGAATTTCGGGATAAACATGTCTCATAAGTATATGAAAATTTCAAATGAAGAATTCATTCATTTTTCAACAATTATTGAATATAAACAGAAGGATTCCGAAATAAACACTGTAGTGTTTCTGAGTTATATGTCAGATCTTTCAACGGAATTTAAAGCAAGATTCCAAGACTTTGCAGAGACTATAGTTGGGGAACGAAGACGTTGAGAGTACAGTTTATACTGTGAATGTTATGCTTCCGCGACAAGAAAAAGTGCGTTGACTATTTCAATAAAATCTCCCTCGGTATCTCTTTTTTCTTCAAAATTTTAATGTGAAAACAATTCATTGACTAAATGCAACTGATTTAAGTTAAAATTTGTCACTATTACTACTTGTACATATAAAATTTATATAAAAATGTATTTATTCGCTTTGGCGAAATTTTGGCGCTAATAAACATGTGTTGTACAAAAATTGCAAACCTTTTTCAGATAACGACACCCCGCGTGCATAATTTTTTTTCCCAACTAGGTTTTGCCATCCAAACTGTGTCTCGCAATCTGATTGGCCAGAGCTTTCGGCATGAATTTGACGCTTCTTGGCGGGAATCGTGCTTGGCGAAAAACACTTCTTTGTTTTAATTTTCTATTTCTTATAGTGTAAGATTTTTTTTTCCACAAATTCTATGTCTTATGAAATTAAAGAAGAATGACCCTAATCAAAGCCAATTTCCTAAAATTTTCCGATTTTTTTTTCTTTCTTTTTTTTTTCAATAATTTTTTAGAATGAATCTCGGTAAGTTATGTTTATTTTTACTTTGTTGTATCTTTAATAGAAGAAAGTATTGTGATCGAGATTTTATTCGAATTCCAGTTTTTCACCGATTTGCACGTTTTAGAGATCCAAAAAACATGTTTTTAGAAAATCTCTGTCGATCCGTGTGTGTGTGTGTCAAGTGGCGTATTCAGGGGGTGGGCTGATGGGACTGCAGCCCCTTCCAAAACTTGAAAAAAAAAACCATGAAATATAATTACAAAAGTTTATAAAGATGTAATGATATCTGCGAAGATAGACTTTTTAAGGAGCAGAATAACTTTTCGTTTCAGGCAGGTTTTTATTAAAAAAGTATTTCGCAAAGATCACAAGAAAACTGTTTCAGCCAAATTTCCGTTATACACAGGCTATCTTTACAGGTCATAAAAACTTTACTAATTAAGACTAAAGCTTTTTTAAAACAAAATATTTGCAGTCCCATGCAATTCAATCTTAGCAGGATCGGTATAATTTACCTCTTATGAAAAAATCTGTTTAAAGCGGAAAAATTATCTTTCATATGATTCCCTCTTAGAAACTTTTACTATAACTCAGCAACCTCCGAAATGAGAAGTCTAGATACGCCACTGTGTGTGTCCGTATGTCAGTGTGTTTCCATTGCACCATCGAAAAGTGTATGAAAATACGCATAGTATTGAACCACAATTTTTGTGTATGATAATTTTTGGGTATGGCATACAGGTCAACCCAGAATTTGAAAAAAAAAATCTACCCGAAGAAGGGCGCTGTAAAAATGATTTCCATGCTATTTTCATTATTGTACCATCGAAAAGTATTTGAAGTTATGTACAGAATTGAACTAAATATTTTGTGTACGTTTTTGGCTATGGCCAGCAGATCTATGAATTTGGAAATATTCCAATTGAAAGGATCACTGTGATAATGCTTTTTGTATAATTTTCTCTGTTTTTCGTATTTCTATTGTTCATCGGCTCGTACTGAGACAATTGTTCTTATTAATAAACTATGTAATCGAATGGTGTTTTCAATTTTTTGGTAAAAGCAGAAGATATTTTAGAAAATACTGTCAAAGTTGATGTTAGAAAAAATAAAATAAGATATCGAAGCTTATTTTTGAAATATTTCTTTCACAATCGCAATAATTGTAAATGTTATATAACAGTGCATAAAGATATTATAATATAAATATTATAACATGCAATTTAAAAACAATCTGAGAATTGCGAGTTTTACTCGCATAGAAGAGATTCCGTACTACAAAGCATAACGGTGTACAAAGTTTAAACATGGTATTTTACGAAGCGCGCTTCGAAAGCAGGTAGAAAAGTTACAATACCGCATTGGTCCGTGGCGATGTTTTCTAGATAGGTTATTTTTCTTTAAATAACATCATTATCAATTTTATTAACATCAATTTTATTTCCTTCTCTCCAACCAAATAATCCTTAGAGCATACAGAGATTCATAATTATAAGAATTATTAAAAAATCATTAAGAAAGGTAAAATTTACAATTTATTTAAATAATTATAAATTCAATTAAATAAATTTATAATTAAACAAAATTATAAATTTATAGAAAATTTAAAATAAAAAAACATAATATAAATTTAAGGAATATGTTAAATTGAAAAAATTACAAATTTATTATTTATACATTATTAATTATTTACTTATAATAATTTAATCCTGTTTAAAATTATGCTAATTTTTATTACTTTACTTAATTATTTTAATGTTTTAGTATATTCCAAGCATTCATTATAATTTTGATTAAAATTTTTTGGATTTTTTTTTTTCTTAAACTTTTTATAATATTGCTAATTTGTGGTTACATTAAATAATCTTATATAAATCTCCTATCTTCAGAAATTTTCACTTTGTCATCTTTTAATCTACATAACCTTCAATTCTTTAAAAAGTAGCAGAATGCTGTCGAAACGCAGATGATCCCCCCCCCCCCTGCTTTTTCATAAGTTAATGGAAATAATTTTCTTTCTGTAAAAATAATTTTTCCATTCATTCCTATTTTAAACAAAAACTCTATTGAAATTTAAAAAAAATATTCCCTTTCTCCGCCCATCCTATCTAAATTCTCTACTCTTGGGATTTTCGCCAAGCACAATACCTTCCCGCCAACAAAAGTCTCTTTGACGCAGCCATCTCTGACCAATTATATTACAAGATGGCAAAACCCGGTTGGGAAAAAAAAATACGCACCCCGCGTCTCTTCCAATTTCCGGTCAGTTAAGAGATAATTACTTGAAGAATGGAGATTTTAATCTGCAATATATTGTTTTTATTTTTGAAACTTTCTAAAATACAGAAACAATATTTGTAGATTTGAACTTATCGGAAAAATTTACCTTAAATGCATACCAAATATGACAATAAAATATTAAACCAAAATAAAATAAATAAAAAGGTTTCTATTTAAGTGCTGAGTTTAAGGATCGAGTGAAACAGGTTTTTAAGGCTGAAACTGAATCCAAATTTCAATGATCTTTCTATTTTCGGCCGAAAACAAAAACGAATGTAAAAAAACTATAAAGTAAGACATACATAAATATGCATGATTATTAATTAATTATACGTATTTATTAAATATGCATAGTTATTAATTAATTATATAGATATTTAAATATACATAATTACTATTAATTAAACGCATTTATTTAGTTAGTATAATTATTAATTAACTATACATATAGTTTAACTATACATAATTATTAATTAATTATACATATTTATTAAATATACACAATTATTAATTAATTATGTGTGTGACTCAAGTTGACTCGCTATGACTTAAACCCAACACTTTTTATTTTCATAATATAATACGTAATTAATTCAACCATAACACAGAAATATTTTCTATTATACGAATTTCATTAAATTTATAATTCCCACTCACATCTTGAGTCAATGATGACTGATAAATTGTAAACAAAGAAGTTCATAGCAATAAATAGTTTCATTTGAGCCGATGCAGCTCAAATCAATGAGTAATGTTGAAAATTTTTGAAGAAACGAGATTTTTTAAATAAAAATAGTTTCGATCAGGCTGAAATGTCAGCAGCATTTTTGCAGAAAACAAAGTTTCGGCGAAACTCAGGTTTTCGGCCGAAAACGAAAGTGAATTATCGGCCAATTACTACAAGGGTTGCAAATAAAAAGTTGAGGAAAGTTATTCTGCTCAAACACGAATCTTTCTAACGTCAAAACGGAGTCATTTTTCACAAAAACTTAGGCATATGCAGCGTAATGAGGGGGGGGGGGGGGTCTAAATAATTGAAAAAAGAAAAACTTGTTAAAAAGATTACTGTTTTACTATCCTTTTAATGCCAGTAGAAATTCACGTTTTAATATTTATTTTATTTTATTTATTTATTTTTCATTATTATTATTATTATTAGTTTTTTGTACTTTAAATTTTGAAGTTGCTTTTTTTATTGGCATGTTTAAAAAAAAATTCCTGCGCGGATGTTTTGATTAATTATAAAATAAATAGTTTATCTTATGTCCTCTTTATAGTCTCCTTTTTGTAAATAAATAATAAAAAAAAGTGATCAAGTCTGCAAACCACAATCATACCCGTTCTAAAATCTTTTTATTTTAATAGTATGTTTTCTCATCGCAATTAAAAAAAAATATGAATAATTTTACATAAAATACAAATGGGAATTCGTGTGTTTCTTCGAAATTGCACATTGAGCAATGTTAGATACCTGGTACACATTACATACATATAGCTTTAAACCTGATTATTAACAACACATTTATCGAAGAAAGAATTGCGATTCGTTTACAAAATAATTAAAAAAATATATTTGATGTTAAACTGGAACAATGTTTATTTTTAACTTTCGAAATATTTTAATTCTAAATATTATTTTTTAAGATGAAAAGTTCTTGGAAAATATGTATGTTATTCTAATTTAAATAATGTGCTTTGATAATAAAGTGTCAATAACCAATTATATTTAATCTTTCAATGAAATGACAAGAAAAAAATCTTTGAAATAAGATTTTTGCAAGCACAATTCAAAATTAATATTATGTTGCCAAAATGAGTGCTATAACGCCAGATAGTGCAACCATGTTAGGTCACGGTTAAGCCAAGCCGCCAAGCCAACGGAGTAAAAAGTCTGTATAGGCTTTTACATACTCCCAACTTCAACGTTCCCCAACTATAGTAAGTTGTCTTAAACCTTCAGATCGCCTTATAAAAGTGCTACAGTTGCAGAATGAACTGATCTGACTGTGAATTTGTTCAGTCTTAAAAAACCTTCATTTTTAATTGTAATATTTGACTTGAAAGAAGATATTCTATGAAAATGAATAAAACTGCATCCCCTGAAGAATTTCGGGGTAAACATGTTTCATAAATGTATGAAAATTGGAATGAAGAATTTATTCATTTTCCAACAATTTTAAATGTAAAAAGAATTCCGAGATAAACACTGACAGTGTTTCTATTTTTTATGTCAAATCTTATGAAGGAATTTGAAGCAAGATTCCAAGACTTTGCAGAGACTAATAAGTTGTCTCAAACCTTCAGATCGCCTTATAAAAGTGCTACAGCTGCAGAATAGACTGATGTGGCTGCGAAATTGCCCAGTTTTGAAAAACCTTTACATCAAATGGTGATATTTGACTTGAAGCAAGATATTTCTATGAAAATGTATGAAACTGCATCTCCTGAAGAATTTCGAGATAATAACTCATAAATGTATGAAAATTGCAAAAGACTAGTTATTAACCTGACTATTATGTCTGGCTCCACATGTGAAAGAACTTTATCCAAACGAATTTTTTTAAGAACAAATATCGTTCGAGATTAACAAACTTCCACCTTGAAGATATTCTTTGCACTAGCTGTTCACCACGTGAACCAAACTATTAAAAACTGGCTCGAGACCGCCAGTGTATTTTTTTCAACGAATACTTGCCTTTTCTATTTTATTATGTGTACATTAAAAATTTCAGAACGAATACTTGATTTTATTATTTTATATTATAAATATGTGTATGTAAAAATAACAATTTAAAAATAATAAGCACTTATATTACTTAATATGCTTTTTTCCCTTGATAAAATTTTTCAAAATTATTCAGACCCCACTTAAATTTACTTGCCGAGACTCAATGCACGACGGAAATAAGTCAACAAACAATAGTTTGGTGATGACAGAATAAAAATAGTCTCCACCAATTAAATTTTATTCCCTATTACTCTCATTTTCCTTGTCAATCTCATATCGAGGAAACTTAATTCGTAAAGATTGGATTTGAAGGTTTGTGCGTAGTTGATTATACCCACTCATTGCGAGTGCTGTTAATGAATATTCGTGTAAATAACACTAACTTAGCGGTAATGGCAGTCCTCATATTCTAGTTTTTTTCAAAAGTCCACTCTAAGCCATCTCTATATGAGAGTAGAGACATGAGTATATAGAAATGTTTAAACGTTTAGACATTTTTGTCCAAATTCTGGAAAACTTAGACTTCGCCATATTCACCTGGATGAGTTCAACTCAAGTTAAGAAGCATTATTTTATGGCGATACCCTTTTTGTCCAGAATCATCTTAAGCGGGGATGTAGTGGAGGGTATACACCATATACCCTTCTTTCTAAAAAAAGCTGTACTGTGCTGTAAGATATACTCTTAACCTTGAGCGTATACCCTCTGCTTTGAGCATATACCCTCTGTTTTTTTATGACTATACCACTGATCCTAACCAATCAAATTTTATAACCGGCACGTTGATCTCTCATATGGAGGCATCTTTGTCTTCTTCATCAGTCAAATTTGGCTTAGATACTAATGTAGGGTGTTTATAAAGTCCCGGACCCATTTTGATGTTTAATAACTCACAAATAATGAAGATATAAACAAACTTATGGCATTTATTGATGGAATACTCATATATTTTCCTTTTCAGGTTTGAATACCTTTACTTTTGTAAATATCGTCAGCGCGTGTGGTTAATTTCAGATAATTTCATTTTCCAGTCTAAATATCTGTACTTTTATAAATATCGTCTGCTTATTAATTGCATTTTTCTCTCTTTTGTTTTTGGCAACTATTGCAATGTTATGTTTACTTTTGATGTGTTTGTTCTATGTTACTTTTGTATGTGATGTTTTATTCGAGCGGATATTAAGAAGAATGCATACACCACAAGAGAAAGCACGGATTTTATGGTGGTTCATAGAAACAAAATCGATAGTGCAAGCACAGAGAAATTGCAGAAGAATTTACCAAAAAGGTCTTCCATCCTTTTTGTAACAAGATGGTGCACCACTTCATTGGGGTACCATCATTCGTACTTCTTTGAATGACTATGTTTCAGGAAGATGGATTGGGCAAGATGGTCCAATTCTTTGGCCACCGGATCACCTGATATAACGCTGCTGGACTTTTTCCTTTGGGGATTTGTAAAGGACAATGTTTACAAGAGGAGAGTGTCGAACATTGATGATTGAAAGCCAGAATTATAACTGCACTAGCCTCTGTGGATGCCGACTTGCTTGCCACTACCTGGCGTGAAATTGACTATCGACTTGATATTATCCGTGCAACGAAGGGGACACGTGGACGTTCATTGACAAGGGTCATGAAACTTTTTGAGTCTATCTAACCATTTATGTTATTCATTTTAATCTATCTTTATTATTTTATGAGTTATTAAACATCAAAATGGGTCCGAAACTTTATAAACACCCTGTATATTTCAACTTTTTCTCAGTAGAACAAACAGGTAAAGAAATAAAAAATTCTAAATACTAAGAATAGAAATAAAAGAATGAAAACAATAAAAAATTTTACTTACGGAGAAACATCAAGGTAACGTTAATTTCTTCATACACATTCGCCAGATAGGCCCTGCACTGGAAACCTCCGCTAAAATAAAACGTCGGATAATACAATATGAAACCATGTTTTGGGTCGAAAGTGACGTCATTTCCGATGTTAACCATGCCAATTTCGTCTTCGTTGTCGGTCTTCCACAATGTCACATTGACTTTGGTGCCGGTTGGTAAGCATGGTATAACACTTCTTTTGTGCTGCTGCACAGGGACGAGCATGTATCCTGCCATTACAGATTTATCCATAAAGAGGTGTAAGGGATCTGAAAGAATCCAGTGGTCAAAGTAGGATCTGATCTCAAAATTTTCTTCAAAAATAAATAAATAAATAAACAAGATTTTAAATGTAATACTAGACATAATATTTTTGTTCGAATGCTAATGCACCTATTACCCACATTCTCGCCAATTGACTTCTGTAAAAAAAAAAAAAAAAAAAAAAAAAAAAAAAAATCACAAGTTGAATGTAGATTCTGCCATTGCAGAATTCAGTTTCGCCTCCGATTAGAAAAAAAAATCGATAAGAGGTTTTTTTTAGAAGGGCGACCCCGTTTAGATTGCAATGAACTAACTTCATTTTTCTTATGTTTATCAATATAATAGCAAACAGAACGGCGTGAAATACCCAATTGAATAGCAATTTCTCTCTGAGACATTGGAATTGCGGAATAATAAAGAGATACAATTTGACGTGCTACTTCTTCATTGACTAGATTCATCAAAAAACAGATTTTTTCTTTAGTTTAAACGCTTTTTCATAGACTCTGAGTAAAAAGAAATGCAATTTAACAATAAAACGAGTGGAATCCCGCCGAATTCGACGAATGAAATGTTTAAAAGGCCCGATCGATTTGGTTTAAAAAAAAAGCAAAAGTAATTACATTATTGAATCAATATATAATAATTATATTTACAAACTAAATGTCAAGTTTGCCAGTTACAATTTTGCATGCCAATATTCGCACATCTTTAGATAAAACTGTAATATGAATGCCGGCGAAATCCAGAAATTTTATTTTATATGCACTCACAGAAAAATAGTTTTATTAAAAAAATAATAATAATAATAATTTCATTTTTACTGTGACATTATTTTTACTAATTGAAGTCATCTGAAAGTAAAACCTCAATCTCAGTGTCCATAATGAAAAGAAATATTAAAATGTAATATCGGATACTACCAGGTTAACCCGTCGACCAAAAAATTATCGCCAAACTATAAGATTAAGTGCCAATAATGGATGATCGTGAATGTCACATTCAATGTCATTAAATATGATTCATGTGTTTAAAATGCCATTAAGTGATTTTTATTTCGACTTTTTATTAATATTCTACTAATTATTTGTTTTTTCGTTATTTAAAATAAAAATTATGTCAATATGTATAATTTGGCTATTAGTTTGGCGATTTGTATAATTTGGCGAAATTGATCGACGGGATAACAGAGTAATACCCAGTGTTCTCGCTGACATTTGACCAACGTTAGTAATTTGGCTAATTAAAAATCAAAAACATTCGCCAAATGAAAAAAGTATTAGCCAAATAGATTCGCCGTGTATCACTAAAAGAAAGAAAATTATCTTTAATTCTTTAATGTACCCCCTTTTGTTCAACATGTTCTAAAATAACCTATATTTCTATAACTGTGACAACGATTGTTATTAATATAATTTCAACTATCCGCTACAAATATAAAAAATATGTATATATTAAATACATATATATATATATATATGTGACGATTTAAGGAGAACTCGAATTATTTCCACTGGTTAAAAAGAAACACACAGTCATGGCAAGCGAGGGAAAAAACAAAATAAATAAATAAATGTAGAAGATCCAATAATTAGTCATGGGCTGCTGTAAATTCATTTATTAAATTCGTAATAATGAGGAAGGAAAAGCTCCTTTTGCAAAAATTCCATCATTATTTCAGCGAGCTGTCCTCATCGAAGAAGCAACCCAAGAAATCTTCTTTTTCCTCTCGAGACTTCCACCTTTTAAACTAAAAAGAAAGTTCTGAAACCTTCTGTAACCTCAAACCATCATTCTTTTATGTAAACAGAATTCTTGTCCAGCTACGAGATTATTTTCCACAAACGATAAATTTATTTTAAAAAATATATTATTTAACCAATTTATAATTGACTCAGAATTTTAAATATCTTAGGCAGACGATTTTTATAAATGATTAATTTTAAGAGAAAAAGAAAAGAAATGAATTTATTAATATGCACACATCAAAGGTTGACGTAGGAAAAATAAATAAATAGATAAAATAAAATAATGATATTTTTTGAAAGGTATGGTTTTGGAATAAATTTAATAAGACTTTCTTAAAAAGGGTTGATACAAACATAGAAGAAATCAGTTTTATTTGGAATATTAAGAAATAAAGTTTTAATTAAGAATATTTTTAATTTAGAGCCATCTTTTTAAATTTACGCATACTGGAATAATGTTTTTTAAGGCAAATTAAGAATTTATATCGTCTGCATAAGGATTAACAGATTAGATTTAGAAACAAGATTTTAATTTAATAATTTGAAGTAAGTACGGAATATTATTATAAGAAAATTAAGATAGTATAAAGGTTAGTTTTGGCGAAAAAATTTTAAATTTGTAATATTATCCCCCCTCCCCAAGACTTTGTATGAAATTGATAGTTAAATAAAACTACAAGTTCAGATAACAGAAATATAATAATTTAGAAAAGTTAAATTTTGGAATAAAACTGTCAAACTCAGGAAGCCAAGAGATGGAAGAAAATAAAATTAACGCACTATAAAAAATATTAGCGATTAAAATGAAATAGTTAAGAGAAAATTAATCTGAATTAAATTTAGGTAGGAGCATTTCCCTGAAAGAAATACAATAATATTACAACATCACTTACCATTTGTAAGTGCATAGGAGATAATACATATAATAACAGTAAATAAGTTATGAATATTAATAAGCAAAAGATAAAAATATAATAAAAACAATAAAAATTCGTTCTCATGGAAGTTTAAATAATTACAATGACTTAATGCATAGTTTATTTTAAATAAGTCCTTTAAATGAAAAAAGTCTTTCAATAATATATATATAAAGAGTCTTTTCCAATGTTCACTGAATACAGTCTCTTTAATTAAAGATCTTCAAACCTAGTTTAATCTTTGGTTTTAATGTTATATTGGATCCAACATCTTTCAATAATATATCAATTTCTTAATAATAACTAGCATCACTCTCAATATCAATAATAAATAATATAGAAAAATTTAAATAAAAATAATAACAACAATAAGTAGTAGTATAATAAGACTCAAAATTGATAGCAATAATAACAATAATTCTCCATATCCTAATATTTCTCAATAAGAGTATAATTAATACTAAACTTCATTATAGAAATCTCTATAAATAAAAGGAATTCTGAGGATAATTAATTAATTAATTGAGGCACAGGGGAAAGCAAATCTTGGCAATGCGCCAACTCGGTCCAGAGGAAGCAAATCTTGGCAATGCGCCAACTCGGTCCAGAGGAAGCAAATCTTGGCAATGCGCCAACTCGGTCCAGAGGTATAAAAGCAAGATAGAAAAAAACGCGCAGGTCTGTGCATTCAAGTACAACCACCCATATGTATATGCTGAAAGTTTGTTCTGACGCTCACCCGACGCACGTGGAGTGCCGATGGTCCGGGGAGAGTCACCGGGGGATCCGTCGCCAGCTGAGAGAGAAGTGTACCATACACATAAATTATTAAATAAACCTTCAAATTAAGCCCGGCGAAGCGGGCTGGGTATGCTAGTCATAATAATAATAATAATAGTAAAACAAGAGTATAATCAAAAGAAAATATCACTATTTGTTTATTATTGATAGGGAAAATATTGGTTGAGGATAAAAATAATTACATAGCAACTAAATAATTTTCTTATCTTCTAATAGCATAAGAAAGTATTCTTTGCTAGCCGAAAGTATACAGAAAAAAAAAATCATAATAATTCCAAAATCCAAATAAAATTAAATCTAACTATTTAGAAAATGGACACTCAACCACTATTTCCTTACAATAATTCCTCTCTGATACTCTTTTACAAAATTGTCAAATTTGGTTATAAGTTTTCAAATGCCAAATGTAGAATAATGTTTTATCTACACATGGTTTATAAACTTTAATAATAAAATACAATAGGAATAAAAGGTGTCATTCTTAATTGAGAAATAGAAATAAAAATAGTGTGCTTTTCTGAAAAACTCTTAATATCTGTAGCTTTCACAATCACTGAAAATCACATATTATGTTATAGGTTTGAGTAGAATCATTAGATTTTATAACTGTTATAACATAAATATCTGCTGAATAAATAGAATAATACTAATGTCAAATACATGAGTAAATATAGTTAGACTTAAACACCCTTAAAATTAATTTATCAACATCAATTTGAAAGCTTTTACAATCAAAGTGTTCACCTTATGCCTGCATAAGGAGCCCAATTTAACCCCAAAAACTCCCAAAAACAAGTAATATTCTTGTAGGCCTCCAAGAACATACCTGCTAATGTTGAAAATTATGGTGATAAGCTATTTAAAGAATAAGAATTAAAACTTAATCTACTGTCTTGACTTTAGTTAGATCTAGTGATTGTGATTGTATCTGAGGTTTTGTTTGTTTTTTGGGTTGCTCATGAAACAGTTTAAAATCTTCTGGTGAAAAATAGGGTCTTAATTTAGAAACATGCACAATAACGGAATTCTGTCCTGTCTCATAATTAAATTTATCTATTTCATAAGTTACATCAGAAAGTTTATTTATAATTTTGTATGGTCCAGAGAAAGTAGGTTCTAATTTTCGAGTGTTAGGGTATTTAAATTCTTCATAAATTACAGAGTCTTGTATTTTTAATGGGCATTCGACAAAATTTCGATCATAGAGCCTTTTACTTTTAAGGTGAAATTCCTGAGTTCGCGCTTTCGCAATTTTGAGGGCTTTGTCTACTGATGGGTAATAGTTTTGTTTTAAAGGAGATTCATAAGGCAATTGACCATAAAATAAATAGGCAGGTGGGAACTTGGTGATAGAATGGGGCGTATTGTTGTATTCTTCGATGACTTGGTTTAATAATCTAGTCCAAGGTATTTTAGAAGAAGTGGAATTAACTTTACATTTAAGCCTGGTAACTATAGTCTGATTAACGCGCTCTACCTTTCCATTGGTCTGAGGATGATGTGCGGATGTAAAACGCTGTTGAACATGATGATTTCTAAGGAATTTCTTAAATCTTGGAGATCTGAAAGATTTATGCCTGTCACTAAGTATTTTTTTAGGTGCTTTGATATTGAAAATTTGTTTTAAACAGTTAGTGTATGTTTCAGTGGTAACATTTTTAGCGGGAAAAGCCCAAACAAATCTAGTTGCATGATCTATTATTATGTGTAAGAATTTTTTTGTTGAGTTGTAATAGTTAAATCCACCAACAGTATCAATAGAAAGACATTCAAAAGGTTGATCTGTTGCTGGCATAGCTTGTAATAAGCCGAATCTTTTCTGTTTTGGTTTTTTATTTTTCTGACAGGTATCGCAATGTTTAACAAATTCTGTAATGTCTATTGTCATATTAGGCCAATAATAGTTGGGAGATATTAAATTAAGCATTTTTTGAATCCCTAAATGTCCAAAATTATCATGAGCAATATGGAGTAATTTTTTCCTTAATGACATTGGTACAACAATTTTTTTGAATCCCTTTTTCTGAACTATAATAATTCCATTCTCTTTTTTATATTTTTTGTCACAAACATTGTCTTTGTCTTGCATCTCTATAATTTCTTTCCTATCTAGCAATAAACTAATATGTTGATTAAAATGACAAACAGGATTTCGTGACAACATGTCTGCTTCGACATTTGTTGAACCCTTTTCATATTTTATCTCATAATCAAACATACTAAGTTTGAGCGACCATCTAAAAACCTTACCTCTTAAGTTTTTAACACTCTTTAACCATACTAGAGATGCGTGGTCCGTATGAATTGTAAACTTGACACCATGAAAGTAATGATAGAATTTGTCAAGAGTATCTATAATAGCTAAACATTCTAATTCAGTTATGAAATAATTTTGCTCATAACTCTTCAAAATTCTAGAATGATAAGCAATAGGATGTCAGAAATTTTCTTTATCAGGTTGTTTTAGAACGGCACCTACTGCTATCTGAGAGGCATCTACAAACATATGTAAAGGTAATTTAGGATCATAAATTTTGAGGATGGGTTTTGCAATTAAAGAATTTTTTAATTTTTCAAAAGACTCCTGGCACTCTGAGTTCCATTCCCATATTGTGTCTTTTTTAAGTAATCGGTTCAGAGGATATCTAATTTCAGCATATTTATTTATGAATTTATGGTAAACATTAATGGAACCTGGAAATCGTTGTAACTCTTTCACATTTGAAGGAGGTTTTAAATTTTTGATGGTTTCAATATTGGCATTTGCTGGTGTTATAGTTCCATTAGTGATTTCATAACCTAAGAAATTGATTTTATTTTGGCCTAATTTACATTTAGAAAGTTTAAGTTTAATGTTTTCTTGTTTGCAAATGTCAAAAATTTTAGTTAAATGGTTTAAATGTTCTTCTAATGAGGAAGAGAAAATTATAATATCATCAAAATAGTGGCACGCAAAGTCGATTTTATATTTATTAAGGATTCTTCGAATGGTTCTATTGAATATGGGAGGGCCCGTTTTTATGCCAAAAGGGAGCACGAGCCACTCAAAAAGTCCAAAATTGGTTGCAAATGCTAATTTTTCTGTATCGGATGGATGTATTGGTATGTGCCAGTAGCCAGAGGCTAAATCCAAAGTTGAAAAATACTGAGCACTACTCAATTTATCTAAAATTCCATCGATACGGGGCAAGGGTTCTGCATCATTTTTAATTATTGCGTTTAATTTTCTATAGTCTATACATAATCGCGTTTTTTTACCTTCCTCTCTTTTCATAACTAGTGTAACAGGGGCAGAATAGGGGCTATTACTTTCCTTTATCAGTCCGGCTGCTAACAATGATTGAATTTGGTTTTTTATTTCTATTTCTTCTAGAGGAGATGTTCGGTAGGGTCTCAAAGATATAGGTAGGTCTGAGTTTAGTATAACGCGTTGTGGTTCAATATTAATCCTACCCACATCATATTTATGCTTTGCAAAAATATCACTATAAATATGAACTAATTCCCTTAAATTTACATCTTGAATTAAATTTATTTCCCCAGTTAAATCTGAATCCGAATTATCGCGAAAATTTTGAAGAGTCATGGAACCTCTATAATCAGGATGCACATTAATTGCGTGATCATATTCAACACAGTCTTCATTTTTCATAATATTTCCACAAGTAGATTGTAACTCTATATCATGATTACTTACATTCAGTGTTTCATTATCATAATTATCTATTGCTACAGTATTACCAGTATTTAATTTCATATTTTTTTTATATTCTGAGGTTACAAATTCATTAGATTGATCCCTGTTTTGTTGTACTTGGTCCATATTTACTGTATTGAAATGAAGGGATCTCTCATTATGTATGGATATACTGTTAGTTATAATTTTCCTTCCCTGCCTTACAATACAATTTTTACATTCTATGGTTAATTTAAATTTAGAACATTCTTTTAACCCCAAAATAGCATAATCCAATTTTGTATTGCATACTAAAAAGTTAACATATTTTTTAATTTTACCCACTTTTAGAAGAACACTACATTTTTTATTTATATGTAAAAATCCTTTTGCCTGACCAATGGTAACTGAGAGTATAGTCTCAATTTTAGCATTAAGTTTTTTAACAAATTTAAGTGGCAATATTGCAATAGTTGAGCCAGTATCTACAACACATGGCAAATTATAATTATTTGTACATCCATACACAATTAATTGCCAAACATTATGAGAATTATTTTGTGAGATATTTGGAAGAGTATCAGAGGATGGTACCTCATTCCTAAAAATACATTCTCTTTCTCAATGAAAAGCATTACTCACACCCCTATTTGTGCATATCCTACATATATATATATATATCCATATGTATGGAAAACGAAAAAGAAAAAAAGAAAAAGTTGAGTACTAGCAATTTGGCGAATCTAACCGCTTGTTTACTCGCCAAAAGGAGAATTTTGTCGCAATTTGGCGCATTGGCGAGCAACAGCGAGAACACTGGTAGTACCTAATATCGTTATGAGTAAAAATGCGACTTTTATATTAGTAACGTCATTTTCTCGTCAAATGTTTTTTAAAAGTTACTGTTATTAGTAATATGAAAAAGGCATAAGTAATAATATTGTAATTCCCATTTATCTGGTTGCTGAATGACATCATTTTCCTCATTTGAAATTTTTCTTATTTTGCTTTAGACATAATTTTTTATCATAAATTATTTTCTGTTATTTTATTTACATTATTAATATTATTTCTTAGTAAATATATTTTTTATTTCAATTAGTGCATAATTATACGCAATCATTTTGGAAAATAAATTTTTATTATCGGAAAAAAAGCTAAACTGATTGCCACCATTTTGAAGAAATATCGTAAAAAGCATTTAAAATTAAAAATAAAATATAAAAATGGAAATAAATTAAAAAATAACTAAAATGGGCACAACTACAAATGAATAGCTTTTATTTAAAAAAATAATTATCAAAATCAGTTGAGTAGAAAATTCAGGGCTGATGACATGACATTTTTTAGCTTGTCTGAAAGAAATAGCATCGGAGGCTAATAAATAAAACTATACATTATGCATGCATTTTACTGCCTATAAATATAACTCCACCCTTTTTCGAGTAAATAAAAGACATTTGTTTAGCATCAAAATGTAAAAAAAAGATTTATTTCATTGTTAAAAATCTGCAACATGTTGCATTTATTCTGGAAATTTGTTGCATAGTCACTCTCCATCTCTTTTATAGAAAACAATCAATTGACTATATAATAAAGCATTCTCATTGGTCACAATGGAGATATCCTATAAAAGAGGTGGAGTGAATATGCAACAAAAATTGTAGATTTTTAATAGTGTATTCAATCAAGAAACTACACCATTCATTCACCTATCAGCCAACAAGCGAATTCGGTAATGTGAAATGCCTGGTTCCTTTAAATCAATCCAGTTTTCATGCCAATTTCTGATTTTTGCATAAAAAGTCTACCGCTCTGCATATAGGAACAGTGGTTTCTACAGAACGAAGTAAATGATAATTTAAATGAGCAACATGATAATTTACAGGGTGGCTACTAAATACTGATATAAATATTTAGACATTTTATTTCACAAATATAAAATAGAAAGAGATAGATACACTAATATGATGATCACCATACATGAAAGTTTACCTGGAAACAATTTCACTCAATTCGACCGCCATCTTTATGAGTTACCAAAGATAATCTGTTATGCCATTGTCCGAGGACGGCACGAATCGTTTTAAGAGCCTACATCACTCAAACCGGAACTCAAAATCCTCTCACGAAGCTATGCGAGTTGCCACCGCAAGGCGTATCCCAAACACAAAGATTGACACTTTAAAAGACCAATGATATTTCTGAGGCTTATAATTGACAAGAAAAATGGTCATCTCATGTCACCCTTTCCCTCCAGGCGAAAAATAAAGGGGATTAGATACCCCATCTGGAAAAAAGTCATTAGCAAATACTAAAGGAAGACAACATTCTCGCACTTTTTCAGTCCTGATGGCCCGAGGCTATTTACATTGGGATAGCTTCTTCGGGCTTATTTCTGAACAAAACAGTCGGATCCGTTTTAAAACAAGTCGACTCCGACCTAATATATTAGACAGTTTGAAGTGAAATTAAACCATTTACATATAATTTTAAATCCATAAAATTATTATTATTATTGGATTTTTTTTACTGACTCCGCAGCTTTGTTTTCTGTGGCAAAAAAAAAAAAAAAAAAAAAAAAAAAACCTACAAAATTTTTTGACTTTTTAATTATTATTCCTAAATATCTCGAGACATGTAGCCATAGCTTGCTATTTGTCAAATAGAATATTAAAGAGGATAAAATTCTATATAAAGGCCGTTCTTTATTTTTCTATTTTTTTACCTATTCGATTTTGATTGCAGAATATTTTTATGGAAATTCATTTTTAAAACCGTATCGAAAAATGAAGGTCTCCAATCCAATGAGGAAAAAAAGATATATATTGAAATGCAACTGCGATATCTTTATAAATTTCGTCCATAAAATTAGCATTAAAAATGGGTTCTTTCACTTGACTGAAACAGCCACTTCTCAGTTACATTTCAAAATTTTTAAATGATTGTTTTCATTGAATAGCTGAAATCGACCTGTTAGCCATTTATTGCTCATTTGACATTCATTTACAGATATTTTTATTCGAGCCATTTTCTTTTTCGATTCCCGTTTCGAAAGTAAAAACATCCCCATAAAAAAAAAAATTCTTAAATGAATATCGGAACAGTAGAAAATGGCTTTTGTACAGATCTATCTCAGCTATCATACCAAAAGAAAAAAAAAAAAAAAAAAAAAAAAAAAAAAAAAAAAAAAAGCAATGAAACCGACGTATCTGTATAAATTTCTCCCATGAGATTAGCATTAGCGAATGGGCTTTTTCGCTTTACTGAAGTAGCCTCTTCTCGATTGCATAACAATTTTTTTATTTACTTATTTGTTTGTTTGTTTATTTATTTTGCATTGGATGTTTGAGATCAATCAGCACAAAGGCTGTTTTCTACAATTTGGATTTTTTGTTTAGATATTGGCTTATTTAGTCAAGCAAAACCAGGGCCGAAACTAGAGGGGGGCAGAGGGGGCACGTGCCCCGGGTGCCACCAGAACAGAAGCTGAAGAGGGCGTCAAATTAAGATTTTGTTTGGTGTGTTTGATATAAAGAACGCATATATGTCGGGGGTGGGGGGGTCGCCAAAATCCATATTTGCCCCGGGCGCAAAAAAAGGCTAGTTTCGGCGCTGAGCAAAACAACCTACTTGCAAGTGATAGTCTTACAATAGAAATTTATAAACGTATATAGTCGACATTTTAATATTTTTAAATAAATAAACATATATTAACTTACACATATATATACACACTTATGAATATGTATATATATTTGCATTGGATAGATGAAATCGATCTGTATAAAGGCAGTTTTCTATTTTTTTTCTGTTTTTTTTTCTTTTTTTTGTGTATGAGTGTGTTTGTTTACAGCTATTTTAAACAGGCTACTTCAGTTAAGCGAAACAATACACTTGATAATCTTAATCGTATGAAAGAAATTTATAAAGATATCTCGTCTGCATTTTAATATTTTAAAATGTTATTTCAGCAGAGGGTAGATGCGGTCTCTTGCTAGTGATAGTCTTATGACAAAAATTTACATACATATATCGTCAACATTTTATTATTATTATTATTATTATTATTATTATTATTATTATTATTATTATTATTATTATTGGCTGAGGTCGATTCGCACAAAGGTCTTTTTTTTCATTTTCGATTTATTTTACGGATATTTTAAAAAGGATACTTCAATCAAGCGAAACAATTCACTAGCTTATGATGATCCTAAGGTAGAAGTTTATAAATATACCTGGTCTGTGTTTTAATATTTTTGATTTTTTTTCTACGCCGTTTTCCACTTTTTTTAAAAACTTGTATTTTAAAGAGGCCGATTCATTCAACTGAAGCAACTCAATCGTTCATAATCTTATGATTTAAATTTATAAAGATATCCCATCTGCATTTCAATGTTTTTAATCATTTTTTTGCATTGGCTATCTGACGTTGATCTGTACAGATATTTTTAACTTATATTTTAAAGAGGCTAATTCATTAAGCTGAAGCAACCCAATCGTTCATAATCTTATGATTTAAATTTGTAAAGATATCTCATCAGCATTTCAAACCAAACAACACCTTCTCTATAATTTTAGTGTTAAGAAAGAAATAATTTAAAAGTTTTTCATCTGCGGGGTTTTTTTAAATTATATTTTAAAGAGGCTAATTCATTCAACTGAAGCAACCCAATCGTTCATTATCTTATGATTTAGATTTATAAAGATATCTCATCTGCATTTCAATGTTTTTAAATCATTTTTTTGCATTGGCTATCTGACGTTGATCTGTACAGATACCGTTTTCTGCTTTTTCAATTTTGTTTATTACTTACCCATCATACGTAGTATAAGGTAAGTCTTGCAATCGTTTTGAAAATCGAAAATTTTTTTTGACGGATTTACACGTTTTAGATAGTAGAGATTCCGAAAAACATATTTTTAGAAAAAAAATTTTGCCGTCCGTCTGTCTGTCTGTAAACGCTCTATCTCCCGAACAAATTGATATAGAGACTTGAAATTTTGTATGTAGTTAGTATGTAAGAATGGGACGAACCCTATTTAATATCAGCAACCTCGATTATCCGGAACTATTTTTTTCGGACTCTCGAAAGATTCGTTCTGATGAAAGGTATATAAAAATTTTCGATTTTTTTTGTTCTAAGGAATGGACGTAAAAGGCAATAAAATAACACACATTTTGCATATAGAACGAAGTCGATCGGATTATTAGTTGCCGAGATATTTGTAATCTTGTTTTCCACATTCTTCGATTTTTCATGACCCTGTATTTCATTCAAATTTCAATTCAGAAGTATATTTTAATTGGAAATGAGACGCTTAATCCGACGCAATTAATTGTTAGTTAATAGAATTATTATTTTTGGAGTTATAAGGATGTTTCTTTTACGCAGTTCGGTACTACTTGAGTAGTTTGGCG
The DNA here is from genome assembly GCA_964019185.1 of Maratus speculifer. Taxonomy (NCBI): domain Eukaryota; kingdom Metazoa; phylum Arthropoda; class Arachnida; order Araneae; family Salticidae; genus Maratus; species Maratus speculifer. The sequence continues at coordinate 341,365,813 of OZ025290.1, read as the reverse complement.
TTTTATATAATTTGTCGAAATTGGTACATCAGCAGTTCTTTAATATAGCATTACTATGTATTTAAACAATATTTAAATTTTGTTTATGAATTACAATGCATTGTATAAATAGTTTCACATGTTTTATTTTCATATACATATCCATGATGGGTAAGTATTACGGTGGCCCCCAACGACTAGTTTTAAAGAGGTTACTGCATTCAAACCAAACAACACCTTCTCTATAATTTTAGTGCTAAGAAAGATATAATTTAAATGTTTTTCGTCTGCGTTTTTTTTTTTTTTTTTTTTTTTTTTTTTTTTACTTATATTTTAAAGAGGCTAATTCATTCAACTGAAGCAACCCAATCGTTCATAATCTTATGATTTAAATTTATAAAGATATCTCACCTGCATTTCAATGTTTCTAAATCATTTTTTTTTTTTTTTTTTTTTTTTTTTGCATTGGCTATCTGACGTTGATCTGTAAAGATACCGTTTTCTGCTTTTAATTTTGTTTATTTTAAAGAGGTTACTGCATTCAAGCCAAACAATGATTTTTTGGCATTGGATATCTCAGATCTTTCGGCCCAAAGACCGTTTTGTAGTTTTTAGACTTTGTTCAGGGGAATTTTATAAAAGCTTCTTCAGTCATGTTAAATCCAATGATAGAAATTTATAAAAATATCTCTTCTACATTTTCATATTTTTAAATGATTTTTTTATCATTGGATAGCTGATATCTTTCGATACAAAGATCGTTTTGTACTTTTTCGACTTTGTTTAGGGAAATTTTAAAAAAGCTACTTCAGTCAAGTGGAATCCAATGGTAGAAATTTATAAAAATATCTCTCCTACATTTTAATATTTTTAAATGATTTTTTTCATGGGATAGCTGAGATCTTTTGGTACAAAGACCGCTTTGTACTTTTTCGAGTTTGTTTAGGAGAATTATAAAAAAAGCTACTTCAGTCAAGTGAAATCCATTGGTAGAAATTTATAAAAATATCTCTCCTACATTTTACTATTTTAAAATGATTTTTTGTCATGGGATAGCTGACATCTTTTGGTACAAAGACCGTTTTGTACTTTTTCGAGTTTGTTTAGGGGAATTTTAAAAAAGCTACTTCAGTCAAGTGAAATCCATTGGTAGAAATTTATAAAAATATCTCTCCTACGTTTTAATATTTTTAAATGCTTTTTTGGCATTGGATAGCTGAGATCTTTCGGTGCAAAGACCGTTTTGTACTTTTTTGATTTTGTTTATAGGTGTTCTGATGAGGCTACTTCAGTCAAGAGAAATCCATTGGTAGAAATTTATAAAAATATCTCTTCTACATTTTAATATTTTTTAATGTTTTTTTTTTTTTTTTTTTTTTTTTTTTTTTTTTTTTGTGTGTGTGTGTGTGTGTGTGTGTGCGTCATGGGATAGCTGAGATCTTTTGGTTCAAAGACCGTTTTGTACTTTTTCGAGTTTGTTTAGGGGAATTTTAAAAAAGCTACTTCAGTCAAGTGAAATCCATTGGTAGAAATTTATAAAAATATCTCTCCTACATTTTAATATTTTTAAATGATTTTTTGTCATGGGATAGATGAGATCTTTTGGTACAAAGACCGTTTTGTACTTTTTCGAGTTTGTTTAGGGGAATTTTAAAAAAGCTACTTCAGTCAAGTGAAATCCATTGGTAGAAATTTATAAAAATATCTCTCCTACATTTTAATATTTTTAAATGATTTTTTGGCATTGGATAGCTGAGATCTTTTGGTACAAAGACCGTTTTGTACTTTTTCGAGTTTGTTTAAGGGAATTTTAAAAAAGCTACTTCAGTCAAGTGAAAGCCATTGGTAGAAATTTATAAAAATATCTCTCCTACATTTTAATATTTTTAAATGATTTTTTGTCATGGGATAGCTGAGATCTTTTGGTACAAAGACCGTTTTGTACTTTTTCGAGTTTGTTTAGGGGAATTTTAAAAAAGCTACTTCAGTCAAGTGAAATCCATTAGTAGAAATTTATAAAAATATCTCTCCTACATTTTAATATTTTTAAATGATTTTTTGGCATTGGATAGCTGGGATCTTTCGGTGCAAAGACCGTTTTGTACTTTTTCGATTTTGTTTATAGGTGTTTTGATGAGGCTACTTCAGTCAAGTGAAATCCATTGGTAGAAATTTATAAAAATATCTCTTCTACATTTTAATATTTTTTAATGTCTTTTTTTTGTGTGTGTGTGTGTGTGTGTCATAGGATAGCTGAGACCTTTTGGTTCAAAGACCGTTTTGTACTTTTTCGAGTTTGTTTAGGGGAATTTTAAAAAAGCTACTCCAATCTAGTGAAATCCATTGGTAGAAATTTATAAAAATATCTCTCCTACATTTTAATATTTTTAAATGATTTTTTGTCATGGGATAGCTGAGATCTTTTGGTACAAAGACCGTTTTGTACTTTTTCGAGTTTGTTTAGGGGAATTTTTAAAAAATTACTTCAGTCAAGTGAAATCCATTGGTAGAAATTTATAAAAATATCTCTCTTACATTTTAACATTTTTAAATGATTTTTTGTCATGGGATAGCTGAGATCTTTTGGTACAAAGACCGTTTTGTACTTTTTCAAGTTTGTTTAGGGGAATTTTAAAAAAGCTACTTCAGTCAAGTGAAATCCATTGGTAGAAATTTATAAAAATATCTCTCCTACATTTTAATATTTTTAAATGATTTTTTGGCATTGGATAGCTGAGATCTTTCGGTGCAAAGACCTTTTTGTACTTTTTTGATTTTGTTTACAGGTGTTTTGATGAGGCTATACTTCAGTCAAGTGAAATCCATTGGTAGAAATTTATAAAAATATCTCTTCTACATTTTAATTTTTTTTTTTGTGTGTGTGTGTGTATGTGTCATGGGATAGCTGAGATCTTTTGGTACAAAGACCGTTTTGTACTTTTTCGACTTTGTTTAGGGGAATTTTAAAAAAGCTACTTCAGTCAAGTGAAATCCATTGCTAGAAATTTATAAAAATATCTCTTCTACATTTTAATATTTTTAAATAACTTTTTTTGTCATGGGATAGCTGAGATCTTTCGGTACAATTAAAGAATTTTTTTAGAAATAAAACTTCAAATATATGAAAGAAAAATAATAAAAATGGTAAATGTTTTTTTTTTTTTTTTTTTTTTTTTTTCGAAATCAATAATGCTTTTAAAGTACATTTGAGATTACACGTTTAGTTAAACATACTTTTTGAAATCAACATCTATTTATTCATCTATCATTTCTGATCCAATTTCTTGCGTGAAATATCATGAAGAATTTTTTTTTATTTTGCTTTTTTGCCTACAAGTAACCAAAAGCGTTTTACTAGTAGCCAGAGGCAAGAAATTTCTCCCACTTCCCTGCAAGACTCCCCGTAGAGTAAACCCTTATCACCTTACACGCTAATGGGTTTTAGGGTGTTTCCCTTTTGGAGGTGGAGTTTTACGGCCTTTTCAACTGTTTTAAATCAAAGTGTTTCAACTTTTTATACAAATAGCATAGATTAAATTTTCTTAAAGATCAAAATAAAAAACATTTTCTGAAAGCTAAATAATTAAACTCTGCATGCTGTTTTACCAAATTTTAAAATGTCAAACAGATTTTTTGTAATAAGACATTAAAGGTGAATTTTAAAGATTATAAAATAACGTACTTGTATCGCCTTAAAATTAAAAAAAGAAATAAAATTTCAAAATGACGTGCATAGTTTAAACCTACAGGTTTTCAAAACAACAAAAATTATCAAATTTGAGTAAAATGCAAAGGAAGGAAAGTGATAAATTTCTTCCATTGAAATAACATTAGCCGTTCTATCTCGGAGCGTTACTGATGTAGGGCCTTAAGAGGTAATCTGTCCCGTTCACGCAATATGGAAGCTTTGAGAGTATCCAAACATCTGCGATGTTTGATATTTACTTTAGCCCCTAAAATCCTCCAGACGCAATAATCTAAAGGATTTAGATCCGATGAAGAAGGTGGCCAATCTTCGTGCATGATGAAATTCGGACAATTGACCTGGAGCCAAGCCTGTGTTAATTTAGCTCGGTGCGAAGGTGCAGAATCTTGCTGAAATATCCAATTCCTTTTTGGATACAACCTGTCAGCATGTGGCAATAAATGTGCAGCCAATATGTTCTGTTCGTATTATTTCGCATTGACTTTTACCCCTTTATCTATGAATTTGAAAGGCAATTTCCCATTGTTTGACACTACAACCCAAACCATAATATAATTCGTGTTATGAAAGCGTTTAACAGTCCGGAGAGTGTCAGGTACATCCTCAAACGTTGCTGAATAGTGTAACATCCCCAGTAATTGGCACTTTAAGAATTTGTCTTTAAACTTACTTCAATTTTCATTACCAAGAAATGAAATATTTACTTGCAAATATTTCTAAATCAAAGAATGCATATCTGTGCATCTATTTTGCTCACTAAAAGCAAAAATTTTTGAAGGAGTATTTTTATAAAAATATATTTATAAAAAGTTGTTGTAGTCACCAGTAATTGACATCTAGAGCACCAATGTATGACACCTTGTGATCCAGTAAATGGCACATGTTTATATATATAAAAAAAAACTTTATATTTTGCATTGGGTTTAATCGCTTTAAATAAATTTACTGTGGATGAAGATGCCATATTTCAGGTTTTTGAGAGTAAGAAATCAGCAAATTAGTCTGAAATGTGAACACTTTAAAATAATACAATATATTTATATTAATACCCAGTAATTGTCATGCTGTCTCCAGTAATTGTCATATGAAGCTTTAATGGATTCCAATTACTGATAATGTTTCATATTTTCAAATAAAAACAACTGATAAAAAAAATTAGTCTATAACTTTAAAAGTACTGCCAAAATAAGTGGTTTAATCTCAAATCTCGCCAATCCCTTGTAATAGGTGCCAATTACTTGGAACTAGCAAAATTGATGCACCATTAATTGGCATCTATCATTAATTCAGAAATCCAAATATTTGTATCAAAAATACTTTTACATAATTAAAGTAACCCTTTTCAACTAAACAAAACTGCTATCAATTAAAATTTAAAATATATTATAAATCAGATAACAATGAATTGAAAAGCATGCCTTTCTTAAGCCAGAGAAGAAGCATTTGCAACAAAAATGGCTAATTTGATGTATACCATGATTGTTTCTCTTTACTAGTCACTATTGTCATCTAGTAGCATAAATCAAAGATATAATCTTTAAAGTAAATGAGCATATAACTGGTATATGGTCTTGCATTTTTAAAAGAGTGGATATAAATCTTATTTTAGGACATGTTTGTAGGATGTGCCAATCATTGGTTCATGCCAATTACTGGGGATGTTACCCTATACGAATCATTTTTAGCATTATAACACTGTTCAGAGCAAAATAGCTTCTCATCAGAAAATATTATTTTGTCATTTTGTCTTACAGCACTGTTTTTCTTATTGTGCCACTTCAGCAATTTTTTGCATCTTTGTAATCTTTTAATCCTTTGTGCAGCAGTCAAACCTTGAACTTTTCTTTTGCGATAAGGACGAAAACCCAGGTCTTCATTTATAATAACTTGCATAGTTCTGCGACTCATGTTCTATTCAGCAGCCATTTTATTTGCAGAACGTTGTGGATTTCTTCGTATATTTTCACGAATTCCTTTGGTGCGCTCTTTTCTGCGAACTGATCGTGGGCGACAAGACCTAGGTTGATCTTTACAGCTATTAGTATCCAATAATCGATTTATAATTCTATATATAAGTAATCTATTAAAACCGATGACAAATTTCAATTGCTTAAGGATTTTACCTGCGGAAAGTTCGCAATCAAAGAGCTGTTTAATCATCATTCTTATAGCGTCCATTCTTAAGATAATTCTAAATATTTGCTTTTTAGAAAAATCGTCTGCACTAATCGAAAATTACCAAAAGCTGAAATACTGAAGTAAATTATTTTACAAACGATTAAAATTGATTCTTATTTTTTGGGGTGTATCAGTATTTAGTAGCTACCTTGTAAATGAGTGAAAGGGGGGGGGGGGGATCCTATTCAAAAATTGTAATACGTCCTGCTATTTTTCAAAGTTTTTTCCGTCATTCTTTAAATTCCTTGTATAATTTTTTATGGTTTTTAATAAAACACTTTATATGCGGCAGTTTATATCATCAATGTATAATTTTCGATGGATTTTTAATAAAACACTTTATATGCGGCGATTGATGTCACCGGTGTATAATTTTCTTCGATTTTCAAAAGTAACAGATTTACCTGGAAAGTTATAATACATTTCTATGGAATGAAACATCTTCTGGTCCATGGGATTTTTCTTTTTCTTTTTCTTTTCTTTTTTCTTTTCTTTTTTCTTTTCTTTTTTTTTTTCTTTTGCTTTTTTTAATTAAGACATACACTTTTCTCCTATTAACACAACTCCGGACGCATTAATGCGTCTTTTGTAAAACTATCGTTAACAGCCTTTGACGCACTTATGCGTTATTTATAATTAAAATGTTGTTGATGGTTTAAAACACATTACTGTGATATTATATCAGAAAAGTTGATGTAGAAAATTCGATATAGATTCTAATAATGGGTTTTTCATTTTAAAGAAACACCAAATGAGAGCGATTACTTTAAGGGTTATGCCGATTTTAAGAAAAAGTTTAAAAGTTAAGATATTTTCATTTAAAAATAATAATAATAATAATAATAAACCTGCTATTTGTACATGAATATTCGCCGCATTTGAGGCCTTTGCATAGTATTAACAGTTTAATATGTCTCGCCATGTACTTAGAACCAATTATTAAAAACTTACACCACTATGACTTTAAAGTTGTTGATCAGTGAGAGCTCAAATTCAGATCGCTAATGTTAAATCTATGAGCGTGGGATGCATTCATATTTTTTAAATATCTATTTAAGAATTAATATTTATAACTTATTTTTTTCTGTGAATTGTTCTTAACCCCTTCGCGACCCCTTCGTCCTTTTGTCCCCGGCTTTTATAAACAAAAATTTCTGCCTTATTAAATCGAGGAAATGCTCCGATTAAATAAGGCCAATTTTACAGTAAAATTTTACCGGTGAGAATAAACAAGGATTCTTAAGCCTTTTTGCGGCACGTATACGTGTCGCTCGTCTCCAAGGGATTAAAGAATGTCTCTCTCTTTTTCAACTTAATAAAATATTGCTAAAAACTATGTTTAATTTACAACTTTATTTGTTAAAATATTAGGGATAGAGAGTGGCAGGGAGGCAACAGCACCGACAATCATCCAATTGTGTTGGAAACTGAAATTCAAAAATTAGTTAAAACTCGATTCGCAGTTTAAAACACAATCGGTCTGTCAAATCATATCGCGGTGGAAAACACATGAAAATTCGATATTAGTGATTGACTCGTAGGTTTAACATTGTGTTCCTGCATTCAAAACTATGTAAACATGGCGGACTAGGTCACAATAGTAAACCTACAAATCAATTGCTAAAATCGGTTTTTCAGGTGTTTTCCACCACGATATGACTTGGCAAGCCAATTGCGTTTTAATATGTGAATCGTATTTTAACTAATGCTGGAATTTATTTTTAAATTCACTTTTGCTCTCAAATGTGTCAAACTGGCAAATTCTCTTATTTAAAAACTGTATAATTTTTATTTTTTTTTATTTATTTATTTATTTATTTTTTTTAGAGGAAAACAAATACAAAAAATACTATCAAAGTTGGCACTTTGAACCGATTTTTCTGAAGCAAGAGATTTGGGAACAAAAAAAAAAAAAAAAAAAAAAAATTGTCACGCTGAGAAAATATTTTTTTATAAATCAAATTCTAATGAATTGAGCGAAACATGAAATCACACGGCATCTCGTACTTTTCTTCAAAAATCCTCTCAACAAGTCCCATGTTTCTCCTTAAAAAAAAAAAAAAAAGTCTGAAAATGAATCGGAAAATTTCGAGCTGTTGAAGGTGGAAATACCCTTCGAAGATGGGTTGAATACATTCTTAATAGGGCAAAAAGGGAATTTTCATAAAATTAAAACTTTTGATGTTAAATGAAATGTCTTTTGAACATGAAGAATTACGAGTCTACTATGATTCTACTTACCATTTACAAAAATATATACAGAAGTCACATTATCGGCTGAATCAAAGTTATCTGTTCCTTCGTAGTAGCATGTGTAGAAACCCGTATCGTTATAGTCCAAGTCTTCTAGCGTGAGAGTAGATTTGTGCTTGTTTACAATTTGTGAACTATTTACAGATGAGTAGATCATGAGACGACTGTCGTTGATGTAGATCTGCAAACACAACATAACAAGAAATAAGTCCGAAACACTTTAAAAAAAATTGTTTTATAATGCAGACATGATAATTGTGTAAATATTTAATTAATTTTAAAACAACTTATGTCAATCCAATATGATTTTAACTTTTAATAAAATATATACTCGTAACACAATTCAGTTTGCATATTGATGCAAATATTTCTCTCTCTTTATTTAAGAAAAAATGTGTGGTGTATAAATAAGAAATAGTGAATATTTATTCAAATGGAGCAAAAATCATACCAGCTAATCATAGCCATATCTACCAGTTGCTTTCGATGCTGATAGACGGAAGGTGCTGGGTTCGAACCCAATAGCGCCCATCGGCCTAATCGTTCGGCGTTTTCGTGGTTTTCTTCGAACCTTGCGTAAATACGGGTTCCCTTAGAAAGTCCCCACGAAAGGCATTCCTCCTTTCGCCTATATCCCTCGAGCTGATAATCAGTCATCATAAATGACACCATAATTTCTTGTAATGAACTTTCATTAATTTCAGTATTTATGTTGGATTATTTTGTGAACTTAAGTATTGATATGTATTTTCAAAAATAATTTTTATTTTGTTTTTTATGTGCAAGATATATGTTATTTTATGCAAATACTTTAATATTTAGTAATATGAATAAAAAAGGCTTTTTATTCCAGGCTTTAAAAGGATCTGTGCTTTAGTGCTGCCATCTGTAGTTGATAAGAGAAAAAACAAATATTTGTCAATTTTCAGTACTATTATTTCAGTGCTGCCATCTATGTATTATAAACTAAACAAAAAACATTATCTGTCGATTTCTTAGCTTCATTGAATTATTTTTGTACTGACAACTACAGAAATCAAAGTAATATAATACGCATGCAAATTATTATGAATGTCATTATAGGGATTCAAACATTTAAACAACAATTAAGAGAAAAACAACAAACAATTGTCAATTTTCTCCGGTAATTATTACTATTTCAGTGCTGTCATCTATGTTTGATAAGCTAAACATTATTTGCCCAACATTGCGTTCAACTATTATAGTACTGACAGCTACAGAAATTAAATTAATCTAACTTACATGCAAATTATTGTGATTGTTGTAATTTTAATTCAAACATCTAAACAACAACTGAAATTACATAAAATTGAATTGTAATGTATCATTTTAAACTTAAAAGTTTTCATATTTTTTTAATGTTTAGATATATGAAACACACTGAAGTTAACTGAAATTCGAAATTAAAAAAAATCATTAAATTAAAAAAAAAAAAGAAAAAAAAATAAGCTTTTTAAATAAGACTATTTTTGAAGAACCTTTTACATATATATTTTTAAGGGCAACTAAAAGATCCAAATGCGTGATTTCCAAGTTTTAAGAGACATTTATACGTCATTATATAAAAATCCACTAGTTATTTAAAAAAAAAAAATGGGGAACAATAAAGATACTCCAGACTAAAATTACTAAATGATGCAATTTCATGAAAGATCAAAAATACTTTTGAAAAGTAAAAAAAAAAAAAAAAAAAAAAAAAAAAAAAGAGAAAAAGAAAAAAAAAATCGCATCAGAAAAATCAAGCATGTAATCCCTAAAATGTAGAAAATAGGTTTTGCCAATAACGATTCTTGATTGCCTATTTTAAAGCTATTCTCAAATTTAAAAAAGGCAATTTTATGATATACGTTTTAATTTATTTTTGTTCGGAAATGCATGAAGCTATCTAATCGCACTTATTTTTCCTGATTTTTGCAAACATAATAGATTTTTCAGAAAAGAGTGTCAAAGTTGGCGTTTTGAATCGTATTACCACGTGGAAGAAGAATAACCACTCATATTGGGGTGTAAAACGTGTTTGTCATGTGATCGATTTCGCTTATAACGCAATTATTGATCAAAAAATGGAAAACACAGTTCGATTCCCAATCGCTTCCATATTCAGTCCTTCCAATTTTATACTTTTCCGTTAAAAAATGAATTTTTAAATATGTCAAAACGCTTTGTGCTTCTTGAGCAAAGCAGTTGAGAGCAGCCTTAAAGAAGTTGTATATTATTTTCAGGGATCATTCTGTTAAATTTATTTTTGTGAAGGCGCTTGTTTTATTAAATTTATTTTTGTGAAAGGGTCCTAAATAGGCTTCAAATTTCGCCTGCATCGACCCTTGACTAAATACGTTAAATCCGATTTAAAGTAATAATAATAATAATGATAAATAAATAAATTGGAAACAATTTGCTTTTAAAACATGTATTCTATTTTTTTTTTTTTTTTAAGCGTTACGTGTATGTTTCGTTTGATGATATGAGTAAGGACTTTTTAAAATTTTCTCTTGAAATAAGCGATTTTTTAAACGCATTTCTGAAATTTGAGGGACTTATATTTATTGTGCTAAAAATTTAAGATTATATGTTAACTCCACAAAAATTTTATGTGGATCATATTGCAATAGTTTGGGATCACAATTAAGAAACATTTTAAAAGTTTTATTCGAAAATGATTGCCTGTAACTATCATAACAAGCAACTCAATGACGTGAGTTTATCATGAATGGTATTGTAGGATTGCTGTTGTTTTTATTATCTACACGTGTGATGTTGGCCGAAAACCGAGGGGGAGTGCCCTCCGTGGGGGGAGGGAGTTTTGCTAGAAAACTTAACTCTTATTTATGCAAGGAAATCCAAGGTTCGGAGAGAACCACTGAAAACTCCGAACGATTAGGTCGACAGGCGTGATTTAGCTCCAGCCCAGCCCCTCCCATCTACCAGCTTTGAGAGCAGAACCTTTCGGCCATTGGTAAGGCGGTATTGTAGGGATAACAGTATGTATTGCAACAAAGCAAATTGCAGAAAAGTTAATATTTAACAGAAAATATCATCAACAAAATAAAATAAAAAACACAATATTTTTCATTAGCTAAGAAAAAAAGGTCTTATACTATATGTACAATAGTATTTTACTACTGAAATTAGTTCGGGTTATACTCCCGGATGACAGAGAGAAATAGTTTTTTTCTTTAACAGAAATAATCTTATGGAATTATTTCAGAAACAGTAATAAATTTTTAACTAACCTTCGCACTGTCGATTTTCCATAGTAGTGGATGCTTCCCGACACACGTGATCACTAGTGTAGAGTTTGACTTGACATCGACAGAGCTTTCGCTAATGTCTAGCACCGGGGGATGAAAGAAATGAACATTGGAGAAACCTGTAACAAGAAAAAGAAATATTTTAATGAATAAAATTGCAACGTAGTTAATGTAAATTATTATTATTATTATTATTATTTTTAACTATTTGGAAAAAAAAAATAGTTGTTGTTCCCGGTCGAAAATTGGGAAATCTAAAGCATATCTGAATCTTATTGGTTGAATTCCGCAATAAAATTGGTTTATTTTATTCGTTTCCTGATTGGTCCAAGTTTAATGTCCAAAAATGGAATACTTCTGTTTTTTATTTTATTCGTTTTCTGATTGGTCCAAGTTTAATGTCCAAAAATGGAATACTTCTGTTGCCACGATGACAAAAACAGTAATTAAAACTTTAAAAAAATTAATAATTTAACAAGAAATTGAGATAGAGATTTCAAACAAATTTCATTAAAAAGGGCATTTTTTTCTGTACGCAACGGTGTAAAAATTTTATATGTGCTATATTTTGAAGCTAAAAAATTTGCAGTTCCGAAAATTGTAAAACTGAAATTTCATTTAAAATTTGTTTGTGATGGGTCCAGGAATGTTTAATACATGCCATAAGTAATAAGAGGCGTTGAAGTCAGTCTGATTAACTCCATCAAATAAAAATTCACATTTTAAACAGTTAAAGTTGTCTATCTTTAATTTACTGTTTTTATTAGCACTTTCCAACAAAGTTGAAAAGTGTTTATGCATTGGGTTTGTCTGACCGTCTGTCCGCGCTCTAAGTCTCGTAAATATACTCGGATCGCCATGAAATTTTTATGTGTTATTGACATTTACCCTAGCACAAACCCTATTGAAAATGAAGTTTCTACCATGATTAGTTTATTTACAGGAGTAGTCAAAAGTTTACCATTAAATTACAGCCTATGGGGAAAAATCGTTTCAAATGAATTTTAAAGATGTTATACCCTGTCAATCATATTAAAATTTATATCCATTTATATCCATAAAATTTATATTGCATTAAAATATGCATTCTGTAAAAAATGCGGTGAAAAAATATTAATTATTCATTTACAGGGTCACGCAAAAGTATTCCATTATAGAATGGTAAAGGGGGAATTGTGTGCGGCATATTTTAACTCTATTAAACAATTTCATATATAATAAAATTGGTATGTACAGCTGGGGCTTAATATAAATTATACGGCATCGTCATGATTAATATGAAGTACATAGCATTTGCAGGGACGCACAAAAGTTTTCAAATAGTACATTCTTTTACTGTACATGTATCCGTTGATGGCTGATGAATGAATGAAATGAATTTTAATTAAGATATGTGCGTTCAATAATGTTTCACTAAATCTATGCATATTATATGGTGTGTATAAATACTATAGTTGATATACAGGGCTACCCAAAAGAGGTCGCAAACGTTTCTGAATGTGAGCCTAAATTACTTAAAAATGGTTTTTAAATAAGCTAAGCATTTTTACGCTGAACTGCATTCACTTTACTAAGAAATGTTTGTAGAATACAGATAAAACTATATACAGGGTCATCCAAAGAATTGAATACATGGACGCTTTTGAATGACCGACAGATCAAATACCTGTTCAACAGTATTGGAATACATATTTGGTTATATACAGAAACTTTATTGCCCTAAATGACGAAGTTTTGTTAAGGATATCATGAAGTCTTGGAAAGTGCTTCATAATCTATGCTTAACGCATGATTTTTCTTACTTGTTTTATCGTTGGTCTAGGAATGTTAATGTTTAATGCACGACGTACGTAATATATGACTTGTTATGATCATCCCAAGAATGATGTTTGTTATTATTATTAATTTAAATATAGAATTTATTTATAAGTCTTTAAAATTTGAGTCTTTGAAACTATCATTTCCAAATAGTCGTTGTAATTTGATAAATTACAATTATTATTATTATTATTATTATTATTATTATTATTATTATTATTATTATTATTATTATTATTATTATTATTAACGAAAAATCAGAAGTATGTGAAAAATCAATAGAAATGTATCAGAAACTTATTTTTAAAAGTAGATTTTCTCTAACTTCGATACAACGAATTTTTCTATATAACGGATTTTTAGTAATAACAATCACCTTTATAATAATCATCTTTTTCAATTATTACATTAAAAATAATCTACATATAGCGAAATATCAATTTTCATATAGAATATTTCTACAGAAAATTTGTTCCGAGGACTTCATATCAAGGAAAATGAATCCCGATTCTATTCTGTATTCCTTGTTGAAGTGTGAAAATTTCTAAAAAATACAAATTTCTTCGACTGAAATAAATGTTTTTCGCCTGAAACAAATGTTTTTCCTTATGCTTTTTTGTAACCATGCATTTAAATAAATGTTTATTCTCTGTTTTGAAATTAATTAAATAATGGAAAAAAAATAGAATATAAAATTAATATTAACCATTAAGTATTTCAAAACCTTATTTAAACCACTCAAAAACATGGGTTTTTTTTTTTCTTTTTTATTTGCACATTAAATAAAAAAATTTACGCCATTATCTATGTAACGATTTTTCTATGAAACGATTTTTCTATGTAACGAATATCCTAAATATCCTGTATCTCGATTTTTACTTACCCATCATACGTAGTATAGGGTAAGTCTTGCAATCGTTTTGAAAATCGAAAATTTTTTTGACGGATTTACTTGTTTTAGATAGTGGAGATTCCGAAAAACATATTTTTAGAAAAAAAAAAAAAAAAAATTGCCGTCCGTCTGTCTGTCTGTCTGTAAACGCTCTATCTCCCGAACAAATTGAGATAGAGACTTGAAATTTTGTATGTTGTTAGCATGTAAGAATGGGACGAAGCCTATTTAATATCAGCAACCTCGATTATCCGGAACTATTTTTTTCGGACTCTCGAAAAATTCGTTCTGATGAAAGCTACATAAAAATTTCCGAACTTTTTTGTTCTAAGAAATGGATGTAAAAGGCAATAAAATAGCACACATTTTGCATATAGAACAAAGTCGATAGGATTATTAGTTGCCGAGATATTTGTAATCCTGTTTTCCACATTCTTCGATTTTTCATGACCCTGTATTTCATTCAAATTTCAATTCAGAGGTATATTTTAATTGGAAATGAGATGCTTAATCCGACGTAGTTAATTGTTAGTTAATAGAATTATTATTTTTGGAGTTATAAGGATGTTTCTTTTGCGCAGTTCGGTACTACTTGAGTAGTTTGGCGTTTTATATAATTTGTCGAAATTGGTAATCAGCAGTTCTTTAATATAGCATTACTATGTGTATTAACAATATTTTAATTTTGTTTATGAATTGCAATGCATTGTATAAATAGTTTTCACATGTTTTATTTTCATATACATATCCATGATGGGTAAGTATTACAGTGGCCCCCAAGCAGTGTTCTCGCTGTCGCTCGCCAATGCGCCAAATTGCGACTAAATTTTTCATTTGGCGAGTAAACAAGGGATTAGATTCGCCAAATTGCTAGTGCTGAATTTTTGCTTTCTCTTTTTTTCTTTTTCGTTTTTCATACATATGCATACATACTTAATATATAAATATTTTTAATATATTTGTAGCGGATAGTGGAATTTAGATTAATAACAATAACATCTGTCACAGTTATAAAAACTTGGGTTATTTTAGAACATATTGAAAAAAAGTGGAATACATTAAAGAATTAAAGGATTTTTTTTTCTTTCTTTCTTTCTTTTTTCTTTTTTTTTTTTTTTTTTTTTTTGTGCTACACGGCGAATTTATTTTACTAATACTTTTTTTATTTGGCGAATGTTTTTTATTTTTAATTAGCCAAATTACTAACGTTGGTCAAATGTCAGCGAGAACACTGCCCCCAACGACTAGTTTTTTCTTTACTGTAACAATCGATTTCATTATATAGAATTCCGATTGTAATATCAAAATACAAAGACTCAAAAACATTTCATCTTAACACAAGATTTAATCTTAAAACCGTTTTATTTTATTTCATTTTATTCTTTTCTTTCCATTTTCTTTCTTCCTTTATTTTTACTTTTCTTCTTCTTTTTTTTTTCTTTTCTTTTACATTTCAAAAGTAGGTCTTTCTGAAAATACGCTAAAAGAGCTATTTTCTTCAAGTGTTCACTGATATTCATTTTTCTTGTGATTCTGATAATTTCAGTTAGTTTAAACGCGCTGTTTGATTACCTGTTTGTTGATTTGTATTAATTTACATTATTTAATTTATTTATAAATGTATGAAAATGTCGTTATGGGATATTTATATTATTTTAAGTACAAACGAGTTAATACTCCATAATTCCGCTGTATGCAATAGAGATAATTTTTTAAAAATTCATATACCTAAATACTTTTAAAATCATACAGGATCAGTAAATTGATATACAGTTCTGTAACAAATTCTATTTGAAAGAATATTATTTTTTCCTATTTGATAGTGTAAAATTTTAAATTGTGCGATGTTTCTACGACATTAAAACTAAATATATATGCAACAAAAGCAAAATTTGTGGCTCAGGCTTTGCCACCAGGGACCGATTTACTAATTTGGGGGCCCTGGGCGCAGATGCTTACAGGGGCCCCCTTGAACCGATATTTATAGGGAGATTGGTTTAAAAAAATGAAAAAAGATAGTTACTGAAGTAACCATTATCGACTTTAAAATATCCATTAGAAAATTAAATATGATAACCTACCTTTCTTTTAAATAACTATTTTACAGTTGTGAAATTTAAAGGAGTAGATATTTTATAATAGACTGTGTGGTACTAATTATCTTTTCTTATGTAAATGTATATATCTGGAATGATAAAGTATGCAACAACTAATAATAAATTTTTAACGACACCAAGATATAATTATTTAAAATATTAGGGGACTTTATGGCCTGTAAACTAAGCTCACCAACATTCAAGTAATCTGAAGATTCCAGGAAAAGGATTAAACAAGAATTAAAAATACAGCATATTTTTAAAGTGATGACGATAAAAGAAAACATTCACTATAATAAAGTAATAAATGGATGTTTCAAACAAAATACACAGTGTTATAAAAATACAATATGAACGTAAAAGAATGAAATGTAAAATTCCATTGGATATTAAAGCTACACCAGATTTTGGACAATAATTGAAAAAACATCAGCAGCATTTGGGGGCCCCTGATTCCCTGGGCCCCTGCCCCGAATGCCCTGCCGTAAATCTGGCACTGTTTGCCACCCACCGTCTCAAGGACAGTCACGTTTTTATGGCTTTATAAAGTAAATTTTAGGAAGATTTCGTCTATAAAAATTTATTAAATATTATTTATTATTTATTATTTTATTCACATTTATAGTTTTTTTTTTCAGTGCTATATTTTTCTGAATTTTTATTTATTCATTTATTTATTTTTTAGAATTATAAAATATCTAAATATGTGTATTTTTCTTTTTTTCTATTCTTAATATTATACCTTACAAATATAAAAAATATTTCAGAATTGAAAATTTCCGTTTCATCTTCTTCTACCTAAGAACGCCCAACAATACTATAATTATTGGAACGGATTGAAAAATATATCAGATTTTTTTTTCTTTGTACTATTTGTACTATGAACGAAGAAACTACCTTCAGAAGAAAAGTATCTAGAACTTATCCTGGATTGTATAAACGTACAGTCAGAAAAGGAAAAGCAATTTGTTTTTATGATCAATAAAGAGGAGTGTCATATTTTTCTGTAGAAATTTAATTTGATATTTATGTCAAATTCTGTCATATGGAATCAGCTGCATAACAAAATCCAAGTTAAAAAGAAAAAAAGAGGCTTTTTAATTGATGCCATTTAATATCGAATCATTGTTGTGCCGTATACTTTGATTTTATAAAGCTGTTGATTCTAATACCCATTTAAAACATTATGATAATTATAATCAACAATTATTAATTTGATTTGGTGTGCAGTTTCTATATTTACGAGAATTCCCAACGCATACAAAGCGAACAAGCGTGGAAAATGGAGGAAGTGTTTTTATATTTGAATTTTGTTAAGCATCAACCCGGTGTGCCGAAATAGCTCAGTTGGGAGAGCGTTAGACTGAAGATCTAAAGGTCCCTGGTTCGATCCCGGGTTTCGGCAGGTGGTCTTTTTTTCCAACGAGATTTTTTTTTATAAAATGATTAATGGAGTATCATTTAATTTTCTGCATTTTTTTTATTATTATTAATACTTTCCAACCTTTTATCACACATATTTAAACTTGTTTATCGGTTTAAAAAAATATATTTTTTTACTTTTTCAGCATGTGCACTTTTATTTTTCTATCTTCTAAATTTTTAGCTAATGTTGCATCAGCGTTTTCTGTATTTTTTTTTTTAAATTGATATTAATATTTTCCAACGTGTTTTCTCAAATATTTAAGCTTATTTATCGGACAAAAAAATATCTACTTTACTTATTTTTTTTTTTTTTATGGATTTAGTAATGGCTTAAAATTTGTTGAAAACAGTGAACTTGTCGAAAACATACTATAAGAAGACATGATAATAATAAGAAGAAGCCATTTTCATTTTCGCTAAAAAAGAGCCGAAATTAAAAATGTTTCTCTAAAAATTTTTAAAAATCCTCAAAATTTTAATTTTAAGAAACAAGTTAGTTGCACAGTTTTGGAAAGTTTCAACTGTTTACCTAAAATATAATTTTAGAAACGTGTACCAAAGCTTGAAAAAAAAAAAAACATTTTGAGAAAAAATTACATAAAAATAACATTTATTTAATTAAAAAAGCCCAGTATAGATTTGCCGTTTATTGGTTTGATTTTAAAGCAAAAAACATTCAGCTACTAAGAAATAAAACAAAAATGTAAAAAAAGTCAAACTGTTTAGTTTTTATGAGGAAAAGGATAGAGGTTTACATATGTAAACCCAAGGAGCAAAGAGGTTAAACTCATCAGAGAAGATTTTTTTATGGTAAGAAAAGTATTTATTTATTTACGATTTGTCATAAAAAAAGAAAAGAAAAGAAAAGAAAGACAAAAAAATTTACATACACACACAAAATAATAATAATAATAATAAATAACGTCCGCATTTGTGGATGCTGAGCGTAAAAAAACATTTTGATTAATAATAATTATTAATAATTTATGAGTAATTGATTAATAATAATTTGATTAATAATAATTTATGAGTGAAATGATTTCGTACAAAACTAGTCGTTGGGGGTCACCGTAATACTTACCCATCATGGATATGTATATGAAAATAAAACATGTGAAAACTATTTATACAATGCATTGCAATTCATAAACAAAATTTAAATGTTGTTAATATACATAGTAATGCTATATTAAAGGACTGTTGATGTACCAATTTCGACAAATTATATAAAACGCCAAACTACTCAAATAGTACCGAACTGCGTAAAAGAAACATCCTTATAACTCCAAAAATAATAATTCTATTAACTAACAATTAATTGCGTCGTATTAAGCGTCTCATTTCCGATTAAATTATACCTCTGAATTGAAATTTGAATGAAATACAGGGTCATGAAAAATCAAAGAATGTGAAAAACAGGATTACAAATATCTCGGCAACTAATAATCCGATCGACTTCGTTCTATATGCAAAATGTGTGTTATTTTATTGCCTTTTACGTCCATTCCTTAGAACAAAAAAATTCGAAAATTTTTATATACCTTTCATCAGAACGAATTTTTCGAGAGTCCGAAAAAAATAGTTCCGGTTAATCGAGGTTACTGATATTAAATAGGCTTCGTCTTATTCTTACATACTAACTACATACAAAATTTTAAGTCTCCATCTCAATTTGTTCGGGAGATAGAGCGTTTACAGACAGACAGACAGACGGCAAAAAAAATTTCTAAAAATATGTTTTTCGGAATCTCCACTGTCTAAAACGTGTAAATCCGTCAAAAAAAATTTTTCGATTTTCAAAACGATTGCAAGACTTGCCCTATACTACGTATGATGGGTAAGTAATAAAGCAAACTAACAACAAATTTATTTCTCACATTTCAACAAAAAATTAAAATTTAATTATATAGATTTAAATAATCTTGCATTATTTTTATCAGATATTAACAATTTATTCGAGTAATCCAACAGCACTGAAAAATTACTTTACGAAAAATTCGTACCAACGTTATGTTCTCAATTAT
The DNA here is from genome assembly GCA_964019185.1 of Maratus speculifer. Classification (NCBI taxonomy): domain Eukaryota; kingdom Metazoa; phylum Arthropoda; class Arachnida; order Araneae; family Salticidae; genus Maratus; species Maratus speculifer. Next base: position 341,346,170 of record OZ025290.1, on the reverse strand, counting down.
AGTATATGAAATAAATCAACCTTCTTCTTCTTTTTTTTTTTTAATAAAAGTAAATTAAGAAATGTAAGATTTCATCGTTTGGCACTATATATATATATATATATATATATATATATATATATATATATATATATATATATATCAGTAAAAAAAAAAAAAAAAATTTAATGCAATATTAGATGTATCTAAAAATCCATACATAGTTTTGTGTAACATACATTTGAAAATATTTTTCTGTTTCTTTTTAGGTGCGTTCGTAAATATGTAAATACGTAGCACCTATAGTTGTCGTTCAGTCCGTCCGTCTGTCCGTCCGCATATAACAACGCAAAAACTACCCAACCAAATCGTTTGAAATTTAAAATATATAATTATTACATAATTTTGTCAAGTCATTTCAAATTTTATGAAAATCGGATGCATAGATCAATTACAGGGACAATCAAAAGTATTCCGTTACATTACGTTCAGTGAGGGAAAAAGTTTCAGATGCATTTTACACGTTTGAAATTTAAAATACATAATTATTACATAATTTAGCCGAGTCACTTTAAATCTTATGAAAATCGGATTCATAGTTGAATTACAGGGACAATCAAAAATGTTCCGTTTCATTACGGTCAATGGGGAAAAAAGTTTCAAATGTATATTAATGGTGTTACACTCATTCGAACATAATAAAATTGATATGCATCTATAAAGTCAGTGGCGTAGCTAAGGGAGGGCAAGGGGGGCGTCCGCCCCGGGCGCCGAGGCCTAGGGGCGCCAAATTGAGAGAAATTGTTATATATCTATATTGGGGAGGGGGCGTAAAATTTCTTGCTGGCCCCGGGCGCCAAAAAACATAGCTACGCTACTGTATAAAGTACATATTATAATATACATTTTGCATAATCTGTGGTGCAAATGACATTTGTTATTGATTTACAAGGACACACAAAAGTATTCCATTACATAATGGTATAGGGAGAACATTGTTTAGTGCGCATTTTAATTGTAATTAAATATTTACAATTTTATGAGATTGATATATGAGAGTGATATTTTTAAAATTTTGTTATCGTACGAACGCACCTCATTTGCTACGCTTCACGTGCGATTTCCAACTTGTTTATATTAAGAAAGAAAAAGAAATTGCACAAAAATATCAATATTTAAAATCGTAATAAGGATTTTTAAAAATTATATTTTTTAAACTGTCAGGATCTGATAGCACCTGTGCTAAAGAATGTAATGTCTACTCTTTCTCTATTTGAATATCTCATATTGTATGGTTGTGTACAGAATTTCCAAGGTGACATTCCTTCTTCGTGGAAAGGGGAATTGCCAGCTAATCCTTTACAGGTGGGGTGTTAGAGAAAAGAGATAGCTGAGAGGCATGTCCGCCTGTCAGTGAAGTATGCGGATGGTGAGCAGATTAGTAGCATGCCACTAAGCAAGAAAAGAATGGAGTGTCCAATGAGGAGGCTCCAAAGGGGTTTATGTGGGGGAAAGCAGTGATTTGGAGAGGGCAAGTTTGCCTCAGATCATTGATTCGGTACCTAGGTTTCAGACCTAGAGGTTGCTCTGTGTGGAAGAGCGTAAAGTGTGTGTTTTCTGGTGCGCAAAGGACACAGACGTCCTGGTGTTTAGTGCTCTGGGCTAAGAAGTGCAGGCCCAGTATACTTGTGTTGGGAGACTCAAGGTTCAGCTCCAAAAAAGTGAATTTAACGTGTATTGAGTGTGAGGTGGAAAGTGTAATTGGAATAGTACACAACCAATCTTTATGGTATCTAATTTAATGTTGAACCGGATCACCTATATCCGAGTTGTAGTTGTATATATTTGTAAATAGCGTAATTTGTGTGTACATATATTCTTAATAAACTGATAATTCGGTTACTAGCGTAAGTCTTTATTTACACCAATCTCACAGTGGGTGACCGATATCACCTAGTAATATCGGTGGTGGCAGCTATATCTACCACGGACATTCTTCAAAGTTGTGTGGACTGAGGGGAACGTCCGACAAATTGTTGGCAGCGTCGGGATAGAATCGCCTGAAACCAGCGAGCCGTGTTGCAGTCTGTTAATGCCGGAGTATCCAGTGGAGTTCTTGTGTGGTCGTGCCATATCGTCGAGTAGGTGCTAAAGCATCGTGCCGGATCGTCGATTGTATGCTAAAGTGTCGTGCCGTATCGTCGAATGTGTGTAAAGTGTCGTGCCGTATCGTCGAGTATGTGCTAAAGTATCGTGCCGGATCGTCTAGTGTGGACTAAAGTTATTACTAACTTTATTAGAAAGAACTAAACTGAACTGTTGTGCCATATTACCGCTACATCGTGGAACTACCTGTGATTAGAAAAGTACCCCAGCAAAGAAAGTATAAGGTAAGGCGTTTTGATCATATCTTTCTGCTGACATCTCGAACGAAAATTTGTTGTTGTATAATTAATAGTAATTTAAGTAAATTGTCTATATCATTTATGTGTTTTATCAATACTCCCTACCTATAAAGTGTTAATAACCATATTGGCTATTGTTTTAAGGAAAGGTCATAATAACTTGAGCTAGTATTGATTGTCTATAATTTTTTTTTACTAATTGTGGTAATAGTAGTTGGAAGGAATAATTAAATTTACTTAAAGTTAAATTATTGTTAAAGTAATATTTAAATGAAGCAACATTTTTTTAAGTTTGAAGAGTGTATAATAACATTTGCTTAGGATTTTAATTGGCCAATAGTAGTGAGGAAAAAAAAAGGCCCAAAAGAGAGCCATAGTGAGAAAAAAAAAGGCCCAAAAGAGAGCCATAGCGAGGAAAAAAAAGGCCCAAAAGAGAGCCATAGTGAAAAAAAAGGCTCAAAAGAGAGCCATAGTGAGGAAAAATAAAAGTAAAGATTTTCAGTACATTTGTTTTAAGTGTAAGAACCAGTATTAAGTTCGGAAATATTTTAGTGAGGATAATTGTAGAAATTTATATATGCATGTTTTACAATTTTTCTTTATGTGGATTTTTTTTATTGACATCAATACTTCTATTCAATATCAACGTATCAGTATGATTATGTAAATTGTATGTTGTTATCTAAGTGCATACATTGAGACCTATATTGCATAGTAATCAAATCGAATTACTCTTTTACCTTTTATTTTATTGGAAGTATATTGTGTGATATCAATGGTTGAGGAAAATTAGAGTATTCAGTAGGTTAATTAGAAATGAAATGTATTGATTATCTGAAGGGTATTAATTAGTTTAATAAGTGGAGAAATATCTGTACTAAGTTAGAAATTTAGGAAATATTAATTTGGTAGGTTTAACTATTCTTGTGGGGTGGTAATAACAATCGGTGAAGGTATGGCTTTCTTATTAAAACTAAAAAAGGTTGATCTTCAGGGGATAGCCGAAGAATTGGGCGTTGAATTCACGGAAGATGATACCAGAATTCAGCTTAAGAAAAAGATAATGGACAGTGATGAGTATGATGAGGGGGTTATTAAGGAATTATCTGACACTATTGTTGCAGAACGATTAGAACAGGAAAAATTAGAACGCGAAAAGTTAGAAAAACAGGAAAAATTAGAACGCGAAAAGTTAGAACTCGAAAAGTTAGAAAAGCAGGAAAAGTTAGAAATGGAAAAATTAAGAATGGGACATGAATTAGAAATGGAGAAACTAAGGGTGCAGGGATCGGCAAATAATTTCAATGGGTCTAGGGAATCTAATAATGAAAGTAACATAGAAAAATTGATCAAAAGTGTTAAAACTCTATCTATCAAAGTACCAGAAGGGACTGAGGGATGGAATTTATTTTTTAACAGCTTAGAAAGGGCATTCAAAACTAAAAATGTATTGGAAAATCAGCAGGCCGAAATTCTACTAAATATGTTAGGAGATAAGGCGGATAATTTGTTAATTTATACGACTACGGAACAAATGGAGAATTATGAGGAGTTAAAGGAGTTAGTTCTAAGGGAACATGAGCCGACACCGAAGGCATGTTTGGAAAATTTTAAGAAGGCTAGGAGCATTGTTGGGCACGTTCACAAAATAAACGAACTAACTCAAACTCACGTTCAATTTCTGAAAAGTAATTTAAATTCACGTTCAAATTCAAAAATTTTCAAACGAACTCGTTCAAATCAAACTCATTTGTAAAAGTGAACGAGGTTCACTAAAAAGTTCTTTTTTTTTTATGTTTGGATATTATTGTCCAAATTTGCAAAATTTTGTGAACTAATCATTTGATTATTCGATATGTAAGATAGAGGTATGCACGGACGGAAATTTCCAGGCCCGATCCATAGAAAAAAAATGTCCGGCCCGATTTTAAAATAAAAATTTCGGCCCGAGTCCAGCCCGGCTGGTAGAGAAAATTTAGCGGCACGACCCGTCCCGATATAATAGCTAAAATCAATGCTCGACCCGGCCCGATATAATAGCTAAAAACAAGGCCCGACCCGGCCCGATTAATAGCTAAAAACAAGGCCCGAGCTTAGCCCGGCCCGGAAAAAAAAGTTGAAATTTCGCACCGAACCCGGCCCGACCCCGAGTACATTTCTACAGGACATTGATATTTACCCTTACAGAAGAGTTCTGGCCAAAAAAAAAACTTACCTTAGTCTGTTTATAATCTCCATTTATGCAGAAGTGCGTAGGCTGCGATGTTTATGCTTTTAATGAACCTATGTAGTTGTATGTAAATGTTTCAGCTATCGTAGAAGACAATAGTAGAAGACAATATTCCGTCTTAGACAAATTCTACTCTGTCTGCGGATTCGCAGGAACTTGAAAATCTTTCCGATTTAGACATATTTCCGCCTTACACAGTCCACCTTGTACAGAGAGTTTACTGTATATATCTATTTTCGGCGAAATTAAATACAGCCCAGGTCCGTTTCGGCGCGATCCGAGTATGCAGAAATAGTAAGACTAGGATACTACCCAGGGAAGTGATACCCAGACTTAACCCGTCCTGAGGCTCGTGTAGGCCTCTAAATGGCATTTGAAAAAGGGAAAAAATGTACTAAAGTCTGGAAAAATTTTAAATAAATTATTAAAAAATTGAACGTAAATTTCATTCAAATTCGTCTATTTTTTGAGTTTCCGTTCAGTTCAAACTCGTTTGTAAAATAGTGAGCGAAATTCAGTTCAAAGTTCACAAATAGTGAGCGAAACTCGCGAGTTTTCGTTCAGTGAGCGCGTTCATACCCAACACTGGCTAGGAGAAACCAGAACGAAACTCATGTATTATTTGTATCGCGTTTAATAGCGACATGGGAAAATTATTGTAAGATTAGAGGTGCTGACTCTTATGAAAAGGTCAACCAGTTAATAGTTACGGATAAATTAGTAAGTACGTTAGATGAGGATACCGCGTCATATATTGGGTTAACTCATCAAGGTAAATGGTTAGAAACTTCTAAAATTGCTAAAGAATGTGACAATTATTTTGACGCTAAACATAAGTCTTACGCCGTTACGTATAAAAGTTTTAAAGGTAAAGATAGGCACGTAAACAATGAAAAAATGAGACCGAGGGATGATAACAAAGTTAGTAATAATTGGAGGCAAAACGGGAGTAATGAGACTAATTCTTTTTCGGATAGGAAAATAGATTTTAAGAAGCCTAGTGATGCTTCAGCTCCTAAATGCTTTAAATGTGGTTTGAGAGGTCATTATCAACGTTTTTGTAATAAAGTGGGTAATGAGGGAAATAATGGTAATAAAGGGCGAGATCCGAAAGCGGGTGTGCATAAGATTGTGGTAAAAGAAAGCAAAGAGTTACCTAATGGAGCTATTGTGGCGAGAATATCGGCAAAGGCCGAACAGAGAACTAACGTTATTGGTGAGAAATTAAATAAACTCGAGAAAATTGAAGTTAGTGTAAATGGGCAAAAAGCAAAGGGATTGGTTGATTCTGGATGTGAAATTAGTGTTGGTCATAAAGATTTGGTACCGGAAGAGAAATTAAAAGAAGCGGGTAGTATTTATTTACAAGGCTTATTCGGTGAAGCAGTTAAATCGCCGTTGGTTAAACTACCGTTAGCTATTCCGCAATTTGGACAAACTAATATAATTCATCAGGAAGTACTTTGCGCAGTGACTGATAATATTAATGAGCAAGTGATTTTACATCCCGAAGTGATTAATGAGTTGTCAGGTGTCAACCGCGAGGAGCCATTGCTAGAGGCCCAAGAATTAGAACGTTCGGAAATTATTATTGATAATTCGAGTGAAAAGGAAGATATGAGTGACGATAATTGTAATGTTTACGCAATAGAAGCAAAATCAGAAAATGTACAAACTCAGAATACGGAAAAAACGGAAGTGGAGAAAGGTAATAAAACTATTGTTAACAATTCCGATATGTTTAAGGAATCCCAATTGGAATGTAAAGAATTAGAGAAAGCTTGGGAATTAGCTAAAATGGACAAGGGGGATTATTATATTGTAAATGGCTTATTATATCACAAAGAGAAATTGTTAGGCGAGACTATAGCGCAATTAGTAGTTCCCAAAGTAAGAAGGGAAGAAATACTAAAATTAGCGCATAGTTCGGTATTTGGAGGGCATCATGCAGCCAAGAAAACTTTACAGAGAATCAGGTATTCATTTTATTGGGAGGGGATGGCGAAAGAAACTAAACAATTTTGTGAGTCATGTTTAGAGTGCCAGTTGACTAGAGGGGTTAAGGTAAACGATAGAGCTCCTATTTTCCCAGTATCGCGGCCGGAACTCCCATTTCAGGTGGTTAATGTTGATTTAATTGGGCCTATTGATCCTAAAAGTTCCCAAGGGCATCGGTATATACTAACCTTAATTGATCAGCATACCAGGTGGGCGGATGCGATCCCTTTAAAAAGTTTAACTGCTAAAACCGCGTGTGATGCGTTACTTCAAATATTTATGAGGACAGGAATTCCAAATATAATCGCCTGCGATAATGGAACCAATTTCACTGCCGACTTAACGAAAGAATTTGAGAAAAGGTTAGGTGCTAGTCCAAGATTTTCGACCCCACAGTCTAACGGGCTCGTGGAACGATTTAATCAGACCCTTAAACGTATGTTACATCATACTATTAGAGAAGAAGGAAAAAAGTGGCATGAATAAATACCATTTGTATTATGGGCGTATAGGGAAGTCCCAAATTCTACGACGGGAATCGCACCTTTCCAGTTATTATATGGTAGAACGCCGGAGGGTCCTTTGTCGATTCTCAAGTCATCCTGGGCAGGAGAAAATAAGGGGGCGCAGTTAGATACTACGCCGATTCATGAATATTTGAATAAACTTAGGGGACGTTTAGAAAGAGCCGCAAATGAGGCAAAATTATCGTCAGAGGTACAACAAAATAGAATGGCTTACCATTATAATTTAAGGTCTAAGGAAAAAACGTTTGAAGTAGGCGATAAAGTAATATTGTTAATCCCCGATTCGACTAATAAGTTATATTCTAGGTGGCAAGGGCCGGCAACTATAGTCGAAAAACGAAATCAGCATTCGTTTATAGTTGAGTTAGCCGACGGGAGTAGGAAGCATGTGCACCAAAATAAAATAAGAGAATTTATTGCTAAATGTAATATAGTTAATATTGTTTTTGAGGGTGATGAGGAATTTGGAGAAGTTGGGGAAATTCCTATTGTGAACCGGGATCAGGAAGTAGAACGAGATATAGAGAGGTTCGAAATAAAAGGGTTATCTAACAATCAAGTTAAAGATATAAAGTGTATTTTGAGGGAGAATAAAGATGTGTTTATGGGTCCTGTACGACCAGCCGATGTAGGGGAACATCGTATTGATCTTAAACTGGGAGTGGAAAGGAAAAAGCCAAAGATATATAGTGTACCGGTAGCTTACAAAGAGGAAGTAGATAGGCAGATTCAGGAGCTATTAGAATTAAATCTAATCGAAGTGTCAAATGCTGAAATTAGTCATCCAATTGTTTGTGTGGCGAAAAAAGACGCAACTGTTAGGCTTTGTATAGACTATAGAGCTTTAAATTCGGTAACTCAGGTTCCAACCTTTCCGATGAAAGATTCTCAGGAAATCATGTATACCGCAGGGGCGGCTAAGTATTTATCATGGATTGATTTATTGAGAGGTTATTGGCAGATTAAAATGGCGGAGGAGTGTAAACATTTGACAGCTTTTACAACGCATAATGGAACTTGTCAGTGGCGTACAATGCCTTTTGGATTATCAGGGGCGGCTGCCACGTTTCAGAAAGATATGAATGAGGTTCTTCAAGGTCATCGGAGGTATGCGGAAACATATATTGATGATGTCATCATTTTCTCCGACACCTGGGAAGAACATTGTGAGCATGTTAGGGCTGTCATTGAAGAACTTAAAAATAGAAATTTTACGATTAGGCTAGACAAATGTAAATTTGGAGAGAAATTAACTAAGTTTTTAGGTCATGTAGTTGGGGGTGGAACGCATGCACCTGATGAGAAAAAAATAGGAGCAATAAGGGATCTAAAGAGACCAAAAACTAAAAAAGAAGTCAGATCTGTTTTGGGATTAATGGGATTTTACCGATCTTATATTCCAAATTATGCCGAAATTGATATACCTTTAACCGAATTGAGTAAATGGAAGGTTAAAAATGCTGTACCATGGGATGAAAGGGCAGAAAAAGCATTTAATACCCTTAAGGATGAGTTATGTAAAGTGACGAGTTTGGCTACACCTATCGTAGGCCGGGAATATCAGCTCCACGCAGATGCTTCCGACCTGGCAGTAAGATGTTGTCTTACTCAAAAAGATGAAAAGGGTCAGTTTAAACCAATAGCTTTTGCCAGTCAGAAATTGTCAGGGGCTCAGCGTGCTTGGCCGAGTATAGAGAAAGAGGCTTGGAGTGTTCTCTTTGGGTTGCGAAAGTTTGAAAAATGGACCTATGGATCTCAAATTGAGATCATCACGGATCATAATCCATTAAAATTTCTCACTGAAACAATCCCAAGGTCCCCCAAACTCACTAGATGGGCTCTTGTCTTGCAACGCTGGAGCAACGCTGGATGAGTATTTCTCATCGTCCAGGAGCTCAACATTTAAATGCTGACGCAATTTCCAGACTACATAGAAAGAGCTGGGAAGAACAACCACACTGTTAAAAAAAATCTGAAATTCACGGATATATTTTTCTGAATTTCACAGAAAAAATCCTTTTTCGCACCAAAAGGGCTTTTTCCGTTACAAATCTGAAAACTCCACGATATTTCCTGAAACTAACGAAACGGATGGAAATAAAAACAAAAAACGGAGACAGTCCGTTACCCGGAGATCTCCGTGGCCGAGTGGTTAAAGCACCACGCCATTAAACGTCTGGGAGCATAGATTGTGGGTTCGTATCCCACTATCCCCATAAAATAATGAAAACTCGAAAAGTCCCTTTTAATTATTTTTTCTGTTTATTTTTCTCTTATTTCTTATTAAAAAAATCTTTTAACTAATTAGCCTCCCAATAAATAAAAAAATTGCGCGCGATAATTTCAAAAAATTATCTAATTTTTGTAAAAAATGAATAAAAAATATTTTTTCATACATTCATTCAAAAAAAAATTGTGATTTTAAACAATGATTTTTTATTTTATTTACGCTAGTTAAAAAATTAAAATTTGTTTTAAAAATAATAAGTATTATGCATCATTCTAAAATAAAATAAAATAAACCGCTTACGAATATTCTAACGAATATATTTGAAAGGCAATCTTTGAAAAGCACAACATATTTTCCCAGTAACTCATAAAAGACATACTTTGTACAGACAGCCATCAGCAGCTTTGGCTGAATCAGTAAGGACTTGATCCTCTATGCAAACGTCCCACATACGGGTATTTGCTTAATCTAGGCGGCCAAAATTATTTTATTGCATATATCTATTCTAAATGGTACAAATGAAAGAAAAAATACATTTATTAAATTTATAAAGGCGATTTATTAAAATAATTTAATTTTTAAACACTAATATTCATTTTCGTCACTTTCTGAAGAATCATCACTAACATTGGGATTCCAGGGAAAAGAAGAGCAATTGTTTCTGGCAAAAAAAGAGTTCATTTTTCTACCAATGACTTTTCTCATGCTACTTATAAAATGGTGTGATGTTAAAAGTAGCCGATTCAAAATATATTTCTTGCAGCTTTCCCTCGAGAATTTTCGCGCGAAGTCTTGGCGGTATAGCCAAAAATGCTTATTGCGCGCTTCTGCAGTCACTTCTGAAAATTGCCCAATGGGCAATAATGCATTTTTAATGTAGTTGAACCATGAATTACTATTTTATGCATAGTTGGAGACATTGGATGCCACTGGTAAAAATCTACATATAAGCGAGCAGTGTCTAATGCATATTTCTCGTATTTTTCTGGATCAATTATATGTCCGCTTGAAATTGTCACTTTTGAATATGACTTTTAAGCGATATATTAAGTCATAACTAATGCCTGTTATGTCAGAAGCCAATTTCGGATCTTCAAAAAACCTCCTACTTGTATTACCGTCATTGGTGTTGCCAATATTTGCCTTTGGCGTGTCTACCAGTAAACCTTTTTCTTCACGAAATCTTTTCTGGATTTCTAGTTTTTTTTCCAGCTCAGTTTTTTTCTCAGCTTCAGTCTTCCGCTCTCTATATTTCTTTACTGGCAACTTATAAGCTAAATGAAGAATGCTTTCAAAAAGTCTAATTCGAGCATGTAAAATTGAAAGACCAAACTCGATAGCTTCAGAATTAATTTCTTTCTGAATATCAATTTTGTTAAAGTCCTTAGAAGTTGCACCGCATATGTAGCATTGACTTGTGGAATTTGTGCCAGTCGCAGCGTTGCAGACCTTTCCGTCTACCATTGTCATGATGAAGACATGACTGACCGAGAATTTGTTCCCATTTAAATTAACCACTGTGGCGTTTAGTGACATCGCAGAATTTTTTATAAAGTTAATTTCTTCCTTCGTAACATCAGTATTTTCTTTTACAAAACGAAATCTTATAGAACGGCAAAATCAAGGGGATGAAGGTTTTGGGTTTTCCCGTAATAGCTTTTCGTTTTTACTGCTAGAAACTAATTGTAAAGGGACGAAACTACTTTTTAATATGTTCGCATCAGTGTCGGAATCATTTACAAAGTTCTGTTTAAGTTGTGCTTGTTGTGAACCATCACAACCCCATTTTGAAATTAACTTTAAACTCTCTCGTTCTTGCTCTTTCACTGTTGTTAGAACCTCTTCCAGGAACATGGATAAACGCTTAACTGTATGGTCAACTAAAGACTGTAAATCGGTTTCGGCATAAGTACGTGTTACTCTGCATGACTCTGGAGGCGGATAGCATTCTTGTTTCATTTTTTGCAGCAAGGTATAACAAGGAAATAATTTCTTGTTGGTATTCCTCCCTATTTCATATTGTCGACGAGTTAAATCGACTTTACGAACATCACAATGCTTGTGTTGGCGTGAGTGAGTCAGTTTTTTCGCTCTCTGATTTAGAAAACGCCTTTTTATATTTTGTTGCATGTTTCGGACTACTTATGATTTCTTTGAGTATTTCAGAAGCATCTCGTTTACCAGATTTCTGCAACTCAACCTGAGCTGCATGAATTATTACTTCCTTTTCTAGAGAATATAGTACTTCTTCTGTTTTTCTCTTCTTAGTTCTCTCACTTGATTCAATAAATAATTTAGATGGTCGTCCAGGCCGAGGTTGTGGTATGACAGGCATATCAAACGTTCTTCTAGCCAAGATTGATTGTTTTTGATAAATATGTCTTCCTTCTTATGTGCTTTTATCCATTTCTTTTTAATTTGTGATTTAAATCGGGAAAAATTGCGTTTTACTCTCTCAATTTGGTCGTCTGTGTAATCTTTACCCGATATCAGCTGATCTTTTAAGAAATTAAATTTATCTTCAAAATTCGACAAATCAAAACTTTGCATTCGATTAAACAAACATTTAAGGGTCACAATTCTTACTCTCGAGGTACTTTGTGAACCTACAATAAAAATATTTTCTTTTAAAATGCTATATGCGATAGTCAGTTTTTTTTTAATATTTCGTAAAAAATGTTCAAAGTGCCACAAAATATACATCCGCGCTTTTCCGCGGCAGTTTCTTTAATTTTTCATTACTCAAAGCTTTAAACTTTCGATTTAGTTAAAAATTATAACAGGATATGCCTGGGTAATATAACAAAAACTCGATTAAATAAAATATTTTAGAAATAATCTTAGCCTAAAATGAGGGTATCTTAAAAGTGCATCAATTAATTTTTTTAACTATAAAACAATTAAAAAATATAATAAACTTTTGAATTATTACCTGCTGTATTAATATCCATCACAAGCACTTTCAAAATAAATGTAAAATAATATATAGTTCACTTGAAAGGTAACGTCTCTACACGAACCCCAAGAACAGACGCAAACAACAAGTTGAATGATCGAATTCAGACTAAAGTTTTAACAAGATGCGTTGGCCGGGGAAAGGTTGAATGGTGGGTTACTGTTCACGAAACTGTCCTCTAACTCAGGTTGCTATTCCTTTAACAATTTTAGTACTTTAAAATTTTGACTTTTGGCCGCCTAGATTGGTCAAATACCCGTATGTGCGTCCCTAGTTCGATCCTCAGGATGGCTTGAAATAAATTATGCAAAAAATATTGATTAAAAATGATTTAAATTAAGTATATGGTCACTCGGAAATTTCGAATACTTTGACGAATGTACGGTTCACTAAATTTAAATTAAATTATTATCATTACAAAATCAAACTTTGTAACGGAAAGTTACCGCTTTTCCATACGGAAGTTTTCCTTTCTTTTATTTTCCAAACGGAAAATCTACTAACGGAACGGTGAAAGTTCGGCTACATTGCTGCCGGTAGTTTCACCTGGAATTCACAGATTTATTTTTAACAGTGCAGTTGTTAGCCCATCGGCGTCAACGACCCAATAGAGGACAACCTTTTAAAGGGATGTCGTCACACATTTAATTTTTTTTTCTGTGTGTGTGTAAATATTTTTTGATTTTTTTTGTTTATAATATTGTATTAACATGTGTATTGTTTATGTAATAATAATATTAGTAAAGGTTCAGTAGAGATGTCAGTAGATAGTGTTCAGACACCTGGAAATACCTATGTAATAAGCATAATGAAGAAATCTGTAAAGAGACTATTGAACTCTTCTGCGATATTATTATATGTTTGGGGAAAATTAGCCCCTAAAAGGCATATTTTCCGCTAAGGTGGGGGGTGTCAGGATCTGATAGCACCTGTGCTAAAGAATGTAATGTCTACTCTTTCTCTATTTGAATATCTCATATTGTATGGTTGTGTACAGAATTTCCAAGGTGACATTCCTTCTTCGTGGAAAGGGGAATTGCCAGCTAATCCTTTACAGGTGGGGTGTTAGAGAAAAGAGATAGCTGAGAGGCATGTCCGCCTGTCAGTGAAGTATGCGGATGGTGAGCAGATTAGTAGCATGCCACTAAGCAAGAAAAGAATGGAGTGTCCAATGAGGAGGCTCCAAAGGGGTTTATGTGGGGGAAAGCAGTGATTTGGAGAGGGCAAGTTTGCCTCAGATCATTGATTCGGTACCTAGGTTTCAGACCTAGAGGTTGCTCTGTGTGGAAGAGCGTAAAGTGTGTGTTTTCTGGTGCGCAAAGGACACAGACGTCCTGGTGTTTAGTGCTCTGGGCTAAGAAGTGCAGGCCCAGTATACTTGTGTTGGGAGACTCAAGGTTCAGCTCCAAAAAAGTGAATTTAACGTGTATTGAGTGTGAGGTGGAAAGTGTAATTGGAATAGTACACAACCAATCTTTATGGTATCTAATTTAATGTTGAACCGGATCACCTATATCCGAGTTGTAGTTGTATATATTTGTAAATAGCGTAATTTGTGTGTACATATATTCTTAATAAACTGATAATTCGGTTACTAGCGTAAGTCTTTATTTACACCAATCTCACAGTGGGTGACCGATATCACCTAGTAATATCGGTGGTGGCAGCTATATCTACCACGGACATTCTTCAAAGTTGTGTGGACTGAGGGGAACGTCCGACATAAACGTTTTTAAATTCTTAATTAAACATACTCTTCAATTTGTCTTCTTCAAGATTCAATTTTAGTTTAACATTGAAATGCAGTCAGTTCATCATTTCAATCCTATTTTTAAACATAAACAAAATTGACGAAAAGATAAACTATAACAAGGCAAATAAGATATACATATCTAGATTACATATCTAGATTATAATACCTATTTATATAGACTAGATTATATATCTAGTTGGCCATGACTATAGCTTTAAGTTCACTTGTACATATGTTAATAAGTATCATAGAATACAGAGAAAGAACAGAGATGAAGTACGGTGGCTGGGAGTGACGCCAAAAATGTAACCCAAAAATCTGCTGCATTCTGCCCAAACAAAACGACATGCTTTCGAAAAAAAAAAAAAACCTTTTAGTAATACAGTTTTTAATTCATAATACAATGAAAAACTGTTTTAGAATGCTTAAATATAAGTACATCATTTTCCTTTAAGGAAAAAATGTATGAGTGCTGTCATGTTCGATTATTGTTCACAACCTTATTTTATTTGGGCCGAGTGAGGACATTAAAATTCGAGCGATAACGAACAGCATCCTGCAAACCATTTTTTAGGCATACTGCATCATAAACATACAAGAAAGAATAGTTATAGTCCAAGAGCTGACGGCACAAAACCCTATGTCGTTGCGCACAAGAAAAAATCCTTTATTTTATGGAATAGTAGTAATATGGGAATCTATTCATCTATGTATGCCGAAAGGGAAGATGGTGCATAAGCCATAAATTGATACCACGTGTTTGACTCGTAGGATTAGCATTGTGTTTGTCTTACAATCGAAAGTATGAAAACATGGAAAACTGGGTGCAGGAAAACACAATGGTAATCCTACGAGTCAACCATTAGTGGTATTCATTTTTGGCGTATACACCCACTTTACTTCCGGCAGACAATGGGCGTGTTCAGCGCAACTTACTTCGGTAAGTAACCGGTAAGTTGTGCTGAACACGCCCAAGGATGATTAGATTCCCCTATTGCTAGTCTTTCATAAAAAAAAAGGTTTTTTCTTGTGCTCGATAGCATAGGGTTTTGTGCTGTCGGCTCTTGGACTATTTCGGCAAAATCTGTAACAGCAAAAGTACCAGCGTCACTACCGACAAGGAGGGAGAATTAACAAGCTTTCGAAATTTATCTTATGTTGATGAAATATGTGTATGCTCTATGTTTTGAATATCTATTATTTCCTAAAACGAAGAAAAGGCAGACGATATTGTATTTATATTTATTTATTTAGCTGCTTTTTTTTTATCGTACTTGTATCGTTTACCTTTAACTTACAAAATAATAATTATAATAATAATATAAAAGAAAAACTCCAGAAATTAGAAAAATCTGTTTAGAACACAAATAGGTAAGTTTGTGAGATTAAATTGAAAAAAAAAAAAAAAAAAAAAAAAAAAAAAAAAAAAAAAAAATCAAATTCAGGTATTGTGTTAATTTATTCTCATCGAATAAAATTTTATCGAGTGTAATATCAGTATCTCTATTTAACTTTTAGATTCACATAATTCTAAAAAATTTTAAAAAGGAATTTTTGCGCATTTGTAATTTTATTATTATTCCTTCTATGCTAATATTATAAATATTATTGAACTGATTGTACATTATTTTCATTAAAAGTAATATTTTTATTTTATCTGCAAGAAAGCGAAAATAAGTAAATTTTAAAAGATTGTAACAATTGTTTAATACGTTGAGCTTCATAAATTAATTAAACATTGGCTATAAAATTTTCTCTATTAAATGGGAATATTTATGAAATTTTCTGAGACTTGTAGAGTACAATATTTCGTATATTTTTATATTACATCATTGTTCTATGTAGATTTAAATCCAGTTATTTCATATTCATTTGGGTACTTCTAGATTATCCCGTCGACCAATTTCGCCAAATTATACAAATCGCCAAACTAATAGCCAAATTATACATGTTGACATAATTTTTATTTTAAATAACGAAAAAACAATTAGTAGAATATTAATAAAAAATCGAAATAAAAATCACTTAATGACATTTTAAACACGTGAATCGCATTTAATGTCATAGAATGTGACATTCACGATCATCCATTATTGGCATTTAATCTTATAGTTTGGCGATAATTTTTTGGTCGACGGGATAACCTAGAAGTACCTTTATTTGATACAAGCTAATCTTCTCCTCGTTGCTCAGATTCATCAAAAAACAGCAAGAATTGTGAAAAAAACTAAAAAAAAAAAAAAAAAAAAAAAAAAAAAAAAAAAAAAAAAAATAGAAATATTTAAAAATTGTTGCACGAATTTCGTTTTACGTTCATCGAAAAGAGAAGGGCTAGAAAATTGAAACTGGATGCTTTTTACTAATGTGGAAAAATCTTACAAAATTGCGAAAACATTAAAAAGTTTATAAAAATAAAAAAAAAATTCAAAAATTGTATTTCGAAATTCGAATAAACTTAGAGGAAAAGAGCGCAGAATTTACTACATTGAACATCTAAAAAATCGAAGCGGATCGCGAAGAAACGTAAGCATTGCATAAAAATGGCAAAATTTTCAAAAATCAAGGTACTAAAAATTTATTCTATTTGGATAAAAGTTTTGAATCTAATTAACGTAATAAAATGGCAAGCAGTGCAATGCGAATAAAAACGTTAAAAAATCGCAATAAAAACCTTTAATATAGCAAAAATCGCACAGGAGAAAATTTTTCATATTAGAAAGAAGTTTAAAACCGAATTCCTTTTCCGTATCAAAAAAATCGCCGTGATCTCAAAAAAGAAAAAAAAATCTAAAACATTGCATTAAAAATCGCTGGAGATCAAAATAGGAGAGCAAAACAACTACCATAAAGACTAAAAGTTTGAAACCAAATCCCTGTCAGGCTAGAATTTTTAAATCGAATTCCTTTGAAAAATGTCAAAAAATGACGGTGAAAGCCCGGAAATTGCACTGAAAACGGTATTAAAAATCGCAAAATATTAAAAAATCGCTAGGGTAAAAATTTACTGTTAAAAAACAAAATACTGCAATCAAAAAATTAACTATATTAAACAAAATGTTTGAAATCGAAATCAGTTTCCGAATGTCAAAGAATCGTCACGAAACTTGAAGAATGGCTAAAAATCACATTGAAAATTGCATTAAAAATCGCTAAATATTTGGAAGTTAATGCCTAAAAAATTAATATGAAGGGGGGGGGGGGTTGTAATCAGAAATTATTCATGAATAACAAAATGTTGACATGGAACGCCGAAAATCCTATTAAATGATAAAACAGTGCAATCGAAAAATAACTATATTAGGCAAAAAGTTTGAAATCGAAATACCTTTCCGAATGGCAAAAAATCGCCAAGGAACGAAACAAATGGTTAATTGTCACAGATGTCATATCTGCACCACATTGGCGCGCTATTTTTCAGGCGCCAATTTGGCGAAAACCAGTTACGTGCATATTTTTTAACTAATTTCTATTATTTTAAAAGAGAATAATCATAAAAAAAGCTTATTTAATAATTATAGAGTAAAAAAATTTATATTATTTTAAAAAAGAAAATAAAAATAAACAAACAGTTTATTAATAAATAAGTAACAATAGGAGGGTTACCATGTGAAGCGCATATAATTGCTATTCTGTTGCAATCGCACCAATGTGGTGCGTATATGACATCTTGTGTCGATTTCTCTGGCAGAATCTTCTAATTTAGCAAAAAATTAAGAAATTAAAACAAATTATGAATAAAAGATAATGTGATTTAATGGTTAGTTTACATTCAAGGGAGACCAATCTGATCGTCAAGGGCGGCTAGTTCACTGTATTTAGGTAAAACACTGTAATCGGAAATCATTCACGAATGATTAAAAAAACGGCGCAAAGTGTAGAAAATATCGAAAAATCGTATTAAATATAGATACATAGAAAAATCAAATACATTAGGCTAGGGTATATAAGGGTAAAACAATGCAATTGGAAAACTTTCATGAATGGCAAAAAAAATTGACGCAAAATGTAAAAAAAAAAAATAAATAAATAAAAAATAAAAATAAAAATGCTAAAAATCGCATTACAAATTGCTAAATTTCAAAATTCGTAAATGGCAACATTTTTTAAAAGAGTGAGGATAAAAATTTGAAATTAAATTCCTTTTATAAATTTCAAAAAATAGCCGTGAAATTCAAAAAACCACTAAAAAAATCATTGAAAATTTCATTAAAAATCGCTAAATGTAAATGCATCCCGAGAATAAAAATTTATTATAGTCGGGTAAAACATAGCAACCACATTTTTCATGAATTACCAAAAAGTTGACGCAGAACATAAAATGTATCCAAAAATCGCATTGGAAATAGACAAAACTTTAAAAATGTAGATGGTGAAATTTACTAAATTAGTCTAAAAATTTGAAACAAATTCCTTTTTTAATTGTTTAAACATTACTGTGGGAATCGAAAAAAAATGGTACTAATCGCATTAAAAAGTTAATTAAAAATAGCATTGAAAACTGCATTAAAAACGCATTGAAAACTGCATTAAAAACGCACTGAAAAAATGCTGTAAAAATCGCTAGTTAATTTTAAAATCGCAGTAATCAAAATTATCTCAAATGGATAAAACATTCTAATCGGTAATCAGTAGTACTAAAAATCAGTACTAGTATTTGGTTATCTGGTCGGTCAAGAATCTAATTGCCAAACTATAAGATTAAACGCCAATAATGGTTGATCGTAAATGTCCATTCACTTGGCATTAAACGCATTACACATGACTGTTGCGTCATCAAGTGATTTTTACTTCGTTGTTTTATTTGTATTTTTATTTATGTTTTTTTAATTTATTTGTCCTTTCATTATTTAACATAAAAATTGCATCAATTTGCATATTTTGGCGAGTCGTTTGATGATTTATATAATTTGGCGAAATTGATCGACAGCATAATAAAGTATTACACGGAAATCTTTTATGGATGATAAAAATTCGACGCGGCACGCGAAAAATCTTTTAAAAGATACATTAAAAATCTCTAAAATTACATACGATTAAAAGTTTAATATTAAAATAGCAAATAAAGCCTTTGTGCACAAATGTTTAAAGATAGAAAACCAACGAATATAAATGCACAAATAAAGTATGAGAAGGTAGCAAATAGCTATTTCGAATCTACTAACGAGATTCTTCATCAGTGCAAAACTCAGCGAGCTAAAAGTAGCAAAACTGAGCAAAGAGACAGAGAGACGCAGGTTTATATACCCGCTATGGGAACAATCCCGCCTAAAGAAAAGCAACCAATGAGAAGAAAGCAGCCAAAACCAACTGAGTGGACAAGTAGCGACATCTATCGGAGAACAAGCAAAACAAAAACTAAAAAGCGAGTGAAAAAAAATATTAAATTAAAGATTTCCAAATACTTGGAAAATAAGGAGTACTAGATAAGTCATTGACTAAGGAGTGAGAATTTTTTATGATGTGGTAAGCTTCCCAAAAATCAAGATCAAGAATAGAAGGACATTTATGGATGATGGTGGCTGAAGAAAAGTTAAACTTATGTTGAGAAGACCAACAATGTTGAGCAATAGAGGAACGTTTAAGCTCCTGATTTTTGACATACCTTTTATGTTCCATTAAACGAAATCTGAGAGCACGTTTAGTCTGACCAATATAAGAAAGACCACATCGGCAAGAAATTTGGTAAATACCCCAGTTATCTAAGTGATCAATGGGGTGCTTAAGATTTGAAAAATCAATTTTATTAACAGGAAAAAAAAAACATTGAAATCGAACCTTTTTAAAATTTTAGCAATTTGCTGACTGATTTTGGAAAAAAAAAGGCAAAACAACCAAAGCATTGGAATTCGAATTAAAGTTCTTACTTTCAGATTGTGTGGATTTTGTCAATTTTCTATGAATAGAATCTATAATATTAGGAGAATAACCACGATCAACAGCAATAGCTATTAGGTAATTAAGTTCATCACTGAGTAACTGAGGAGTTGAACAAATATTGGAAGCCCGGAAAACAAAAGTTTTAAAAGCCGCAACTTTCTGGTTAGGGGGATGAGAAGAAAAATCTTTAAGAAAGAACTGTTTCATTGATTTATAATAAATCTACAAAATTAATTTTACATTAAAAAATGCATCTTTGTTGGTCAGTCTAATTCTCAAGTAAATATTATTTAAAGCTAAAATTAACAAAATATTTTAAAACCCAATTATCCAGATTATTAAGTAAAATAAAACCGAAATTCATCGGATTTTATAATTGACGATACTTTTGAAATGGTAAGCGCATTGTAATTTATTTTTTCCCTCAATTTTAAGAGAAAATGGAGTGATTATGTTGCCACAATGACAAAATTGCTACAAAAACTATAAAAAAATTAATATCTCAAAAATAAATTGACTTACAGCTTTCAAACAAATTGCATTTAAAAGTACATTTTTTTCTCTATACGACGGTGTAAAAATTTAAAATGTACGATGTTTAGAAGCGTAAAATTTGTAGTAGCGAAAATTGCAAAACCGAAATTGCATGGAAAAGTGTTGCCATTCGCAAGATGATGTATACGTTACGCACAGATACGTTTGGCCTTTATAATATGGATAGATAGATAGAAGAAGGTATAACATTCAAGACGAAATGTTTAGCTTATTTTTCGTTGCATTTAAGTCGTTCACAAATGATGTACAATATATAGATATATGTGTGTGTGTGTTCATGCATGAACATAGAATAGGTATTTAATATATAAAATAGAATAACCATTCTACGTTCAAGTATCGGTGTAAGATTCTATTGAAAACGGACACATGCAACATTAAAGAAAGAAAGATTACAGTAAGATAGTGCTCAATAACAAAAATATTGCAAGGATGGGAAGTTTCCTCCAAATTGTAACTAAAGGCACTGCATTACCACACTTACTTCTATGGATATTTCCTATCTTGCACACTATATGGCCAATAATGACCGGATACTTTCAATTTTAGAAATTTTTTCGAATATTTAAAAATATATTTGTTGGATTGATCTCGAACTTCTGAAATATGAAGAATATGTTCAACTTCATGTTTATATACGGTGTTTTGATCAGAAGGACAATTAGGGAACCAATAAAAAATCAAAGAAAAATAATAATGTTTGGAATCACCTTGTAAAATAAATGCATGAAATGATCTATGGTTAAAGATTACGAGTTCTTGGATATTGTACAATATACATGTATTCGTTTGTGGAAAAACAAATCGTATATTCTTGGAATCAATTTTTTTGAAAAGTTAAAAAAAATTCATGCCTATTTTTTGTTTATATCATGCATGGGTTTTTACCTAATTTAATACCGATTTCAGAAAATTTGACAGAATGTAGTAAAAATAATATAGTGCAATTGGAGTTGTATGGAATATTTTTTATCTGCGCATGCATGCACGATAATACACTATATTGCCATTGATTATGGGACACTTGCGATTTTAGACATTTTACTAAATATCTAGAAAAATACAAGAGGAATCATCTCGAAACTCTTAGTGCATAAATATAATAGTATACGTCATACATCTCCGTGAAGCTTTTTTACTGAAACTCCATAGGGGGCCGTCAACAAATTAAAAAAGAATGAATATCTTTTGAATAACCCTGTCAAAACTAATGTAGCAAAAGCGCTCAAACTCTAGATTATAATTGAATGCCTTATCGCAATACACTGTGTTCATTTTTATGCAAATAGCATGCATACTCGCAGAGTAATTAAGGTTTTTATAAAAATGGTCCCAAATTTTTCCAAGTTTTTTCCTTATAATTTTCAGAGTTCTTAATATAAAATAATATTTTGTTCAGAAAATATGACAAACAACATTGCACACAGTACCCTGTAATCAGAATTAAAAAATAATGAAAATTGTATACAAAATGAGTTGGTTTACTAAATAATTTTTTACTGCGTATGCGTCAACGATATCAAAATTTCATTTGCATATTATGTTAGCTAAATGTATAGAGCAACTTTTGTGAAAGTCACAAAATCATAACTTGAAAATTCTGAAAATAATCGTCAATTGAATAAATTGAAAATCCATTATTCTCAAAATGAAGAAAAAACAAGAGGGGTTGTATCCATATATTCATTGATTAGTGTCAATATAGAATACACAATACGGGATGTTACGACTACTTTTGGATAAAATCCCTCATTTTTTTGCTTAATTTTGGAAACAACGTATTTTGTCCTTTTTCTATAGACGATTACTTTCAGAATTTTCAAGCTATAATTTTGAGACTTTTACAAAAGTTGCTCTATACATTTAGCTAACATAATATGCAAATGAAATTTTGATATCTTTGACGCATGCGCAGTAAAAAATTATTTAGCAAACCTACTCATTTTTCATACAATTTTTATTATTTTTTAATTCTGATTACAGAATACTGTGTACAATGTTGTTTGTCATATTTTCTGAAAAAAATATTATTTTATATTAAGAACTCTGAAAATTATAAGGGAAAAACTTAGAAAAATTTGGGGCCATTTTTATAAAAACCTTAATTACTCTGCGAGTATGCATGCTATTTGCATAAAAATGAACACAATGTATTACAATAAGGCATTCAATCATAATCTAGAGTTTGAGCGTTTTTGCTACATTAGTTTTGACAGGGTTATTCAAAAGATATTCATTCTTTTTTAATTTGTTGGCGGTCCCCTATGGAGTTTCGGTAAAAAATCTTCACGGAGATGTATGACGTATACTATTATATTTATACACTAAGAGTTTTGAGATGATTCCTCATGTATTTTTCTAGATATTTAGTAAAATGTCTAAAATCGCAAGTGTCCCATAATCAATGGCAATATAGTGTATATATATATATGTTTCATGATTTGATAATCAACTCTATGGAGTAACTCGTAAAAAAAAGTCGGTCAAATGTCGTGAAAATTTTTAACAGTTTATCTTTCTGAATTTTCAAGATATTCGACAAAAAATATGCAAGAATTTTTTAACTTTTCGAAAAAAATGGTGTATTTCCATTTTTCTACTCATTCCCAAATGAATATATATTGTACAATATCCATATACTCGTAATTTACAGTCACAGATCATTTCGTACATTTTATTTTACTGGGTGATCCTAAACATTATTATTTTTCTTTGATTTTTTTTTATTATTTTATTTTATTTTATTTTATTTATTTATTTATTTATTTATTTATTTATTTATTTATTTATTTTATTATTATTATTATTTTTTTTTTTTGCTGGTGCCTAATTGCATTCTTAATCAATTCTCCGTTGATAATTTTGAAGTGGAACAAATACTTTTGCCTTTTTTTAAATTCAAAAAAAAATATATATATACATACAAGTATATGTTTAAATATTTAATTATGAAGTGGAACAAATACTTTTTCCTTTTTTTAAGTTCAAAAAAAAAAAAAAAAAAAAAAAAAATTCTACAAATATATCTTCAAATATTCGACAAAATGTCTAAAATTGAAAGTTTCCGGTCATTAATGACCATATAATGCATGTTAATCTATGTAATGCATCTCCATAATGAGTGTACCATAGTCTAAGTAGTGATCTTTTATTTATAAACGCCCTCCCCTTATACAGTATTGTACGCTCGCTAATTTTATCGTCCATGACCCTGACTTTAACCTGATAACGAAAATTAAAGAGAC
This sequence comes from Maratus speculifer, assembly GCA_964019185.1. Lineage (NCBI taxonomy): Eukaryota > Metazoa > Arthropoda > Arachnida > Araneae > Salticidae > Maratus > Maratus speculifer. Next base: position 341,322,415 of record OZ025290.1, on the reverse strand, counting down.
GCCTTTATAGAAACGTGCATGTAAATATAGAAAGTAGTTCGGAAATTGAGAAGTTTTTTATTTCTCCAAGAACAAGATAGGAAGTCGTTTCATTGTCTGCAACTTTTCCGTCCATATCCGAAGCTTGGCTCCAGCGAACTGAAGAAGCATCGGAAGCCGCAAAGAAACATCGATAATAATTAGCGAGAGTGACGAATATGATAAAGTTTTTGGAAAAGATAGCGTAAGGAGAATTTTTTTGAAAAATTACATGCAGTTATGAGGTGAAAGATAAGATGCACGCTTCCGAGCCGGAATATGCTCGAAAATGTATAAAAAAGAAAACAATGATTTGTCAATTTGTTTCTCAGGTATAAGACGTGAGTTAACACGTTGAATGTCACAGTGATCGGTGACTAACATAGTTTTCCGTTTAGGCCGCGTCAATCATCGGTGACTGACAGTGTAAAATATGGTACTATACAAATTTTAAATAAATTTTCACTGATTACTTAAAACAAAATAAATATTTTAGCTTTATTTTACTTTAGGCTTTCAGTCACCAATGACTGACATGGTCCAAAACGGAAAGTTCAGTTTCAGTCACCGGTGACTGACATGGCACTCAGCGTCTTAAAAATGAATAGAAACAGACATTGTAAAATTCTTTTTTTTAAATGTATTGATAGCAGCATACGATGAAAGAAAATCAGTATAAAACAAGCATTTCAAATAACACTCGTTTTTTAAACCTATACATTACAGATTCAAATACAGAAAGAACACTCAACTTTACAGGATCGCCTTGATATTGGTTTATTAGGATATATGAGATCTTATGGTTCATACAGTCACAGCAAAAAAAAAAAAAAAAAAAAAAAAAAAAAAAATGACATTTGCGATTTCAGACGTTTTGTCAAATATCAAAAACTATACACGAGGAATGATTCTGAATAATTCTGAGATATATAAATAAATAAAAAGAATATTGCCCAGTTAAACTGATGGCATTGAGCTCAGAGGCTACGCATACTAATTGTACATTACAGCCTTATATTTTCAAGGGTTAATTCCGTTCGAAAAAAAATTAAGAAGGGGAAACAGCTCTCCCCATTCCCCTTTTTTATACTTAATCATGGAACATCCTAAACTATCAAGGACATGCTTTAACATATAAAAAATCTATATCCAAAATTCAGAGCAAATCGGATAATTCTTAATAAAAAAAACCCATTTAGCATTTATATAATTTAAGAGGAGTTATACCCCTCTTTTATACTTAACCATTAAACTTCCAAAACTATTCAGAGATTTGAACGAAATCTGACAATTCTCCTTGAAAAACCCATTTATATAAATTAAGGGGTTGGACATTAGAGCCCCCGTTCCCCCCGTTTATATTTATTCAATGAACACCTAATAACAGTCACGGAATCGCCTTATCAGAATGATCCTATATCTAAATTTTGAACGAAAACTTAATTCTGCATGAAAAACCCACTTATATCAATTAAGGGGAGGGGCATGAGCACCCCCGTTCTCCCTCTTTTACATATCGAATGAACTCCAAAAACTAATCAGGGAAGCGCCTTGTCAGAATATACCTATATACAAAATTTCAAGTAGATCGGATATTTTTATCATGAGTTATCGCGTTACGCACGAACGAACATACATTCAGAACGGACGGGCACATAAGCTGTCAGGCTATGATAGCCTGTGAGCCAAAAAATAGTACAGGTCGAAAGATTTTTTTCCAAAATCCAATAGGGGACCGTCAATAAATTGAAAAAGAACGAATATCTTTTGCATAACCCTGTCAAATCTAATGTAGCAAAAGCGCTCAAACTTCAGATTATGATTAAGTGGCTTATTGTAATAAACTGTGTTCATCTTTATGCGGATAGAATGTATACTCGTAGAGAAATTAAGTTTTTTATAAAAACAGTCCTAAATTTTGCCAAGTTTTTTTAATATAATTTGCAGCGTTCTTAATGAAAAACAATGTTCTTTTCAGAAAATATGAGAAATGACATTGTACATAATACTCTGCAATCAAAATTAAAAAATATTAATAATTGTTTGAAAAATGAGCAGGTTTACTGCAGGTGGTACAAATCTTTTGTGTCTCCCTGAAAATACTATCTATTTTCTATTGTACAGAAAGTAAATTGTAGCACTGCATATTAATTTCATAAAATATGAAATTGTTTAATATAATTAAAACGCCTCCCAAAACAATGTTTCCTCTTATACCATTATGTAATGTTTAGTATATAGAATACTTTTGCGTGGTCCTGTGAATTGATAACAAATATTCTTTGCACCACAGATTGTACAGAATATATATTTTAGTATATACTTTATAGATGCATATCAATTTTATTATGTTCGAAAGAATATAACGTAATAAAAAGGCATTTAAAATTTTTTTTCCCTTTTTGCATAATGTAACTAAATACTTTTGATTGTCCCTATAATTATTAAACTATGCATCCGATTTTCATAAAATTTGAAAAAAATTATGCAACTATTATATACTTTAAATTTCAAGCGATTAGTTTGTTTAGTTTTTGCTCTGTTATATGTGGACAGGCTCACAGACGGACGGACTGAACGACGACTATAAGTGTTACATATTTACATAATTACGAACGTACCTAAAAATTGGATACTCATGTTTTGTGAAATCTATATTATAAAGGCCAAACGTATCTGTGCGTAACGCATACGTCAATTTGCAAATGGCAACACTTTCCCATGCAAGTCGGTTTTGCAATATTTCCTACAGCAATTTTTATGCATCTAAACATCGCAAATTCTCAATTTTTACATCGGCATATATAGAGAAAAAAATGTACTTTTAAATGAAATTTGTTTGAAACCTGTATCTCAATTTATTTTTGAGATATTAATTTTTTTATAGTTTTTGTGAAAATTTTGTAATCGTGGCAACAGAAATGCGACACTTTCTCTTAAATTTGAAAAAAAAAATGAAATTAAAATTTCGTATGTAAATTTTGAGAAGATGAAAATGATCACGGGTTCAGATTTCACGTGAAATTTTATGATCGTGTCAATTTGATTTTTTTTTCATTTTTACCAAGCAGAAGAGCCTCAATTGATAACTTTATCATAATAACTTATCTTTATTATGTTTTACTTATTACGTATGCGATTAAAGTTTAATTTTAATAATTTGGACAACTGACTTTTATAGAAATGGTATTTTGCTAATTTAAACTGACCAATATAAGATGCGTTTTTTATTGTAGCTAATTTTGTACGTTAATATAAATCAATGAAACAGTTCCTTCTAAATTTTTTTTTCGTCGAAGTTCGACGGGTCCCACCTCGTATTTATAAAAGCTATATCACAAGTAGATTACTGAAGTATTTTTATCTCTTTTATGCCTTGCGTTCCAAATTTGTGGACGCTTCGAATTTTAATAAATTTTTATAGTTTTCTTTTTTCTTATGACATGAAAATTGTATGAAATAATAATCTATAAATGTCTTTGTCAGTTAATGAGAGATGACATCATAGAATGGATTTTTATTTGTGTAAATAAAAGCTTTTTCCGAAGTTAATAGATTTTTCATTTTTCAAGATAGCGAAATGCAAAAAGTAAGTTCGTTTCTGTTTTTTCAACCAAGGCCGTCTAAATAAATAAGTCATAATCTTAGCTTGCAGACTTCTTTGAAATTTGTTATATTGTGAAGTTATATGCTCAGTCCTAATTTTCATGCCTTTTTGTAAGCATACAAAATACAGTCGACACCGGTTATAACGGGCCTGCACTGTAAAAAAAAATTCAAGAGGTTACTAAAAATTTTTTAGTAAATTTGTATTCCACAGTATATTTTAGTAACCATTACAAACGTTTTTTTGCAAGTGAAACAAGCATTTCTTTTGTAAACTGAACAAAAGAATTTTTTGTATAACTAACTTAAAAATTTTTAGTATGAGCCACCAAGCAAATTTTAGTAATAGCTCCAAAATTATTTTTAATAACCATTACGTGCACCCGAAGGGCAGGAGTTTCTTTCGCATCCAGCCTTCTGAAGCGGAAGATTTTCGGCAAAACCGCAATAGATGGCAGCACCAAACATTGATAACTGCTCCGACAGGATTTTCATAATCCCTTTACTAACGAGTACTTAGACTACGTACATTCGGGTCGTATTTGGCGGCGGCCAGTATCGAACCCGGGACCTTTTAGTCTGGAGTCCGTTACTATAACCACTATGCTATCAAGGCCACACCAAGTGAGTTTTAGTAATAGCTATTAAAAATATAAAACTATTAACTCTCTTCGTTGCTAACTTTTTTCTAGTAATTCTTACAGATTTTCTTGTAACCGACTAAGATTACTAAAAATGTTTTAGTAATTACAAGGATCACTAAAGTTTTTTAGTAGATCGACCCTTTTTTTTTTACAGTGTGGTATATGACGTACTTTCGCTTATAACGTACTCAGATGCTTGGTTCCGGACGAAATCTACATAATATAATGATTACAACTTCTTTTATAACGGACTATGCAAAAGCCTTAATCTAGTTATAACATATACGCATTTGGTTATGACGTAACTTGATGAGAAGTTAAATTTGTATGCCAATGTTGCATTTCCGTTTGGAAATCGTAAACTTTCTTGGACATTTCTCCCAGTGTTTTAAATCCCTTTTCATGTAATATATGTATTTTCTAACTTGACTTTTGAGTAGTGAATGTCGTCGATAATTTTCCGATATCTCCAATAGCTTGGAGGAACAAGGAGGAGAGGAAGTATTTCAACATAAATGTGCCTGAAGTATCCGAAAGTATTTGAAGCATTGAGTGCTATATAAACTTTTTCGTCAATTCTTTGAATTTTACACTGACTTTACAAAGTTCCATTATAAATATTGAAAATATATTTTTTACTGTGTCATTTAATGCAACAAAACAACGAAACGTAAGCCATTATTTTTCTAAATAAATATGAAAGTAATAAAATGTTTTTTTTTCTTTTTTTCTATTTTAATTTGTAAAACTTAATTTCTATTCAAAATCTCTATTATTGCATGTCCTATTATACCCCTTTTTCTTTCATGTTATGCACTTCATTTTATTGGTTATTACTTATAACGTAATTCGGTTATAACGTGCCATATTTGCTGGTCCCCTGAAAATACGTTATAACCGGTATTGACTTTATAGTGCCCTGGGCAGAAATGGGTACATACTGTTATTAGCCGTTTAAGGGACATTAATTAATGTGAAATCATTTTCAAGACGACTATAAAACAAATTGTTTTTGCTGCAAATACGATTATTCTTAGTTTATTATTATATTACTAATATATATAATGTGATTAGTCTATGTCAAGAAATAAATATACTTTTTTAGTAGTTTCTAAAAATATTAAAAAATATATTAATTATAGTATATATAATATACAATTTAAAAGCTTATTTTATACAAGTTGAGATAAAAGATGTAATTAGGCATATTACATACTATGGCAAATATTATGTATATTTCCATATTTAGTACGTTTACATTTTATCAAATAAACACAAATTATTTCAGCGGGTTCTTTTTTCTGTTTATTTTGCAACATTTTAAAGAATTTTACCAAAAAATTTAAGAAAACAAAAGTTCAGGCGCAACTGAACTTTATCACATGTTATTCACACGAGTTAATTTATACTAGCAGGGGTGACCGAGCTCAGCTCGGTCAAAATTGACTTTGTGTTCAACTCGATGTAATACTATTACTGTAAAACATGTTATTAATAATAGTATTATTTACAAAAACAACCAATAAGAAAACTATGTTTGTATGCACATGTTCATAAATTTTACTTTATTTTAAAATTTACAACGAAAGGACAGCAATCCAAATCACTTTTTCAGCGCGACTCTGATTAGTTTAACTATGCATCTCGAAGACTATTAAGAATGTATAAGAAATTTCTTCACATTCTGAAAGACAATATTTTTTGCCAGATATAACCAAATTTCGACACATTCTTTCATTTGGCGCCAAATATGTGTTTTGGTTTCCTAACCCTAATAGTCAATTTTTCGGCCAAATTTCGCCAGTATTTTGTCAAATATTGCCAACTTATTGGCTTTTGCCATAGTCTCGTGATCCTAACCCTTATTACCCAAATGATCCACTAATCACATGTGATTAAACATGTGAGTTAGCTCAATGGTCTTCAGGTAATCAAAAACAGTAGAGTATAAAATGAATCAAAATCGTTTAAGCCATTTCTTAAGTAAAATTAGCTTGACAGCATTCAGCAATGAAGCGATATGACCCACTAATATAATTTTGTTTAATATGCAAGTCAGCTCAATAGTCTTCTCGTGACAAAAGACGTTCCGTTGCAAAATTTAGGTAAAATTGACTGAGTCGTTGTTATATATAATTAGAATGATCCGAACCCATTAAGACCTAAAACGACCCACTAATTGAATTGTTACGTGCATGTGTCCTATCTCAATGGTTTTCTTTTGCCCGAAAACGATATAATAGAAAATATACTCAAAATGGTGAGAACAATTTTCTAGATAAAATTAGCATGACCCACAAGTGACCCTTATATCGAAATCTCTCGAAAATGTGACTTAGTTCATTAAATTGTGCGTGCCGAAAAACGTTAAATACAAAATTTAGATAAAATCGATTGAGCCAATTTTTAGGTATAAATAGTTTGACCTTGATCCATTATGACCCAAAATGACTCATTAACCGAGTATTCTCAAACATCTGACCTAACCCAATGATTTTCTTGTGTCCGAAAATGATAGAATATAAAATTTAGTCAAATTTGCGCGAGACATTGTGTAGATAAAATTAGAATAACCCAAAAGTGACCCACTGATCGAAATTTCTCGAACATGTGACATAACCCAATGATTTTCTCGTGCCAAAAATATAATGTATACAAAATTTCGTTAAAATCGATTCACCCGTTCTTTAGATATAGCTTGACCATGACCCATCATGACCCACAAATGACCCTTATAATCGAAATCTCTCGAACATGTGACTTAGCCCATTAGTTTTCTCGTGTATAAATATTGTTACACTCAATATTTCGTTAAACTCGATCCTGCCGTTCTTTAAATATAAATAACTTGACTCAGACCCTCTATGACCCAAAATGACCCATTAATCGAAATTTCTCGATCATGTGACCTAGCCCAATGATTTTCTCGTGCCAAAAAATGTTCTATACAAAATTTCGTTAAAACTGATCCACATGTTCTTTAGATATAGCTTGACATGACCCGTTATGACCCATCATGACCCATAAATGACTCCTATAATCGAAATCTCTCAAACATGTGAGATAGCCCATTAATTTTCTCGTGTCAAAAAACTTACATACAAAATATCATTAAATTTGATACTGTCGTACTTTGTATATAAATAGCTTGGACCAGACCTTTTATGATCCAAAATGACCCAGTAATCGAAATTTCTCGAACTGAGACCTAGCCCAATAGTTTTCACGTGCCAAAAAAATGTTGTATACAAAATTTCGTTAAAATTGATCCACCTGTTCTTTAGCTATAACTTGACCATGACCCATTATGACCCATCATGACCCATAAATGACTCTTATAGTTGAAATCTTTCGATCGTGTGATTTAGCCCATTAGCTTTCTCGTGTCAAAAAACTATTACAGGCAAAATTTCGATGAAATTGATTCTACGGTTCTTTAAATATAAATAGCTTGACCCAGACCCTTAATGACCCATTAATTTTTTTTTCGAACATGTAACCTAGCCCAATGTTTTTCTCGTGCTCGAAAACCATAGAATGCAATTTTTAGCCAAAATTGCGTGAGAAAATCTCTAGATAAAAATAGCATGACCCAGAATGACCCCAAAAATGACCCACTAACCGAATTTTCTCGAACATGTTACCTAACCCAATGGTCTTCTTGTAATCCAAAACGATAAAATATAAAATTTGGTCAAAATCGTTAGAGCCGTTTTTTAAATAAAAATGGCTTGACCCACAATGACCCAAAAATGACCCACTGATCAAAATTTATCGAACATGTGACCCAGCTCAATTGTTTTCTCGTGCGAAAAAACGATTGGATACAAAATTTCCTTAAAATCGCTCTAGCCGTTCTCTAGATATAAATAGCTTGATCCTGACCCATTATGACCCAAAATGACCCAATAATCGAATTTTCTCGAACATGTGACCTATCCCGATGGTCTTCTCGTGCCCGAAAATGGTATAATCCAGATTTTTGCTAAAATCGTTAGAGCCGTTTTTGAGATAAAATTTACACACACAGACACACACAATTTTTGCTCGCATTATAGTATAAGATAATAATTCAAAGCACTATATTAGAAATTTATTATTATATTTTACTTTAACGATAAACGCTGAAGATTTATAAAATTCAGTGTGTCATAATTCGGTAAAATTTTGTCGTGCATAAATGATTTTTTTATTGTTTTATTTGTTAGAGCATGGAATATGTTTTAATAAATAAATGGCTTTCAATATGATAATGGACAACATTTGTTACTTTTTGCAATCGGAATTAACTTTAACGGTTTAGGAATTAGTTATTGATCAGTAAATAAAAGAGAACAACTTATTTATAAATTTACATACATAAACAAGAACTGCATCTATCCACTTTAAAGCAAAGCGACAACTAAAGCCATGCCTATTCGGTTACTAGGGTGAAAAAAAATATCGAAGATTGTTATATAAGAAAGACTTCTCAAGTATTTCATATCTTTAATAAAGACAGATAAGGTGCACACTTCCGAGCCGGAATCGAACATAAAAAAAAAAAAAAAAAAAGACAAACGAAATAAGTAATAGGGGAGCCAACAAAGCGTATATCCACTCAGCTGCTTGTAACGAAATTGACGTGTGTCAACTTAGTTAAAAGACCTTTTAAGCTTCCAAAATCGGTTTGCGGATACGATTAGACCTTGTTAGCACGTTTGCATGTGAATTTGAAAAGCTGATTGACAATCACACCTTTTATTAGTATGCATGAAATTGAACCAAATGTGGTAATAGCACGTGACGTCGCGAGTCACTCGAGAGAGCGTGTTGCCATCTTGCGCATAGTAATTCATTGCTAAGCTATAGAAATCCTGATAATCAAATTTTGATATTTTTGTAAAGGATTATTAGGGATTATAAAAGAATATTAATTTTGTGATAAACTCGTGCAACAAAGTTTATACGTTGGGTTTTATGAATTAGGTTTATAAACTAAGGATATTATAAACTATGTTTTATAAACAAAAGTTTATGAACTCAAAAAGTTTATAAACAAGGAATTTTGTGTAAATTCTTTGTCTGAAGTTTGATTATCGACAGGGCTTGTACCATCATCAAGGAAACAATGTAGATGACATTGCCGCGCCAATCGAGGTCTTAACTGGTGCTCCAATTCTCTTTAAACAATCCGAAGTGACGTCACTCTGTTAAAATAATTATATATTTGCCCTAGATTTGTTTTTAAGAGGACTCGATACCCTTTGAACTATTTTTATTATTATAATTTTTTAAGGTACATTTTTGGCATAATAATAAAGAACTCAGTGAAAAAAAATTATTCTATTGAGAAATTGTTCGATTTCCTGGGCAAAATTCAAAAAAATTTAAATACATTTTAAACTGTATCGTGTCGTACACTTTTGAATATCCCGAGTTAATTTTTTTAAAGCTATTCTTAGAAGTGTGCTGCATAATTTTAAGTATCGGATCTATCATAAGTAAATTAGTTTCCGAGGAAAAAAAATTTGCAAATATGTGTAAAATTACAATAAAAACTGAATTCATTTTACATTATATGTGTAAAAAAACCTTTTTACTTTATTGTAAATCCGATACTTAATTTTATCAAATAGGACAAAAAGTTAAAAAAAAATTAAAAAAAAAAATGAGCTAATTGAAAAATATACATAAAAGTTTTATCAATTCGCACACATACCTATTTTTTTTTTTTGCCAAATAAAGGGCACCGAGCCCCTTTAAATGTTCATTCGCGAGAGAGAGAGAGAGAGAAAAAAAAAAAAAAAAAAAAAAAAAAACCTAAGTATGGATTTTATTTATTACAGGCAAAGTTCATATAAATGCCGGTGCTCACTGCGTCGATTTGATAAACCTAAAACTAACCGTGAACTCAATAAATAAATAAATAAACGTAAAGGATAAAAGATTTTCCAAAATTAAAAATAACTACGCACATTAAATGGGAAAGAAGTGGTATTTTTCATACATTTTATTATCTTTATTATATTACAATATTCTATGATATTATGCAATTCAAAAGTAAACTTTATTAGTTGAATATTGCAGCATAAATTGGGCCCCACTAATTGCTTTGCCAGGGTCCTGCGCTTCATTGCGCCCGGCCCTGATTATCGATCGACTAACAAGTGGAAGGACCTTAATTTCTATGCTTGGAAAGAGAAAAACAATAATTTCTGACCAAAATACAGCAGCACTTCTCATTCAATAACATTGATTTTTTTTTTTTTTTTTTTTTTTTTTTTTTTTTTTTTTTTTGTCTATGAATGTTAAATTTTATTCTACACCATTTTTATTGAGGAATTAGTTTTGAAATATTTTGTGTTTTCACATAAAACTGTATAGAACACAATTTATTTCAATGTCCTGTTCAGAATGAAATTCCAGAAGTTGTGGTGCATCATCTTTTTTGTATAGAAAAAGAAAAAAAAAATCTTAGTTTCATCCAAAAAAATTATTTTCAAAATCAAATTTAAAAAAAAAGAGAAATGAAAATTATGCAAGCTTAAGAAGAAAGATTAATATAATAATAATAATAATAATAATAATAATAATAATAATAATAATAATAATAATAATAATAATAATAATAATAATAATAATAATAATAATAATAATAATTTTGCTTATACAGAGAATATGGAAATAAAATCTTAATGCTTGACAAGGTTGTAGTAAGATGATAGACCGCAGAATTTTTGCTCTGTATTATTGTTATTTAATTCTGAAAACTTATACTAGGGGCGATCAAATGAAAAGGTACGAAACGTCCTAACTACCAAACCGGTTGAAATTTTAATATGCCTCTTTGGAATAAAGTAGTGAGACATCGAGAAATGCGATTGGAATATCCAGCGTAGTTGTGAACATGCGTAGGCGTTTGTGCATGAAGGGGGAGAGAAGAAGACAGTAAGTGAGTTCCGTCCAATTGACGCATCGTGGCTTTCCCATTGCAAAATCCGATGATTAAAATGCAGCAAGGTGTCGGATCAATGTCTGACGCAGTGAGAAATCTGATAACACCTCGCTCTTCTTTAATCATCGGATTTTGCAATGGGAAAGCCATCATGGCCACACAGGTACTGCCGCGTCAATTGAACGGAACTCACTTGCTGTCTGCTTCTCTCCCTCTTCATGCGCAAGCGCCTACGCATGTTCACAACTACGCTGAATACTCCAATCGCATCTCTCGATGTCTTACTACTTTATTCCAAAGTGGCATATTCAAATTTCAACCGGTTTGGTAGTTAGGGCGTTTCGTACCTTTTCATTTCATCGCCCCTAGTAGTTTCATATCATTTAATCGCAAAAAGTGTTTTGTTTTAATAATTAAAAATGCAGATTTTCATAAATAGAACGTGTCTTTAGACTGCGAAAAAAAAGTCATAGGCAATCATAACAGGGCCGCTTGTGAATCAAAATCAAAATGTGAGACCATTTTGCATAGAACTCAAGTCATGTTACTGCATCATCCTGCATTAATCGAGTGATTGTTTTTATCCGACCGACACGTGGCTAAGGAGGGTTGAATTGAAAAATAAATTATCATTTGAATATTAATGAGTCTATGTGTTCATTTTTATATAAAAAAGATACAAGTAACATTACAGGTAATTGTATTAAAATATGGAATAATTTTCTAATAATTCTTCATTTTCGGGTTTTGGTTGGGTTTAGGGTTGAAGGATTATTTTGTCTTTAAGCAAAATTTTTGGGTACAATCTAACTCACGCAGAACTCTCAATCATGTAAAATTCTATTTCTACTATTTAATAATGCATAGCTTATAAAAGATTAGTAATGAAAATCGCCTCAGTAAAATAGAATTTAATGTATGATTCTGTTTCTCCATTGATTGAAACTGAAAGGAAAACAAAGTTTTCTTTTAACTTAGAATTGTATTTTCTTTATAAAATACATTGCTTTAAAAGCTCTTAACTTCTTTAAAGAAGACTTAATTGTTATCGGATGTGTCTTGCACATGTTTTTACCATCTTAATTTTAACTTATAACTTATTATTATAATCAATTAATTTCTTTCTTTGATTTATTTCTAGTTTAAAAGATAAAAAAATTTACTACAAAATAAATGCCTCTTCAACCATACACATGAATCATTTTTATTTAATCATTCTCCACTGGCAGATAGAAGAAAAAATAATGACGCACTTATGTGGCTTGCACGAATCAAGCACGTAACTTCGTAGAATGCACTGAATATCCAACATCCTGGTGTTTTTGTCGCCAGTTTTTGTTTGTGCAGCACTCACACTGCAAAATATGTTTGTGTGTTGTAGAAGACCTTCTATATGTACAACTGCTGAAAGTTGGTACCCGGTCTATTTGATTATTAATTGAAAATCTCTGAGATATTTATAACGTGTTCAAATACAGCTGTCAGTCAACTAAACACTACGAGGAATCTGTAGTTGGGAGAATTTTCATTGGATGAAACAAACGAGTAAATTCGGTACATTTTATTGGATTGAGGATGATATCTTGTAAAGATTGTAATCTTTGTTGGCGAATATAATTTGGAATGTGCGAAATTTAGTGAAGAGAAAGCTGTAAAAAAGTAGAGAATCTCTCATGAATGTTCTTACGAATATTTTGTAGTCATTTAAACCATTTCGTTGTCAAATAATCGTTGTCCATAAATCAAAACGTTTCGTTGGATTTTCTTGAATATTTTGATTATTGCAACTAATTTATGACGATTTTATAACATTCAATAACAGAAAAATATCTGCCATATATCATAGAGGATAAACAGCCTCTATGTTATCAAAAAGGAAAATTTCATTTATATTGAAAGTGCCGAGACCTAATTAGGCCTAAAACATGAAATCAAGGTTAAATTTTAAGATAAATGCAACATAAAATTGTAAAATAAATATTTTGCAAACACAAAATGTGCAGTAATGTAAACTAGAAACTTTTCACAGGGTCTGAAAACTGAAAATTAAAAAATGCATTCCAAACCACAATATGATTTAAATAGAAAATAAAATATATGATCCCATTTACCCTTAATCCCAAAAACTCTACCCTTAATCCTTTATTTAAGTCACAAAATCCTACTTCTGGGATAGTTATTATCATGCAGATTATTAACATTGTACTTCGTTTGTTTCAAAATGTCGCATTTCACAAGCATTCTCACTTTGGGGTACAATGTTTTTGTTTTTTTTTTTTGGGGGGGGGGGGCAGAATTACTTCTACATTAACATGCATTTTTACTCCAAACAAATCTCACAGGTTGAATATTAGTCAGACTTCATATTTAGCATGATCAATTTATATATCTATATATATATATATATATCTGTTACAAATTGCACCTGAAATCCTCATGATCCCAATTATCGTAACCTCCCCTAAAATACCTAAAAAAAAAAAAAAAAATTAACAAAACTTATTATTGAAAAACAGAACCCCGACTTCCATTTTTTGCATAACCAGGAAAACTCATTGTTTAATGATGCAAAAATCAGATCCTTTTAATTCTATGACTCTGGACTTTTTGCATTATATTCCCAACTCAAAACATTGTTCTCTACATAAAGCGTTTACACCTGCATAAATACGAATCTTTTCAGGTATTGTGCATAGAGCAGAAAAGTTTTTTTTTTTTTTTTTTAATCTTCTCTCGTCATGCAAACCTATTTTTCTGCGAAAATTTTCCTAGTTATCTTTTATAGTTGAACACTGATGGTACGGATGTAAATGAAAAAATAATAAAGCATTAAAATATAACCTATACTGCAATGGTACAATCAGTATGTCCTTCGGAGTATAATTTCTAATTTAATGAATAAGCGTAAAAGAAAAATTACGCATCATGCATTTTTTTATGGCATACTTCTACTCATCAACATTGTACGAATTTTGCAATAAACGTGTGTAAGAATCTATAGGAATATCGAAATATCGTTATAAAGAAATTAAAAAAAAATTTACAGAATGAATTTCTAGTTATGTATATGTTCCAGATGTGTATTATTGCTTATCGTCGACCACACTGAAAAAAAAAAAAGCTGCAGCAGAGATTCCAGACAATGTCCGTAAAAAAAAACGGATTTTATTCTTATCAACGGATTTTGCGATTACATTAACGGTTTTTGGCCGTAAAACACAAAAAAAATACGGAAATTGACCATTTATGTAAAAAAAGTGACATATTCCGTAAGTTTACTGGATAATTCACGTTAAAGTACCGTAAATTTAATTTTTTTTTTACAGTGCAATAGCTATTTCTCCAAAACAGTTAGTTTTGCAGTCTCAATTGCAAGAAACAATGTTTTAATTATCGTTCTTCATTGTGTGAAAATTCAATTGTGTCAAAATAGATGTTTTTTACAAAAAAATTAGAAATTATAGAAATGAACTTTTTATATGCTTTCTGGATCCTATCAATTACATAAAAAAAAACATTCTCCAAACTCTAATAAGTAAAACAGTAATAGAACAATATTTTTTTATACAAAACTTACATAGTTATCTTACTTTGTGTTTTAGGAACTTTCTGGTACTAAAAATGCATTTTTCCGTTTTGATATCAGATAATTTATAAATTCACAGTATTATAACTCGTTCGATTTCGATAGTAGACGAGAAAGGTGAAGACATGGGACGGGAACTCTCCGGATTCTACCTCCAAACGAAAAATTGATTTATTGAATCATGGATATATAAAAAGAATGATGCCCAGTTAAACTAATGGCATAGAGCTCACAGGCTATGCAGACTAATTGTATATTACAGCCTTATATAATAATGCCCTTCGAAAAAAATATAAGGAAGGAAGTACCCCCCTCCCCATTTTCTTCCTTTATACTTATCATTGAAACCCCGACACTAATCAGGAATACGCCTTATCATATAATAGACCTGTATCCAAAATTCGAAGCAAGTCTAATAATTCTGCATAAAAACTCATTTATGTAATTTAAGAAACTTCCCCCCCCCCTTCCCTCCTTTATAATTAATCATTAAACCACCAAAACTGTTCAGAAATTCAACTTATCAGAAAGAACCTACATCCAAAATTTAAAGCAAATCGGATAACTCTGCATAAAACTCTATTTAGCTAACTTAACCGGGAGGTAATCGCCCGTACCCTCCTTTATAATTAACAAAAGAATACCACAACAAATTAGCGAAGCTTCTTACTGCTATGAACCTGTATACAAAAGTTGAAACATATCAGTTAATTCTGTATGAAAAACCATTTACATAAATTAATAGGGGAGTTTCCCCTATCCTCCCTTTATACTTATCCAGTGAATTCCAAAAACAAATCAGGGAAGTGCCATTTCAAAATAAACTTTTATACAAAATTTGAAGCAAATAGATAAATTTTGCGTGAAAAACCTAAATTAAGACAGAGGGATTACCCCCCCCCCCCCCATTCCTCCTCTTTAAACTTATCCAATGAACACCCAATACTAATCATGAAGGCACCTCATTAAAATGATCCTACATCTAAGATTTGAACGGAATCTACTAATTCTGCAGGAAAAACCCATTTATATAAATTAAAAGGAGGGGCAATAGCCCCCTTTCCCTTTCTTATACTTACCGAATGAACTCTCAAAACTAATCAGGGAAGCGTCTTATCATAATAAGCCTAAATCCAAAACTTCATGTAAATCGGATATTTTTATCATGAGTTTTATCGCGTTACGTACGTACGTACGCACGTACATACATAACAGAACGGGCGGGCACATAAGCTCAGGCTTAGATAGCCTGTGAGCTAAAAAACAGTAAAAACTATAAAAACGGAATCGCAAGGAAGCAGGGAATTTTTTCGTGTTAGCAAATATAATTTCAAAGATTTTTTTTTTTTTTTTCTTTCTGACTTTGATTTTTATTTATTGAAGAAAGACTTTTTTTTACAGATGGATTCCGTTTTCAAAGTTATCCTTCAAAATTTACCCACTCTATGTTACACTTCTGGAAAAAACAGAGATGTCATGTATTATGATTAAGGTATGTGCCTACCTTCAGCGCACTTTTCTTTGCAAAATATGAAATTTTTATTAAACAAATGTGTTATTAGTAAAACAGGAAATGCAACTATAAATTCAAGTACATTTTCAATAATATTTTAGCTGACGTTTCAAATTTATGCAATATTTAGTCAAATTTTAGTTAATAATTTCGTTTATGTCAAATCCTCCATAACGATTTAGTGTTATATATGACGATCGATTATCTGCACGAGGGATAAAGGCTCTAAGGAGAGTGCCCTCCGAGGGGATTTTTCTAAGGGAGCCTAACCCGTATTTACGCAAGGTTATCCAAGATTCGAAGAAAACCACAGAAAACTCCGAACGGTTAAGCCGATGGGTGAGACTGTGTTCGAACCCAGCACCTCCCGTCTACCAACTTCGAGAGCAAAACCTCTCAGTTACTGATGGGGCCTCATCCATAATGAAATCTATTCAATATATTTCCCTTTTTTTAGGTGCGTTCGTAATTGTGTAAATACGTAGCACCTATTGTTATCGCTCAGTCCGTCCATCCGCATATAACAACGCAAAAACTATCCAACCGAATCGTTTGAAATTTAAAATGTATAATTATTACATAATTTTGTCGAGTCATTTCAAATTTTATGAAAATCGGATGGATAGATCAATTACAGAGACAATCAAAAGGATTCCGTTACATTACATCAATGGAGAAAAAGTTTCAAATGCATTTTAATCGTTTGAAATTTAAAACGTTTAATTATTACATAATTTTGTCGAGTCATTTCAAATGTTATGAAAATCGGATGCATAGATCAATTACAGGGACAATCAAAAGTATTCCATTACATTACGATCAATGGGAAAAAATGTTTCAAATGCATTTTAATGGTGTTACACTCATTTGAACATAATATAATTGACATGAATCTATGATGTATGTACTAAAATCTACATTCTGTACAATCTGGGATGCAGAGAATATTTATTATTAAATTACAGGGCCACACAAATGTATTCCACTAAATAATGTTATACGGGGAAACATTGTTTGGGGCGTGTTTTAATTATATTAACCTACTTCACATTTTATGAATAAGATATACGTTAATGAAGTACAATAAAAATTACTCCCTGCATATTTACAGGAACACAAAAATTTCGACCACTGTACTGTATCCAAAGTACGCTCTACTATATCAGCAAGATCTGAATATTTTAAAACTTATAGTACGAACGCACCTCATTTGCTACGCTTCACGTGCAATTTCCAACTCGTTTTTTTTTTTTTTTTTTTTTTTTTTTTTTTTTTAACAATGTACTAGCAAACTACTTATTAATGTTATGGAGCAAAAGATTTTCAATAGCTCTTAAATTTAATACCATATACCAAATTTTGTACACAAAGCATGATTTTTTTAAACTGTGTATTTTTGAATAAAAATACTTCTTAAATTAATGTATACAAACTTTCAAGATATATTTTGCTTCATAACATACCATTAGATAAGCAGAATCTTGTGACCAAATTTTATTTCAACATCTTAAAAACTCTTTAAAGAGTGATGTTGAGATTTAACATAACGCAAAAACTTGTGTATAAAGGGCTTTATATTTCGGGTTATAACTTTACTTCTATTTATCACTGAAACAAAAGTAAGGCATTTTTCGAATCCTAAATGTTTGAACTTTAATTTTAAATAATAAAAATTTAAAAAAAAATTTGAAAAAAAGGCAATTTGAGGGTAGGAACAATATTTTAAGCTTGTAAAACTGTAACTTGTCTAAAAGGAGTACTGTATCAAACAGAAAAAAATAAGGTTAGACAAATACAACATATATCATTTAGATGTGATAAGTAGAAATCTATGTAAGATGAAATTTTTACCCAGTCGCTTGTGAATGCTTCTTGACAGATTTTAAAGTACCACACTAAAACATGTGAAAATGGATTCCTTTTTTGAACGGAAGCATTTCATGATCTCGATGATGAAAAGATAATCATACAAATATTTACTAAGGTGTAAACCTGTCAAAAACGGAATTTGTTTCCTGTACCTATCGATTCTGTTTTACTATAACTAGACAAGTAACAGTCTTCTACCTTTGGTCCACTTTAGTACATAAAAATTTTCCTTATATGATGATACAATTTTTGCGATTAAATAAGCCGAATATTGCCTTTTTGCAGGGATGCAAGCGCTGCGCCAAAAAAAACCATTTTTTGCTTTATTAAATCTCAGAAATTTTGTAATTAAATAAAGCGACAAATACTTTAAAAATAACGTTATAAGAATTGGCCATTTCTGGCGTAGCGCTTGCATCCCTGCCTTTTTTTAACGACCAAATACTTTTAGGCAAAAAGGTTAAAAAAATTGATGATAAAGCAAAAAACTTCTTCAATACAGACTTGGAGAATAAATACTAACTCTTGCTAATACTTTATAGGAAAAGACAAGTTCCCACGAATTCTGATTTATCACAGTTTGCCCAATATTATATTTTTTAGTTCTATATTTTTCTATCAAGCAATGCCATCAACTGTTTTAAATTTGTTGGTTGGTTTTGTAGAGAGTAATTTTATTATTGTTGTTGTTGTTAGACTTGACAACCATCAACTGCTTTAAATCTGTTGATTGGTATTGTAGAAAGTAATTTTGTTGTTGTTGTTGTTAGACTTGTCATTTGTGAATTTTATTTAATAGAACATTGTCAAAAATATTAAAAAACACCGTAATCACTGGCGATAAATTGATAAATAAGCTAAATAACTTTGTAAAATCACCGTAAAAAGAAAATTAAACAAGACGCGTTTCGAGCTTCAAAAATAAGAGCTCGTCATCAGCTAATCCAAACACGTGTCGCAAGGGACAGAGTCGAGATCTGTCCCTTATAATCATAATTCTCGACTCTGTCCCTTGCGACACGTGTTTGGATTAGCTGATGACGAGCTCTTATTTTTGAAGCTCGAAACGCGTCCTGTTCAATTTTCTTTTTATGGTGATTTTACAAAGTTATTTATCTTATTTGTTTAGAACATTGTCATTTTAAAAATACCTGGAGAAAAACCCAAATGTGATCTACATTCTGCTCCCCCCCCCCAAAAAAAAAGATGATATCAGTTTGCGTCTAGGACTTTGAGTCAATCACTAATAAATCGGGAGGCGACAGCGCAGACAATCACAACATCGAGTTCATGCATAAAAATCTAGGATTAGTTCAATCTCGATTCACATATTAAAATGCAGACGATCTGCCAATTCAGATCTTTTTGGAAAACACCTAAAAACCCGATTTTAGCGGTTAATTCATAGGTTTACCATTGTACTTTCCTGCACCCAAAAGGATGAAAACATGGAGGATTGAGAGCAAGAAATCATAATAGTAAACATCCAGCCGAAGTTTAAAGAACTTTTTTTCTTTAAGAATAATCAAATTCTCATCTCAAAAAACTTAGAAAATGCGCCACTGACGGAATTGACACTCATGTCGACATGAAATGGAAAAAGAAAATACCTGTTATAAACGTAACCATTTGTTCTTAACTGTAAAGTGAGAAATTTTTTATACTATATTAAACTTGATTTAAAAGAATTTAAGTATGTGATCAGTTTTTTATATCATAGTGAAGGTAAATTCTGATAAACATTAATGTAATTTCTAGATGCAATTAACAAATAGATAACGCAATATTTAAATTCTTAAATTTTTTTGAAATACTTCTATTACACATATACACACAGTAAATCCTGTCAAGATGAAATCGCAAGACACCATAAAATCCTTCGTTTTAGGCAGGTTTTCATTTGAAAAGTTATATGGTGTTCATTTCGTTCGGATCTTAAAACTCTTCCTTTTCAGACATAATCTCGTAAAATTTTTCCTCTTTATAAATCTGTGAAAATGCAATAGTAAGGGATTGGTAAAATATCCAGTTTTATGATAGGTGCTTTGCAGGTTTAATTTTGATGTAATCTTTACGTCGAGACCTTGAAATATTTCCGTTTAAGAAAAAATTACATTATAGACAGATTCCATTTCGACAAGTTTTACTGTGCATAGCACATAAATACAAAATCTTTAAAATCGGAACCTACTTTAAACGAATAAATTTGTTTCGTCCCGGTAAAATAAATTTTAAACAAATATACCTGTTAAGACAAATAAAATAAAATAATAAAATAAAATTTTTCTCCAGTCCAGAAAACACCGAAAAGTTATAAAATATAAAATATCATATTTCAGTATATTCAGATCATAGGAGAATGGAATTTTTATTGTTAGAACATGGAGAGTTTTTTTTTTTTTTTTTTTTTTTTTTTCCTAAATACATCGTTTGCGACCCAGATCATATAAAAATTTAATTTTTGCAGCATTATTACCTACAAATTACTATTTTAACGTAAACGGATTTTCATGTGATAAATACCATTCAAAGAAAGATAAATAGAAGATTGAAAGTTCAATTTCAGTTGATTGAAATAGTAACAATAATAATAATAGTAAGTTAAGATTAATTTTAAATTTTAATACGCTAGAACTTTTGTGTGTGTGAGTGCAAAATTTGTAAAAACCAATACAATCTCCGATACCCCACAGCTTATCTAATTCATTTTGTAAATTTATTTTCGGTCCATGAGTCAGAGAAGATGTTGGAATTGTTCTTTTGTCCTCTTTCGAGTCGACGCTGACAGAATTAGTACTTTTGTTAACTCATTATCCAAAGCCTATTACCAAAAAAAAAATCTTAGTTCAGTGACAAGAAATGTAAAAAGAAAATAGTTGTTATATAAATGAATCATTTGATCCCGACTAAAACGTTCATGTTACGTGAAACTTGATTCAAATACTTTTATCAGTATGTACTTAGTTTTTTCATATCATAGTAATTGTAAAATATTTTATCGTGATAAATATTAATGTAATTTCATTTCAATATTAGATAAAGATTGATCTTACTTTATTTGACACAAGCTACTTCTTTTTTTTTTTTTTTTTTTTTTAAACTAAAAAATAGGTAATGCAATACCTAAATTCTTAAGAACTATTGAAGAAATTCCATTACACATTACACACAATAAATTCTGTCAAGATCAAATCGCAAGGAAACGGGAGAAAGTTGTGTTTTTGGTAGGGTTTTTTTTTTCCGAAAAATTATTGCCAAAAAGTCATTGTGGAGACACGAAAAGTCTTGTCTGATATCTGGCACACAATGCAACCGATATGATACTTAATAGATATGCTGGCGTGGTATCCGGACTGAGCACTGTAATATTTGATTAAGTTTGGTTGATCCGTTCCGTGTTTTTCTAGTGGGAATTAAGATGATTTCAAAATTTACCCTTCATTGAAAAGAAAATGACTAATATGAATATTAAATTATAAGGATTCTAAAATTTTCCAATGGAGTTCTGTTAAATTATTCTGTTTAATTCGAAATTTTGACAATACATTAATCAGATTTTTTAAATTAGGTGTATAGAGTCTTTTTTTACACAGAATTTTTGATTAGTGGGAGTTTTGGCTGCCACTGTGAAATGCAGCATGTGCATCGTATAAGATGCATGTGTATCGCTATAACTACTACAACATTGTAAAAGAAATCTGCAAAGTTACTAAAATTTTTCCAAAAAATTGGGCTTCCTAGAACATTTTATGTAACGACAACGACAAAAATTCGTGTAAGAGATACACGCTTACACTGCAAAATCAAAAAATCTATAAGGTTACTAAACATTTCCTAGGAAACTGGAATGCCTAGGACTTTTTATGTAACTGCAACCTGGGTTACACATAAATTTTTTAGTAAGATTACTATAATTTTAGTAGGTTCTTTTGTAAATTTACAGACTTCTGCAGTTTTACAAAAACTAATTTTCTAAAATTACATTTTTTTTTTTTTTTTTTTTTTTTTTTTTTACAGTGTACAGATAAAATTTTAGCAAGAATACAGATTTCTCTAATTTTACAACTATAAAATTACATTTTTTTTTTTTTTTTTTTCAGTGAATGAGATAATATTTTCTTGTTTTTTGGGTCATGTGAACAATCGCATCCTTTATATTTTGCCACCAACTGAAAGATTGGGCAGGCCTGGAGTAAAAGACATAAGCGAATGATATATACTAATAATAGTTATTTCATGGAATATGATATAAACTATAGATTTGAACTTCGAACTCCGGATAAAGCAAGAATTTCACAATGTAATGTACATTTGAAGTCAGCAGGGATGTAGTGGAGGATATAAGGTGGTATGCCCCGAATACCTTCTAGATTTTTTAAGGAACAGTCTATACTCTCTGTTTCCTATAAAAACTATTATATATACTGTCTAGAGTATACCTCTGCCTTTAGCATATACCCTTTTTTTTTTCTTTTATGAGTACACCACTGGAAGTCAGTTATGCGTCTTTGTAATTCTGTACAATTTTATCTCATTTCATGAATCAAACATTCATTTTCGATTCTGTTTAACTGACCGTTGTTTCTGTGTAGGCTTTTTTTCGATGTGCATGTTTTTCGGTCGGCAATTTCGCCTTATAAGTGTGTTACTTCCCGATAATAGCAGCTATCGCGTGTTTTCAATTCCCCATCGGGACTAAGCTGCTTCCTCTGCCTATTTCCGGAGCCCACCAATTGTTTTTCTTGGTCCGGCGTGATTAGATCGTTCAAGGTCAAGACGGAATCATTTTTCTGGGCGAAGCCCATTGCATGGCTCACTATTAAATATATATATATATATATATATATATATATATATATATATATATATTATGACACGTAATGTGATAATTGTATATGCCTTTAACCCTTTCCGGCACGGACAAATTCTGTTCGTAAAATGAGAAATTCTCGACTGATATCGGAATTTAGAAACGCTTTTTTAGAAATTAAGAACTCCTTAATTTAAACTTTCATTGTAAAAGAAAATTTTATTAAAATATTATTGATGCCATTTGCAAGTTTGGATTTAAAATTAGGGGTGCCCGGATTGGGCACACTGTGCCGGAAACGGTTAAAAGTGAGAAGATTGAAAGCTCGTAAAGCAAAATGTAATCGTAATCCGTAATTTTCAGGTGCGTTCGTAATTATACAGGGTGTATCTAAACTACTGGCCAAAACTTTAAGGGATGATAGTACACATCAAGACAAACAATATTAAATGGGAAACCAAGGATCCCAAACGTCTTCCGAAGGAAGTAGGCGCCATCAAAGTTTAAGGTCCAAAATTTGAAATGATTATAAAAAACGGAAAAATTGGTCGATTCGTTTGCGGTTTCCACGAAAAATATTCTTTATGTCAGAAATGTCTTGAAAATAAATTATAAAGATAAATTTCAAAAAATGCCGATAGAGGGCGCTTTAGACTTTGGAGTAACGAACAACTATTTTTTACCGTTATTTTTTGCATCTCATTAAATTTTTTTAGAAGTTAAGACATAAACTTAAATTTTGAACTCAAAATCTGTGGTTAAGTAGCGCAAACTGAACTGTGTTCAATGGGAGTGGGTAGGTTAAAAATTCAAATGATTATAAAAAACAGAATAATTGGTCAATTGATTTGCAGTTTTCACTAAAACTATTCTTTATACCAGTATTTTCTTGAAAATAAATTATAAACATAAATTTCAAAAAATGTCGATAGAGGGCGCTTTAGACTTTGGAGTAACGTAGAAATAATTTTTTACCGTTATTTTTTTGCATCTCATTAAATTTTTTTAAAGCTTAGACATAAATTTAAATTTTGTGCAGAAAATCTGAATCGTTCAGAGTGGTTAAGTAGCGCTAACTGAACTGTGTTCAGTGGGGATGGGAATATTCAAATTTCAAATGATTATACAAAACGGAAAAATTGGTCGATTCGTTTGCAGTTTTCTCTAAAATTATTCTTTATGTCAGTATTTCTTTGAAAATAAATTTTAAAGATAAATTTCAAAAAATTCCGTTAGAGGGCGCCTTAAACTTTAGAGTAACCAACAACAATTTTTAACTGTTATTTTTTTTTATCTAATTAAATGCTTGCAAAAGCTTAGACTTAAATTTTGAGCTCAAATTCTGAATCGTTGGGAGGGGTTAAGAAGCGCAAACTGAACTGCGTTCAGGAGTTGAAATGTTACCTTGCCCAGCCTACGAACACAGTTCAATTTTTCGCTACTTAATTACTCATAATGATTCAGATTTTGAGCTCAAAATTGAAGTTTAAGCTTTTAAAACATTTATTTACATAAAAAAATAACGTTTAAAAATAGTTGTTGGTTACTATAAAGTTTGAGGCGCCCTCTAACGGAATTTTTTGAAATTTATCTTTAAAATTTATTTTCAAGGAAATACTGACATAAAGAATGGTTTTAGAGAAAACAGCAAACGAATCGACAAAATTTTCTGTTTTTTATAATCATTTGAAATTTGAACCTCCCCACCACCATTGAACACAGTTCAGTTCTACTTAACTACTCTCAAAGATTCAGATTTTCAGCCCAAAATTTAAGTTTATGTCTAAGCTTCTAAAAAAATTTAATGAGATGCAAAAAGTAACGGTAAAAAACAATTGTACGTTACTCCAAAGTCTAAAGCGCCCTCTATCGACATTTTTGAAACTTATCTGTATAATTTATTTTCAAGAAAATACTGACATAAAGAATATTTTTCATGAAAACCGCAAATAAATTGACTGATTTTTCAGTTTTTTATAATCATTTGAAATTTGAACCTACCCCCTCCAATTGAACACAGTTCAGTTTGTGCTATTTAACCACAGATTTTGAGTTCAAAATTTAAGTTTATGTCTAAACTTCTAAAACATTTTAATGAGATGCAAAAAATAACGGTAAAAATTAATTGTTCGTTACTCCAAAGTCTAAAGCGCCCTCTATCGTCATTTTTTGTAATTTATCTTTATAATTTATTTTCAAGACAATACTGACATAAAGAATATTTTTCGTGAAAACCGCAAATGAATCGACCAATTTTTCCATTTTTTATAATCATTTCAAATTTTGGACCCTAAACTTTGATGGCGCCTATCTCCTTCGGAAGACATTTGGGACCCTTAGTTTCCCATTTAATATTATTTGTCTTGATCTGTACTATCACCCCTTAAAGTTTTGCCCAGTTGTTTAGATACACTCTGTATAAATATGTAGCACCTGTACTGGTCGTCTGGTTCATTCGTCTGTCTGTAATCACAGCGCAAAAAGTACCCAACCGAATGGTTTGAAATTTAATATTTATAATCATTGCAGAATTTTGTCGAAACATTCCAAATTTCATGAAAATCGAATCAAAAAAAAAAAAAAAAAAAAATACAAATAGAGAAAAATATATTAATAGAAGTTTTCTTCTTTCTTTCCTATAATACGTAACTAATCCATTGATATCCCATGAACGATGATGATTCAAAGCTGTCATGATGGTTATGTTCGATTAAAGATATAGTACTCATTGTAGTTAGTATTATTTCTGCATCATTAAATTTAATACATATAATCCAAATATATATTTTTCTTTTGTTCATGCATTTTCGCATAACAGTACAACAGCTATTGCCCCAAGATCTGAATTTTATACAACCATTTATAGTAGGAACGCACGTCATTCGCCACTTGTTCAAATATTTAAGGTAGATATGGAATCATGCCATAGATGTCTCCTATAATTAATAATTGAATTACGAATTTTTTACGACATTGATGGCATTAACAACAAAAGGTAAATATCTATAAACATATTGAATGTTAGGTTGTGCATAAGATTGTTAAATAAAGGGTGGTCATGTATTACCATAGATTAATTAATATAAAGTCAAGTAATTAATATATGAGTAATAGATGGAGCGCCTTTTTAGAAATTATATTATAATGAATTTTTATTCCAGTATAATTTGGACTAAAATCTTCACTTTGCTGAAAAATTTTCAGTAAGTGAAAAATTTTAGTTTCAAGTAACCAAATGTTGCCTAAAAAAAGTGCTATTCTTAAGGAAATACGAAAAACCAAACCAAGCAATTATAAAGCTTTACTTTGTTACAAGCAAATACAGAGCATATATTTTATATAGTTCAGAATTATGTAAAACCAAACTTTTTTTTAATGTTTTGTAGATATACCGCTATTTATCGAGAAAATTCGTCAGTGCATATATAATCTCCCCCCCCCCCCCCCAAAAAAAAAAAAAAAAAAAAAAAGAGAACCTATCTTCATGAAATCAACGACGTCCAAATCGTACGTCGAATTTTAAAATGTGCCAGTTAATTTATTACCATCTGGTTTTTAAAATCAAAGGCATGAACACAAAAAGGCTTAGAATGGCTTGGCTATAAATGATGCGGTGTCTCAGCGATCAGAAGCAGAAATGTCCCTAAAAATATTTTCACATGAAGCCGAAATGTGTGCCCTCCTTCATATATAAATAGAAATTGTGATTCTGGAGTGAAAATAGTGATTTTGTTATTATAATTTAATCAAAACATTCCATGATACAAAATAAAATTGTCTAGGAAACTGAACATAAATACACCACACGATAAAAATCCTTTAACAATTAATTAAAAATATAAACTAGTTGGATGTATCAAACCAAAATTTTCTTGTCTCACACATCTTAAAATTTCAAAAAGTAGTTACGTATGATAAAACTTTGAAATACTATACTAGCTTTGATTTTCATCCTAAATTTCTGCTTCAGTCAATTAATCGGAGTGAAAATGAATTAATCTACATCACAATATTTATTAAAATATTTTTTCCCTTATTCTGTCTTCATCAGCTGATTGCAAATAGCCGGCTTAACCGTTCTCGTCGCTGTACGAGTCGCCAATGAACAATAGAACTATGAAAAATCAAGAAAGTTATTCAAAAATCGCTAACGCAGCGCCCCTTCCCGTGGAATATTTTCTAGTTCAAGGGGAACCTGCTAGCCATAGACAAAGGCATGCCTAAAAAATTCGTTTAATTTTATGCCCAAATTTGTACTTTTCGATGGTACAATAAAGAAAATGCTACAAAAATTGCTATTACAGCAACCCCTGCTGGCGGAATATTTTCAAATTCAAAGAGAAACTTCTGGCAATATCCAAAAACATACAGGGTGAGTCATAAATATCGAAACAATAGGCTATCTCCTTAAATATTGCCCTTAGACCCAACCTTCCAATTGCAAAAATTAATAAAAAAAATGTGAAATTTTTGATAAGATAAGTTGCGACTCCATGGGGGGGGGGGGGGTCTAGTTGAAAAGTTACGAAAATTAAATTTTTATACGGCCCCCGTAGGACAATAATTCCAATTAGGAAAACTTTCCTTATTCAGTCCTGAATAAGACACAAAAAATTGAATCTTCATATCTCCAAAATTCGCAAAGCTATAGCCGTTTAAAAAATTCATCAGGTTTTAAGGGATTAGACACAAATTGAAAGCGCGCAATTCAAAAAACAATGTTACTTTAACAGTTCTAGAAAACGCGTAAAAAAATCTATTTCTTGAGTTAGAATTTTGGTTTTTTCTTGTTTTGTGATGGTTAGCCTAATAATTTGCTAAGAAAATCACATTCTAAAATTTCTCATACAATTTATAAAAGTTTCATGTGGTTAGTACTGGTTTAACGCGCGTATTCAGAGCAAACGTCCACAAAGTTATGAAAGCTGTTCTGCAAACGGGGGGGGGTTTACGGAAGAGAAGGGAAAAGAATATGAAGACGCTATTCTTGCCAAACATCTTTTACCTTCCGCAAATGATGACGTCGCGTACGATTGTAGTATAAGGGAATCGATTTTTAATCGAATGTTAGCATGTTTTAAACCAATGAAAATACATCAATTTTTAAAGGGACAAAATATAATGTTTTGAATAATTGTTCTTGCGCTCTATGCTGTCTTATAAGTGACTCATCAGGCCTGTCTTTTAGAATTCGGACTAGCTGACCAGTTGAAGAATGTTTCTTTTAAATGTTAAATTTGAAAATAGTAAAAATATAAGAATTATTTAAATAACAAGCTCATATTGCATATTAATATTTTAATTGTTTTAGGATATTCCCCCGGAGCAATGAGTTCCCTCACGGAAGATTTCAGATTTTATGTTTTCAATGGTAAAAAAGTGCACCCCACCCGCCACCCCGGAGCCACAGTTATCCGTCCTGGAGAAAAATGTCTAGAACCTGGACTTAGCTGATCGGTTGAAGAAGAATATTTCATTTTAACGTTAGATTTAAAAATATTTAAAATCCAAGAATTATTTAAATAACAAGCTCATATTTTATATTAATATTTTAATTGCTCTAGGACATCCCCCCTCCTGGAGCAACGAGTTTCCCCACGGAAGATTTGAGATTTTGTTTGCAGTGGCAAAAAAGGGCACCCCCCCCCCCTCTGGAGCCACAAATATCCCTCCTGGAGAAAAATGTCTAGAACTCGGATTTAGCTGATCAGTTGATGATGAATAAAATTTATGATGAATAATTTTTTTAAATGTTGGATTGAAAAATATTTAAAATTTGTGGAATATTTTAATAAGTCTTATATTGCATATTAATATTTTCCTTGCTCTAGCCCATTCCCTTTAATGTATCATCTAATTTCTTATGAACAAAAAATACAATAATGTAAAATTATGGAACGGTGGTAACATTTTACTTTTAAGTTTAGGCTTTTCTATGATATTTTTTCACAGAATTAAATACATTAAAAAATAAATAAATAAACAGATTAATATATTAGTAATAATAGATTAGCATAGTGGAATTTCAAAAAAAAAAAAAAAGCAACCAGATGCAGTATTGATTCCAGGGGATGGCATCCCCCCCGGAAGATTTGAGTTTTTGTATTTTCAATGGTAAAGGAGTGCAGGAATAGGAAGCGATCAATGGAGGGACCATTCCCCCAGACCAACGATCGCACCGGATGATTTAAGATTTTGTGTTTTCATTGGTAAAAAAAGTGCAACTATCCCCCCCCCCCCCCCCCCGCGGAAGGTTTGAGATTTTGTATTTTCAATAGTAAAGGAGTACAGGAATAGGAAGTGATCAGGGGGGCCATTCCCAAAGAGTAATGATCGCCCCGGAAGATTTAAGATTTTGTGCGGAAGGTTTGAGATTTTGCATTTTCAATGGTAAAGGAGTGCAGGAATAGGAAGTGATCAGGGGAGGGACTATTCCCCCAGAGCAATGATCGCCCCGGAAGATTTAAGATTTTGTGTTTTCATGGATAAAAAAGTGCAATCCCCCCCCCCCCCCCCCGCGGAAGGTTTGAGATTTTGTGTTTTAAATGGTAAAGGACTGCAGGTATAGGAAGTGATCAGGGGGAGGCAGAACAATGATCGGCCCGGAAGATTTAAGATTTTGTGTTTTCATGAGTAAAAAAAGCGCAATTATCCCCCCCCCCCCCCGCAGAAGCTTTGAGATTTTGTATTTTCAATGGTAAAGGAGATTTATGCCCCCCCTCCCTTAAACCAAATAAGTAATAATATTTAACCTAAATGAATTAAATACTTTCACATAATCAATATTATTCATTCATACATTCTAACATACACTCAACCAGTCAGAATGTGAAATGTTTTCAGTGCATTATTATTATTATTAACATGTTGTATTATACTAGAAAATAAAAATAATTTTCAAGATATTTATAGGATGTTAAAATATAATTTCAAGAATTATAATTTATTATTTTTTTAATAATTCATACTATATAATCAGATACATTTTTACTTCTTCATTGCACAGATAAACTTTAAAAAAGAAAATCTCAATAAGAAACTGTGTTTAATAAATAAAAATAACTTTTCGAATTATTAACTTTTCAAAATTTATTTCCTATGTGTGCATTTAAAATTTGTTTCAAAGTTAACATCAAATTAATATGCTACATCTAATCAAAAATCAACAATTCATGAATCACAGAAATTCTCTAATTGCTCACTTGCAGAAAAAAGTTTTTTTTTTTTTTTTTTTTTTTAATACAGCAATTTATGTAGCAGCTTTTTAAAATTATTAGGCATTATGAAATCTAATTATTGGGGATTAATCGCGAAAAGAGCAAAACTTTCATTTGCATTGACAAAATTTAAACTAAATTAAAAGTTGATAACTTCTTGTATGCATTAATATATTTGAGAATTGTATTATACAGAAGGATATATATATTTTTAAAAGGTCAACAAATGCAAGAAAAATAAATACAAATTAAGATGTTAATGTTATTTAATCCGAAATATTGGAGTCATTTTACTTAAACTCTTAAATTTGTTAACAAACATCATTAAATAACTTTCAGGTAATTAGATTTTTTTCAGTTTGAAAATAACATAGATTTTTGATACCTGCAAACTGATAGTGTTTATTATCACTTTACTATAACTATTATTTTATTTTACATGTAATGTAAAGAAATTTATCCCCTCCCCCACTCTCTTAAACTAAATAAGTAAATAATATTTGACCTAAATGAATTAAATTATTTCACATAATCAATATTCAATTATACATTCTTATAAACACTCAACCAGTCACTATGTGAAATGCTTTCAGTGTATTATTTACATGTTGTATTATATCAGGAAAAAAAAAAAAATCAAGATAAGATATTTATAAATGCCAAACTATAATTTCAAAAATTAGGATTCATTTTTTTTTTTTCAAAATTCATACTATGTAATCAGAATACATTTTGTACTACAAAAATTTGCTCCATTGCTGGATTACAGATAAGCTTTAAAAAAGAAAATCTTGATAACAAACAGCATTTAATTAATAAAAGTAACTTAAATTATTTCCTTTATTAACTTTACTTTCCAAATTATTAACTTTTCAAAGTTTATTTCTTATGTGTGCATTTAAAATTTATTGCAAAGTTAACATCAAATGCTGAACAAATTAATACGTTACATGTTATCAAAAATAAAATATTCATGAATCATAGAAATTCTCTAATTGCTTACTGAAGAAAATAAACATATATTTTTTAAAATAATTCACGTGTCAGCATTTTTATTATCATTAGCATCATCGAATCTTATTAGGGATCAATAGCGAAAAAAAAGAAAACTTTATTCTTAAATTTTGAGAAACTTTATAGCTAATTTTATAAAAAGTAAACAAATGTTTTTTTAATAGATGTGACAGCATTTCATTTTCACAAGATAAAATCCAAAACTGTCAACATCAAATTTCTAATGGTATATCTTATCTTGATAATAAGAAGCAAAATAAAGGTTTTATAGCAGTACTAAAAAGTATTAAGAAATTATTCATAATACAACATTTCAAAAGGTAACATTATACTGAAAAGCATTTCACATACCTGTGTTTCAAATGATATCCTTGTCTTCATGTAAAATTTTGTTTGAGTTTTATAAATTATATATTGTTTATTTGCTATACACAATTTACTGTGACAGCCTTTTTAGAGGAAAAAAAAATAGAAAGAAAAAGCAGCAAGCGTCACATGTAGGTAAACGGGAAAAAAGTGACCGGAAAAAAAGTTATCGGAAAAAAGTGACCTAAACTACAAAAGCGGAAAAAAAGTGACAAGGAAAAAAAGTGACACGGAAAAAAAGTGACACGGAAAAAAAGTGACAAGGATTGGTTTTGGGGATTTATTATTGATTTTGGGGATTCATTGGTTAAGTATGAAAGGGGGATCGGGGGGGGGGCTCATAATTTAGGTAAATGGGTTTTTCATGCTGAATTAACTGTTTTGGTTCAATTTTTGGATATACGTTCATACTGAAAAGACGCTTGCCTGATTACTTTTGGGAAGGGACGATTACCCCCCCCCCATCCGTCCTCAATTAGATGAATGGGTTTTTATGCAGAATTATCCAACTTGTGTCAAATTTGCATATAGGTTCTTTTCGATAAGGCTTATATATAGTATAAAATGCCTGAAGAGTTTTAGGAGTTTAATGGTTAAGTATAGAAGGGGAACGGGGGATAACTTTTCTTAAATTAATGGCTTTTTACAGATAATTATCCGATTTGCTTCGAATTTTGGACATGGGTTAATTATGATAAGACGTATTTCTGATTATTTATGGGGTTCTTTTGCTAATTAAAAAGGGGGTGGGTGATTACTAAAGTAGAAACATGAAACTTGCTGAGGATATTTTTGAAGAGATGTACAAGGTGCCATATGCTGTATTTTTACGCTCAATTCATTAGAATTTCATTTATAAACAATTATCTTCTCAGTATGACCCTTTTTTTCGTTCACAGATCTCCCGCCAGGGGAAAATCTGTTCAAAATGCCATTTTTGATTGCTTTTTTCGCAATATTTTCTGCATTTATCAAAGAATTGACAATTACGACACCTTGTGTACTTTCTAAATAAGACAATTTGCCAGTTTGATGCATATGAGAGTAAAAATGAAGTTAAAAATAAATCGGAAAATAAGCAGTTTGAATCGAAATACACCCTTAAATTAAATAAATGGCTTTTTGCGCAGAATTATCCGATTTGCTTCAAATTTTCGATGTATATTCATTATAAGAACGCGTATCTCTGATTAATTATGGGGTTCTTTTGCTAATTAAATAGGGGAAGCGGGCGATTAATCCCCCACTCTTTAAATAAGATTTTTTTTTCACAATTATCCAACGTATTTCAACTTTTGGATATAGGTTTTACCTGATAAAGTGAATCCCTGAATAGTTTTAAGGGTTTAA
This sequence comes from Maratus speculifer, assembly GCA_964019185.1. NCBI lineage: Eukaryota > Metazoa > Arthropoda > Arachnida > Araneae > Salticidae > Maratus > Maratus speculifer. The sequence continues at coordinate 341,289,485 of OZ025290.1, read as the reverse complement.
TGGCTAAGTATAGAGGGATGAACGGGGGATAACCCACAATTAATCAGGAGTTCGCCTTATCATAAAGAACGCACATTCAAAATTTGAATCAAATAAGATAATTCTGCGTAAAAAGCCATTTATTAATTTAAGGGGGGTTATCCTCCGTTCCCCCACTGTATATGTCGGACGTTCCTCTCAGCCCGCACAACTTTGAAGAAAGTCCGTGGTAGTTATAGCTGCCACCACCGATATTACTAGGTGATATCGGTCACCCACTGTGAGGATTGTGTAAATGAACACTGACGCTGTCAATTAACTGAATTAACAGTTTATTTAGAATATATGTACACACTAAATACGCTATTTACAATTATATACAATTACAACTCGGATATAGGTGATCCGGTTCAACGTTAAATTAAATACAGTAAAGGTTGGCTGTGTACTATTCGAATTACACCTTCCACCTCACACTCAATGCACGTTAGATTAACTTTATCGGATATCACTTTCGAATCTCCCAACACATGGATACTCGGCCTGCACTTCTCGGCCCAGAGCACTAAACACCAGGACGTCTGTGTCCCTTGCTCTCCAGATACGCTCTGCCTCCGCTCTACAACACAGAGCACACCCTATCAGGACCTCTGTCCTACACTACTCTCTAGGTATGAACCCAGATACGAACTGAACTAATCTGAGATAAGACTTGCTCTTCTCAAATCACGGTGTTTCCCCAATGTCAACCCCCTTTGTTGCTTATCTATTGGACACATTCCACATCCCTTTCTTGATTAGTGACATGTTGCTTGTCAGCTCATCATCCACATACCTCACTGACGGATGAACACGCCTCTCCGCAATCTCCTCTTTCTCACTCACCACCTGTAGAGGATTACCTATCAATTCTCCCTTCAACAAAGAAAGAATGTCACCTTAAAAACTCTAGTACACAGCCGGTATAATATAAAAGAGATTAAGATAGAGAAATAACGGAAATTCCAATCTTTAGCAGAGGTAGTCTCAGAACCTGACAGTATACTTAGCCATTAAACCCTTAAAATTATTCTGGGATTCACTTTATGAGAAAAAACATATATCCAAAATATGAAATATATCGGATAAGTGAACATAAAAAACAATTTATATAATTTAAGGGGGGGGGGGGATAATCTCCAGCCTTAAAATTTTATTTAGAAAAATAACCCCATATGTAATCAGGGATACGCCTTAACATAATGAATCTATAATGCAAAATTTGTAGCAAATCCTATAATTCTGCGTAAAAAGTAATTTAATTTAGGGTAGGTTATATTCTATTCCCCTTCAATACTTAGATATCAAATCCTTAAAACTTTTCAGGGATCCACCTTATCAGTAAGAACCTATATTTAAAATTTGAAATATATGGGATAATTCTGCATAAAAACCTATTTATCTAGTTTAAGGGGGAGATAATTGCTCGCCCCCCACCCTTTATAATAAGCAGAAGAACCCCATAACTAATCAGAGATACGTCTTATCATAATGAATCTATGTCCAAAATTCTAAGCAAATCGGATAATTATGCGTAAAAAGTTATTAATTTAATTTAAGAAAGGTTATCCCCCGTTCTCCCTCTATATATAACCATTAAAACTCTTCATGCATTATATACTATATATAAGCCTTATCGAAAAGAGCATATATTCACAGGGCCCGACTTAGACAGTGGGGGCCCTGGGACAAACATTATTAGAGTGGCCCCCTTCTATCTTAAAAATGTTTGTGAATTATACTCAAGTGACTAAAATTAAAATTCATACCTATTGTATGTATGCATAAATTTTGTACCAAGTACTGATTTCAGTATTTATATTTCACATCTTTATACATAATAACAGATGATAAATAATTTTAACTATTAATTTTCTTATGATGTAACTATTACTTTAAGGGAACGTGGGGCATGGAAGCAAAGGGGGTAGGAGAAAAAAAGACCCCTTAAAATTGAAAAAAAAAGAATTTTGGTAATATTTTGCTATTTTATATCATTTGGCCCTCTTTTAACAATAAATTTTTCTCTCCTTGGGGGCCCCCCTCAAACCGGGCGGCCCGGGGCAATTGCCACGCTTGCCCCTGCCTTAGTCAGGCCCTGTATATTCAAATTTGACACACGTTGGATAATTCTGCATAAAAACCCATTCATCTAACTGAGGACGGATGGGGGGGGGTAATCGTCCCTTCCCAAAACTAATCAGGCAAGCGTCTTTTCAGTATGAACGTATATCCAAAAATTGAACCAAAACAGTTAATTCAGCATGAAAAACCCATTTACCTAAATTATGAGCCCCCCCCCCATCCCCCTTTCATACTTAACCAATGAATCCCCAAAATCAATAATAATTCCCCAAAATCAATCCTTGTCACTTTTTTCCGTGTCACTTTTTTTCCGTGTCACTTTTTTTCCGTGTCACTTTTTTTCCGCTTTTGTAGTTTAGGTCACTTTTTTTCCGATAACTTTTTTTCCGGTCACTTTTTTTCCTAGATTCGTTTTTGCATGCTGCTGTACGATCCGCCATCTTGTTTACGAATGGCTATGACAACAAAATGCCCGCCGCAAAATACGGATCACGTGACACTCTGACTTACGATAGCGAAGTCTTTCGCATGTTTGCCAAGATTCGCGTTTCTAACTGTCGGTCGAAAGTTTGCGGAAAAGAAGGAGTTACGAAAGGTACTTGTTTGACAAGAATGGGCGCGCAAATGGGACAATCAAAAATCGTTATAACTCGTAACATTATTTATCGGATTTCAATTTCTTTCCATTTAATTAAAGATGAAAATCTGATTTTAGTTTTGTTCCAAGTTTTTTTTATATTACTTTTAAAACTATTAAAAATGTTTATTGAAAAAATAATATAACTTTAAAAAAATCATATTTTCAAAAGCAAAAATTTTTTCAAAAGTAAACATTTTTTCAAATTTGCCTAAACAAAACTAATGTAAAAAAATAAAAAATGACGTGTTTCAAGTTCTTTTTTCTTTTAAAAATTCTTAACATTTAATAATTTAAAGACAAGAAATAGAGGATAAAAAATTCATTATGCAGAAAAACAAAGTGTATTGTTTAAATGTCCGTCAGTTATTTTTAAAAATGCTTTTTCTAAGATGCAGATTCAGTCTTTTTTTTCTTTTTAAATTTACCTCTGACAACTTCAGGCTTTTTATCGTCCTCCAGAGGATGTTAAAAAATCTGTATTCTGGACCCAGGTAGGGCCAGGATCGAGATGCTACTTTTTTCTGAAAACCCGCCAGGCCGGGCCTAGCGTACTTTTCATAAAGGGGGGAACTACTTCCTTCAACTTAGGTGCACGCTGGATGAAATTTTCAAACCCAGTCTTGACAAAACCCGTATTAAAATCACTGTCTCTGACTGACTTAATACGTGCATAAAATAAATAAAATTCGGCTCAATCGAATTTTTTACAAAAACATATAGGTTTTAAAATCTTTATTTTACAAAAAAAAAAAAAAAAAAACCTTTAAAATTCATTTTTTAAAAATAGATTATTCAAAGGCTAAAAAAATTAAATGCAATAAAACCATTGAAAAAAAATCTGCCTATGATGGAATTCTGTCTTAAACGAAAAATATGTTGATCCATGCAAAATAAATGCAATAGTGCCTGAAAAGAAAATAAGCTCCAATTACATCTTCTAGGGAGAGCATCTGTCTATAACGTATTTTTCTTTCCTATGTGATTCTGTCTTAAAAAGTTTTAGTGTATAACATTTTTCAGTCTCCAACGCATGGGATATGGATTAACGATATTAAAATATAAGTGGAACATTTACATATAAATAGAGATTCATTGATAAAATAAAAATATTACAGCCTTTAATAATAAAAAGGATAAATATAAAAAACGAAAAGCTATAAAAGAATTTTTTGGTCAGAACTCCTCCATTTGAAACATTTTTTTCCCATGCCGAATTAAAAAACTAAGTAGAAATTTGCGAATGAACCGGGCTATGATTTAAACTATTTCCCAGACCGGTCCGGGTTATGATGTTGAATTTTTTTCAGGCCACACCGAACTTTTTCCCCTATGGGTCGGTTTGGGACCCGACCTAGATATTTTGACTAGGGCAGACCAGTGGCGTAGCTATGTTTTTTGGCGCCCGGGGCCAGCAAGAAATTTTGCGCCCCCACCCCAATATAGATATATAACAATTTTTCGCAATTTGGCGCCCCTAGGCCTCGGCGCCCGGGGCGGACGCCCCCCTTGCCCCCCCTTAGCTACGCCACTGGGGCAGACGTCTGGTATACCAATTTAGCGTAAAACTATACGCTGCTATTTTATGTCCAAAGAAAAAGCGAACCGATTTTTATTAAATTGCAATTTGTGAATGTTCCCTAACAAGCGTTGAAATTGAATCAAGAAACCACAGTTTAGAGGCAGGGAATAGTGGTGTAAGTCAGTTATTTTTGAGGATTTTTGTGATTTAATATCTCTGTGGGATTTTTAGATACGGAGATGAAATTTATTTTGTTCAATTTAGGAATGGATAAGGAATAATTTCCTAATTGGGAATTTTGCCCTACGGGGGCCGTATAAAAATTTAATTTTCGTATTTTTTCAAATAGATTCCCCCATGGAGTTTCAACTTATCTTATCAGAAATTTCACCTTTTTTTATGAATTTTTGCAATTGGAAGTATGGGTCTAGGAGCAATATTTGAGGAGATAGCCTATTGTTTCGATATTTATGATTCACCCTGTATACAAAAAAAATTTCAATCCTATGCATAATTTTATGCACTTGTCGGTTGTACAACATTTTAAATGGCACAAAAATCGCTATTACAGCGTCTTCTTTCGGCGGAATATTTCAAAATTGAAGGGAAAACCTGCTTGCCACAGCCAAACACATACATAGAAAATTTGATTCAATTCTATGCATAACTTCATGCACTTTTAGATGGTACAATAATGAAAATGGCATAGACATCGCTATTACAGCGACACCTTCGGGCGGATTTTTTCTTTTAATCAGGGAGGACCTGCTGACCATAGCCAAAAACATACACAAAATGTTGATTCAATCAATTCTATGCATAACGTCATACACTTTTCGATGATACAATATTAAAAATTAACAATGGCACAAACATTGCTATTACAGCACCCACTTACGGTGGAATATTTCTGAATTGAAAGAAAAACTGCTTGCCACAATCAAAAACATTCACAAAAAATTTGGTTCAGTTCTTTGCATAACTTCATACACTTTTTCATGGTACAATGACGACACACAACATATGGGCACGAACTCACGAATGCATGGGCAGACAGACATTTTGTATAAATATGATTTTGGGGATCTCTGAACTTTAAAACGTGTAAATCCATCAAAAACCGGAAGTCGAAAAAGATTTCAATTACAATATTTCTTTTCTATTGAAGATAGATGAAAGTAAATATATGTATACATAATATATTTGTTTCTCAGTGATTAAAGTACAGTACTGAATTCAGGGGATGGCCCGGGGGGGGAGGACATTCCCCCCTCGGAGCAACGAAATGTCCCCCCCCGGAAAATTTGAGATTTTGTGTTTTTAATGGACAAAAATTGCAATCCCCCCAAGACCCTATAATGCCCCCCCCCCGGAGCTACGAAAGTCCCTCCCGGAGAAAAGTGTCTGAATTCAACACTGGTAAAAGACCATGTCAAAACTATTCTTAATCAACTATTAAATTCCGTTCTTAAAATACGATGCAAAATTCCGCGTTTTTTCTGATGATTCATCTGACGCATAAATTATTATTAATTATCTACCCCATCCTTTTGACCCAACTCAAAAGTATGCCCAAACTTCAAATAATAAAATGAAAGGTAAAATTCGATTTATATGGAATTCAACTTTGTAGGGATTATGATCAGAAGCTATAATGCATTTTTTCTCCATTTTTCCTTTTAGAGGGAAAGACGCATAATATATATATATATATATATATCAGATAAACATATAAGTATACGCAGATTATGTACTTAAATTCTTTATTTATATATATAAAAAAAAAAAAAAAAAAAAAAAAAAAAAAGCTTTGATATATTTTTATCTTTTTTAATTAGACAAATTAGAATGAAAGAAATGTTGGCAATGTTAGCAAGAAATGTTGAATGATGTTTTAATATTTTGTGAAGAAAAAATTGTATTTTCATACAAGCTGAAAGTTACTACAAAGAAGGCGAAATTTACGGTTTTTCATTCTGTACATAGTCCAGAAAAAGATAGGGATTCGGCAGCCAAAATACCATTTTTCACAGGATCTCGTTATGAATTTTGGGGATGGCCCGGAATTGACATCCCCAGAAACACCAAAATTCCTTCCTCATCCCTCAACAAAAAATTTAAGAATTTATATTTGGAAATAGTTCAAAAATACAACTATCCCCGGAACTCCCTTATACTCCTTCCTCTGGAATTGTAAAATTGCCTCCCGCAGAAAAATTCCAGAGCTCAACAATGACGGGCCTCCACGATGAACGTAATAAATGAAAGCAAATAAAATAAATTAAAGTTAAAATCTTAATGCATTATTTTCTTTCGTGTTACGCCTTCTCATGTAATACAGTTTTTCAGCTGCTGTTCTCACTCATGCATATTTTTTCCTGTGTTTCAAAGCACCATACCACAAAGAGTTATTCAAATTAATTTCAAATACATAAATAAGGTATATTAATCATTTTTATAACAATATGTACTGTAAATGTGCAGCATGTGTCAACTTAAAAATCAACTCTCATTTTTCATTCGAAACGTACAATGACCTCACGAGAAGTGAAATTGCAGATCCGAAATTTTTCTACTACTTAGAGGAATGATTGATTCGTGTCCTAGAATTTCGTGTTTTAATGGCCCACAGAAATACGAAAGACAGACCAGCAGACAAACATATGATGTAGACTGTCACTATACCATGTAGCATGTCGTGCGTAACAATATGATCACGGCATACCATATCACATGATTTGCTATAAGTTAATGTCTAGTGTGTAATTTTTAATGTAACTTGTCGTTGGGGAGCCACCGTAATACTTACCTATCATGGATATACGTACTGTAAAATATGAAAATAAAACATGTAAAAATTATTTATAAAATTCATCCCAATTCCCAAACAAAATTTAAATACATATTTAAATATTTTTAATAATACAGTAATGCTAATTTTTAATAATAATAGTATTAATAATATAACATGCTCTATTAATGAATTGCTATTAATGAATAGCTATTAATGAATTGCTTACCAAGAAATGTTGAATGATGTTTTAATATTTTGTGAAGAAAAAATTGTATTTCCATACAAGCTGAAAGTTACAACAAGGAAGGCAAAATTTACGGTTTCTCATTCTGTGCACAGTTTCTACAAAATATGTAAAACGCCAGGATAAGTGAAAAATAACACTCCCAGTAAATTACATTTTTTAAAGGAAAATTTTTACTAACAACCCAGTCCCAAATAGTAACAAAAGAAAGATATTGTACAAATAGTGGCAAAAGAATGATATTGTACTAATAGTAACAGAAGAATGATATTGTTATAATAAAAATTAGGTTAATAAATTTTAAAATATCATGCATTTATTAAAAGAAGAAAAAAAATTCACGAGTAAAAGCAGATTTTTCTCCCCTTTCATGAAATTGAATTAAAGCTTTCGGGATTTATTTTTTCATATTGCACCTTCAATTAGACTTTTACATCAGGTTGGGTAACCTTATTTTACCCGGACGAGATCCAAACCTCGGATCGTGTGGCATTTATTTTTCTCATTCTCATTGCAGATCGGGTTCAGGCCGGATTAACTTTAAATGGTTCGGGTTACGTTTCGAATATTTCGCATCATGTTCCGGTTAACCTGATTTTTTGTCTTGAATGTTTTTCAAATGAAAAAATTATATATTTGATTATTAAGTAGTATATATATGTTCATTAGGATGAGCGAAGCAAATCCTCTACTAGGCCACTCAAATGACACTTTGTCGTACACTTTACAAAAAAACTGTGCAGTATTTTGACTTGAAATTAAACACAAATATAAATTATGATCTGTAGATTTGCAGAATATTATTTTTTTATAGAAATACTTTTCAATGAATTATTATTTTAATTAATTTGTTTTACATGCTTTTCCATTATGAACGCATTTTTTCAAATAAAACGTGAAACATGTACGTTTTCAGAAGAAAAACTTAAATCATGGGGTCAGTGATTATAGCTAGAACCATCATTAAATAAATAAATAAGTAAAATATATTTTCATTATTTTGACAAAATATCTCAAAAACTGCTTTCAGATTTTCAATGCTGGAAGCTCATTCCTTTTAACTTAGTTTCATGATTTCTTTTATAAAATTTAAAAAATACTTTTTTTTAGAAAAATTATAGCATATTTTTAATGAATTAAAATTTGTGAAAATTCTCTTATTAACATTCAATTATAAAAGTATTTTTCTGTGTTAGGAATTCAAATACACAATTTATTCTTATTTTGTGAAATTATTTAAGCAGACGATATTTATGACTTTTAAAAGAATTATAATATGTTTTTGTGAAGTGGCAATAAAAGAATTGTAAACAAATAAAATTAATTAATATTTTGTATAATTCTACTTCGAAAATATTTTTATTTATATGTTTTTGTGGAGTGGCAATAAAAGAATTGTGAACAAATAAAATTAATTAATATTTTATGTAATTCTACTTCGAAAATATTTTTATTTATACCAGTCTTATATCATAAATAAACAACACTGTAAAAAATATGACTATTTTGCTGCATCATCACTCCCCCGCTTTTATAGAATATCACTCTTTTGGTCCATGTTAGCCTGAAGTAACCGTTTTCTATACAAGCGGTGGAGTGACGATGTAGCAAAGAAGTCGTATTTTTTTCCAGTGAATCTAAGGAAATTTATAGTTATTTGGTTGAAATACAATTTTAAATTAAAATGTCCCGAAACTTTAAATTACATTTTTGCTTAATGCAAAAGTAAGATGCAAAAGTAAGATGCAAAAGTAATTGAAAAAATATATTATTATTTTCAAATATTTATCTGGTAGCATAATACTTCGCGAATCCAACAAAGCATGGCTTTTGCTAGTTAATATAATACAAAAAATGATAAAATTGTATTAGGGATATAATTGCAGACTATTTTTCCACAATTTTATGAAAATATGGATTCTTTTCCTTTGTAATATATTTTTTGTAAAATATTTCTTTTTCTTTGGGTTTCGGTTTAATATTTCAAGTTTAGATTGAGGAATTTTTTTTTGTCCTGTTCGGGTCGAGTTTCGGATTGACTTAAGCAGAAATTTCGGATTTTTTTTTATTGTGCAAAACCTGACCGTCCATAGGACTCTACCTTCATCTCATACTGGAAAGTAGCTAAGGTTGTGCTACGGGCGGCACAGCCCCTCCCGCCTCTAAAACATTTAGATCCTACCCTGGAAAAGATTCCAAGGTTATTAAATAAATGTATGTTCGAAAATCCAAATGAAATTCTGTTCAAAAATCTAATTTAGTTTTGAGAAGCTTTAGCAGTTTTGCAAAAATACTAAATTGTAACTAAAAGAAGTGTTTCAACACTTGCTCATCCTATTTGCACATATGAAGCTCAGGGCCGTAGCTAAGAGAGTACTAGGGGCGGCTCAAGCTCCCACCTCCACCCCTCCCTCACCCCCCCAAAAAAACCATTTTAAGCCTTCCAAAAAATTTCAAGGTTACAAAATGAATGTATGTTCTGAAAATACAATTAAAATTCTGTGCAAAAATCTAATTTAGTTTTCAGGCCCTTTCACAGTTTTGCAGACACAAACATACTAAATTGTAACTGAAATGAGTATTTCAACACTCGCTCATTCTATTTGCACGTATGAAGGTAACATGATGTTTAATATTGCACTAGTTATACACTCGAATTTTTCATTCTGCATCCTATTATTTTCTTAGCATAAAATGAAGTTATTACAAATAGTTTAATAAGAAACAGTATGAACATGCACTAATTTATTTTTCTGCGTCAAAGAGAGAGAGAAAATATGAGCCCCCCCCCCCCCCTATATTTTCTTGAGCCCCCTCTATTATTCACTTCTAGCTATGACCCTGTCTCATACGATGATTAGATTTATATAAATAAAAGAATATTTTCCCTCCTATTCAGAGGACATGTTGATGTTATAAGGTTATCAACATTATTTTTATCTACATAACGAAACAATAGCATGCTTTTTATAACTGATTTGTAAAGTAATTTATTTATAACTATTTGTACATCAGACAGATACCAATAATAAAATGATATAGAAAATAAAATTAGCATTTTTATGTTTTTAAATAGAAATTTAAATGTCAAAAGCTGCTTCAGCATTATTTTATATCTGAAAAGGTATTTTAATTAACTAAATTATCCCATGTTATGCTTTAAATTAGTCTCCTAATTAATTATCCGATGAGCTAGTTAAATGTGCGTCGCATTAATTCGCAGCTACTTTTTCTCTTCTGATATTTAAAATGTTTGCAACTGACCTAATTTTATTTTCATTTATTTATTTATTAATAAATAATATTAACACAGAAGCTTTAAAAAAACGTATATTAGTACAAAAAAGTATGAAATGAATTATATATAGCGAAATAAAATGAACATTTTACAACTTAAAACATATTTTATTAATTTATTTTTAATCGCATTATACAATACCTTTTCCTTAACATTGGATTTTGCTCATATCTTGCTTGTTGGAAAAAGAGGGCGGGGGGGGGGATCAAGCTCAAAATGGTAATATGACATTTTTATGAAGATTTGGGGTTTATATTTTATCTCTCTATTCTTAAAAATAAAGATAAAATAAAATAAAAAATGAAAAGAAATTAGATTAAATAACTAACGGCGTTATTGCTGTAATTGAATTTATTACGACCGTTTTACTTTCTCGGCTTATACAGTAGAACCCCGGTTATCTGAATCCCGGTTATCCGAAAATCGGTTTAACCGAAAGACTAAAATTTCTTAAAGTCCATTCTAAATGTGAAAAATTTTATTTTCAATACTATTTTTACCGATGTCAAATGACACCTTTCAACATATTTTGATGTACGATTACTATTTTACTTGTAAGTTTTACATCAAAACAATTCTGAATCATTTTTAATACATTGAAGAGTTGTTTCAATACATATTGGCTTTAATAATTAGCAGCAAAATAAGTAAAAATCTAAACTTTGAAAGGTATTATTGCACACTGGTAGAAATAGTGTTAAAAAAAGCATATTCTTTATGAAATAAACAAAATCAACTTACTTATTTGGTCCATTGCGTAATTTCGGGCACTTTATTAGGTAGGCGCATACAGCACTTCATTTTTTTCCAAAATGTGTTGTGATTTTCAACTTTAGAATACTTTGAATACGGTACCACAACATTTATATTACAATTATGTTCTAAATTGGGTTCACAGCTTTTCATCTATCAAGTTTTCACCATAAGCTTCCGGTTATTCAAAAATTCCTATGGAACCTCGGTTAACGGAAAATGCTCTAGTCCCATGCTTTTCGGATAACCGGGGTTTTACTGTACCTCAAAAACTGTTGGAGACAAAATCATGAAAACTGATTGTAGACAAGTATAGAATAAACTCGGTGACGCATATAGTTTTAAGATCGAACACTTATTCTAAGCGCTATTTAATGTTGAAATCGGCCATGATAGTTCAAATACAGTCCTGGAAAAAAAGTAAACATCCTTACTAACTCTGCAAAAAATTGTTGTAGAAGAAAATTACTGATATTGAACTTAGAAATAAAGTTAATTTTTAAATGATGCATATAACATCTGCTTAGGAGGACAACTACATATTAAAATAAACCCTAACCTTTTCTTTTTCTTTTTTTTTTTTTTTTTTTTTTTTTTTAATAGACCAAATTTAGTTCATTTCAATTTCTAATTCAGACAGGATAAATTAGCTCTCCACCCTTCAATTAGCCTAAAAACAAATTTTCATGCAATTTATATGATTTAGTTTCCGAGAAATTAATTATTTAAAAATGAGCATATTTTAGGACTGTATCCAAATGAAGTTCGGCCCTCAATTGTTGACAGAGAGAGCTCCTTTCTTGATCAGGGCATCAAGCAGCCATTGAACACTGCTAGATTACAGTATAAGAATTTTCATACAATCTAGCCATTTCTATCATAGATAGCCCTATATACCATCATTTTGTCGCTTTTTAAGCATAATTTAAAATTACTTGGAAAAAATTTTTGAAATTTTGTATTTCCATAAAATGTAACTTAATAAATCTACATCCATTTGAAATTAAAAAAATGTATATTGCGATTTTGATTTATAATTGTTTCGAATATTAATTTCAGAATTCGCAGTTTATATGATAAAATGATAAAAATTGCAAATTCAACTTATTTATGTTTTGTTATTTTAGTATTATTGTTACATAAAAAATTAGCACATTAGGAGTATAATATCAGGAGATATTAATGAAAATGTAATTTAACATTAGAAGCACTAAATTTTGAATGTTTATTATTAAAAAACTTATCATTCAAATGACTTGAAATTTAGAAGTCACTGTCCTCCTTTATTTGTCTGTCTGTCCTTTTGTGGGTGTGTGTGTGTGTTAGAGATGAGTTCGGACTAGTTTTCCGAAACCCGGGCCCGCCGGAGCCCAACGACTTTAAGTCCAATTCCTCCCAAAAGACTTTTGTTAACAGAGCCCGAGCCCGATGTCATAAATATACAACACAAAATAGTAATTTAAAAATTGTTTAAAAAATGATAGATCATTTTCAACGTAAATCAGAATCAACGTACTTTTTTTTAAGTACATTGTTATCTTAAAGGTCTAGTGATTTTATAGGAAAAGAGGAAACACTGATCGATTGCTTTCTATCGGAATAACATTGTAATTATATTTACTTACGGGGGAAATTGACGTCGAAAATGTACAGCATCCTCAGTGTATGGGCACAGTTCATGATAGCAAATAGATATAATAATCACAATTTTCATATGAAAAACTATTATGACTCGTGCACAATACAAGATTAAATAATTTGCAAATCTCCAGCTAATTTTCGTCTACTAAAACCAAAAGAAAATATTCTCTTCGCATTAAGTAATTGAATAATAAATAAATAAACTATACGATTAAAAAATGTCTTCTGCTAACGAAAAACCAACTAAAAGTAAATTCATTGTTGTGTTTGGAGCTATATCAATAGATCGTCGCTGAAAATTCCGTAGACTTAAATGTGTACTTATCACAAATTTTCATTTGAAACAGCAATGAAATATTAAATTAAATAAACACATCAAAATAGCATTAAAATGACTTGAAAAGTAATAAGTACACAATTTTAAATGCAAAAAAGTTCTTTTAGTCTTTTCTATACATTAATAAATAAATTTCTCCAGTTTCAGAAAAAATGAACCTGAGCCCGAAAATTAAATTAAAAATAGAACCCGAGCCCGCGTCGGGCCCAGGTTCGGGTGTGGATGAGCCCGTCTCATCTCTAGTGTGTGTATGTGCGATAGTGGACCTGGCAATACTACTAATGTACAATGTGTTGAAATTTCATCCCGATTTTAAACTAAAAAAAAGAAAAGAAAAGAAAAGAAAAAAAAAGAAAAAGAAATGAGTAGACAAACAAGCACATAAAACGGTGCTTTCAATACTTCAGAATTATGTTCCAAACTGTTAACAATGGCATGGAAGTGACAAGTACGTGAAAGAATGTAGCATTTAAATATTTATGTGAAACAAGAAATATTTTTCGTGTAGCAGATGCAGCTACACGTTATTTCTGAAGCATCATGGAGCGGTAACTAAAAAATCGTCTCTCCATCCTCACATTGTATGCATAAACGGTGTTGCAAATTACATCCGGCAACCGGGATGGTTAAATCGTGCTTTTCATCTTTCAGTCGAGTTTCCTCCATTATTGGGAATATATTTCCGAACAGGACACGGATTTTAATTGCTTGTTTGGCCATCAATTTTTTGTCTGTTAAAAAAAAAAAAAAAAAAAAAAAAAAAAAGGTGCATGTGTGTGGGAGCAGAGGCGGATTACCCATTAGGCTGAGTTGGCTGAAGCCTAGGGGCCCAGAAGAAAAGGGGGCCCGGTGCTAAAATTTTCCTAATATAAAGAACAAGAAAATATTCTTTTACACTGGTCCAATATTAATATTTAATACAAAAGACAAAATATGTGCAAAATTCTTTGTCGCAATCATTTATATTTTTATCATCAATGATTTATGAGTTAATGAAGCGAGCATGTGTTTAATTTTTCCAGTATATACCTCTTTGAAGGAGAGAAAGGGGGCCCTCAGAAAGTCAAGCCTAGGGGCCCAGGTGGTAGTTAATCCGCTTCTGTAGTGGGGGTGGGGTCCCGGTGTATTGAAGATCCAAATGAAAAGATAAGGAAGCCTGTACTTACACTTGCATTAGAACTTTAAATATTTTGAAACTTTTTCCAACCAATTTTAGCACTTTCCAACATAGTTAAAAAGTATTCATGAATTCAGTTTGTCTGTCTGCCAATGTTATTTACGTAAACATAGTCAGACTGCCATGAAACTGATGTACATTATTGGTGTTTACAGTGGCATGCGTTCGGAATCAAAAATAAAGTGGTAACGGTTCATTTACAGTGGCACTTAAAACATTTCTGTATATTATGGCCCGTGAGGAGAAAAACGTTTGCTATGTATTTTCATAATATTACTCTATTTTAAATATATTGAAATTTAAGTAGGTCATTGAAATGTACTAAAAAGTGTTTACTGTAGAATTTATTATGCATATAATATATTCTTCATTAACCGGGACATAGTAACGTATTTGACTACAGTACTATCTAACACACTGATAAACATGGTTTCTGTTTCTAACTATGTATGTGGTGAATTTTATATTTTGGGTGGTGCTGTGAAAGAATATGCCACTGAAAAGTTTCCATCACCCTCTGATTTTTAAAAAATTCTAAATTTTGAAAATCTGAATTTTGTAGTATTTATTCAACACATATACATTATGAAATTTATCATTTGGTATTTTAGTAATGACAAACTTTTAAATAAACACTTATAAAGCTTAAAATTAATATTTATAAAACTGAAAATATACATTTTTTATATATTTTCAGAAAAATGCAGAAGAATTTTTATAAAAAGAAACAATAGTAATAAGAAATTTCATAGATCATGTAGCGGTTAATGTCTTATCTTTGGATGCTCTCCTATAGGCACAATCACTAGTTTCCCTAATAAGGTTCCAACAGTAATCTCCGAGCATATTAGGGATCCACCTTTCTTGATATCGGGTTTCAATTGCAGAAATATCCTAAAAAAATAGATATCTTTGTATTGTTTTTCAGGCGATTCCAACCTTGCAATCTTGATCCAAGTAATTTTGAGTTTTTCTTTGATAAATTTAAGTCTCTCACAAGATCATTTAATTCTTCTTGAGTAATTAGGTGTGGTTCTTCATTTATGCCAGGAGAATAGTTTATATCAGATGTAGAGAATGTTTCAGTTTCATCAATTTCCATTTCTACTGCTACATCGTCATAAGTAAAATTCTCTGGAGGCTTCGGTATTGGTTAAATGATCATTATGTAATACTGGTTGTTTTGTTGAATCTAAGTTTGGGTGCTTAGTTTTGTGTTTACTTCTTGCAGAGAATCCTTTAATTTTTGTAATACAAAAGTAGCAGTCAGCTATATGATCCTTCGGCTCGCGCCATATCATAGGTATAACATTAGGGCATACTCATTCTTGTACCTTTCATCCACGCCCGGAGGCTTGTAGCACATCGTGTACAACAAGAAAGAGATGTCCATTTCTTATCTTATTCACCTACTTTACATTCTAAGTACCTACATGTGATAGGCAGTCTTTATTAGCGGCTTGAAAGCACATCGATGCTTTTCAAAGCTCTCCGCACACATAGCATTAAGAATCGGGTTCATTAACGCATCCTCTAGATATTTTTCACATATTTTACAGGAAAATAGGATAATTATAATCAAAATTTAAGTAAAAAGTCTTACAGAACAAAGAAACAGCAGTACATTCCACTCGAAAGATAAGTTTCAACTATCATGGATTTGTGTTAAAACCAAATACTGTGGGGGCGACTAGGGCTGTCTGTTCAAGATCGCTAACATAAAATTCATTAGGGGGACATCTGTTTTTAGTCTCTTGCTGTATTTTTTATCGTTGTAATAATAAAAAAGAATGTTTGTATGAATCAAACGCATGTAAGAGAATAATGTAATATCTATATTATAAAGGCCAAACGTATCTGTGCGTAACGCATACGTCATTTTGCGAATGGCGACACTTTCAAATTTTAAATGAAATTTCGGTATCGCAATTTTTGCTACTAAAATTTTTTAAGCTTCTAAATATCGCACATTTTTAATTCTTACACCATCGTGTAGGGAAAAAAATGTAATTTTAAATGACTTTTGTTTGATAGCTGTATCTTAATTTGTTTTTAAAATATTAATTTTTTTGTAGTTTTTAGTGGCAACAGGAGTACTCCATTTCTATTAAAAGGAAATGAAAAAAGGGAAGAAATTGATTACTGTATCTTTATGTTGCCATTTTCTCATTAAAAGAGAAAAAAATTAAATTTAAATATCTTTAGCTATAAAACCAGGTTAATTTTGATTCCATTTTCAAAATTTGATTTATACGTAAAAGAATATCAACATCTGTTATATTAATATCTGTTTCAGCTAATAAATTGAAACATCAAGTTTTGAATCAAAATGATAACATTAAAATGCTAATTTTTTCTGAAAAGATGAATACAGAAATGAAATGTGCATTTGTAAATTTTGATATGATGAAAATGATGCCGGATTTAGATTTCACGGGGAAAAAAATCTATCATTGAGTCAAAGTTGAATAAATTTTGCTTTTTTTCATTTTGGAATACTAGCATAAGAACCTAAATTGATAACAATTGTAATAATTGTAATTAATAATGAATAATAATAATAATAATAATTATTATTATTAATAATTAATAATAGTTATAATTGATAATAATCGTAATTTCATAATAACAGATCTTTTTTGTTATTTTTTTCTGCTTACATGTACGATTAAAGTTTAATTTTAACAATTTCTACAACTGATTTTTATAGAAATAGTATTTTGTTAATTTGACGTTAAATATAGTTTGTTTAAGAGTTAGACTTACCAATATAAAATGCATTTTTTACTATAATTAATTTTGTAGGTTTATTATAAATCAATGAAACAGTTCCTTTTTAAACATTTTCTTTCGTCGAAATTCGACGGGTTCTACTTTGTAATTATAATGCCTATATGATGCCTACATACTCCGAAACGTATAATGAAATTTCTCAAAATTGTAGGGTGATAGAAAATTTTTACAAACATATTCTTTTTCAGCAACTTGAAATCTATAAGAAATACCCAATGTATATAGAGAAATAGAAAATTCGTTAATATTTGTTTATCAGTGTAATTGCCGAAATGGAAGAATAATAATTGCCGGAAATGCATTTCCAGTTATGATACGCGTATCTAAATTTAACTTATTTTTTGCATATTACTTGGTGTTTATAAATTTTACGAATCATATACAGGACTACACAAAAGATCTCAAGTGCCTTTGTGTTTATTGATAGAAATTGCTGAATGAGAAATTTCAAATGTGCTACGCGTTTAATTGTACTAACTTTTAGCGTTGTGTATAATCTATGCATAACATGCATCGATGGATCATATATAGGCCTGCACAAAAAAGTTCTAATATATTTTCTATTACTGATTATAATTGTAGAAATTGGGATTTCTCATGTTTTATGCGTTTTCTAAAATGCTTATTTAAAAATCTTACACCTTAATAAACTGCAAAGTTTTGTTACAGCATTCTGAATGTGTTGGAAAATAATTTATAATAGATGCTGGATACATGATTCATTTATTGTTTTTAAAAATCGGAAAGATACTTGATTTCCCGATATATTCTTACTTTCGATACGTTCTTACGATTACTTTCAATTTTACACGATTTAAGAAAAATATTGTATTAATAATGTATGTGTATGTAAACAAGAAAAAAAACGAACAAGATTACTTCCAAATATCGCTTCCAGTTAATCTCAAATTTTTACACTTTTCTATTTAACTCAATCTGATATCAGATCGGGAAGGCGGCAGCACAGAACAATTACTTCATCGAGTTCACAGTTGAAAGTACAGAATTTGTTAAATCTCGATTCGCATATTAAAACGCAATCGTTCTGTTAAACCATATCTGGTTGGAAAACACCTGAAAATCTAAATTTAACAGTTGACTCGCTGGTTTACCACTGTGTTTTCCTGCTCCCATGATTTCATACCTTTGTGTGCAGAAAAGCACAATGGTAAATTTACGATTCAATCACTATAATCGGGTTTCCACCAAGATATGACTTGGCAGACCGATTGTATTACAATATACGAATCGAGTTTTAACTCACTCTGCAACTCAATGAGGTAATTATATGTGCTGCCGTCTCCCGTTTATAAGTAAAGATAGAATTTTGCTATCGATTTGTATTTGTAATCCCCTTTCTGATATGCTAGAATTATATAAACTATACATAAAGGTGAATTTCAAGATGACAACACAACAATTTAATATTTTTACAACTTAATTATATATTTAAACTTTTTTTCCAATTATCTCGCTCAAATGATAATTCGGCAAATATTCTCTGTAACTTTTACAATTCTATGGGAGTTTAAAAAAGCGGGGGGGGGGGGGATTTAATTATATGCCAACAAATAAACGCTAAAATGTGCCAAACTACTATGAGACTGAAATAATAAAGAGTAAACTAATGAGTTTTAGAGGCTAAAAATAGAAAATAAATTCTAAATAAAAAATTAAAAGTGTAATATTTTTTTTTAAATAAACTTTTTTATCCTTTAATAGTTTGATATTAATTAACTTGCTATTATCCGTTGAGAAATCAATGTATGGAAATCATAAACAAATAGTTTAAATAATGTTTTTTTTTTTTTCTGTTGCCCTATTTTACAAAAGAAACAAAGCAAAAGTTATAGATATTTTACTAAAGTCACTTTTTATAGCACTTTACATCAAATGTATAAAATCCTTAAATTTTTCATAATGGGACTCGATGTATTTTTAAATTTGAAATTATTACTAAAAATATACATGATTCCAATTTTGTATCTATATACCAAACATGGACGCTGATGAACTGGTGTTTTTAATTATTTATTCGCTGACTAATATAAGCTCAAGTTAAATTTAAAGGAATTCACTCTATTTCTTAATTATCGGTGTGTAACAGTGTTATTTAAATTTATATCTTAGAGTAATTTAGAAAAAATTTATGTGATGACCGCAACATATTAGTTTCTTTTTATGGTCAGATGAGTTTAAAAATATAGTAACATGTTCCGTTTTCTCTAATTTCGCTCAAATAACCAACCTGCACCTTTTATTATCTTTAAAATGCACTTTATTAAGGCTCATTGGGCATCAGCTTCTCATGAAAATTCAGAAATTTTTCATACACAATAAAACTTTTTCCGAAAATTAACTTTTCAATATTTGTTTTAAATCATATCAAAAATTGGCTAATATTGCGCCGTTATTGGTTTAATATGAAAGATGATAACAAGCATTATTTCTTGATCGTCTTCTGCATTTAATGTACAGGTTAATAACATTTTATATACATATATATATTTCATTTTTACTTAGCCTGGCACATACATAGCCAGGGATGTGCTTAGTAAAATTTTAGGTCCTTTAAAGGATCCTTCACGAAATAATTTATCCCCAAACAAAAAACACTTCACATTTTTTTTTTTTTTTTTTTTTTTTTTTTTTTTTTTTTTTATCCTTAAATTTTTCACGAAAATATTTACCTCTTAAATAGGCCTTTTACAGAATTTCTCCACCTTCAGGCCTGTAAATAAGCAGTTAAATTCGCTAAGGAACATATTACTTAGCTTTTTTATATATAACGGACAAAATCCGAACACATCGGTAATTTAAAATTCACAAAATTATGACTAGAATTTTCACAAGTATAAATAAAACTTGACAATTTCACAAAAACAGGACCCTGTGAGAAAAATCTGGACAGAAACTTGATAGCAATTAATTGTTGTGTTTCTGTAATCGAGGTCCGTATCGAAATGATCCGCTGATGACAAGTATATCCTGAAAATAAGAGTCAACTCCCAACTCCTTAGAAGACGGTGGGGGGCCCATTAGGGTCCCCACTTCCTTTCTTCAATTCCAAACTGGGCATTATGAAATGCATAAATTATTAAAATGGATAGTAAAGAAGACTATTTTGCGCACGACAGGTTACTATGGTCAGGTAGTTATTTATCCAAGCGTAATGTTGTGGGGAGACAACGGATGAAAACGATTAAAAATTGCATTCAAGTTGAATATGATATAGATTAACTATATATTTATGGTGTCCAGCAAATAAGACCCTGATTTCAAAATTAAATTTCTCAAAAACAAAAATCGATAGAATTATGTGGTAAACGGTTTGTTTATTAGATAAGCTGTAAAAATCTTATACAGAAGTTTCGATCTGTGATTATTTTGAAAAGATTGCGTTCTGATTGCACAGAATGCTTGATTTGACATTTTTCTTCGTTTAGATTTCGTGCAGAGAACGAGTTTTTCGGCTTACAGTGGATATACCCGTCAGGATATACCCGTCAGCGGATCATTTCGATACGGACATCGATTACAGAAACACAACAATTAATTGCTATCAAGTTTCTGTCCAGACTTGTCTCACAGGGTCCTGTTTTTGTGAAATTGTCAAGTTTTGTTTATACTTGTGAAAATTCTAGTCATAATTTTGTGAATTTTAAATTACCGATGTGTTCGGATTTTGTCCGTTATATATAAAAAAGCTAAGTAATATGTTCTTTAGTGAATTCAACTGTTTATTTACAGGCTTGATTTTATTTTTAAATTATTAAATTTGTGAAAAATTAATTTGAAGGTGGAAAAATTCTGCAAAAGGCTATTAATATTTCCAACTGAGCGAAATATTTAAGAGAAAATTAATTTTAACGATTTTAAGAACTAAATTTTTGGAATTTCGAAATTTTAAAAATTTATTTCCGAAAAATCGTTAAAATATGGTACTGTAAGCCGAAAAACTCATTCTCTGCAAGCAATCTAAAAGAATACGAATTTAATATTTTCAACTGAACGTAATATTGCCCAGGCCGGGAATCGAACCCAGATACTTGGCTTACAAGGCCAATGCTTTTACCTGTTAAGATAACTGGGCGACAGTCGGTTGGGATTTTTCGCTCAGATAACCTTATTGGTCATAACATCTGATCAGTTATTTACACAGGCCGGCAGAATAAACCGCATGTAATGGAACCCCATATAACGATGGATACGTAGATATACTATTATTTTAGCACAATTAAACTGATTGGCAAATTTATCATACTAATCGTATGATAAATTTGCCAATTGTTATTGTCTATTATAGCAAATATTCATAATAATAGCACGAATTAGGATTTTCAAATGCGTTATGCGTTTTACAAATTGTTCATTTAGACGCCATCTTACACCTTGCTAATCTGTGAAGTTTTGTTATAAAGTTATGAATGTGTTGGAAATTGTTTCATAATGTATGATTCACGCTTGATTTTTCTTCCCATTTTTTCCAGCGTGGTGCAGTAACGGAAAAAAGTTAAAGTATGTTTTTAAAAATCACTTTATTTTTTAAAAATATTGAAATCAGGTAAAATGAAGAAAAAAAATTAAAACGAATCAGTAATGAAAATAATCTGACAATCATCTACATTATAACATTTATCAGTTAATTAAAAAAAATAGTTTCATTTTAAAAAAGAGGAAATGACTTCATTTCATACAATTTAAAAATATTCTGTTATCGCTGTAATGATACAAAATCAAGCCAACATACGTCATATTTCTTCCGGCATAATATTCAGAGCAAAGAGAGTAAGGTACTGATAGTGAAATTTTTGACGGCGATAAGGCTCATGTTAGAAGTGCCTTCTATGCGATAAGATTTTAAATTAAGATTTCAAACTTTTATGCCAGATGGATGTTGGTTTTCTTTCATATATCTGTGAAACGATCTATTTAGAAACTACTTCCAGTAATTTTTATGAATGATATGTAAAATTATCGATATGAAGTTTTAAAATTTTTACTCGATTTCAGAAATGTTCAGATAGGGAAAACAGATAACTTGAAGGGAGAACTTTTTATTTAGATCTACGTAAAGGTATTCATTTAATGTGACGGTTAACTGAGAGAGGTGATAGCAGACATTAGAGCTCTGCCGAACCTAATTCGATATTTCAGTTAAAAGCCAATCATCAAAACTCGAACCGAAAGTGGCATATTCAAATCCGAACTAATCCTATACAATTATGGTAAAATGGGCTACAAATATATTTCTAATATCAATTTTATCATTCTTTTATATAAAATAAAGTGACCATGTATATTTATTCATTAATATTCAAATATAGTTTTTTTTTTCTTTTCATTAGAAAAATATTAAAAATATAAAAAAAAAAAAAAAAAAAAAAAAAGGGCTCAACTTTAGCTTAAGAATGAACCGAATCCGAAATTTCAGTTTAAAGTCAACCCAAAACTGGAACTGAAAGCGACATATTCAAATCCGAACCCAACCCTATATAATTATGATAAAATGGATTACAAATGTATCTCTAATATCAGTTTTATCATTATTTTATATAAAAGAAAGTGACCATGTATATTTATTCATTAATATTCAAACATATAGTTTTTTTTCTTTTCATTAGAAAAATATTTAAAGTTTTCTTTTAAAAAATCGGCTCGGTACGAACCCTTACCTGAACGAATCAAAACAGACCCAAACCTGCAACATTTAAAATAAGCCCGATCCACAACGAAAGAAAAAAATATTTTTTACAAAACTTTGTTGGGAAGGAGAGGCAAAATTTTCTTTAAAAGGGTAAAAATCTCTTATGATGTTGTTGTGACAACGTGGAAATCAATTAAAACAGTTTTTATTCTTAAATATACTTCTTAAATCAGCCAAAGTACTTAATCATAAATCTGTAATCTCAATTTAAAAAATCTCAAATAGCGAGGCTGTTAGTAAAAACTTTTTCAAGCTTTTTTTTTTTTTTTTTTTTTTTTTTTTTTTTTTTTTTTTTTTTCAGTGTTAGTGTTATAAAATCCCACACTATTTTAACTTTTGTGCAATTCTTGAACTGTATATATTTTTATTTACTTATTTATTTATTCGGTAATTTTAGTACATAGTCAAGAATATTTTTGAAAATTAAATTATATTTGTAAATTATATAAAAGTTTACATATATTCATTTATATACAGGGTGATTCATAAAAGATGGGCAGAACTTTAAGGGGTTATAGTACACTTAAAGACAAATAATATTAAATAGGGGACTAAGGGTCCCAGACGTATTCCCAAGGAGATAGGGGGCATTAAAGTTTAGGGTCCGAAATTTCAAATGATTATAAAAAATGGGAAAATTGGTCGATTCGTTTGCGGTTTTTGCAAAAAATTTTCTTTATGCCAGTATTTTCTTGAAATAAAATTTTAAAGTTCAATTTCAAAAAATGCCGATAGGGGGTGCTTTAGACTTTGGAGTAACAAACAACTATTTTTTAACGTTATTTTTTGTATTTCTTTAAATGATTTCGAAAGCTTAGACTTAAACTTAAATTTTGATCTAAAAATCTGAGTCCTAACGAGTAGTTAAGTAGCGTAAACTGAAATTTGAAATTTGAAACCCTTCTCCCCCCAGAACAAAAATCAGTTATTCCCGATCTTTGTGTCGTAGATTAGGCTCTAACTACTGCCGCGTTTTGCTAAAATTATTCTTTATGTCAGTATCTTCTTGAAAATAAATTTTAAAGAAAAGTTTCAAAAAATTCCGATAGAGGGCGCTTTAGACTTTGGAGTAACGAACAACTATTTTATACCGTTATTTTTTGCGTCTCATTAAATGCTTTCTAAAGCTTAAACTTAAATTTTCAGCTCAAAATCTGAATCGCTGAGCGTGGTTCAGTAGCGAGGGGAGGGGGTTCAAATTTCAACTTCTGAACATAGTTCAGTTTGCACTACTTAACCATGCCCAACGATTCTGTGCTGTGATACGAGGCAAAAATACAACTTTCGTCAAGGACTGCATAGTCGGAATTCACTCATAAAGGCACTGGCACAGTTGGAAACGTCGCTCATGCAAACGTTAAAGCTCCATTCCTGACGCTAGTCACCGGGTGAAGAAGGAGACAGAAAGTATGCAAATGTCAAATGGGGAAGAAGAAGAACACGTATGCAAAATTTCGACACGATTCAGGCATAAAAACCACTGAACGGTGAGTCAAGTGTAAGTCGCTGTAGTAATGAATCGGAAGATGGTGCCCTTCACGAATAAGGAAAAGGCTGAGATGCATTTAATTTACGGAGCGGCAGATGGAAATGGTGCAGAGGCACAACGAATGTACGGAGAGCGATTTCCCAACAGGCGGTTGCCTAACCGCAAAACTTTCGAGCGCTTGCACAGACAGTTGTGTGAGACGGGATCATTTCTCGCTTCCCGGTCAAATGCAGGTCGTGCAAAAAAGGACGAATCAGTAGTTGTTGCAGAAGCCATTCTGGATGTAGTAGCGGCGCAGCCAAGTACAAGTACACGAACAGTGGCTAGGCAGGTGGATACCTCACAGTCCATGACTTGGAGGGTACTGAAGGATGAACATTTGCTCCCGTTTCATGTGCAACGAGTCCAGAAACTGTCTCCAGGGGATTATCCAAATCGTATTGAATTCGCCCGCTGGTTTCTGCAGCAGAACGCGCTAAATCCACATTTTGGACGAACTGTGCTTTTCACCGATGAATGTACCTTCACACGTGAAGGTACATTTAACACACACAATGCACATGTATGGGCGGATGTCAATCCACATGCTCATCAGAGACGCTTTTCCATCAATGTTTGGGCAGGAATCCTCGGAGACCACCTAATCGGACCGTACCTTCTTCCTGAACGCCTCAACGGTAAAACATACCTCACATTTCTGCAACATGTGCTGCCAGACCTGTTAAACGTTGTTCCTTCACGCATCCGGCGGGTCATGTGGTTCCAGCACGATGGAGCGCCAGCCCATTACGTACGAGACGTCCGCAACTATCTGGACATCACATTTCCGAACAGATGGATTGGTCAAGGTGGTCCTGTTGCTTGGCCTGCTCGCTCGCCAGATCTTTCACTCCTCGATTTCTTTTTTTGGGGACAATTGAAGGCTCTTATGTATGAGACACCCATTGAATCCCCCGAGGAACTGGTCGCCAGACTTTCCGCCGCTGTAGGGGAAGTGCTCGAAAAGCCTGATGTTTTCGCGAATGTTCGCCGTTCCATTCTTCGCCGTTGTTCTGCGTGCATAACCTCTGGTGGTCACAATTTTGAACATTTATTGTAATTACATGTTAATAAATATGCTTTGGTAACATAATCCTAATTTGTGTCTTTTTACCTCGTATCACAGCACACAATGTGTGGACATGGTAAACTGAACTGTGCTCAGGAGTAGAAATTTCAAACCCCTCTCCCCAGAAACTTAACCACGTCTAACGATTCAGATTTTGGGCTGAAAATTTAAGTCTAAGCTTTAGAAAGCATTTAATGAGACACAAAAAATAACGGTATAAAATAGTTGTTCGTTACTCTAAAGTCTAAAGCGCCCTCTATCGGAATTTTTTGAAAATTTTCTTTAAAATTTATTTTCAAGAAAATACTGACATAAAGAATAATTTTAGCAAAACGCGGCAGTAGTTAGAGCCTAATCTACGACACAAAGATCGGGAATAACTGATTTTTGTTCTGGGGGGAGAAGGGTTTCAAATTTCAAATTTCAGTTTACACTACTTAACTACTCGTTAGGACTCAGATTTTTAGATCAAAATTTAAGTTTAAGTCTAAGCTTTCGAAATCATTTAAAGAAATACAAAAAATAACGTTAAAAAATAGTTGTTTGTTACTCCAAAGTCTAAAGCGCCCCCTATCGGCATTTTTTGAAATTGAACTTTAAAATTTTATTTCAAGAAAATACTGGCATAAAGAAAATTTTTTGCAAAAACCGCAAACGAATCGACCAATTTTTCCATTTTTTATAATCATTTGAAATTTCGGACCCTAAACTTTCATGCCCCCTATCTCCTTGGGAATACGTCTGGGACCCTTAGTCTCCTATTTAATATTATTTGTCTTTAAGTGTACTATAACCCCTTAAAGTTCTGCCCATCTTTTATGAATCACCCTGTATACATTCATTATAAACATTTATATATTTGTGTCATGTATGATTTCAACAGACAATTCATCTCGTAAGTCTGTAAACTTTAAAAAAAAATGTATAGTAATATAATTTGCACTCTAACAGTTGTCAATTTATTATTATTTTTTGAAGTAGTGGAAGGTCGGAAGAGAAAAAAGTAGTTAAAAGTTTCTCCGATAAAAGTTTCTCTAGTAAGTGTCCAATTATCAAAAGCCGCATAAAATTATTCAGATGGCATTCGTTTGTATTTGAGAATGTATTACATAGACCAATCTTTCATGTATTCCCCATCATATGTAAGAATATTCTTGCCGATTATTAAATTAAAACAAACGAACATTTTTCAATATTGTGAACACAACAGTCATTCACACAAACACAAGAAGTTTTTCAAAAATTATATCAGTTGTTCACTCACATATTTTTATGTACCAATGAGTCTCAAAAATATTTACCTCTGCTTTTAATTTCTTTAAAATTGATCATAGACGTATATTATAAAGTAAAAAAAGAAAGTACCGGATTTTATGAAATCAACTAAAATTTTCAAGGAATTTAATATAAGAAATGTTAAATTTAAATTTTTATACGGCCCCCGTATAAAAAATTATCCCAAAGAGTAAAATGTGCCCCAAACACTATTAAAGTCGTGTACAAAATTTCATCATTTTTATCATAAAAAGTCGTTAAGTTATGTTTAAATACATTTAGTGAGAAATTAATCATAAATTTAAATGTAAATATTTTCAGTACAATGTCAATTTTTTTTATTATTATTTTTTTTTTATTTATTTATTTTTTTTTCTAATTTGCGTTTGTTTGTGTTCTTTACAGCTTCGTTTTGTTCGGTTTCAAACTCGGCAAAATTAGTATTTCTAGACGTGAAAGTTTCCCTTTTTTATGAAATAATCATAGCATCGTTGTAACATAATAATCTAAACAGGATTAGCATTTGACAAAAAGAAAGAGAAAGTAAATTTAACGGCGCACTTTTACACTTGCCGCATTGTATTTTAAAGTAGAAATTTAATACCACAACCTGAATCATGTAAGCGTGAGGTATTTCAAACTTATGTATGAAGTGAATCACCAACTATCTCTTTTCTCAAAAGTGCTCCGCTTCTCTGAAAATAAATAAATAAGTGAAGATTTATAATTAAATTTCCACGTGTCAAATTCTAATACCACATTAATCATTAAAATGGCCACGCGAAAAGGGAAAAAGAAAAGTACAGTACAAAGTTTTAAATTCGGACGTCCGAAATCAGAAAATCGAATTCTGTTAATGAATGTCAAGAAATCGCCGTGAAAAGCGGAAAAACATTAAAAATCGTGATAAAATGCTCTAAAAAATTAAATATTGAACAGTAGAAAACTTACTATATTGAGCTAAATGTTTAAAACCAAATTCCTTTTCCAAATATCTAAAAATTACTGAAAATTCGAAAAAGCGTTAAAAATCGCATTAAAAATCACTTTAATTGAAAAATTGCAATTCTAACTTCTGCAGAAGTTAGAATTCGCTACATTAAGTTAAAAGTTTGAAACCAAATCCATATTTGGCAATAAGTGCAAAACAGAACTTCTTATACAAATGTCAAAAAGTTGCCCTGAAAAGTGAAAAATCGCGTTAAAAATCATCGCGTTTTTAAGGAACCCGATGAAAGTGAAGACCTTCTTATTTATTTATTTATTTTTTATTATTTTTTTTTATTTATTTGTATGAGGGGGGGGGGGTGTAAGTTTTTTAAGTTTTCTTACAGGCGTGTCCCTTTAAAGAAAAAGTTAGTCAAGCGCCGCAAGCTAGAGTTTTTGAGTGGTGGCAAGGCTGGGGATATATGTATGTATATGTACATATTGGGAAATTTTTTGAGACAAAAATATGCATTCTCAAGATAGCATCTGACTTCTTTCTTGAAATCTAAAAGGGGTTAAAAACTATTATACTGTACTGTAGGTGCATTTATTTTAAATCTGTTTCCTAGATATACTTTGCCAAAATATAAGTGCAATATTTTATCGTATATTATTTAGTTGCTAAAATTAAAGCCTTTAAATTTGTTAAGTAAAAGTGAAATAGGTATACAGTAGAATTCCTTTGTGTTTAAATACTTTTCAATTTTGTGATTCCTGTCACAAAGAGAAATGAGGGGGGGGGGGGACAAATTTAAACTTTGCCCCGGACGCAATTTTTCTTCGCACGCCGCTGACTGGCGGTTTCCAAACTCATGTTTCAGCTGAACGAGTAATAATGAAACCGGAACATCCAACTCCAAAATTCCATTCTCAAACTTTCTCAGATTTTAGCATTTACTTGCTCACCCCTGTTCAATTATATGAAAAAACGGATACGCTCATAATGTTAAATCAAAACTAGTGGTTGTTATAAAAATATAGATATACATTAACATTAGATGGATTTGTGTTTTTCTCATGTCCAAAAAGCAACTGCAGCATGGTGGTGGCAAATCATTATCTACCTATCAAAAACCTATCTACCTATTAAAAAATTTCTCAAAGTTCCAACAGTACTTGCTTTTTATGAATCCAGCATTTCCGCACAAACACGTGGTTGTTGTATGTTGGCATAAAACGATTTACTGTTTAAATCGTGCGAGAAAAAACATACAGAACATGTTCCTTTCACCCTATAGTTTTATTTTTTGTGGGCGTATAAGGGAAGAATCGAAAAACAAAAGCGACATTGCACCGGCTTCACGGAAAAGTGATTTTCAGGTGCACTGGTGTCGTTCAGGCGCATTGCACAAAGGAAAAAAAAATGTATGTATATGATGATGACAAGGGCGAGAGAAAAACTATTTGCTTCTGGTTATCTTGCATCCTGGTATGACCGGAACTTGCTTCTTTTTTTCAACGGTTTTTAAGATAGAATAAAACCTGCTAAGACGGAATCATAAGTGACCGGAGCAGTTTTGCGTTTTAAAGTAGGCTTCATTTTTAATATCACCGTCTATTACAGTTGAATTACATTATTTTCGTCGAGACAAAAAAACTTTCATTAAAAACAAATTCAGTTCTCACAGGTTTTTCTGCGTCAACAATCATCATAAATTTTCAGTTTGATAAATTAAAAAGTCAATAAAAAAGTAATAAATCCTTCGGACTCTGGAAAATGGAAAATATATGACTGTAGTTTTTAGAGTAATTTTATGCTTTCGTTCAATATTTAGATCAAGATTTAGATCTACCTTCAAGGTAAAAGAATGTCTGTTCGAAAGATTAAATTCTTTTTAACACTGTTGTTTTAATTCTACTATTTTCAATGTATCAGGTATCAGTATTTAAGAGCATATACATAATTTTCCTTATCTATAAGCGCCATAGTAAAAATCTAGTACAGTATCCGTTAATTTTTGTAAATTATTGATTTGACTTGCCGATATTATGTAGAAATTCAGCCACCGATTTGAATTAAAACTTCTCTCTCAATGAATCAGACTTACTTTGTAAATCATACAATGCATCAATTACTTTTGAACTGTAATTCATTGTTTGTATTTATTCTTACGAATTTCGAACTCTATATTTGATTTGCTATTTCGAGGATACACATAAGTTTGAAAATAATAATACTAATAACAGACGAGATGGAACCGTCGACATTCAACATTAAAAATAAGTTTTAAAATGTCCTTATCAGTTCTTTCTTAGCTTCAATTTCATTTATTAACGCATTCATTGTTTTAAGTTAATTAATTTTTATATAAAAATGGAGAAAATATTTTTCACCAAACTTTTTACACAGACTTTATACACATATTTTTTTATGTTTAACCAGCATGTATTAAAATAAAAACATATTTTCTATTTCACTGCAATGAAAAACTAGTCGTTGGGGGCCACCATAATACTTACCCATCATGGATATGTATATGAAAATAAAGCATGTGAAAACTATTTATACAATGCATTGCAATTCATAAACAAAATTTAAATATTTTTAATACACATAGTAATGCTATATTAAAGAACTGCTGATGTACCAATTTCGACAAATTATATAAAACGCTAAACTACTCAAGTAGTACCGAACTGCGTAAAAGAAACATCCTTATAACTCCAAAAATTATAGTTCTATTAACTAACAATTAACTACGTCGGATCAAGCGTCTCATTTCCAATTAAAATATACCTCTGAATTGAAATTTGAATGAAATACAGGGTCATGAAAAATCGAAGAATGTGGAAAACAGGATTACAAATATCTCGGGAACTAATGATCCGATCGACTTTATTCTATATGCAAAATGTGTGTTATTTTACTGCCTTTTACATCCATTTCTTATTATAAAAAAATTCGAAAATTTTTATATACCTTTCATCAGAACGAATTTTCCGAGAGTCCGAAAAAAATAGTTCCGGATAATCGAGGTTGCTGATATTAAATAGGCTTCGTCCCATTCTTACATACTAACTACATACAAAATTTCAAGTCTCTATCTCAATTTGTTCGGGAGATAGAGCGTTTACAGACAGACAGACAGATGGACGGCAAAAATTTTTTTTTTCTAAAAATATGTTTTTCGGAATCTCTACTATCTAAAACGTGTAAATACGTCAAAAAAATTTTTTCGATTTTCAAAACGATTGCAAGACTTACCCTATACTACGTATGATGGGTAAGTAATAATGACATCAATAAAATTTAAATTTAAAAGATAAAAATAAAAATAAACAAAATGAGTAATATTCCCGTGACGTCATAGTAAATGTGAGTTTTATTTGTTTATCAAAATAAAGTACACGTGTGTAAATATTTTTTAAACGAAAATTAACTTGCAAATTTAAAATTACTTTCAAAAAGCCACGTGTCTGAATATTTTTCATTATTACTTACCCATCATACGTAGTATAGGGTAAGTCTTGCAATCGTTTTGAAAATCGAAAAAAAAATTTTTTTTGACGGATTTACACGTTTTAGACACTGGAGATTTCGAAAAACATATTTTTAGAAAAAAAATTTGCCGTCCGTCCTTCTGTCTGTCTGTAAACGCTCTATCTCACGAACAAATTGAGATAGAGACTTGAAATTTTGTATGTACTTAGTATGTAAGAATGGGACGAAGCCTATTGAATATCAGCAACCTCGATTATCCGGAACTATTTATTCCGGATTGTCGAAAAATTCGTTCTGATGAAAGGTATATAAAAATTTTCGAATTTTTTTATTTTAAGGAATGCATGTAAAAGGCAATAAAAAAACACAAATTTTGCATAAAGAACGAAGTCGATCGGATTATTAGTTGTCGAGATATTTGTAATCCTGTTTTCCACATTCTTCGATTTTTCATGATCCTGTATTTCATTCAAATTTCAATTCAGAGGTATATTTTAATTGAAAATGAGACGCTTAATCCGACGCAGCAAGCTGTTAGTTAATATGATTATTATTTTTGGAGTTATACGGATGTTTCTTTTACGTAGTTTGGTACTTCTTGAGTAGTTTGGCGTTTTATATAATTTGTTGAAATTGGTGCATCAGCAATTCATTAATAGAGTATTACTATGTGTATTAACAACATTTAAATTTAGTTTTGGAATTGAAATACATTGTATAAATAGTTTTCACATATTTTATTTTCATATGTATATAAATGATGGATAAGTATTACGATGGCCTCTAACGACTAGTTTTTACTTACCCATCATACGTAGTATAGGGTAAGTCTTGCAATCGTTTTGAAAATCGAAACAAAATTTTTGACGGATTTACACGGTTTCGACACTGGAGATTTCGAAAAATATATTTTTAGAAAAAAAAAAAAAATTGCCGTCCGTCTGTCTGTCTGTCTGTAAACGCTCTATCTTCCGAACGAATTGAGATAAAGACTTGAAATTTCGTATGTACTTAGTATGTAAGAATGGGACGAAGCCTATTTAATAGCAGTAACCTCGATTATCCGGAATTTTTTTTTTTTTTCGGACTCTGGAAAAATTCGTTCTGATGAAAGGTACATAAAAATTTTCGAAATTTTTATTTTAAGGAGTGATCGTAAAAGGCAATAAAATAACACAATTTTTTCATAAAGAACGAAGTTGATCGAATTATTAGTTGCCGAGGTATCTGTAATCCTGTTTTCCACGTTCTTCGATTTTTCATGACCCTGTATTTCATTCAAATTTCAATTCAAAGATATATTTTAATTGGAAATGAGATGCTTAATCCGACGCAATAAACTGTTAGTTAATAAGATTATTATTTTTGGAGTTATAAGGATGTTTCTTTTTTGCAATTCAGTACTACTTGAGTAGTTAGGCGTGTTGTATAATTTATCGAAAGAGATTCATCAGCAACTCATTAATACAGCATTACTATGTACAATAAAAATATAAATACACGTTTAAATTTTGTTTTGGAATTGGGATCCATTTTATAAATAGTTTTCAAATGTATTATTTTCATATATTATATATGCATATACATGATGGGTAAGTATTACGGTGGCCCCCAATGACTAGTTTTTCTCTGCAAGAATTTCCCGATTGCCACTGTTTTAAATAAATTTCATGAAAAGGCTTTTAAAATTAAAAATAAAATATAAAAATGGAAATAAATTAAAAAATAGTTAGAATGGGCATATCTACATATAAACAGCTTTTATTTAAAAAAAACTATTAACAAAATCGGTCCAGTAGAAAACTCAGGGCTGATGACTAAAAAAACAGCCTAGTCTTTTAAATCAGCTTTATTTAACAGCGTATGCATAATTGAAAACTTCCATACTCAAAATAAAAAAAAGCGAAGAAAACTCAATGGGCATCAAAAAGTCAATAGGGTTATATCTTTTTTTCTATTTTATTTTTCTATAAGTTTTCTATAAAAGCCAAATGCAAACATATATATTTTTTAAACTTTCAATTTAAACCTTTATTTATTTATTTATTTATTAAAATTCATGTCGTTCTCAAAAAGGATTAACATTAGAAAAACACTCGATTTTTTTAACCTCACATGGTATTAGTATTTGGAATGAAATACTCAACGAAATCTCTGTTAGAAAAAAATATACATGTGAAAATCACAATTGCTTTTGCGAGCTCTGCACATTTCCACTTCATTTAATTGTTCATTTTTCGATTTTTAAAAAAAAGGTTAATTTATACCTGCTTAGTTAACTAATTTCGCTAATCGAATAAATAGAAGCAGATTATCTTTTTTAAAGTTTGAAGATCTTAACTTTTGCTGAGTAAAGAATAAAAATAATAAAATAAAATTCTGTAAAATTAAAAGAAATTAAATATGATCGTAGAGCATGACGAAAGAGCATTATTATCCCATCAAATTTTAAAACCAAGAATAACCTTTGAATGATCCACAACAAGTCAGACAATGTATCATATACTATATAAATCTTTTATATTGCTTTAAAATCTATTAAAATGAAATTAAAGGGAAAAAATTCTTTTGCAAACATATGTACACCTTAAAAAGTACACCCTGTATAATTATATTATAGTTTATTTCGCCAGAACTATGAAACTTTAAGTTTAAGATAATAATCTGTTATAGACAATTTTCTTTTCACTTTTCACTAAAGTCTTATTATTTGTTGAATGTATCCTTTATTTAAAACTTTCCAACATAGTTGAAAAGTGCTTATGAATTCGGTTTGTCTGTCTGGCAAGATGTCTTCTGTCCTTG
This sequence comes from Maratus speculifer, assembly GCA_964019185.1. Taxonomy (NCBI): domain Eukaryota; kingdom Metazoa; phylum Arthropoda; class Arachnida; order Araneae; family Salticidae; genus Maratus; species Maratus speculifer. Next base: position 341,255,373 of record OZ025290.1, on the reverse strand, counting down.
CTCTGACTTGCTTAAATATACTAGAATTGCCATGCAAATTTATATGTGTTATTAAAGTTTACTATGACATATTTAGTATTAAAAATTAAGTGTTTAAAGGGACTTTCAAAAGAACTTTGTTACATTACTGTCTATGAGGAAAAATCATTTACTGTACAGGTTAATGATGTTACACTATTTGAGATATATAGACATTAATATATATCACTAATGTGTATTGCAAGATACTTACTAATGAAAAAGATGTGCTTAGCATTCCCCGTTTATTTACAGGGACACTAAAAAAATCCGGTTACAGAACTGTCTATGAGCAGTAATTGCTGGAAGTGCATTTCCAGCTGTGGTGCAAGTTCCTATATATGTATTACTTGTTGTAGATAAATTTTATAGGTTATATACAGAGCTGACAAAAGTTGATTGCACTGAGTACATGTCTGTTATTGACGGAAATTATTGAGGGAGTATTTCTAACAATGCTTATGTGTTTCATAACTAAAGTAAATTTTAACATATAATGTGGTACATATAAACTCTCTAAACATATACAGATCGCACAAAAGAAGGAGATTTTCTTTTACTATTGACGATAATTGCTGAAACTAGATTTTCAAATGTATTACACATTTTTAAATTATTTACATATACACAATCTTTCAACTTATTAAACTGTGATTTTTTATTATTATTATTATTATTATTATTATTTGGGAAATGGTTGTTTCTGTCGGTCGAAGATAGAAATATCTGAAATCTTGTGATGTCCGGATTTTATTTTTTTTTTTCTGATTGCCCTATGTTTAATGTCCAGAAATAAAATACTTCTGTTGCCACGGTGACAAAAAAATATGTATATATTTATATTAAAAACTTTAAAAAAATAATAAAAGCTAAAAAATAAATTGAGATTCAGCTTTCAAAATATTGCATTTAAGAGTAAATTTTTCCCTTTATAAAGGTGTAAAAATTGAAAATGAGCGATGTTTAGAAGTTTAAAAATTTGATGCACCGAATTTCATTTAAAATTTGTTTATGCTTGGTCCAGAAATATTAATATTTAATCCAGGGCGTACGTAATATATGACTCTGTTATCACATAATTTACGCTTCGTTCGTCATAAAAAATATGTTTGTTATTATTTTTTGTACTACTGGTTATCCCGTCGCCCAATTTTGCCAAATTGTACAAATCGCCAAACTAATAGCCAAATATGCATTTCGAGATGATTTTAATTTTAAATAATGATAGAATAAAAAAAATTAGGGTACTTCTAGGTTATCCCGTCGACCAAAAAATTATCGCCAAACTATAAGATTAAATGCCAATAATGGATGATCGTGAATGTCACATTCAATGACATTAAATGCGATTCACGTGTTTAAAATGTCATTAAGTGATTTTTATTTCGCCTTTTTATCAATATTTTTATTAATATTCTACTAATTATTTGTTTTTTCGTTATTTAAAATAAAAATTAAGTCAACATGTATAATTTGGCTATTAGTTTGACGATTTGCATAATTTGGCGAAATTGGTCTACGGGATAACCTAGAAGTAACAAAATTAGCAGAATTCTAATAAAAATCCAATTAAAAACCACTTAATAACGTTTTAAACACGTGTATCGTATTTAATATCATTAAATGTTACATTCATGATAATCCATTATTGGCATTTAATCTTATAATTTGGCGATAATTTTTTGATCGACGGGATAACCAAGTAGTACCTTATTTTTTATATATATAGAATTTATTTATGTCTAAAATTTTAATATTTGAAATTAATCATTTTCCAAATGGTCGTTGTAATTTGTTAAATTACATTTTTTTAAAAACAGTAATGAATGTGCTCTGAATGTTCAGTCGTATCAGTTCTGAATGTTCTGGAAATTGTTAAATAATACATACTTGACGCATTTTTCGATAATGCTTTCATAATTTTTGTTTTTATAATAATTTGTCGTCCTCTGTATTTGTCTTCGTTAACGCATGAAATACAATGCTATAAACGTGATTTCGATTCTTTAAAAGGAATTGCGCATAAAATTTTCGGTATTTGTTTTGATCTCTCAAACATATACTTTCTTGATCAAACTTATAAAAGAGAAAATCACAAGAAAAGCGAAATTCCCGATTATCATGACGCGTCTGTAATGCTGAGAAATTCCTAACGGCATTTGTTTATTTTATGACTTACATTTAAACAGATGTTGTCAAAAAAAAAAAAAAAAATCTTAGATATTTTGTTTATTGGGCAACGCACAAAAACATTTAGCGTCTCGTGTGATATTAGAGTTTTCTTTTTGGGTGCGTTCGTAACTAATGTAAATACGTAGCACCTATAGCCATCGTTCAATCCGTCCGTCCGCATATAACAACGCAAAAACTACCCAACCGAATCGTTTGAAAATTAAAATATATAATTATTACGTAATATTGTCGAGTCATTTGATATTTTATGAAAACTGAATGCATAGTTAAATTACGGGGATAATCAAAAGTATTCCGTTACATTACGGTCAATGAGAAAAAGTAGTTTCAAGTCATTTTGATGATTTTAAGCTCTTTTGAACATAATATATTTTAATATGTATCAAAGAAATATGTATTAAAATAAACATTCTGTACAATCTGTGGAGCAAAGAATATTTTTTTTATTATACAGGCAGGGGCCTCGCTAAGAGGGGGGAGGGGGGAGCCTCTCCCCCAAAACATTTGCACATGCTGTTACAGTTGGCAAATTTACAAATATAACTGGCAAATTAATTCAAAACTTTAATAAAAAACTATAATACACCTTCTATTTCTGATAGATTTGACAAAAGTTACCACTATAATTAGAAAAATTACTAAGCTTTTTACAAATAAAAACTACAGGGTGTCCAGCAAATAACACCCTGATTTCAAAATTAAATTTCTCAAAAACAAAGATCGATAGTAATATGCGGTAAACGGCTTTTTCATTAGGTAAGCTGTAAAAATCTTATACAGAAATTTCAAACAGTGAATATTTTGAAAAAATTGCGTTCTGATTGCATAGAATGCTTTGATTTGACATTTTTCTTGTTTTAGATTGCCTGCAGAGAAATAATTTTTCAGCTTACAATGCAATATTTTAAAGATTTTTCTAAGTAAATTTTTAGAATTTCGAAATTTCAAAAATTTAATTTAAAAAAACTATGAAATATGGCACTTTAAGCCGAAAAACACATTCTCTGGCAGCAATCTAAAGCAAGAAAAATGTCAAATCAAAGCACTCTTTGCAATCAGAACACAATCTTTTCAAAATATTTACCGTTCGAAACTTTTGTATAAGATTTTTACAACTTACCTGATAAACAAACCGTTTACTGCATAATTCTATTGATCTTTGTTTTTGAGAAATTTAATTTTGAAATCAGGGTGTTATTTGCTGGACACCCTGCATATTACATTTAAAATTGTGATAACTTGGTAAAATTATAAAACTAGTTGGCAAATACTGAATTTTGACATAGCAATTTTAGATTCTCTCCCCCACCAATAAAAAGTCTTCGCGAGGGCCCTGTATACAGGACCACACAAAAGTATTCTGTTGCATAATGGCATAGGGGGAACCATTGTTTCGGCTGAGTTTTAATTATATTTAACTATTTCGCATTTTATGAAATTGATATAAGTCGCTCAGGTTTACTGTAAGTTAATTCCACTGTAATAGAAAGCATTTAGTATTTACAGGGATACACAAAAGATTTCGGATACTGTATTGAATCCAAAGTACTGTATATTTTAAAAACTTCGTTATAGTACGAACGCATCTCATTTGCTACGTTTGACGTGCAGTTTCCATTTTGTTTAAGTAGATTGGTTTTACAGACAAATTTTCCTAAAAATAATTAAAATGATGAAAATCTTATTGAATTGAAAGTTGAAGCTGTATTCTCCTTTACATATTTATATGAATCCCCAACAGTGGCCCAGATGTTCTGCCTCCGAAACTGGTAGATGACAGGTGCTGGGTTCGAGCCCAATCGCGGCCGTCGGCCTAACCGTTCTGAGTTTTCCGAGGTTTTCTTCGAACCTTGGATTTCCTTGCTTAAATACGGCTTAGGTTCCATTAGAAATATCCCCACGAAGGGCATCCCCCTTCCCTTTAGGGCCTTTATCCCAAAAGTGTAGATAATTGGCCGACATAAATGCAAAAAAAAAAAAAAAAAAAAAAAAAAAAAAAAAAAAACATATTTATTCAAAATTTTAGGACTATCTATATTATAAAGACAAAAGTGTCCTTGAGAAATTTTATGTTGGAAACATCAGGCGATTAAATTCCGCGCTTTTACTGCATTTTTAAAAATTTCTAAACATTGCACAATTTTATTTTTTACACCGTCGAATATTTTAAAAAAAAATGGTTTTACAATACAGTCTATTTGAAAATTGTATCGCAATTTACGCATTTATTACGGTTGTTAAACTAATTTTCAAGCAAGATTTTTTTTTTTTTTTTTTTAATCAATCTATTGCGTACAGATGATCAAGTAAGATAAATATGTTTACATATGGAACAATCTTACATCAAATCATTTAGATATTCTCATGCAATTTTTAATCTAATGAAAACTGTAGTGCAATTAAATTTTAAAACAATTATTATAATTATATCTCATATCCACTAATCTTCGTTAGGGAGGTCCGGACACAAAAATCTTCAAAATTTTCAAAAAAGATTTATTACATGAATTTTTTTCTGCTTAAAATGACGTACAAAACATATCTTAATTAAAACAGAAAATATTAATTTTTTCGTTTTTGTTTGTTTTCCGTAATCTACCTTTGAAACAATGGCTATTATGAAAAAGTCTGCTTTCGAAAATGAGTTTTTCTTCGTGATGGGTTTTTCCACCATTTCTTCTATTTAAAATGTTATAAGTTAAGAACCGTTAAAGTTAAATTATTCAAAGTTAGAGCCTGTAAATATTCAATTGATTTAGTTTAATTTTGATTCAGCAAATTAAAAAACATATATTTATTTTTAAAAATAATTTTTTTCAAATTTTATTTTAAATATTTTTAATTTTTATTGAAGTAAATATTTTTTAAATGCTGGGTCAAAATAAAGCTTTTATATGTATTTTTAATTAAATAAAAACAAGTTGAAATTCTACAAATGATATTTTAAGTTATAACTATTTTAAATTATTAAAGTTGTTACCCCAGTTTTTTTAATACATTTTAAATTTAAAAAAAAAAAAATCTGAGAAGTTTGATCATGGGATTTTGTTTACAAATTATATGATTAACCATCACAAAAATTTTCGAAATTTTAACACAATAAATAAAAAATATTTTCAAATGTGCCCCGGATCCCCTTAAGTCATTGAAATCTTTTGTGTATTTTTAAAATCAAGCAAAAAAAAAAAAAAAAAAAAAAAATTTTAAAAGAACCAGTTTAATATATTAATAAACTCAGTCAAGTAATTGACAACTTATGTGCTAATAATGTTTTCTAATCTCTTATCAAATTTGATACAGGTAGGTTTACAAAGATATTACACGTTTAATTAGCATTTCTTGTTCATTTATCTCTCAATTTTTATCGTTATTTACCATGTCTCTCTGATAGTATTATGTCAAATATTTAAACGGTAACTAAGCTTAAACTAAACTCATACAAGATAACGTTTTTAATTGGTTATGTGAATGAATACTTGCATATACTATAGTAATAGTACAATATCAATGTGTATATAAAATTCAATTACCGATTCCTCTTTATATCGCGCAGATCGAGAAACAGGAGAAAAAGTTGTGTATCCGAGAGTTCGGTATTTAAACATGCTTTTATGCTTTCATGTATTTATCATGCTTTTATGTTTAAAAATGAGTAAGAAATTTGAACATTAGATTTTTTTTCCCCCTTTTCTTTTGCGAATTGGTTTAAATTTTATAGAGCAAGATCCCAGGGCCCCCAGACGTTACTTATTTTCTCACAAGTAAAATGTATTGGATAAAGTAGTGTTAGTATGTGCTATGAGCGTGATACCTGCTAACTTAGACCGACATCCAATTTACGGGTACCAGGTATCAAAGGTAGGTAAAAACACTACGAACTTTTCTTATTTTCTCAGTCTTGATTTTTATATTATGATGCTCAGGGAACTATTTCAATACTTTATGTAAGCTGACAGACCAATTGCATGGGCCAAACATCTTCCCAGACATACAAAAGAAGCGCGTTCAGCTCAACTTACCGAAGTAATCCATTAGATGATAAAGCAAATAAACTGAAAAAAGAATACTGGTAAAATAAAATCGTCTGAATTTAATCAATGTTTTTTTATTGAATGTCAGTTATGAATTGGTAATACTTTAAAGGGAATTAATTTGAAATATTCCAATATTTTGAATTACTTGAATAAATATTCTAATATTTTCACTTTTTAAAATATATATTTTTTAATTAATCTTTTGAAAATTGTATTAATTTTAAGATAACAAAAAAGTTTAATCGACAATAAGTTCTTAATAAAAATATATGCATTTTTGCATTAGAAGATATTGCATTACCAAACGATATTTTCAATTTGTAAAAGAAAAGTAATTATTATAATATTTTGAATATGAGCTGTATATGTGTGAGCGTATTGGTATTCAGACACTTTATGTATGTCTGGGAAGTTGTTTGGCCCATGCAATTGGTCTGGTAGCTTACATAATTATTGAAATAGTTCCTTAAGCATCATTATATAAAAATCAAGACTGAGAAAATAAGAAAAGTTCGTAGTGTTTTTACCTACCTTTGGTACCCATAAATTGGCCGTCGGTCCAAGCTAGCAGGTATCACTACGCTCATAGCACGTACTAACACTACTTTAAGATAGCAAATAAAGCCTTTGTGCAAAAAAGTTGAAAAATAAAAAACCAACGATTATAAATGCACAAATAAAGTAAGAAAAGGGGAGCTAGACAAAGCAAAACTGAGTCAAAGCAAAACTCAGTTTTGCTTTGTCTAGCTCGCTGAGTTTTTGCACTGAAGAAGAATCTCGTTAGTAGATTCGAAACAGCTGTTTGCCCCCCTTTTCTTACTTTATTTGTGCATTTATAATCGTTGGTTTTCTATCTTTAACACTACTTTATCCAATACATTTTACTTGTGAGAAAATAAGTAACGTCTGGGGGCCCTTGGATCTTGGACTATTGAAAAGATAATCAAAAAATGTTCTTGAACGCACGTTTTCTTGCATGTTTTTATGTTTATGTAAGCAAGATGATCGAGTTCAAAATAATAATAATAAATAATAATAATTTCATGCGCAAACGAGGTTATTAAAAGTTCTCTTTTAATAAGTTTTCAATTTTAATTAATTTTTTCCTTTTCAAATTCCGTTTCAATTTGTTAAAACAGAAAACGGAACCATAAAATTCTGATCCCAAATTTCTGATGTAATAACTAGGCTGAAAATTATACGAAAATTTTCAGCATTATTAAATTATTATCTATTCATTTGTAGACTATGAACCATTTTTGTTACATTACAATCATCATCAAAATATTAAAATGGATAAACCACAAGTAAAGCCTGTAAGTTTCTCGCCAAAATAGTAATCTATAAGCATATTGCAATTTTCTTAATACGGTAAAATTGAGTAATTATGCTTGCTGTAATGAACACATATATATATTAACACATTAGAAAGGACTAATTTTTTTTTTTTTTTTTTTTTTTTTTTTTTAAGCTATATATTTGATTAGACGATCTTACAGGGAGTTATAGTATTATAGTTTAGTATATTTAAACAATTGTAATATGGATTGCGTTCTATTTAATTTTAGTATATTTTCTAAAAATATATTTTTTAATTAAATGCTAATATTATGCTTGTTCTCCTCCTTTTCAAAAATGTATTTTTTTTAAAAGTCATATAACTTTAATTATGAAGAATAAACTAGATTATACTATGAAAATCCCCACGCTTCTGAGGAAAAAAGAACAAATATTTATTAAAAGATTGTAATTTTCACTTTAATGGGGAAATTAAAGTAATGAAAATGGGTATTATTAAATGCTGTATAGTTGAATAATTATACTAATTGCATAAAAGGTATTTTTAGATTTTTCGTGTTTTAAATTCTGATAAAATTACTATAAATAAGCTATATAAAAGAGATGTAATAAATATATTATTAGCTATAAAATGTTTGTTTTGTGACCTTGGGGTGTTCTTCTTTCTTCATCATATACGTTTATATAAACATAGCAAAAAGCAAAGCGACATTAAAAGCAAAATTTTGATGTTTGAAAAAACATTCCTTAAAAATACTAATAAAACTCGTTAAATTGCATTAAATAGTTGAAAAGTAGTTTAAATTATATTATCTTTTTTATACGACAGTAAATTATTATTAAATCTTAACTAATTAAGATACTTTATATCAAAATATAATACTATGCTTCAAATTCGATTAAAAATTTCATGGAATTCAAAGGAAAGGAACTAAGATAATAATTTTAACATATAATAGTAATATATAATAAAATGAGATATTATTTTAAAGATGATCAAGATTGCTTAACTAATCCCAAGACTTTATAAGTTATCTTTCTAAAAATATCGCGAAAAAAAAAGGTTACTTTTGTCGATTATTTCCCCAACCTCAATCCTTTCTTTGCGGAAAAAGTACTTTTACAAAGTACTTTTCGTTTTGAACCCATTACATGTTAATCTACTATGCCTTAAATAGTAATGGATAAAATTTGCAAATTAAACTGCTTCTTAAATAAAAAGTCTGTAATAGCTTATTATGCAGACCAATTGAATTATGCATTCGATATTTATATTCGTTTTTAAAATAATTTTTAAAATGGTTATCAATGGAAAATCCACTGGTGAAATTTTATAGCAAATGTGAGAAGAATTTTAGCAGGAAATAATGGTTGGAGTTCAAAAACACGTGAAAATGACAGACGCTGTTATTCAAAGACATTAGAAAGATTATAATTATAAGCATATTATAAAGATTTTTTTTAACTTGAAAAAATTGAAAAAAAATTGAAAATTTTGAACTTTTTTTTATTTTATGGTAAAATTAAATTTTGAACAAAACTTTTTGCATACATTTTGGTTTTAAGTTAGAACGGTGTATGGTATATTTTTATTTTATTCAAAAATTGTTTTCTATATGTACAATTTAGAACTTTATCATACGCGCAGGATTTAATTATGCATTAGTCAGGTGAATTTAGGAATTTAGAATTTAAATATTAATTATGTGCACACAATATTAATTAATTTTTCTGGATAATATATTTAAGGCAGAAAGTAAAAGAAAAAGGGAGATCTGAATTGCATATTGTAAGTGCTTTGGTACTGTGAGAAGAGTGATGTTTTTTATTGTTCCGACAAACTCAGAGATACTGTGTACCCTTAAAAAACTGTTTTTACTTCTATATATTATTACTAGCTGACCCGCCCGGCGTTGCCCGGGTCCGTATTAACAATATTAAACGAACTTGAAATTTGTATGATTTTATCAATAACTGGAAGCATGCAGAAATGCATTGTCTGAAATACGTTGCAGCTGACTTTGTGAAAAATCGGTTTTAAAAACAACAACTAATATTAAGCTCTAAAAATACTTAAAATGAGCAATGAGAAACACGGGAGGGAACATGTATCCAACGATTGCGTTAGTTTCGTGTTAAAGTGTTGATATTTACCCGTAAAAATCACTGTTAAATCACGTAACTAATTATTTTTTTCACATAGAAATCCCAAGTGAAATATTTTGAATTTCAAACTAATTATATCATTCTTAAATCCGACTATACCTTGAATGAATCGATACGCGATGATAAAAGATTGGTATATAGTATTATAATTTCAGAGCCATTTAACAAAAGTGTATATTTTTAATCAAAGCATGCGTAATGTTGACTCTGTGGACAAATTCCTAACCGTAAACTTTTGTACCATAACCATAATCTGTCTGTAACCTAACTGCGACTTAACATTACCCTACCGTAACTTAAATATAACATAAATGTAACCTAGCCGTCACTTTGAAATATCAATATAGAAGCATCATTTAAGATTTTGCTTGAAAAGTTAGCATTCTTTCGTTAATGTCTTAAAATCGTCTGCACTCTGAAATCTAGATTTTAGACTAATATTTGTTATTTAAGTTTTCGCGCATGATTTTAAAAGAATGTTTTCATAAATATATTTTATATATTGATATAGAGTTATTAATATGTTGTTATATTAAAACCATATTTTCATCTACGTTATAAAGTATTAAAAAGTTCTGAAAAAAAAAAGAAACCTTTTAGTAATACAATTTTTAGTTCAAATCAAATGTTTTCAATATTTTATTTTATTTTATTTTGACATTTAATTATTTCGAATTTATCAATTTCAATTATTTTAAAAGCAAACATTTTTTTAAAAATAAATAATATAATAGAAAAAAGACCATTTTAAAAAATTACTATTTCTTCATAAAATACGCTTCGGCTGTAATTCATTTCTTTCAATTCGTCTTATTAATACAAAATCACTTCCACATGCTTTTGTTTGGGACATTAAAATTTGAGCGATAAATGATTTAATATTGCAACCCTTTTTTCGGTTCACTTCACCACCACCTATCTTTTTCCTCCATGGTTTACAACCGCTGTGATAAAAAATCATCATTTAAACTGACAGTTTGCCAGTCTATGAATTTTAAAGGTCTATTCCCAGCTTTTTTAATTATTTATGCGAAAATTTTATGCAACCAACCAACCATAACTGAATGAAGAGAAAAAAAGAAGAAAAAAGGCGATTTTTTATGAGAGTGATCTTTGGAATTTAATTAATTACTCAGTTAATAAATAGAATTTCGAAATTCTGAAGCTCAGGTGCATCAGGAGAGATATTGGGCTACTCTCATAAAAATTTTGAGCTTCGTACGTCCCATAGATTTTGCTAGCCATCGCAGACACACACACACACACACACACACACACACACACACACACACACGCAGACAGAGCGATTTGTTATTTTATTAGTATAGATTTCAACAGCCTTTATATAAAATCTATCCAACACTATTTGAAGTAGATTGGCTCGTAATAAGTTAACCCTTTCGGGTCCGAGTTTTTTTCCATTTTTAGAAAAAAATTACTTTTACGTTAATAACATTAAAAATAGATTATATCCAAAAAGATTATGTAGTGTTTAACGAATATTTTATTGTCTGCAACATAACGAATGTTGTTGTTTTGCGTGCTATTTATTTCATATTCATATGACAATATGCTAAGGAAAAATTATTGGAGATGTTTGGAAATATTACGTTACAATAGGATTTAACTTATATTACAACTTTCTAATATATTTTGCTCTTCATTACACATGATTCTTTCAGGAAAGTAACTTTTATTTTAAATTTAATGGGTGAAATATATGTTTAAAATAAAAGAATCGCAAACGGCGCAAAGAGAATTAAGTAAATAATAATTATTATTATTATTACTAAATGCCAAAACATAAATGAAATCATAAGATAAATGCATAGACATATACTAACATTACTACATGTAAATTGAAGCAAAAGTATTTCTTAAAACAAAATAATACTCCATCTAAAGACATGTACTATTAATAGTACACCAGACCCGAAAGAGTTAAAGTTGTTCTGTAAAAGTACTTTTCTAACAAAACGAAGATTATGTGGGGAAAATATAATTTGTCTATTTTTCGGCGGTTTTTAACCCTTCGCTGCATGTTTATATATATATATATATATATATATATATATATATATATATATATATATATATATATATATATGTGACATTTTAAAGTTGGGAGCCAAAAACATCATCGCCAGGGTCCCCGTTCTTTGCACAGAAGTCATGGCCAGCGAGGAAAAAAAAAATAAAAAATAAATAAATGTAGAATATCCAATAAATCACTCATTGGTGGCTGTAAGTTTATTTATTCAACTGTAGTCATTATAGAGGGAAAAACTCCTTTTTGCAAACGATCTTTTACCGAGATGTCCAAAAAATATTCCATCATTTACTTCAATCAGCCGTACTCATCGACGAAAGAACTCCAGAATCTCTCTCCCCTTCTCATCTCGAGACTTCCACCTTTAAAACTAAAAAGAAAATTCTAGAACTTTCTGTAATCTCAAACTATCATCCTTTTATGTAAACAGAATTCTTGTCCAGATACGAGGCTATTTTACACAGACGATAAATTTATTTAAAAAAAAGATATTATTTAACCAATTTATAATCGACTCATAATTTCTTAGGCAGACGATTTTTATCAATGATTAATTTTAAGAGAAAAAGAAAAGAAATGAATTTATTAATGCACACATCAAAGGTTGACGGCGGAAAAATAAATAAATAGATAAAATAAAATAATGATATTTTTTCAAAGGTATGGTTTTGGAATAAATTTAATAAGATTTTCTTAAAAAGGGTTGATAAAAACATAGAAGAAATCAGTTTTATTTGGAATATTAAGAAATAAAGTTTTAATTAAGAATATTTTTAATTTAGAGCCATCTTTTTAAATTTACGCATACTGGAATAATGTTTTTTAAGGCAAATTAAGAATTTATATCGTCTACATACAGATTAACAGATTAGATCTAGAAATAAGATTTTAATTTAATAATTTGAAGTAAGTACGGAACATTATTATAAGAAAATTAAGATAGTATAAAGCTTAGTTTTGGCGAAAAAATTTTAAATTTGTAATATTATCCCCCCTCCCCGAAAATTTGTATGAAATTGATAGTTAAACAAAACTACAAGTTCAGACAACAGAAATATAATAATTTAGAAAAGTCAAATTTTGGAATAAAACTGTCAAACCCAGGAAGCCAAGAGATGGAAGAAAAGAAAATTAATGCAATATAAAAAATATTAGCGATTAAAATAAAATAGTTAAGAGGAAATTAATCTGAATTAAATTTAGGTAGGAGCATTTCCCTGAAAGAGATACAATACTGTTACAATATCACTTACTATTTGTAAGTGCATAGGAGATAATACATACAATAACAGTAAATAAGTTATGAATATTAATAAGCAAAAGATAAAAAATATAATAAAAACAATAACAATTCGTTCTCATGGAAAGTTTAAATAATTATAATAACTTAATGCATAGGTTATTTTAAATAAAGTTCTTCAAATGAAAAAAGTCTTTCCATTGTGTATAAAAGTCTTTTCCAGTGTTCACTGAATACAGTCTCTTTAATTAAAGATCTCCAAATCTAGTTTAATCTTTGTTTTTTATGTTATGTTGGATCCAACATCTTTTAACAATCAATCAAATTTTTCTTTCAATAATATATCAATTTTTTTAATAATAAATAGCATCACTCTCAATATCAATAATAAATAATATAGAAAAATTTAAATAATAACAACAATAATAAGTGATAGTATAATAAGAGTCCATATCCTAATATTTCTCAATAAGAGTATAATTAATACTAAACTTCATTATAGAAATCATAATGATAATAATAATAAAACAAGAGTATAATCAAAAGAAAATATCACAGTTTGTTTATTATTGATAGGGAAAATATTGGTTGAGGATAAAAATAATTACATTGCAACTAAATAATTTTCTTATCTTCTAATAGCATAAGAAAGTATTTTTTGCTAGCCGAAAGTATAAGTAAAAAAAAATCATAATAATTCCAAAATCCAAATAAAATTAAATCTAACTATTTAGAAAATGGACTCTCAACCAGTATTTCCTTACAATAATTCCTCTCTGATACTCTTTTACAAAATTGTCAAATTTGGTTATAAGTTTTCAATGCCAAATGTAGAATAATGTTTTATCTACACATGGTTTATAAACTTTAATAATAAAATACAAATAGGAATAAAAGATGTCATTCTTAATTGAGAAATGGAAATAAAAATAGTGTGCTTTTTTGAGAAACTTTTACTATCTGTAGTTTTCACAATCACTGAAAATCACATATTAAGTTATAGGTTTAAGTAGAATCATCAGATTTTATAACTGTTATAACATAAATACCTGCTGAATAGATAGAATAATACTAATGTCAATAAATGAGTAAATATAGTTAGACTTATATCCACTTAAAATTAATTTATCAACATCAATTTGAAAGCTTTTACAATCAAAGTGTACACCTTATGCCTGCATAAGGAGCCCAATTTAATCCCAAAAACTCCCAAAAACAAGTAATATTCTTGTTGCGCACCAAGAACATTAATTTTGAAATTTTCAAAATTTGCTAATTTTGAAAATTATGGTGATAAACTATTTAAAGAATAAGAATTAAAACTTAATCTATTGTCTTGACTTTAGTTTGATTGTGATTGTATTTGAGGTTTTGTTTGTTTTTTGGGTTGCTCATGAAACAGTTTAAAATCTTCTGGTGAAAAATAGGGTCTTAATTTAGAAACATGCACAATAACGGAATTCTGTCCTGTCTCATAATTAAATTTATCTATTTCATAAGTAACATCAGAAAGTTTATTTATAATTTTATATGGTCCAGAGAAAGTAGGTTCTAATTTTCGAGTGTTGGGGTATTTAAATTCTTCATAAATTACAGAGTCTTGTATTTTTAATGGGCATTCGACAAACTTTCGATCATAGAGTCTTTTACTTTTAAGGTGAAATTCATGAGTTCGCGCTTTCGCAATTTTGAGGGCTTTGTCTACTGGTGGGTAATAGTTCTGTTTTAAAGGAGATTCATAAGGCAATTGACCATAAAATAAATATGCAGGTGGGAACTTGGTGATAGAATGGGGCGTATTGTTGTATTCTTCGATGACTTGGTTTAATAATCTAGTCCAAGGTATTTTAGAAGAAGTGGAATTAACTTTACATTTAAGCCTGATAACTATAGTCTGATTAACTCGCTCTACTTTTCCATTGGTCTGAGGATGATGTGCGGATGTAAAACGCTGTTGAACATGATGATTTCTAAGGAATTTCTTAAATCTTGGAGATCTGAAAGATTTATGCCTGTCACTAAGTATTTTTTGAGCTGCTTTGATATTGAAAATTTGTTTTAAACAGTTAGTGTATGTTTCAGTGGTAACATTTTTGGAGGGAAAAGCCCAAACAAATCTAGTTGCATGATCTATTATTATGTGTAAGAATTTTTTTGTTGAGTTGTAATAGTTAAATCCACCAACAGTATCAATAGAAAGACATTCAAAAGGTTGATCTGTTGCTGGCATGGCTTGTAATAAGCCGAATCTTTTCTGTTTTGGTTTTTTATTTTTCTGACAGGTGTCGCAATGTTTAACAAATTCTGTAATGTCTATTGTCATATTAGGCCAATAATAGTTGGGAGATATTAAATTAAGCATTTTTTGAATCCCTAAATGTCCAAAATTATCATGAGCAATATGGAGTAATTTTTTTCTTAATGACATTGGTACAACAATTTTTTTTAATCCCTTTTTCTGAACTATAATAATTCCATTCTCTTTTTTATATTTTTTGTCACAAACATTGTCTTTGTCTTGCATCTCTATAATTTCTTTCCTATCTAGCAATAAACTAATATGTTGATTAAAATGACAAACAGGATTTCGTGACAACATGTCTGCTTCGACATTTGTTGAACCCTTTTCATATTTTATCTCATAATCAAACATACTAAGTTTGAGCGACCATCTAAAAAGCCTACCTCTTAAGTTTTTAACACTCTTTAACCATACTAGAGATGCGTGGTCCGTATGAATTGTAAACTTGACACCATGAAAGTAATGATAGAATTTGTCAAGAGTATCTATAATAGCTAAACATTCTAATTCAGTTATGAAATAATTTTGCTCATAACTCTTCAAAATTCGAGAATGATAAGCAATAGGATGTAAGAAATTATCTTTATCAGGTTGTTTTAGAACGGCACCTACTGCTATCTGAGAGGCATCTACAAACATATGTAAAGGTAATTTAGGATCATAAATTTTGAGGATGGGTTTTGCAATTAAAGAATTTTTTAATTTTTCAAAAGACTCCTGGCACTCTGAATTCCATTCCCATATTATGTCTTTTTTAAGTAATCGATTTAGAGGATATCTAATTTCAGCATATTTATTAATGAATTTATGGTAAACATTAATGGAACCTAGAAATCGTTGTAACTCTTTCACATTGGAAGGAGGTTTTAAATTTTTGATGGTTTCAATATTGGCATTTGCTGGAGTTATAGTTCCATTAGTGATTTCATAACCTAAGAAATTGATTTTATTTTGGCCTAATTTACATTTAGAAAGTTTAAGTTTAATGTTTTCTTGTTTGCAAATGTCAAAAATTTGAGCTAAATGGTTTAAATGTTCTTGTAAAGAGGAAGAGAAAATTATAATATCATCAAAATAGTGGCACGCAAAGTCGATTTTATATTTATTAAGGATCCTTCGAATGGTTCTATTGAATATGGGAGGGCCCGTTTTTATGCCAAAAGGGAGCACGAGCCACTCAAAAAGTCCAAAATTGGTTGTAAATGCTAATTTTTCTGTATCGGATGGATGTATTGGTATGTGCCAGTAGCCAGAGGCTAAATCCAAAGTTGAAAAATACTGAGCACTACTCAATTTATCTAAAATTCCATCGATACGGGGCAAGGGTTCTGCATCATTTTTAATTATTGCGTTTAATTTTCTATAGTCTATACATAATCGCGTTTTTTTTACCTTCCTCTCTTTTCATAACTAGTGTAACAGGGGCAGAATAGGGGCTATTACTTTCCTTTATCAGTCCGGCTGCTAACAATGATTGAATTTGGTTTTTTATTTCTATTTCTTCTAGGGGAGATGTTCAGTAGGGCCTCAAAGATATAGGTAGGTCAGATTTTAATATAACGCGTTGTGGTTCAATATTTATCCTACCCACATCATATTTATGCTTTGCAAAAATATCACTATAAATATGAACTAATTCCCTTAAATTTACATCTTGAATTAAATTTATTTCCCCAGTTAAATCTGAATCCGAATTATCGCGAAAATTTTGAAGAGTCATGGAACCTCTATAATCAGGATGCACATTAATTTCGTGATCATATTCAACACAGTCTTCATTTTTCATAATATTTCCACAAGTAGATTGTAACTCTATATCATGATTACTTACATTCAGTGTTTCATTATCATAATTATCTATTGCTACAGTATTACCAGTATTTAATTTCATATTTTTTTTTATATTCTGAGGTTATAATTTCATTAGATTGATCCCTGTTTTGTTGTACTTGGTCCATATTTACTGTATTGAAATGTAGGAATCTCTCATTATGTATGGATATACTGTTAGTTATAATTTTCCTTCCCTGCCTTACAATACAATTTTTACATTCTATGGTTAATTTAAATTTAGAACATTCTTTTAACCCCAAAATAGCATAATCCAAATTTGTATTGCATACTAAAAAATTAACATATTTTTTAATTTTACCCACTTTTAGAAGAACACTACATTTTTTATTTATATGTAAAAATCCTTTTGCCTGACCAATGGTAACTGAGGGTATAGTCTCAATTTTAGCATTAAGTTTTTTAACAAATTTAAGTGGCAATATTGCAATAGTTGAGCCAGTATCTACAACACATGGTAAATTATAATTATTTGTATATCCATACACAATTAATTGCCAAACATTATGAAAATTATTTTGTGAGATATTTGGAAGAGTATCAGAGGATGGTACCTCATTCCTAAAAATACATTCTCTTTCCCAATGAAAAGCATTACTCACACCCCTATTTGTGCATATCCTACAAGGTCTTGAAGAATATGAATTTTGAATATAATTATTTTGACAAACTCTAGGTCTTTGAAACTGAGATTGTCTTTGGGGAATCCAATTCCTAGGTGTATTATTATTGGGCCTAACTGGCTGAATCCAGGGCCTAGTTGATTGAAAAGGTTGAAAATTTCGTCTAGCTGATGGTTGATTTATTACTTGGTTTGAAACTAGTGGGGTGGAAACTTCCACGAATTGTTTGACAACTCGGTACCATTCTGTGGTACTACTAGGAGGATTTATAATAATATTGTTTTTGAATTCTGGTTTTAAACCATCAGTTAAACCTTGTAATAGTATATTTTCACTAAGATGTAATTTCCTACCAATTTCCACTTTTTTACGAAAATAAGTTTCTAAATTGTCTAAATTATCTAATTTCAGATTTGAAAAATCAGAAAAACTCGGGAAGTCCAATTCCATGAGTCTTTCTATCAAAATTTTCTTAATTTGTTCATAATCCGTACAATTTAAGCAATCATTGATATAAATTTTTTGCGCTTCACCTTTCAAATATTGCGCAATAGAATTAAATTTCCATTCTAGATTTTTCTGTTCCCTATCACATGTTTTATCAAAATAAGTTAACCAAGACAAAATGTTCATTCCAGAACTCGGGTCAAACGGTACGAACTTAGGATCTTCCATAATTTTTTTATTCTTACTCATTAGAATAAATGAAGCACTTCTATTTTCTTTATTAAATCCTAATCGTAAAATCATTCGCAATAAATTTCAAAGTTAATGATTTCTATCAATTACATATTTTTTTCAAAATTACTATATTTAGCTGCTAACTTTAACCAGAAATTTTATCTAATAAAACAGAAATTGTAAATATCATAGATATACCTTAAATTGGGATCAACTTTTAATTCTATTATTTTATAGATCATAAACATATTCAAAAATTTTAATTATAGGTAATTTCTTACTTAAAATCACAAAATTTACTGAAAAAATTAATCATATTTATCAGTCAAAATTCTAGCAACAGCCTTGCACAGTTCCATTTCTTACTGAATTTAAATAAATTATAAAGAATCCGGGAACCAAAGCTCACTGTCACTAGAAATTCTAACAAATAAAGAAAAAAAACATAAATGTTAACTTAGTTTTCTATCTCAAATGTCTAGTAACAGGAACATCATCATAAAAATACTGCATTCAGAGAATAGTTCGTGATAACAAACAAATATCAATAAATTAGAAAATGTACTTTTTTTTAAAAAATAACTTGAGCTTCTAAGTTTTTTTATACTTCATTATTATTACGAACTTATCTTTAAGCGTGCATAAAAATATCATAATAATCTTAATATGCAACGGCAATTGTCTAAGAATATCATACTCTTCAATTTAATCCTTAAGAACAAAAATGTTTAAATCTCCAACACATAATAATGATAATAATAATACTCATAAATAGGCAAGTAAATAAATTTAACAGACAAATAATCAAATAAATAAACCTGACAAACAGAGAATAATTAATTTAAATAAATACATAAAAAGTATACAAATAATAACATTCAAAACACTACGAAAAAAAAAATCTCACCGAAATCCTATGGGTCTCAACTATCTCGAAAAAATATTTTTCTGTTCACCAATTAACAAGAAATGGTCTTGTAATTATTATTTTTTTTTCTTCTTTTTCATCATAAGAGGACTACTTTTTATCGACCAAAGCACTTTACAGGAACAATTCTTCTGTTTTTGTCACTCCAGAAATCATGAGACTATGGCAGTTTTTGTTTAAGAACACATCCAATAATGACGGGCAAATTATTCAGCGGTCCACAGTTTTTATTATCACTTCGTTCCATAGCCAAAACCAAAAAAAGGCAGCGCAGGCATAAAACATCCTGTCGGCTCTAGAAAAGACTGTGACATTTTAAAGTTGGGAGCCAAAAACATCATCGCCAGGGTCCCCGTTCTTTGCACAGAAGTCATGGCCAGCGAGGAAAAAAAAAATAAAAAATAAATAAATGTAGAATATCCAATAAATCACTCATTGGTGGCTGTAAGTTTATTTATTCAACTGTAGTCATTATAGAGGGAAAAACTCCTTTTTGCAAACGATCTTTTACCGAAATGTCCAAAAAATATTCCATCATTTACTTCAATCAGCCGTACTCATCGACGAAAGAACTCCAGAATCTCTCTCCCCTTCTCATCTCGAGACTTCCACCTTTAAAACTAAAAAGAAAATTCTAGAACTTTCTGTAATCTCAAACTATCATCCTTTTATGTAAACAGAATTCTTGTCCAGATACGAGGCTATTTTACACAGACGATAAATTTATTAAAAAAAAAGATATTATTTAACCAATTTATAATCGACTCATAATTTCTTAGGCAGACGATTTTTATCAATGATTAATTTTAAGAGAAAAAGAAAAGAAATGAATTTATTAATGCACACATCAAAGGTTGACGGCGGAAAAATAAATAAATAGATAAAATAAAATAATGATATTTTTTGAAAGGTATGGTTTTGGAATAAATTTAATAAGATTTTCTTAAAAAGGGTTGATAAAAACATAGAAGAAATCAGTTTTATTTGGAATATTAAGAAATAAAGTTTTAATTAAGAATATTTTTAATTTAGAGCCATCTTTTTAAATTTACGCATACTGGAATAATGTTTTTTAAGGCAAATTAAGAATTTATATCGTCTGCATACAGATTAACAGATTAGATCTAGAAATAAGATTTTAATTTAATAATTTGAAGTAAGTACGGAACATTATTATAAGAAAATTAAGATAGTATAAAGCTTAGTTTTGGCGAAAAAATTTTAAATTTGTAATATATATATATATATATATATATTATTTAAAATCAATATATCGATCTAATAATGGAAAAATAGTAAAAAAAATAATTAATAATGTAGCCATCTGACATAAACAAAATAAATGTTATTCTATTCTTTGGACTGTTCTGGATCAGTTACAAGCAATCATATTGGCTAAATTCATGACACATAATGAGAATTATAGTATTTTTATGCATGTGCCACAGCGCCGAAACTAGCCTTTTTCGCGCCCGGGGCAAACATGGATTTTGCAGCAAACACCCCCCCCCCCTTCCCACCTCTACATATATGCATTCTTTGTATCAAACACACCATACAAAATCTTAATTTGGCGCCCCCTTCACCTTCTGTTCTGGTGGCGCCCGGGGCACGTGCCCCTTCTGCTCCCCTCTAGTTTCTGCTTTGATGTGCCAGATGTGGCACACGGTACTGTGAAGGGTTGAAGGACGACTGCCCATTATAAATTTAACAGTGAGTTGTTAAACTAGTATTTAAAAAAATGCATTTATAAATGCTGGTATGGTATTCGTCCGCTAATTAGTAAATTTTGGAACGTGAAAATTCTGAGAAACTTTTAATCTGTACTACATTTCTTCTTCTCCTCTTCAGAAGAAGAAAAGTAAATGTTGAAAAATTATGTTTGTTACAAATTTAGTTTTAAGATAATATATTTGTATGAAATTAATTCGTTCCTTGTTCTTAATAGAAAGTGTATTTCTTTCTTTCTTTTTTGAACAGTTTAGGCTAAATTAAGGCTGTTCTCAACTGATCTGCTCAACAAGCGCAAAACGTTTTGACGCATTTACAAATTCATTTTTTAACGGAAAGATAAAATAATGGAAGTCCTGACTATTGAAGCAATTTGAAATCGAAATGTGTTTTCCATTTTTTTTATCCATAAATTACCTATTGAGTTATAAGCAATTCTGATCACGTGACAAATACATTTTCCACCATTCACTGAGTGGTTATTTTTTTTTTTTTTTCTCGCGGAAATTCGGTTCAAACCATCTACTTTGATACTATTTTCTAAAACATCTGTTGTGTTTTTAAAAAATGGAAAATTGAGTTTTACTAGATAGTTTCTGGACAACAGTACCTGCAACTTTCATGCATTTCCGAACAAATGTAGATCAAAACTTATGTCATAAATTCACAATAAATGAAACATTTATTTTTGACTTGTTTTAGGATAGATTATTTATCCGCTTTTCATTTTAATTTGGTGTTTCAACTCTTTAAGATTTACCCAGGCATACGATCAAACATGGCTTAGTATACCAAAAAATGGGGAATTTTTTCCATTGTTGATAAAAATTTTAAAAGTGGTAACATAACATTTATCTTTGAATAAAAAAATGTCTATTTAAGGTAATTCATTTCAGAGCTTTATTTTTAAATTATTCTACAATCTACCGCCATAACTCGAAAATACATAAGTACAAGATCTAATTATAACCATGAAAACATAGTTTTTTTTATAATTAAAAATGAAAAAAGAATATTCAGAAAAGATAAAAATTTGTTAGCATATATGTTGTTAATAAATAAAGCTTGCTTCAAGGTTTGCCCAATCCACTTCGTAATCCTGATATTTCCGGACGCGTTCTGCAAAACCTCTAGATATAGTCCGATTCCCCGATTTTTCATATGGAAAAATCTTTTATAGATTTGCATTTACCATTCTACCAGCCGCCCTTGGCAACCAGTTTGGTCTCCCTTAAATGCATACTAAGCATTAAATTGTATTGCTTTTATTCATATTTTATTTTAATTACTCATTTTTGTGCCAAATTAGAAGATTCTGCTAAAGAATTAGACACAGCTGTCATATGTGCACCACATTGGCGCAATTGCAACAAAATGGCTATTATATGCCTCATATGATAACCCGGCTATTGTTATTTATTCTTTGATAAACTGTTTATTTACTTTTATTTAATGGTATGAATTGTTTAGTTCCATAATTATTAACTAAACTTTTTTATTTATTTATTTATTATTTCCTTTTTAAAATAATAGAAAATAGTTAAAAATCATATATGTAACTGGTATTGAAAGCGATGTTTTCACCAAATTGTCGCCAGAAAAAAATTACGTCAGTATGGTGCGTATGTGACATCTGTGCCGATGAATGAAGAACTCGGCATTTTTATGCTAACCTGGCTCGCCAAATATTTTACCCGTGGCATTTTTTTGTATTTCATTAATTTCATTTAAAATATACTGATACAATTTTTTCATACATAACTTTAATTTGAAACTGAAACATTTAAAATTCATGATTTTTTTTTTATGCCAAAAGAATAGAAAAAAACTAGTTGGATGTGTCAATCCCAAAACTTTCTTCTATCTCATAAGTACATTTTAATATTAAAGAAAAAAAAAAAAAAAAAAAAAAAAAAAAACGCGGTGACCCCAAAGTTACCCACTATCGAATTTCCTCGAACATTTGACCTAGCCTAATGAGATTCTGGTATCCGAAAAGCTTAAAATGCAAAATTTAATTAATATTCTGAGAAAATGAGCTTAGTAGTGCCTCATGTTGGGTAATTTATACTAAAACCTAATAAGCATCTATTTATGTCAAGACCTAACAGAATCTGAAATTTGATGGAATTTCGTCCATTAGTTCTTGAGATATAGCTATAACAAAAAAATTCCAAAACGTAGCACAGCAACACCATATCTTGGTCAATTTATGCCAAAACGTAAAAAAGCGTCTAATTATATTATGGTGTAAAAGAATCTGAAGTTTGATGAAATTCTGTGCATTAGTTCTTGAGATATAGCTAGTTTAAAAAAACCGTGTAAAATATATCACAGCAGCACCATCAGTTGAAGGATTTATAACAAAACGTAATCATCGTGTAATTATGTTATATGTCATTTTGTAACAAAATCTGAAGTTTGGTGAAATTCTGTACGTTGGTTGTTGAGATATAGCTACCGGAAAAATCGTGCAAAATGCAGCATACCTGCACCACCTGTTGCAAGGTTAATACCAAAATGTAATCAGCGTCTAATTATGTTATATATTCTAGTGTAACAGAATCTTAAATTTGATGAAGTTCTCTGCATTAGTTCTTGAGATATAGCTATCGCAAAAATCGTGCAAAATGTAGCATAGCAGCGCCACCTATAGGGCAGTTCACACCAAAACCTTATCAGCGGCTATGTATCTCAAGGTATCGGGGAATCTGAAGTTTGGTGAAATTCTGTGCATTAGTTCTTGAGATATAGCTACCATGAAAATCATGAAAAACGTGGCATAGCAGCGCCACCTGCTGGTCAATTTACACCAAAACTTAATTAGCGTCTATGTATATCAAGGGGTCACAGAATCTGAAGTTTGGTGAAATTTTGTGCATTAGTTCTTGAGATATAGCAATCTTGAAAATCATGAAAAACGTAGTATAGCAGCGCCACCTGCAGGGCAATTTCCACCAAAAACCAATAGGCACTAATTCATATCAAGGTCTAACTGAGTATAAAATTTTATTAAATTTCGAGCATTAGTTCTTGAGATAGAGCGCCCACAAATTTTTTGTCACATACAGACAGACAGACAGACAGACAGACAGACAGACAGACGGACAGACTCACAGACAGACATTTTCTAAAAATAGTCAAAACGTGTTCAGGACCTTCTAAAACGTATAAATCCGTCGAAAACCGGAAGTCGAAAATTTTCATGAATCCAAGACTTTCTTCTTGTAAAGATAGAAGAAAGTAATAAAAGAAAATAACGATATTTTGAAGCTCCATAATTGCAACGAAAGAACAAAAGGTAAATAAACGCAATTTACCTCGGCCCAAATCCTGCTAAAGGAATTTTTACTCAATAATCAGCAAGATGTGTTTTATTTGGACGTTGCCATTAAACAATTAACAAATAAAGTGATTTTTGTGCCGCATACGTTAGCGTAATATATATATATAGATTTTATAGGCATGCGCTAAATGGAATTTACGGGACAATATAGTAACTAAAATAATACTATTTCTAATTTTATAAAGATAATTGCCCCCCCCTTCTCCCCCCCCCCCACACACACATAAAAAAAAGTCAATTGAGAAGTATATATTGAAATTTTGGCATTTTAATGATAGTGAAATATTGAAGTAACACAAACTGAGAAAAAAAATGGAATAAAATTCTTTCGGGAACAAAGCAATTCAATTGTTGGAATGTTAAAATGGTTGAATGTGACAAGAATTTATGAACGAATTGATTTGAAAATGAGTAAATTGTTTCGTTTGCTCTCATTATAAAAAGCAAATTTCATTTAAAAAAAAATTAGGTGCTAATCAACAGTTGGGAATTAAGACTAAGTGCTATGTATAATGTACAACCGCATTTGAAGGTGTTAAAGTTTGCAACTCTGAGTCATTTAAAAGAAGGCAGTAAACAACCGACTGTGAGATATATCTAAAATATGGAGAAGGTGTACAGGGGGATAAATTCACGCGATGCTCCAGAATAGAATATCAGTTCCTTCTTCAGCCCGGAACATCAGAATGTTTCCCACGGAAAATTTGGAATTTAATGCTTTTCGAAATTCCTCCCATCGAAAAAAATGTCAAAATGCAACATTAGGTGGAGATAGCACATATCACTATAATATGTCATTTGAAAAAAATATAACTTAATCAGTTCATATAGATTCCTTGTACGTGATGTCACATGCTTCATCTGGCGCCCAAACATAAGGCATGTGTGGTGTTTCCCCATTAGTAATCATAGCGATTTGCGCTTCATTTTTTAAGTACTTAGAAAAATAATGTAAGCATAAGAAAAATCAAAATTAAACAGAAAGACCACACGTGCTTTAAACGGCAAACGGGGAGTTATGACGTGCTTGTTTGGGCTCCAGATGTGCTCCAGATTACAGTATCAGTCGTTGCTGTGGCATCAATGCAAGGGGTCTATACTAAACAAAACCCTGTGGGTGTACAGTCCATGAAAAACTTGGCCGACTTTTCAGATCCATGTTTTCTCGACCCTGGACCCCGGAGTTGCTATGTAATATGTGTCCCGGCCAGGTGGTCAACCTAACGCGGAACCCTCGGTGTTCAGTTCCTCAACATGCTTAAAGCTGCTAGTCACTCAGTTTCTGAATTCTCTTCAATATATTTCTTCGGGAAATTAATATTTTTAACTTATTTTTTCAGTGTTCTCTTCTTAAGGGATGACACTTGTTTTCTTAGTTCTCAAAATAGTTCTAAAATCTATGCTTCATTTCATATGAAGTGTTAAATTTTTACACCCATTTCGTCCGCTTTTGTAACATAAAATATTAAATTGACCCTTTGTGATTCAATAAATCCGATTTGAAAAATATTGACTCAGATGTTAGAATACATTATTTTAAACATGTAAAAAATAATTTAAAATTTTGTAACATAAAACTAAAATAATTATTGACTAAAAGGTACTTTTTTTCACATCTGCAATAAACAGAAACTGACATACTTCTCATAAATATTGTCCATTTTCTAAAATAAAATCTTAAAGCATACAAAATTACCTTTAAAAATAAATCTACATTCAGACTTCTCCAGCTTTTTTAATTTGACAAAATTTACTAAGTTAATTTTTGCAATATCGACCTGAAGCTTCTCAAATGATACACAAAACTTTGGTATGAGAAATTAATTCAGTATCATCGCCTGTTGAAAATTCCAATGATCAATTTGTATTAACTGGTGTGATGGAAAATAGGAACAACAAATAAAATCCTGTTTTAAAGCTCATTGTGTAAATACTATTGATTTTTGGGATGTTGCAGATCTGCAACACTGTATTACAAAGGGATAAACACAGATTTTTAAAATATTTTGACAACTAAGAAAAAAAGTGACATCCTTTAAGAAAAGAACGTTGAAAAAAGAAGTTTAAAATATTAATTTCCTAGGAAGATATTTTAAATATAAGAATGCATCAAATGCCTATAGACAACGGCATTTTCAACATAGTGTCAAGTCCGTTACCAAATGTCAAGTCTGTTACCTCACGGTTTTTTAATGATTATCGTTTTTTCACCATTTTACTTTTGTTTTTTATTCAACTAA
The DNA here is from genome assembly GCA_964019185.1 of Maratus speculifer. Taxonomy (NCBI): domain Eukaryota; kingdom Metazoa; phylum Arthropoda; class Arachnida; order Araneae; family Salticidae; genus Maratus; species Maratus speculifer. Next base: position 341,228,671 of record OZ025290.1, on the reverse strand, counting down.
GAAACAAATATGCAATTTCCTTAAAATTTAATATTTTACATGAATATATGACTGTAATTATTAGCAAAAGTTCTTGTATAATTTCTATGTGATCAAAATCTTGTGGCTAAAACTGTCTCTCATTTCAATTTAATTTAAGTATTATTGTTAAATATCATGTTTTGAAATTTACGGACCTAAGTCACTTCAAAGTAAATTGATTTTAGGAAATTTAATAAATTTAAAGCTGAGTATTTTCAGTAATTTTGTATGGTAACGGACTTGACAATTTGTGTTACAAGCCAACTTTAAATAGCATTTACATATTATATTATAGGGCAAAGTGCACAATCAATTTTTTTTTTCATGTACCTTAAACATTTACTTTAACACCTGTCTCCATTTTTAAAAGAAATTATTAAAGTTGAAAAATAAAAATAAAATTCTGAAATGTAAGCGAATGGTGAAAATGGCCCATAACATTACCGAGGATAATTTGATAGCTGAGTGACTAGCAGTCTTAATATTTCTTTTATCGACTCCAAAGGTTTGAAGGACTGGGTTAACCTTGTTCAATCGAGAGTGGAATTCTCAACCTGCAGCCCGGAAATCAGATGCTCTGACCATTATGCCACTGAGCTTCAGCCAGTTCGCATAAAGAAGTGAAATAATTTGACAAATGTGCGTGTAGAATGATTTAGAGAGAAAAAATTCGTGCGGAACATACATTTGTACACAAAATTTTAAAATGTTTTAATTGGTGTAAAAATAATTGCATTAGTTTGACAATCTTGGCAAACTATACGAAAATTTTGCATATTGTAATAAATAGAAAAAGGAATCTAACTAATAATTTTAATATCACCTATAAATTGTTACCGCATTACAGTGCTATCAGATAAATTTTCATGCATGCTCTAAATTAGCCACCTTTGTTATGGTAAATTAATACATATCGCAGACATATTTTTGACAGAAATTTAAAGAATAGAATAAAATAAATTGAATTAACTGTAATTAAACTGTAAATAAATTGTAATTAAAATCATGTGTATAGAACTTACCTTGACCAAAGCAGAAAATGCTGAGAAAAAATAAATGCAGCTTTCTAGTCCTCGAATGCATTTTAAATAAAATAATTAGTTCAATTTAAATAAAAGATGTAATAATTCTACATCGCACACATTATTTCTCATACTTTTTTATGTCCTATAACCGCACACTACAACATAACACGTCTTCACGATCTCCATTGTTTACATTTCGTATCACACACCGCACAATCTATCTTAAATGTGGAATAAGTGCTCTCGGTTCCGATCTGTTGAAAGTTTGGAGCTGATCTGTGAGGTATATCGCAAAACATGGGTAAGGCGGGGAAGCAGCACACAATGCCCTTCCTATCTGCTTCCGTTTATAACGTCAGATCCTGTTTCGCAAAGCAGCGTTACAGTGTTGTCAACACCTTTGTTTTTATTACACATTTTGTTGAAGAAACAAGGTGAATTGAATTTATACGCTTAGATGAAATTAAGCTTAATTCATTAATAGTCATTTTTCTCAAAGTCAGGCAGGGCCTTAGTTAGAAGTGAACGATAGGGAGGAGCTCAAAGGAATGTAGAGGGGGCTCAAGAAAATGTAGGGGGGGGGTCAAGAAAATGCAGGGGGGGGGGGCGGCTCATAATCTTTTTTTCTCTCTCTCTCTCTGACACAGAAAGATAGATAGTATGTTTCTCGTTACACTTTTGTAATAACTTCATTTTATGCTAAGAAAAGTAAATGACGATGAAAATTTTGAGTTTATAATTGGTGCAAAACTAAACATCATGTTAGCTTCATATGTACAAATAGGATGAGGAAGTATTAAAACACTTATTTTAGATACAATTGAGTAATTCTGCAAAACTGTGAAAGGGTCTCAAAACTAAATTAGATTTTTGAACAGAATTTCATTTGAATTTTCGAAACAGAAATTCATTTAGTGAACTTGGAATCTTTTCCAGGGGGGGGGGGGATCAAAATATTTTAGGGGGGGTTGAGTCGCCCATAGCGCCTCCTTAGCTACGGCCCTCAGAGGTGTAATCGTAAAAATAACAGAGGATACACGCTGGAGCAGAGGGTATACGCTCAAAGCAGAGAGTATACCGTAGAGTGTGTATATTATACCTTTCTTTTTAAACAGAGGGTATACGGTGCTCCTTTAAAAAATGCAGAAGGTATACGGCGTATACCCCCGTATACTCTCCACTACATCCCTGTTTAAAGTGATCTGCCATGGCTGTCTTACTTTGGGACTGTCTTAAAGGGACATAGTTAGGCCCATAGCTGAGGGAGTGCTAGGGGCAGCTTAATCCCCTTCTCCCTAAAACATTTTGAGCCTTCCCTTTAAAAGATTCCAAAGTCACTAATTAAATTTAAGTTTCTAAAATCCAAATGAAATCCTGTTCAAAAATTTAGTTTAATTTGGACGTTCTTTCACAATTTTGCAAAAATACTAAATTGTAACTAAAATAAAGTGTTTAAACGCCTTTCTCATCCTATTTGCACATATGAAGCTAACATGATGTTTAATATTGCACTAGTTATACACTCGAGCTTTTCATCATCACATTCTTTTCTTAGCATAAAATGAAGTTATTACAACAGTTTAATAATAAACATAGTACCTACAGCGTGAATATGCTCTAATTTATCTTTTTGGGTCAGGGAGAGAAAAAAGAGTGAGAAAGAAAATATGAGTCCCCCCCCCCTAACCCCTCAATTATTCTTTTCTAGCTACGGGCCTGGACACAATACTTTGAAATTAGACAAAATATCGATTTCCTTAAATCTATATACATATATGTGACGATTTAAGGAGAACTCGAATTATTTCCACTGGTTAAAAAGAAACACACAGTCATGGCAAGCGAGGGAAAAAACAAAATAAATAAATAAATGTAGAAGATCCAATAATTAGTCATGGGCTGCTGTAAATTCATTTATTAAATTCGTAATAATGAGGAAGGGAAAAGCTCCTTTTGCAAAAATTCCATCATTATTTCAGCGAGCCGTCCTCATCCAAGAAGCAACCCAAGAATCTTCTTTTTCATCTCGAGACTTCCACCTTTTTAAACTAAAAAGAAAGTTCTGGAACATTCTGTAACCTCAAACCATCATTCTTTTATGTAAACAGAATTCTTGTCCAGCTACGAGATTATTTTCCACAAACGATAAATTTATTTTTAAAAAAAATATATTATTTAACCAATTTATAATTGAATCGGGATTTTTTAGGCAGACGACTTTTATAAATGATTAATTTTAAGAGAAAAAGAAAAGAAATGAATTTATTAATATGCACACTATCGAAGGTTGACGGCGGAAAAATAAATAAATAGATAAAATAAAATAATGATATTTTTTGAAAGGTATGGTTTTGGAATAAATTTAATAAGACTTTCTTAAAAAGGGTTGATAAAAACATAGAAGAAATCAGTTTTATTTGGAATATTAAGAAATAAAGGTTTAATTAAGAATATTTTTAATTTAGAGCCATCTTTTTTTAAATTTACGCATACTGGAATAATGTTTTTTAAGGCAAATTAAGAATTTATATCGTCTGCATACAGATTAACAGATTAGATCTAGAAACAAGATTTTAATTTGATAATTTGAAGTAAGTACGGAAAATTAAGATAGTATAAAGGTTAGTTTTGGCGAAAAAATTTAAAATTTGTAATATATATATATATATATATATACATATATTAACTGAAAACTTCTTTGATTTTGAATATTTTGACACCTCATTTTTACCTACACGACAATTATATCGCGAGATATTGTAAATTTTGTTAATAGATCCAGCGCAATTATTCATGCAAATGAAAACTTTAAACTGATTTTTCTCCATGTTCACATCTTTATAACTTAATTGTTCGATAAATACTAAAATATTTTTGCGAATTTAGATCGAAGTTTGAAAATTTTTTACTTGTTCCCCATGGTGTATTTAATATTTTTGTGCATGTATTTAACAATCCAGTTTATAGTTATTATTACTATTTTTAATTTACATTGAGAGTTTGTTGAATTTCCTTCTTTTTTAGCACTTTCCAACAAAGTTGAAAAGTGCTTATGCATTCGGTTTGTCTGGCCGTCTGGCCGGATGTCCGGATGGCCGTCTGTCCGCACTCTAACTCCCGTAAATATACTCGGATTGCTATGAAATTTTTATACGTTATTGAGGTTTACCCTAGCACGAACCCTATTGAAAATGAAGTTTCTACTATGATTATTTTATTTACAGAGAGAGTCAAAAGTTTTCCATTACATTACGGCCTATGGGGAAAATTCGTTCAAATGAATTTTAAAGGTCTTATACCCTGTCAAACATATTCATGCGGATTCGCAAAGTGCACTAAAATATGCATTCTGTAATGTATGCAGTGGAAATATAGCTATTATTCATTTACAGGGCCGCACAAAAGGATTTCATTAGATAACGGTAAAGAGGGAATTGTGTGCGACATATTTTTAATATATTAAACTATTTCATGTATAATGAAATTGATATATGTCACCGAAGCTTAATATAAATTATACGATATTGTCTTGCATAATATGAAGTACATAGCATTTACAGGGCCATACAAAATATTTCAAATAGTATATTCTTTCCGAAGTACCGTAAATGTGTCCGATGATGGCTGATGGAGAGATGAAATGCATTTTAATCATGATATGCGCGTTTATGTTTCGCTAAATATATGCACATTACATGGTGTGTATAAATGTTATAGTTGATATACAGGGCTACCCAAAAGAGCTCGCCAACGCTACTGAATATGAGCGTAAATTACTTAAACTTGGTTCTTAAATAAGTTATGCATTTTTACGTTGAACTGCATTAAATTTACTGAGAAATGTTTGCAGAATATAGATAAAAGGATATACGGGGTTACGCAAAGAATTCGGTACATGGACACGTATGAATGATAATTTATGAGAATGTGATTTCAGTTGTTTTAAAAGTGTTTTAGTTGACAATAAGTTTTAGCCTAATGCTGACGTGTAATAAAGCTACAAGGTAAACTACACGGCTGAACAAAAGTATTCAAGTATGTTTCCATCTAATAGTATGAATTGCTGAAAAAGAAATTTCAAGCTAATGTGTATTTTTTTGCTAAACTAAATTTTCCCGTTATATCAACGGAGAGATGAAATACAGGGCTGTTCAAAAGTACTGGAATACATATTTGGGTATATTTCGCTATATACTATTATTTCCCGAAATAAAAAAGTTTTGTTAAAGATTTCATGAAGTGTTGGAAAGTGCTTCATAATCTATGCTTAACGCATGATTTTTCTTACTTGTTAATATACACGAGAGAGAAAGAATCATATTAAATGTAAAATCTCATACATCAAAAAATCCATGCACAGTTTAATATAGTATATTCTAATGAATGTAGAAAAAAAATTGAAACAAAAATATCCATATTTATAAAAATAGTAAGGATTTTTAAAAAGTTAATTAGAAAAAAAAATAGTAAAATAGGCTGCTCTACAAGAGCTTTTATTTATTTATTTATTTTTAGTATTAAGTATTGTGCCACCACATATATTACAGTATTATTCTTAATTCAAAAAAAAAGTTTCAAAGGTACCGTGTGTACCCTTTGCCCCTTCTCGACGGGAACCTTTTAAGAAATTTTAAATCTTTTGTGACTGGTTTTTAAAAACAGAAATTTGTGCCTTATTGAATCGAAAAAATGCTCTCATTAAATAAGGCAAATTTTACTGTAAAATTTTATTGGTGGGGGAAAACAAGGATTCTGAGTACTTTATGTGTCACGTATGCCGGTCGCTTGTCCCCAGGGGGTTAAGACGTAGTCTATGGATTCCCCAATTCCCCTCGCTAATGTTAGACATATGACAACAGCAACACCTACTTGAAACAATTTTCAGCTTTAGAAAGAATGAATCTAAGTCCGCAGACTGATATAAAAATTGAGCTTGAGACCGCATCAAGCCTGTGCTTGGACTCCAGTTCGGGCTGGATCCCAGAGCCTGATAGCTTTGAAGCTATGAGGGGGGAGAGATTTAGAATGGGGCTTCCATAGTCCGTAGATGACCACCAATTAACCCGAGCTGGATGATGTTCTCCACACGCAATGCCATTTGGGGGGCCCCCTTTCTGTCGAAAAGTTTTCTAAATTTGACATATCTAAAAACTCAACAATGCTACAAATAATAACCAAACAGTGGCTCAATTGAGTTCACATTGTGGGCAGAAGAAAAATGTGTAAAGTATTAGTATAAAAATATATGAATTGGATAAAAAGTTTGAATTCAGCATGTAAGTACCATCATAAAATATTACTATTTTGAAATAATTCTTTCAACTCTGGAAATTATTTAAATTATATGTTATTCATACAAGCCAAATTCAATATGTAAAATAAACATGCATCTAAAATAATGGACAAAGTGAAAGATTGTGATCACGTGTTTGAAATAGAAAATAAAAAATTAATTTGTTATGGGAGGTATTTTTATGAAACATTTTAATATGCATATATATAAGTTAATTTGAAAAGACTTTTGGAATGGAATTCAATATAAAATTTGGTGCCCCTTGTATTTTCAATTTTGCGCCCCTTCAAAATTTACTAAAGGAAGCACGTGCTGCTCGTGCGTACTTGGTAGTCAGGGCCTGCTGAGCCGTTTCATTTCTGTAAATAACTGCGCATATTTATTAACTTTTCAAAAATACTCTCGAATTTTATATTTTTGCTGCACTATTAAAACAGATACAGATTTACATATTTTGATAACTGTGGCTATTTTTAACTAATTTTATCAGACACTTATTATGATTCTAAGTTAATACTCGCTAAAAATGATAAAAATACACTTACAAGGCAAACAAATACCTTTATTAAGATGGAAATGTTTCATAGCTCAGACGGCGACATTCTCAAAATCTATACTGACACATATATTTTCGAAAAAAAAAATTACACTGAAAACTAGTAAACAAAAATCACGCAATTTCATGTATAATGAAATCAAGTGGAAGAATGAAAATGGATATTCTTGAATGTTAATTATTTTATACTATTGTTTCTTATTCTGCAAAATGTCTCTTTCCGAATTTTAGATAGCTCCATGGAGGCTGAATCATTGCGCTTGTAGTCACATGTATTTTTAACTTTTTAGCAAGTAGTAACTTATTTTGATGGGTTTAAGTGATTTCATATACGTATAATTTTATGACACATTGTTATTATTATTATTACATTTAAAGTAGTTGTGTAATTTAAAGTCAAAATTCTTTTCAAATTTAATCAGACAATGCTATGTATCAGATTCTTCTGGAACTTCCCGATTATAAAGAGTATGGTTGGCTTCAAATTTATCAACGTCGATTTGATAAAGAAGACATTTAAGGAGTCAACAAAAAATCAACGAAAAATAATAACGTATGGGATCACCCTGTACATTAAAATCGCAAATTGATCTATCGCTGCAGAACACAAATGTGTGAATATTGTACAAATGTTTACTGATTTGTGTAAGAACAGCATATATGTTCATGGATATATAGCTATTTTTTAAAAAAGTTTAAAAAATTCTTATATGATTTTAGCTTAATCATGAAGGGTTTTCAACCAAATTTAATGCTATTTTCTAACAAATTGGCAAAATTTGATAGAAGCAATATAGAGTAATTAAAATATAAATTTATTAAATATTTTATAAAATGTGAACAGTTGTATAAAATAATTTTTATCTGCGCATGCGCGAACGATAACGAAGATTTATATACGTATGTATATATACACATATAATTTAATAGCCAACTATATGAAGCAATTCATAAAAAGAAATCCAGTCAAACATCATGAAAATACATAAAGATATCGTGGATAGAGTGAGCTGAATGAGTTTCTCCTAAAAGCTAGCTGAATGATAAGGGATTCTTTTTATAAATTGTTACTTTTTATTAACTGATTTTTAGTAAAAAAAAAGTTAGAATTAAATGAATATCAATGAGTGAATTTGGAACAAATGTTTCCATTTTGACACTTATTTTTTATTTTAGAGTAGGCTCAATATAGTGGTTATACCAAAAAAAACAAAAAAAAAACTAAAGCATCAATAAAAAACAAAATAAAAATTTACTTTCGTAGAAAACCCCTTATTATTCAGCAACTTTTACAGAGCAACGAAAAATCAGCTGACTCATTCGCCTATATCTTACTAAATTAACGATATTTTACTAGATTTTTTTTATGAGCTGTTCCATAGAGTTGACTATTGAATTATGTAGAAAATTCTTTGTTATCGTTCTCGCATGCACAAATAACAAGTTGGAAATTGCACGTGAAGCGTAGCAAATGAGGTGCGTTCGTGCGATAATGAAGTTTTAAAAATATTACTCTCATATATCAATCTCATAAAATTGTAAATAATGAATTACAATTAAAACGCTCATCAAACAATGTTCTCCCTATACCATTATGTAATGGAATACTTTTGTGTGGCCTTGTAATTCAATAAAAAATGTTCTTTGCCCCACAAATTATGTAAAATGTATATTATAATATGTACTTTATAGTTGCATGTAAATTTTATTAAGTTCGAATGAGTGTAACACCAATAAAATGCATTTGAAACATTTTTCTCCACTGACCGTAATGTTACGGAATACTTTTGATTGTCCTTGTAATTGATCTATGCATCCGATTTTCATAAAATTTGAAATAACTCGAAAAAATTATGTAATAATTATGTATTTTGAATTTCAAACGTATAAAATACATTTGAAACTTTTTCCCCATTGACCATAATGTAATTGAATACTTTTTATTGCCCCTGTAATTGATCTATGCACCCGATTATCAAAAAATTTGAAATGACTCGACAAAATTATGTAATAATTATGTATTTTAAATTTCAAACGATTCGGTTGGGTAGTTTTTGCGTTGTTATATGCGGACAGACGGACGGACTGAACGACCACTATAGGTGCTCGTATTTACATAATTACGAACGCACCTAAAAACTGTTTCATATAGCTGCTTATATTTCATAAAATATTTAAAACATTTATATCCCAATTGCACCATATTATTTCTACTACACTTTGCTATTTTTTCTGAAACTGGCGTCAAATTTAATTAAAAACCCTGCATGAAATAAAGTAAAAAAAAAGCAAGATTTTTTTAACTTAAAAAAAATTGCTATATCTCCATGAATATTCCTACTATTCTTACACAAATCAGTAAACATGTTGTAGAGTATCCACAAGTTTGTATTTTATAGCAATAGATCATTTCGTGCATTTTAATGTACAGGGTGATCCCAAAATGTTATTATTTTTCTTTAATTTTTTGCTGACCCCCCCCTCCTAATTGTTCTCTTTATGAAATCGACATTGATAAATATGATGAGATCAAATATATTCCTTATAATAATAAAGTTCCAGAAGAATCCAACAGGTATATTTTTAAATATTTGACAAAATTTCTAAAATTGAAAGTGTCTGGTGATTAGTAGCTATATAGTGTATACATAAAATGAAAATGAAACTTTCGTTAAGGCTGCTTATAACTTAAGTTCTGTTGGATGGATTTTAATAACACTTACACTATTGATCAGATCATTTTCCAGAAAAGGTTTTTGCATATAATATATCCTTTTACATTTCCTGGTTGTCGAATTATGAAGGAAAATTCTATAATTAAGTGAATCCGATTATGTAATGCTAGCCTTTTTAAAAAGATTTGGCTGAATGGATTTCAATGGATTTTGCACTGCTAGATAATATTTCAGGAAAAGGTTTATTATGTAACATATCGCTCTGTTGCTTACTTATTCAATTATGGGGGAAAGTTCTATAATCAGTTGAATCTGACTATTAAAAAGTAGTCTTTTTAAGTTCTAATGGATAAATTTCTATTGGAACGTGCAGTGTTAGATATTTTTTCAGGTATGGTTTTGGCATGTTGCGTATCGCTCTGGTGTACTACTGTATCGTACTATCAAGCACTACTGTAAATATCAACTCAAAAAATTGCATTTGAAAAACCTAAATTTTGTCTGACTTATTTGTCATCATGGACTCTCACCTTGTGAGGGAATGTCCCTTTGTAATAAAGGCACTCTAGTATTTTGAGTGAGATCGTGACATCAATGTTCTAACATGTGTGGCGCAGAAGCTACACCTATTCTTTATGCAACTTTAACTTTCCGGAGAGTGTGTGGCGCCCTCGATTCTACAGTTAACTGCGGTTATGAGTATTATGCAAATTTATAGCTCCGTCTTCAGTTTGCAATGTATAAAAGCTGTGAGTTGGAATGTGTGGTGTGTTGTGTGGCGAGAGGAGCCTCCAGAAAAGGATAGATTGTGTTGTGTAGCGAGAGGAGCCTCCAGAAAAGGATAGATTGTGTTGTGTGGCGAGAGGAGCCTCCAGAAAAGGATAGCTTGTGTTGTGTGGCGAGAGGAGTCTCCAGAAAAGGTTATCTTGTGTTGTGAGGCGAGGAGAGCCAGCGAGGTGTGTTGTGTGGAGAGAGGAGCCAGCAAAGACGTGTGGCGAATTGAGTTGAGATAGCATATGTTGAGTAGCGAGGTGAGCTGGGGTTGCCTAAGAGTTGAAGGTAGAGGAGTCTCTGCAATCAAATCGGGTAAGAATTAACTAGCACTAGTATTTGAGAATAAAGATTTTGTGAAGCCGCGGGATGTTTTCTTATAGATTAAAGTAGCATTAAGCCGCGACCTGGAAAGAAGAGCCGAGGTGAGTGCTCTGAGCTGGACCTAGCCGTGGATGTGAGTGTGAGTTATAGTTTAATCTCATAGCATTGTGTTTAGTTACTGGAAATATTGAACTTTAGCTCCACTTCCCATTTCCCAGAGACAGTAAATAAAGTGTTGGATTTTAACTTTACTTAAACTATGTTCTCATTTGACCAACATATCACCGGCGGCATACCCAGCCACGTCACAACCTTTCTGAATCAAAAATATCACTAATAAAAATAATTCCAGGGAACATAAATGCATGAAAATAAGAAAATGTAAAATCCACGGTGTGGTAACATTTCTGAGAAATTTTTTATGCTAAAACAAGTTTGAAATTATAATACGTTCAATTTTATCACTATAAATGAATTTTAAAATGTAAAAGGTTACTTGGCTCAAGTCGACTCTTTCAACATGCTAAAATTTATGCTTCTTCAAAAGTTTCAAAACTCTTGGTAAAAAATATATGTGTTCTTCTTTTAAATCGGCGACAGAAATTGAAAAATAGTACATTAGAAATTTGTGCTAAATCATTTATTGAAAATCGGTATCATTTGATTTAGTAGAAGAACAATGACTTCTTTATTTAGCCTTAAACTAATTAACTTATAGGTCCTACTTTGAATAAAGTGAAAGCTTTTGGCATCGTAAAACATCCTCGTCGTACAACAATATCGAACCACGTGCGTCACATCTCATAAAATTGCATAATAGTAAAATTCTGCCAAGTATGTATTAGTATTAATAAGTTAGAAAATGAAAATGCAAAATTTAACATAAAACATATAAGCGCAATTATCGCTCAAATATTGTAATGTAACTGGATTGTTTTGGGCGGTCCTGTAAAGGATTAGTTAAATGTTACTTATCTTAGTTTCTATTCGGGAAATGTTAAAGTGCACATCAATTACATAAATCAATTTCATTAATATCCATTTCAAACAACTACTTTCCACAGAAAGTAATGCAATCGAATTATTTTGTACGACTCTCTAAATGATCAATTAATGCTGTATAGACCGGGAGGTGGCAAGACAAACAGTCACCTCATCGACTTCATGGATCAAATTCTAGAATTAGTTAAATCTCGATTCAAGTTTTAAAACTCAATCGGTCTCCTAAGCCACATCTTGGTGGAAAACATCTGAAAACCCAACTCGTAGGTTTATCATTATGTTTTTTTGCTCCCAATCCTCCATGTTTTCATATCTCTCGGTGCAGGAAAACACAAAAGTAGGATTTTAAAGTAAATATGTAAGCATTTTGAGTTTGTAAGAATAATAAAAATGTTAATCATCTTGTCCATATTAATGACAATTATCTAATGATAGGCGTTAACTAAACTGAGATTTATTGCCCTAAAACTCGCGCAAACGGAATCGTACATGAATGGGGGAAGATCCGTTCTATATATATGTGTGACATTTTGAGATAAGAGCCAGTAAAATCTTTGCAAGTTTCTCCATATTACGTCACAGGAGTCGAGGCGAAATAAAAATTAAGTAAAATAATAAACGCAGAAGCTTCACCAAATTACACAGTTCTGTTCCAAAATAGTTTATTAAAGTCATTCAGATAGAGCGGGAAATGCTCTCTCACTAGTGACATTCCATCATAAAAACATATTTCCCGCAAGTCGTCTAAAACCGAATCATCGAGAGAAAAAAGAAAGTTTATTTTATCATCTCTCTGCTTCCTCACTTAAATCAAATACTAAAAATTTCTAGAACATTCTATAATCTTTAACCATGATTTTCTTATGTAAACATAATTTAATGTATAACGTCAAGATTAAACATAGCATTCTCGAATTTTTTTCAGAGGATAATTTTTGTTTTAAAAGAAAATTTAACTAATTTATAATCGAAATCAAGATTCGAATATTCTGCAGACTATAATTTAAAACAAAAAGAAAAGAAATGAATTTATTGATACGCAATAAATATAAAACGCGAAGAAAAAAGAAAAATAAATAAAAAGAATGATATTTTTTAAAGGTATGGTTTTGGAATAAATTTAATAAGACTTTCTTAAAAAAGAGTTAATAAAAACAGGAAAAAAATAAGTTTTATTAGGAATTTTAAGAGATAAAGTTTAATTAAGAATAGTTTTATTTAGAGCCATTTTTTTAATTTACGGATATTGGAAGAAATGTTTTCTAAAGCGAATTAAGAATTTATATCGTTTCTATAAAGATTAATAGATTAGATCTAGTAACAGGATTTTAACTTAATAAGTTGAAATAAGTACATAATATTGTTAAAAGGAAATTATTATAGTATAAGGTTAATTTTGGCGAAAAAAATTTAAATTTGTAATATATATATATATATATATATATATATATATATATATATATATATATATATATATATATATATATATATATATATATATATATATATATATATGTAATATATATATATGTATATATATATATATATATATATATATATATATATATATATATATTATATAATATATTATAATTAATATAACCTACATAATATAATTATATATATTATATATAATATATATATATATATATAGAACCATTAGATAATACCACAAATCAACATCAAATACTGTAAAAATTTGTTAATGCCAAATTATATCATACAGGGGAGTTGTCAGAATTTTAGAAATAAAATTGGAAATGTGGTATTTAGCTCGTTATCAAGGGCAATACTAAATAGCCACATTAATTGTGATTAATTTCTGAATGGAAATCAGGATAGACCTAAAAATAATTTCCATATTGCCCGATTAATCGCAAATGAGAACTCATTTCAAAGAAAAATATTAGAAAAATAATAAGACCATAATAGAATTATCAATATAATAATTGCAATAGAAAAACTATTTCAAAGAAAAAATATTAGAAAAATAATTAAACTGTAATTGAGTATTGATAAAGATAACTTACAATTATCAATCGCAACCAAAATTTCCATTGAGAACAGGAAAAAGAAAATAATAATATAATTGAATTAACATTGATTAAATTAAATTGAAAAATCATGTCAAATGGAAATAATAGACAAATTAAATTATATAATAGGTTAACTTACAAATATAAATTTCGACCATGTGATAGCAATACAATTTTGCATTCAGTCACATTAGACAGTTAAAGTGCAAGTTAAAGTAGTAAAATAGTTTTTATTAATAATAGATATTTAAATAACTATTATCAAAAATAATTAATTACTAAACATAAGTAGACAAAAAAATTTTTAACGTAATAAAAATGGTTAAACTATTTAATTCTAATTACAAGTTTTAAATTAAGAGAGAGAGAGAGAGAGTTTTTAGCTCACAGGCTATCATAGCCTGAGAGCTTATGTGCCCGTCCATTCTGTATGTACGTTAGGGTGGATCGATTGTCTATGGCGAAAAAAAAATTACCATTCATCAAAATCTACCTATGCGGAAAAGATGTTCTATTGTATGGAGATTAAGGGAAAAATAATAAAAAAAATTAATTTAAAAATTTAATGCTGCCACAAAAGGGTTGAATTTTGAAAATTGAAAAAAGACCGAATTTTGGTTAGGTTATTTTTGTCAAAAACTAATTATTTTAATAATTTTTAAAATCCAACAATGCGGAAAAGATGTTATATCGTATGGAAATTAAGTAAAAAACAATAATAAGTAATAAATTCGAAATTTAATACTGCCACAAAAAAGTTGAAAATTCGATAAAATATTGAAAAAACGGAAAAAGATCTAATTTTGGTTAGATTTATTTTTGACGCAAAATAATAATTTTAATATCAATCAAAACCTACCTTTGCGTAAGAAATATTATATTGCATGGATATTAAGTAAAAAAAAAATAAATAAATAAATAAAACTAATTTCGAAATTTAATACTGCTGCAAGTTATTTAAAGTTTTGAAAAATTGGCAGTTCCAGTTTTTTCAGTTAGGATTTGTCTGCTTGCTTATTGTGTAGCTTAGTGTACCTTGAATATTACTGTACCGTGGCGTTGTTAAAAAAAATAAAATAAATAAAAATAAAAAGAGAGAGAAAGAGAGACAGATCGATATGAATTACACCCTATTTGGGTCTGGTTTTGATTTGCCAGTAAAATATGGTCCCTATTACAAAAAGTTATAAAACTTATATATTGGTATTTAAAAAATAACCGAAGAAAGGAATCGGTCAACATCTATTTATTTCCTGCCAGTGAGAAGGAGTTGCTAATAATTTACAAGTGACCTGTAAATGAGATTCAATCTCAATAATTTACCACACCAGCATTTTAAGAAAAATTAAACTGTTTCGCGACAAATATTGCGCTCTTCTTAATTCTGGTAAAACAAAATAAGATATTGAAAGCTACTACAGTCTTTTGGACCATTTCCGAAAGTACTGCCCATTTTTTTCAGTTCAATAGATTTGAATATGAATATGAATATTGAGTGTAAACTAAACCAACGTACTGAGAGCAAACTTACTTTCCTGCATCATCAGCTATCATTGAAAAGCCAAAATGCTGCCGAGATAGGTGTCACATCACCTGTAGTGACGAAGATTGGCATCAGCCAGAATATTGGACAGTTTGGGCATTTCTGGCCAAGCAGGTGCTGCCATCGTGTCTGGTGCACTTCAAGATGTGGGCATTATATGTGGGCATTATCTCACAAAACTATGAATCGAACAGAAAAAATTGACAGAAAAAAATCGGCATTACAAAACAAACCAAAGACCACTCCATCGTTTTAGTCATTCTCTTTAGTCATTTGTGAAAGATTATCATCATGGCCATTTTCTTTAAACTTTGATGGGTGTAAAGACAGACTACATCACTAGAAAACAACAGAAGAAAAAACATAATAGAAGCAGACTTGAGCTTGAAAAAAGAACTTGGTTCTGAATACATCGGTTTCATATATGTAAATTCTGGGAGAGTACCAAACAATTTGAAAACACGACGTACATTTTTTTTTTTTTTTTTTTTTTTTTTTTTTTTTTTTTTGTCATGTGTTAACAATAATATGCATGTAACAAAGTTGGTTGCGATCGGTTGTGACGGAATATCTGTTAACATAGATGTTAAAGGATGTGTTATTCGAAATATGGAACTGATCTTCAAGCGTCCACTACAATGGTTTTTGTGCAAGTTACACACCAATGAGGTTCCACTATGTCATCTTTTTGCATTGTGGATGGAACCGAGGCTGGGCACAAATGTTTCACTGGTGAAATAGAAAGATTATTCGCAGCATGTTAGAAGCTTTTTGTATTTTCATTTATGTCAGTATATGAATTCTAAAAGCGCGCGAGTGAAATTAAACGGTCTGCTGTAATCCTAATCATTACATTAAAAAATATCTATATTTTCCATTTACCAGCTTTTTGACCTTTTGCGACGGATTACATAGATTTAATTAAATAGGAAAATGTGTCGAACCTCTACTAACTGACGGATTTAGTAACGACATGATTTCAGAAGCAATAGAAGCAATAAATCCAGCAATCATTCCAGTGGCAATAACATCTACTATCAATAATATCTATTCACGCAACGCTCATTCTACAAAACTAATAATCAAAATAGTCACGGAAGTATTTCTGCTGTGTATGGACCATAGTATATAAGAGACGGTTTTATAAAAATCAAATTGAATTACAAAACCTCATGTCGATTTTCAATAGCGAACATCATTATCGCCAATTGCAATGTTGACGATTTTTCTTGATTTAATACTAATGAAGCTATTAAATAAGAAACTAAAGTTTTTATCTTGTAATCAATCAAATATCCCTTCATTGCAATAAATGTTAAAAATTCTAAAATTTATATTTTATTTTACAAAAAAAAAAAAAAATAAAAAAAAAAAAAAAAAAAAAAAAAAAAAGATTTTTTACCATAAAAACGTTTAAATACATAAATTTGAGCCACATTGCGGCAGCTTTAAATTTTGAAATTAATTTTTTTAATTATTTTTCTCATACTCAGCATATAATATAACATCTTTTACGCATAGGTAGGTTTTGGATAACTTTTTAAACTATTATTTTGAATCAAAAATCATCCAGCCAAAAGTAGGTCTTTTTTCACTTTTTTTCGAAATTCAACCTCATTGTGGCAGTAGTAAAATTTAAAATTAATTTTTTTAATTATTTTTCCCTTTATCTCCATCCAAGAGAACATCTTTTCCGCATAGGTAGGTTTTGACACTGTGAAAAAAAAAAATTTCGATCCACCCTAATGTACGTTCGTACGTGCGTTCGTGCGTAACGCGATAACTCATGATAAAAATATCGGATCCACTTGAAATTTTGTATATAGGTATATCCTGATAAGGCGCTTCCCTGATTAGTTTTTGGAGTTCATTCGATATGTATAAGAGGGGGAACGGGGGGCTCATGCCCCTCCCCTTAATTGATATAAACGGGATTTTCATGCAGAGCTAACAGTTTTTGTTCAAAATTTAGATATAGGATCATTATGATGAGGCGATTCCGTGACTGTTATTAGGTGTTCATTGAATAAGTATAAACAGGGGGAAGGGGGGGCTCATGCCCCTCCCCTTAATTGATATAATCGGGATTTTCATGCAGAATTAACAGTTTTAGTTCAAAATTTAGATATAGGATCATTATGATGAGGCGATTCCGTGGCTGTTATTAGGTGTTCATTGAATAAGTATAAACAGGGGGAACGGGGGTTCTAATGCCCCTCCCCTTAACTTGTATAAAAGGATTTTTCAATCAGAATTGTTAGATTTCGTTCAAATCTCTGAATAGTTTTGGAAGTTTAATGGTTAAGTATAAAAGAGGGGAATAACACTCCTCTTAAATTATATAAATGCTAAATGAGTTTTTATTAAGAATTATCCGATTTGCTCTGAATTTTGGATATAGATTTTTTAATATGATAAAGCATGTACTTGATAGTTTAGGAGGTTCAATGTTTAAATATAAAAAAGGAGAAAGGGGAGAGCTGTTTCCCCTTCTTAATTTTTTTTCGAACGGAATTAACGAAAATACAAGGCTGTAATGTACAATTAGTATGCGTAGCCTGTGAGCTCAATGCCATCAGTTTAACTGGGCAATATTCTTTTTATTCTTTTTTATTGTGTTCAATATTTTTCTGATTTCAATGCATAATCATTTAATTCTAATTTAAAAGTTCTTGTTTTTTTTTTTTTTTTTTTTTTTTTTTTTCTAGTGACGTGTAAATACATTTTTAATCTGAATTAAATATTATTCTTTGCTCTGTTCTTAAAATTTACAACAATTTAAAATAATAAGCTTTTTATTTCTCTATAATACTATCTATTTTGCATATTTTTGTGTGTAGTAGTTTTCTTAATATTAACGAAGAAGGAGCCCCGTTCGTTGCCAGTGACTGAGGCAGTGATAGCTTATACATGTTATTATACTTATTTTTTTAGAGTAGAGATTTTCCTCATAATAAATTTTTAATAAAATCTTGATATCCTGCCTATATTGCTTAGTAAATCAAGGTTATAAAACATATAAAGTAAATAAAATCGATAAAGTATAAATAAAAATTATGATAAAGTCATTGACTTTATTAAAGAGAAAGGAAGTTTTTTATTTTACTGACCATTGGGGAGAAAAAATACTGTCGGCCTTTTAGTGTCTTCATAGTTTTTCAGGAGTTATAGAGTTTTTATTTATTTTTTTCTATTTTTATTATTCATTTACAAATAGAAATTTACCGTGTTCCCGTTCTCGATGGACAATTAGTCTAAACTAACATTATAAAAAAGTTTTCTTTTCTTTTCTTTTTCTTATTTTTCCTTTTCTCTTTCTTTTTCTTTTCTCTTTCTCTCTCTCTCTCTCTTTCTCTTTTTTTGGGGGGAAGGGGGGGGGGTAGGAGTAATTTCTAAAACTTTCGAATTGATTTCAAAAATTTATGGTGTACATCTCTGTCACCATAGGCTATATTTTATGTCTGTACAACAACCTCGAAGTAGGTGCAGGAGTGAAAAATATTCTAAAATTGCGAATTCTGTTATATTATTGGGATAGAAAGTGGAAATTTTGTGTAGTGGTAACTTTTAGGATAAAAATAGTAATTCCTAAAAGTGGTTTCTAAAAAAAATAGAAAATTAGATAGTTAAAATGAGCAAAAAATATTCTAAAAACTTCCTAAATGCGATTTATTTGGAACTGTTGGGCATAAAAAAGGGAAATTGGGCACGATTGTTATACTCTAGTGATATAAATGCTCACCCAGATCAATTTTCTAAAAAGTCGAAATTAAAAAAGGTGCAGGAGTAAAATAAATTCAAAAATTGTTATTTATGTGATACAGTTGGTATAGACAGGGATGGCGAACCTTTTTAAGTGAACGTGCCAAAAATTTAAAAATTATTATGTATCATCATTCTAACGTGCCAAAATAAAAATAAAATGTATTTTTTTTTTTTTTTTTTTTTTTTTTTTTTTTTTTTTTTAATATATATAGACATTTACTTAAATATGTTTACAGCTATACTAAATTCAATTCCTAACTTACTTAGTATGCTGTATTTACACAACAATATAGACATAACACATCAAATTTCGGATTAATAATCTCTCAATTATATACTTCCAAATCATATCTTTTTTATTTCTTTAGGTAGAAGCAGGTTCAATAGATACATAATTATTCGCACTAACAATTGAAACTCAATTTTTAAAATTAAAACTAAAGCATAATAAAACCAAAAATAATTTAAAACCCTAAACCTAAATAAAATAAAGCTAATCTTAAGTACAAAGCTTGCCAATTGGGTATATATTCAGATGACTTTAGAAATAGTTGTTTATAAATTTGTAATTTAAAGGTGTGAAATGAGAATAAAAGTTCTAAATTACGGTTTATTTAGAATTGTTAAGAATAGAAATTTTAAATTCGACATGTCTGTTATTTTTGAGACGTAAAATCTCGAACAGAACACTTTTTACAAAATTCGAAATTTTTTTAATTTCGAATTTCGTAAAAAGAAATTTTGTAGATACAAAAGCAAAAAAAAAACCTTTTAAAATTTCAATTCCTGTAATGCTGTTCCCTAGAAATGTGAAAATTGGCATGGCGGCTGTTTTTATTTTTTATGTGCATACTCAGTGGCGTAGCAAGTGGGGGGGGGGGGGGTGGAGGAGGCGGTCCACCCCGGGTGTCACCCTCTAAGGGGTGACACCTAATCTCTTTTTGCAAATCTATGTATATATCATCTTATAAAATTTTGGAAAAGAATTCTGAAATAAAATGAAAATTCTAGCGTGTGACGCGACAGAGTTATCTTTTTTTTTCTTTGAGAATGTGAATTTTTTCTAAAAAAGATATGCTCCAGCGAACAAAAACCAACCTATTCAACGAATGGGTAGCGAAAGCGAACTATAAAAGAAAGACTTATCTTCTACATGTAGACACCGCATTGACTTATGCAGATTATGGGTTGAGTAATAAGTCGCCCCTGCGGTTTTTTTTTCTTTTTTTTTTTCTTTTAAATGCAAGAGGACAAAATGTAAATAAGGAATGGTGTGGTCATTTGTTGTAATAACGTAGAATTGTGATTGAAAAGCTATGACGGATGGGGCGGGAGGGGGGTGATACCCAGGTAAGTGGGGAAGACACCATTTACATCCGCCCCGGGTGTAACCCATTGTAGCAACGCCACTATGCTTACTAAGAACGGTTTCTAAAAGAATTCAAATTTCAAAATTATTAAGTGACCGGAAAACATTCTAAAAAATTTCTGAGCTATGATTAATCTGAAATTTTTAGGAATAAAAACTTGAAATTTGACATGGTTGTTATTTTAGAAATGTAAATGCATTTACAAGAGGATTTTTAAAATGTACAAATTTTTGAGTGCGCAGAAAGGAAAAACTTTCTAAAATTGCGATTTATGTAAACACTTTATAAAGAAGCTTAGTTAAGGGGACTGGTCACCCAGCTTCCAAACTCACTTCACTAATGTAAAATCAATGGGAGTTTGATGTATTCGTATATGTAAAATATCACCTCGAAAAATTTTAATATTTTAAACTTTTATTTTTTGTATACACTTCTTAAAGGATGTCTCTGTTTTTCTTCGTTTTCAAATTTTTTCTAAAGTATATACTTAATTTTAAATAAAGCGGTAAAAAAAAAAAAAAAAAAAAAAATGTTACTTGCAGTTCGTCAGTTTTTAGTACATAAAATATTACATTAAGTGCAGATTTTAGGAATATTTTGACAATTAAGAACTAGTCGTTGGGGGCCACTGTAATATACTTACCTATCATGGATGTGCATATTATATGAAAATAAAACGTGTGTAAACTATTTATAAAATACATCGCCATTCCAAAACAAAATTTAATCGCATATTTAAATATTTTTAATATATATAGTAAAGCTATACTAATGAATTGCTGATGAACCGATTTCGGCAAATTTTATAAAACGCCAAACTATTCAAGCAGTACCGAATTACGTAAAAGAAACATCCTGATAACTCCAAAAATAATAAGCGGATTAAGCGTCTTATTTCCAATTAAAATATATCTTTGAGTTGAAATTTGAATGAAATACAGTGTCATGAAAACTCGAAGAATGTGGAAAATAGGATTACAAATATCTCGACAACCAATAATCCGATGATTTTGTTCTTAATGCAAAATTTGTGTTGTTTTATTGCCTTTTACGTCCACTCTTTAAACTAAGAAATTTCGAAAATTTTTATATACCTTTCATCAGAACGAATTTTTCGAGAGTTCAAAAAGAATAGTTCCGAATAATCAAAATTACTGGTACTAAATAAATTCCGTCCCATTTTTGCATACTAAGTACATACAAAATTTCAAGTCTCTATCTCAATTTGTTCTGGAGACAGGGCCTGGCTAATGCAGGGGCATGCGGGGCAATTGCCCCGGGCCCCCCGGGTTGAGGGGGCCCCCCAAGGACAGATTAACTTTTTGTTAAAAGAGTGCCAATTGATAAAAAACGACCAAAAGGGACCAAAATTCTTTTTTTTTTCAGTTTTAAGGAGCTTTCTTCTCCTACACCCTCTGTTTCTCTGCCCCATGCCCCCTTAAGGTCTCACATTTATCTTTATACTTCTGAAACTGAAAAAAATTTCATTCAATATTTTCTTAAAGTTATCTTTCTTCTGCTGTTATATATATCGATGTGAATAGCACTTGAAGTTTATGTGCACATACCAATATGAATTTTAGTTTTAGTCACTTCAGTATAATTTATGAAAAATTTTAAGATTGAAGGGGGCCCCCCTAATAATGTTTGCCCCAGGGCCCCCACTCTCTAAGTCGGGCCCTGTCTGGAGATAAAGCATTTACAGACACACAGACAGAAAAACAGACAGACACACAGACAGAAAAACAGACAGACACACAGACAGACGGGAGGCAATTTTTTTTCTAAAAATATGTTTTTGGAGATCTCTATTATCTGAAACGCGTAAATCCGCCAAAAGAAATTTTATTTACTGTATAATTGTTCTGTATGAATATTTTTTAAAATAAACATTGCTGCGTGGGGTTTGTTGAGCTCAAACCAATTAGTACGCCTCTCCACTTGGCTGAATCTGATGGGTAAGTAAAAAAAAAAAAAATCCTTTAAGAAGAAGACACAGAAAAAAGAAAGAAGTTAAAAATATTAATTTCTCCAAGAGATATTTTTAATATGCGAATACATCAAACGTCCATAGACTTAACATTACGGAGGATAGTTCCGAAATTGAATGAGCAGACCTCTTTGTTCAGAATTTGGCATGGGAGTTACTTTTAAGATGTCAATTCTCCCTATGAACGGTTTTTGAAAATTTTGAAATTTCAAACGAAAAATGAAATGAGCGTCGAACCTTCAAAATACATTCTAAATTACAACTTATTTGGAATTAATATTAGTTCCCATTAATTTAACGCTCCTGTTCGCTTAATGCATTATGAGAATGAAGTTTAGCCAAAGTATAGCTTAATTAGAAATTTTTTGAATTATCCGTAGCAGTATATTTTTCTCTGATAAAAATAAGTAAGATATCACTTGGCATATTTCGACGATTACGCTAGTAAAGCCGCGGATTTTGCTAGTAATTAATATTATGAGGGGCAGCTGAAAATAAATTTTCCCCTGTCGACTGTGGTCAGAGTTGTGTATAAAAGTCAAACAATAAAATTACCACTTTTTTTTTTTTTTTTTTTTTTTTTTTTTTTTTTTTTTTTTTTTTGCACGAAGACTTTAGTTATGTGAAAAGACCCATTATAAGACCATTAAAAGACTAATTTTAATCCAATGGGAGAATTTTTTTAAATATATCTCTTGTACATTTAAAATATTTAAACCTTTTTCTAGTAAGGGTAATTTTGCAGGAAAGCGAGAGAAAGGTGCAATAGAAGTCAAAAGGTTTTACCAAACTACAAGATACGTCATTATCGGATGTATTTCCTCGCAATCTAATCATTTGTATGGGGAGGCGACGGTAGATGTACTGCAACCAGATTTCTTTTAAGATTTTTTTTCCCATTTCATAACTGAGGTTTCTATAAAGGCCATTTTTTTCCTTTTTCGATTTTATTTGCAGATTTCTTTTGTGAGGACGCTTTCGTGTTCGAAACCGATTGCGGAAGTGAAATTGTCCTAATTAAAAATAACTGCAAGATAAAAAAAGTACTAAATAGTCTTTTTAGAGATCTAACTCAAATTTCCAATGTAAAAAAAAGTAAAAAAATCATTTAAAAATATTGAAATGCAAACAAAATAGCTTTAAAATTTTCTTCCATTAGATTAAGATTAATGGACGAGTGCTTTCGCATGGGGTCCCATCAGTGACTGAGAGGTTCTAACCTCTCAACTGGTAGATGGCAGGTGCTGGGTTCGAACCCAATCGTGGCCGTCGGCCTAACCGTTCGGAATTTCCTTCGAATCTTGCGTAAATACGGATTAGGTTCCCTTACAAGGTACTTACTTAGTTAGTTACTTAGGTTCCCTTAGGTACCCCCCACCAAGGGCACTCCCTCCCAGGGCCTATATCCTTAGAGTAGACAGAGTAGATAATCGGCAGACACAAAATGAACCAAAGCTTTCGCATGACTGAACTAACTTCTTAGGTCTACTTCCAGCCCGTATGGTTTTGCTTATTAATGTGCAAGACTGCTTAAAAGAATTTCATTATTGTATGGTTATATTTTTGATGGTAATTGCCAAAATTAGGTTTTCATACATGATATACATTTTCAAAATTTTTGCTTTGATGCTATCGGTTTTGTCGGACCTTGATTTAATTGATTTTTACACCGACTGGACTGGGCCAAAATAGCTATCGGCCTAGCCGTCCGGACCCGAACAGTTCGGTTAAAGACTATATTTAAAAAAAGAAAAAAATGTTATCTGTTCAAAAAAATAAATTAATAAATATTGGCATAAAAATAACCTGCAAATTGAACAAAATATCTTTGACAGTTATTAATGGTGGGCTCCTTATACAAAATAATGATAAGTTTCAAGAAATTTTATTCTTATTTTCGCCTCTGCATTTTAAAGACTCTCTACATGAAGAGAAAATGCCCTATAATCAACTCTGTATTGACTCCCTGTTCATCAAGGAAAAATTCAGGCACCTTTATTTTGTCACGAATGGCAATAGTACCATTGTTTTTCTTTTTATTTTGCATCGTTTGTGTTTCTATTTGCCTTCAATTTACGAGTTAAAAAGTATAAATATTTGTTATAATGCTTATATCAATATGAAATACATTTTTATTTTATATACTCTAATTGAAAATGCGTAAAGTAAATAACTTACTTTGTACTGTAATACAGAATACCCTTTTCTCATAAAGATGTTCATCATACGATTTTCAGCAAAGATTGCTGTTTAACAAACTTTAAAGTCTTCCTCTATTAGATTGCTGACTTTTATAATATGTGACTTGCATCTGTAGTTTCCTGCTGTAATCACTTACTGCATATCTATGGGGACTTGTTTTAGCTCCTGCCGAGGAAAGATCATGAAGTAATTTTGTTTATATATGTTATATTACAAATAAGTATAATAAATGATATTGCAGTAAACTAATTTAAACCTTATTCTACTTGTGGTATATTGTTTAAATATTATTAAAGTGATTCACATTTTTCTTTCGATATTTTTATTTTATTTATTTATTTATTTTGGCTTTGTTTAATTAATGATATTCCAAACAATTCTATTTTTATCATGGGATTTTGTAAATAAATTTTTCAAAGTTTTTTTCAATGTGTTTTAGCAATTTTTTTTTCTAGCTACTTTTAAAATAATTTAATTTTTTGTTATTTGATAAAATAAGTCATTTTGCTGTTATTAATAACTTATTTAATCATTAATACAGGAAACAATCTCAAGGACGTACGTTTTTGCTGACAGAAAGTGCTAATGAGGTAATTACTCTGATTTACTATACCTATAAAGTAACATTGATATTGAAATTTTTATATTCTAATTTTTTTACTGTTTTAAATAAAGGTTTTGGGTCATTCAAATCAACCATCATTGGTCTTGTCAAATCAACCAAAAAAATTCAATATTCAACCTGCCCATTTCAAATTTCAATGAAACTGCCAGGGATCATTCTCTGTAATATTGTAAATTAGAGCATATTTTTATTTTTTATTTATTGCTTTAAATTTTCATACAATTAATTATTTAAATTTTGAAAAATCATCATTTTTTAACTTGCATATATGTTTTCAATTTTGAATATCTCAAGTTCTATCAAATGTAGAAAATTTTATGACCACTCATTTTAAAGTGGAATTAGTAAGGTTTAATTTGATATGCAAGTTGACTATGCATAGTTCTAATCTTGTGCTTTTTCAACATCAGTGATGTCGCTGGTCTTAAATCCTGGTTCCCTGAGACCCTGGACTTCTAAAATTCTGGGTCTTTTTTTTTTTTTTTTTTTTTTTTTTTTTTTTTAATACAAAAGCAGATCTCCTCTAATATTTAGAGCAGTCAAAAATAGATTTTGAAGCAGCAAAAAAACTATTTTGAAACAGAAAAATCCACTTCTCATAATTACCTTTTTATTCTTTTTTTGTGCCCCTTTAATGAAATTTGCATTGTTTCATGATTTTTTGACGAAAGTTGCCATTTTTGTGATTTTTTGATGAATTTTGCATTTTTTCCCACAATTTTTTGATGAAATTCGTGCATGTTTCATACTTTTTTTGTAAAATCTTATTTTTTCTGGATTTTTTTGGACAAAATTTGCCCTTTTTTTTAATGATTTTTTTGATGAATTCTTGCAATCCTTTGACAGAATTTGGGCTTTGTCATTATCTTGCACGAAATTTGTTAGTTTTTTTTAACAAGATTTGCCGTTTTTTCGCAAATCTATTAACAATATATGGGTATTTCCATGAGCAAATGTCGTGTAAGTCACATACTATGATTTTGGATACCAGTATTTTAAAATGGAAAAATATGACTTATTTTATCAGAGATGTATCATTAAATGAATAAAGCTGTGCAAACCTTTCGAAAATAATGGTGGCCAACAACTAAACAATTAGTAATTATGTGACTTGCACGACACGTGCTCATGGAAATACCCATATGTCATTTTTTCCAAATCTTTTGACAAAATTTGCTGTTTTTGTGTGAATTTTTTGACGAAAGTTGCCGTTTTTTAAAAAAAAATTTTTGAAATTTGCCTTTTTTGCAAATTTTTTCATGAAATTTCCCTTTTTATCACGATTTTTTGATGACCGTTTTTTCACAATCTTTTGACAAAATTAGTCATTCTTTCAAGATCCTTTAACAAAATTATGCATCCCACGGAATGCATAAAAGCAATCTTTTGCGTCTTGTCACGGATTTTTTGCTTAATTTACATGCTATAGCTCATCTGGGGCATCGCTGCAACATATGGAAAGATATCCAAATTGTGCATTTTTTCCTCAATTGTCATTTCTCTGTATGCAAAGAGTAATGCACTGTCTTAGAAATTAATTGTATGCATATTTATTATCAGAGTTTGAAATCCTTGGTGATTCGCTGGTCCGAGACCACCAAAAATTCAATCAGACCACTAATTTAAAAGATTTAGTAGTCCACCGGACTGGTAACTTTTTTCCCAATCTCTCACAGATAAATGTAAATTTCCTCTTCCTTAAGAAAACCAAACCAAACACAAACCACAAAATTTCATTTTACTTGAAAAAATAGGTATAAAAAAAATTTCACTAATTCTTACACTTTGTTGAAATGAATGATCGGAAATAAAACACATACCAATAATTTTATAGTTTTTGTTTATGTATTATGTACTGTTTTCGTACTTATATATTATTTACTTTTTACAAATTATAATTTTACATTTTATTTCAAAATTTTTGGGTTACTGCAAAGGAAGTTTCAAGTTCGGTATACATTCTAGCAGTAGGGAAGGGGGGAGGGGAACATCACTCAATGGAATAAAAATACTTAATAGAATTTTATATATTGGGCCAGTGATGATGACTGCTGACCAGTAAACTATCATGCTTACTGGTCCTTGGGACCAGTAACTGTTTTTTAATGAAATTTAACATTGATTCTTATTAACCTTTTGTGGGTGCTTTTTTTTTACTTACCCATCATATGTAGTATAGGGTAAATCTTGCATACATTTTAAAAATCGAAAAAAAAAAAAAAAATTGACGGATTTACACGTCTCAGATAGTGAAGATTCCGAAAAACATATTTTTAGAAAAAAAAATTTGCCGTCTGTTTGTTAACGCTCTATCTCAAGAACAAATTGAGATAGAGACTTGAAATTTTGTATGTACTTAGTATGTAAGGATGGGACAAAGCCTATTTAATATCAAAAACCTCGATTATCCGGAACTATTTTTTTCGGACTCTCGAAAACTTCGTTTTGATGAAAAGTATATAAAAAATTTTGAATTTTTTTTATTTTAAGGAATGGACATAAAAGGCAATAAAATGACACAAATTTTGCATACAGAACGAAGTCTATCGGATTATTAGTTGCCGAGATATTTGTAATCCTGTTTTCTTCATTCTTCGATTTTTCATGACTCTGTATTTCATTCAAATTTCAATTCAGAGGTATATTTTAATTAGAAATGAGACACTTAATCCAACGCAGTAAATTGTTAGTTAATAGAATTATTATTTTTGGCATTATAAGGATATTTCTTTTACGCAGTTTGGTACTACCTGAGTAATTTGGCGTTTTATACAATTTGTCGAAATTGGTACATCAGCAATTCACTAATAGAACTATAATATGTATATTAATGGTATTTAAAATTTTGTTTTGGAATTGCAATGCATTGTATGAATAGTTTTCACATGTTTTATTTTCATATGCATATCCAAGATGGGTAAGTATTACGGTAACCCCCAACAACTAGTTTTTTTTTTTTTTTTTTTTTTTTTTTTTTTTTGCATGAGTGGTTGTGAAACATACTTTTTTTCAAGAAAAATACAAAAACTTTTCAGAATGATTGTAAGAGACATGGTAGTTAGAAAAGTAACTATGCATATCAGTAACAAATAGTGTTAAATTTTGGTATCATTGGTTAATATACAAAGTTTCTGAAAAAAATATTTGTCATAAAGTTTGTAACAGCGCTATGAGGTTAAAAGGAATAAATAAAACTTTCTTGTTTAAATTTTTTAATTCCTATTAGTCCAAGAGCCGACCACAAAATACCCTTAGTCATTGAGCACAAAAAA
This sequence comes from Maratus speculifer, assembly GCA_964019185.1. Taxonomy (NCBI): domain Eukaryota; kingdom Metazoa; phylum Arthropoda; class Arachnida; order Araneae; family Salticidae; genus Maratus; species Maratus speculifer. Next base: position 341,200,201 of record OZ025290.1, on the reverse strand, counting down.
ATCCTTTATTTTATGGAAGAGTAATAATAGAAGAATCTTATGATCCATGTCTCTAGAAGCGAAGTGGTGAATAAGCCAAAGATTGATGCCACTAGTGGTTGGCTCGTAGGTTTAGCTTTGTGTTAGCCGTACAATAAAAAGTAGGAAAACTGGGTGCAGGAAAACACAATACTAATCCTATGAGTCAACCAATAACCAGGGTTGGAAAAAAAATCATGATTTAAAAAAATAAAATAAAAAAATCGGATTTATTTGATTTAAATCAGTTTTTTTTTATTTAAATCGGATTTATTTGATTTTTTTAGAATTCTATTTTTAATTATTGTGTTTTTATGTTTTTAGAATGTATGGAGCAGTTTTTTATAAAAATAACTAAAAAAGAATAAAAAATGTTTATAATTTATAAAAATAATATAAGAAATAATTATACAGTTCAGTAAATACTATATTCTAGTTACTGATTGGTACTAAAAATTAAACATCTAGGCTTTAATCTAAAGCCATTCTATTGTTTTGTAATTGAATTGTGCACACTAAATAAGAAATAACCTTAAATAGGTTGTAAATGAATAGAAACTGTAAAATTTAAAAAACAAATATTCATTTAATCAGAGTTTCCCCCAGAGAGTTTCAGAGGGGCACTCCGCCCCTCCTGTCCTTTAGTTAAAAAAATAGCGCCCCTCCTGCTCTTTAGTTTAAAAAATAGCGCCCCTCTTGTCATTCATAAAAAAAATAGCACCCTTCTTGTCCCACAATTGAAAAAACGCAGCCCTCCAGCGATGATACGAGCGAGCTATAGTGCGTAATTTACGCAAAAAACCGACGACGGAACGCAAAAAATAGCCTCATACGCGTATCGTGAGACGGGTAATTTCGTCAAAAAATCGCAAAACCCTGACAAGTTTCGAAAAAAGTGTCAAAAAAAAACCCTGAGAAGTTTCGTTAAAAATCGCAAAATAACGACTAATTTCCAGCAAGATTCACAAAAAAACAGTTAATTTCATCACAAAATTTCACAGAACGGCAGATTTCCTCAAAAGATCGTGGAAAACGAAAAATTTCTTCCTAAAATCACGATAAAACGGAAAATTTTGTTAAATGAGTCGCAAAAAACGGCAACTTTCGCCAAAAATAGTGATAAAACGGCAGATTTCGTCAAAAGATTTGCAGAAAAAAAAAAACGGTAAATTTCGTCCAAAAATCACAATAAAACAGAAAATTCTGTGAAAAGTTCCGTTTTCCTGCGATATTTTCACGAGATTTGCTGTTTTTTCGCAATTTTTTAGCAAAATATGACGTTTTTTGCGATCTTCTAACAATAATTACTGTTTTGCGTCATTTTTTATAAAATTTGCCTTTTTTCGCGATTTTTTTTTCACGAAATTTACCGGTTTTTTTCGCGATCTTTTAACAAAATTTACCCTTTTTTTTTCAATTTATTGATGAAATTTCTGTTTTGACTTTTTGAACCGCTAGATTCTAGATTCAACTCTATAAAAGTGCCCTTAAAAATGCAAAAAGTACCCTGAAAAATGTAAAAAGTGCCCTTTTCAGGACAGTAGCGCCCTCTGATTTAATGCAAGCTGTTTATTAAGGGATAAAAATCACAATTAATTTAATAGTTTTTAAGCAAATAGAACTAAATCAGGGATTTAATTGTTTGAACAAAAACACCAATTTAGAAGCTTTGTCCACTCCAAATTTATTAAGAAGGCTTGAATGAACTAGTCCAAAAGAAGAAAATTGTCTGTCTACTCTAGCAGGTGAAGCCACGGCTGTTGTTATTTGGTAAATAAATTCAATTTCAAGTTTGCTGATTATCTCTTTACCCCCCCCCCCCCCCCATTATGTAAAAGGACTTCCACCAATCATAATCTGTCATTATATCTGAAACTTTTTTCTCAAGCAATGGTAATTTTTGGAATGGGACATTTTTTGCTTGAAAATGTCCTATAGTGGATACCAATATGGATATATACCAATTTTCTTTAATGAATGCCAAATCTTCATTATTTTCCTCTACACTAAGTGAAATTTCATTTCAATTTGAAACAGAATGACTTTATAACTCCAGCAAAATGGCAGCCATTAATAGCTTGTTCATACTTTGCTTTAAATTTTGTAATTCTATCTTAGACTTGCCAAGTTTTGAAAGTTAAAAATCAAGAGATTTTATTTCAGCAGGGTTTCAAAAAACGCGGGGTTTTTTTTTTTTATAAAAAACCCAACCCAGGTGGGTTTTTTGTTTTTTTAAGAGGTGATGTCAGGGGAAGTCTCTTATTTCTAGAAAGTATGTATTATATTTAAAAATCTTTTGATATTTTTATTAATTAATTTAATATACAATAAATTTTCATCAAAATAACACAAATAAATCAATCTAAAAAGTTGTAAAAAAATGTTTTTACTTCTGATATTATATGATATAATATAATAACCACATAGCATATATTTGAAAGCTATTTTAATAAATTACTTTTTATCAATATTCTTCACTAAGAACACATTTTTTAAACAAATGTTTTATTCTTTATTAATCAAAGGATGCTTGATAATATTTTCAAGATATCTATGGTTCATTGTATAGAGCAGTTTATTCTCTGAACATAATACAGAGCTACTACTAAAATATTTTACAAATGAATTTCAATTATCTATATAACTGATTATAATTATTTAATTTGAGTATTTTGAAATGAATTTATAATACTTATATAATAAACAATGATGTGTATTTTTATAAACAAGTATGGATGGTACAATATGTATTAGGAAATAAAATATAGGGTAAAAATCCTGATTTAAATAAACAATATATATATATATATACTAGCGGCCCGCCCTCGCTTTGCTTCGGGTAGTCCCGTGTCACTATTGACACCGCAAATTGTTACTACCACTTCATCCCATTAAATTCAACTATTAAAACCATTACTCTCCTTTTAAGTAGTCGGATAAAAAGTAGCCTGTATGTTAATCTAAGGTGCCAGATAACTTCATACAAAGTTTCATAAAAATCGATCAATCCGTTCTTAAGTTATAGATGGTGTAACTAACACGACTTTGTTTTATGGATATAGATTATAGCAGCCCGCCCAGACTTTGTACGGGTATTAAAAAAAAAAAAATTCAAGTTATAAATTTTTACACACATACTCATACTCTCTTCTTTGTGGGTGGAGTTATTAAAAAAGTGTAAACTTATAAAAGAAAATTCGGATATTAGTATTATTTTTTATTTATTTGTAATTCATACACTACATTTTTACTTTTTACATTTTTACCTATTTATTTTATTTTTACAACAATTCCAGGATGCCTTTATACACAACGTTCACAGCTTTCTTGTCATTAGACAATACAAACATGTTTTCTCTAGAGGTTAATCTTGAAAGAGCGACATACAGTTGACCATCTGAAAAACAGTCAACGCTCAAATCTAAGCCTGCAACGTTGAAGGTTTGTCCCTGCGATTTATTAATGGTCATTGCAAAAGATGTTTTTACCGGAAACTGTAAACGTTTAAATTGGAAGGGTAAATCCGATGGTATCAGAGGGATTCGGGGAATCAATACATCTTTTCCGGTACCACATCCTGTGAGTATTGTGCACTCTATTATGAAAGTTTTCAGTGATTTTACCAGCAAACGTGTGCCATTGCAAAGTTTAGGTTTCTTAATAAAATAACAGGACAACCTACTTTCAACACCATTTTGTGAGGAGGGAGTCCAGACGGGTTCAAAGAGTTTAGAAATTCTGTAGGAAAATTAACAGCTCCTTCCAAATCGAGAACTGTATCGACCGAGTAGTATATTTTCGTCGGCGCATCAATCTTTGAAAGAATCAAGTTATTTACCTTATCTACTTGTTTGTTAGTTGGTGACAGAATCGCTCTTTCTTTAAACCAAGATATTGTCTTATAACTTATGTTATCAATGTCAGGATAGACATTGTTGACTAACTTTTGGATGTTGTCTATCAAAACACAAAGGTTTTCAAGGTTAATCCTTCCCTCACTTTGTGTTAACTCTCCATTGCCAACTTTTAGCAGCATCTCTGAAAATAGCCTGTTCTCACGTGAAGATGACGAAACCCTCATATTAGTTTTAAGCTCTAATTTATTGACATGTGGCCAAAGGTTGGATTTTTTTAGGGAAGCATTTATTTCGTCAGCACGTGTTCCTCGAGTCACAACTGGTAGGATTTGACGAAAATCTCCAAAGAACAGAATTGTACATCCACCCATAGGTGAATTTTTGTTGCGCATATCGCGCATTGTTCTATCCAGTGCTTCCACAGACGTCTTGTGTGACATGGTAGCTTCGTCCCAGACTATTAATGAGCAGTCACGCATCAATTTTCCTGTATTGCTCTGTTTAGAAACACTACAGATGCTGTTATTGTCATCGGTGGCGATTTTCAGTGGGAGCTTGAATGTAGAATGTGCGGTTCGACCTCCTTCTAAAAGCGTAGCGGCAATGCTGGATGACGCAACAGCTAATGCAATTTTTCTGGTAGATGTCACTTTTTTAAAAAGCAGATTGATTAAAAATGTTTTTCCTGTACCTCCTGGGGCATCAAGGAAAAAGAATTTCCCTTCATTGTTATCAATTGTTGATAGTAATGCAGTGAATACTTTTTTCTGATCGATGTTTAATCGTGGCTCATCTTGAGCTATATTTTGTAAAAGTCTCATTTGATCATATGATGTTTCTCTTGTGTATTGGGCACTGTTAGTTAAATCTGAGTAAGTAGTATTAGCTGGCATCGGCAGCCCAAAATCTTTGATCGATTTACCCGAAAGTAATTGCAATACTTTATTCAGTTCAAATAATGCTTCATCAAATATGTTTTGATCATATTGTATATCATCTGAGTTTAACTCTTGCCGTCGCCGATTCAGAATATCACTGGCCATGTTTTCTTGAAATTTATTCCATAGATTAACAGAATCAGTTACTTGACAAAACGCTACTATGACGGCAAATAAATATCTTAATGATGTAGCTGAACTACAAACAGCTGCTTCTGATAATGTGTTTTCCCAGTGAGAATCGTCTTCCAAGAGCCCCATACTTTTGCATGCTGCTTGATAAGTATTGTAAACAACACCTTGTACAGTTCTTAGGTGTGCAAAGGATGTTGGGCCTTTTACAATATGCAGTAACATTCTCAGATAAAAGCATTCGCTGTTGCTGGGATGAATCACATAGACTCTGCCAAGAGCATCCGTTTTTTTTACTCCGGGGAAACCATCAACCGCAGTACCTTGTTTTCTCCGTTGAAAAGTTTTAGAACTCTGGTTCCATGTATAGTAACTTGGAACTCTGTCATATGTCAGTGTTTTCGCGAAATCATCTTGAGCACATAACTTGAAGAATGCTGTCAATGTTGTATCCCGCGGGTTATTAACAACTTCTTGTATATTGTTCTCCATGAAATATACTCTTTGTCCATTTTCTAAATGAACTGCAAGGTGGACAATTGTGGGAGCCCGGTCATGCAAAAATTCGAATGATAAAATCCTCCATACAGCTTCAGAGCTGCAGATGTAACGTCCAGACTGATATTTTTCCACTTCATTTGATGATTGTATGCTGAAAGTGGCTTGATCACTACCTTTATTGATGTACTTAGTAACATATTGGATTGACTTTATCGAATTGCACAACTCTACGTTGATGTGGGCATCAAAAATTTTCAATAGGAGCGGATTATAGGGAACAATCCATCAGTTATCAATATCATGGTTTCGGACGGTAGCATTTTGCCCACCCTGTTCTGGCGATCGTCGACGATATTTGGGATATCCGTCATCGCTAGTAATTGTTTGAGTTTGGAACGACTTCGGAAATTTTTTGCTGCATTTAGAATCTCGCATACATGGAGAATTCGGGTTTAAAGTTCCGCAAGGGCCGTGTACCATATGTTTCTTTACAATTTTGTACAGGATAGGATCTTCATCTTTATCCGGTAATTCAGCTGAAATGATCCTGTCAATTTGGTTTGGTCTAATTTTGTTTACTAACCACACCAGCAGGTGTACATGTGGCAAGCCACGTTTCTGCCATACTATTATGACAGGGCGGGGGACCGAATATATGAGACTTGTTAATGAGGTGCAGGAGTTTCTGTACTTTTAAATGGAAGACTCTGTTAACTATATCGTATCTGTCTTGTGGAGTTAAATTAGTGTTAATATTTTCTTTGATTTCCGGCCAATTTGGGTTTCATGTTGCAGTTATAAATAAATCAGGTTTGCCGTAATTTCTGACGTAAATAATGGCGTCTTGCGATTTTTCGTGTAAATATCGAGGTCCACCTGTGAATGATGAAGGTAGTATAACCAACTGCCCAATGCCGTTGACGTGTTCATTCGTCTGTAAAGCATCCTGAAATGAACGTAATTTTCTGCTCTCAATTTAGTTTGATTATTACGGATGTAGACAATCTCTCAGATTCAATTTTCGCATATTGATCTACCAAATATTGGTTTGTTAACATTCCATATCTAAGCAAAGTGTTGAAATTGTTACGTCTTGTCATTATACGGTAGCACTAGTAGTTCATACATGACACTATTTTACACAAGAGGTGTACCATCGATTGGGTCAACTTGAGAAATATTAATGGCATAACCATTTTCTCCACGACATAGCATCAAAGGATATTGTAAGCTGTCATAAGATATGTGTAACTCTGAAATTTTTTGCAAATTATCATCACGATTATGCAATACAATATCTCTTTTGTTAAATTGCTGTCCAGCTATCACCACTGCTACTTCACTCGTGGACGGCACATTATATCGTCCTCTGTGTTCTCCAACAGGAACTTTATTTGCATGGATTACGACATTAAAGTCAGGAGTATCTGCTGGAATACTCTCAATCGCAATTTTGAAAGACTGTATATAGCAATTATGAGAATGTAACATATCTTGGAGAGATCTAATTAAATCTCTATCAATTGGCTGTGCAACACTTGAACACCGCGTAGATGCTTGTTTATCTGGATCTGCAATAAAATATACTTGAAGAAATTTGTGATTATCGGGTCGAAGTGGTAGCAAGCTCCCAGCTAAGTGGTACACTTGCCCTTGAATTTTAAATGTAGGCATGAACCTACGCTCAACGACTTGCTTACTCTTAAAAGAGGTCATTTGAAATGCTTTATTATAACGGCATATATTGCACATGAATTGTTTGGATTTCTGATGATCACCCGTAAGAAGAGAGTGAAGTGGTTCAGGTGGAGGGAGAATTTCTTCTAATTTGACTTTTCCTTGTAAGCAACACATGCCTTTCGATTCGTCCTTGAATTTCAATGCCAAGCAATGTTCACACACTACTGACATAGTACCTATTGATACTATACGATCGTCCTTGTAAGAAATCGAAGGATTGTAATTCATGGCAGAATTTTCTTTATTTACCCATGAATTAGTAACTTGTGCTGTTGATTCTCTGGCTCTCTGTATTCGATGTCTATCTCTATCTCGACTGCGGCGAACCTCACGGTCTACTGAAGATTCTCTCTCTCTCTCTCAGCTCTATATCTATCCCTAAGCTGACTGAGTCGAACCTCACGCTCTACTGATGATTCTCTGGCTCTCTGTATTTGATGTCTATCCCTATCTCGACTGCGGCGAACCTCACGCTCTATTGAGGATTCTCTCTCTCTCTCAGCTCTATATCTATCCCTAAGCTGACTGAGTCGAGCCTCACGTTCTGTTGACGATTCTTCATCTCTTTGTGAACGTACTCTTCTGGCATTCACTGTACTACGACCTATGTTCGAACGACGATGTCTTCCAGACATGACTTTATAATTTCTGTACAAAATTTATTCAGTTCTAGACTTATGTATGATTACCTATGAACAAATTGCCATATTATTAGTATGTGCCCCATTAAAAAATATCTAAATACTTACCATTTAGAGACAAATGATTATCAACAATCATAAAAAACCAAAGATTCTATTCAGTACTTTTTTTTAACTGAAATATCTTAAACTACAATTTTAATTAAATTAAAAATACTTAAAAAATAATTTGCTATTCGTGCGACTAAAAACAAAAGATAATCAACAATCATCAAGAACAAAAGATACCTATTCTATTCTATCCTATTTTTCTGAACTTACATATCTAACTCTAAATTTTAACCAAGATCCTAATAGAAAATTCCAATCCATAAATTATGGTTTTATTAAATCTAATCTTATCTAACCTTATGTACTTATAATTACTATAAGTGCGATTTAAAAATTAGCCTTAGAATAGAATATCATTTATATTTTAAAACTACTATCATACAATTATTTATCGTAACTTACTTATAATTACCTACTGATAAGTTGTCGCGCTGAAAAGCACGTTTTTATTAAGTAAGCTCCTTTAAACTGCGCAGGAACCATAATTTTTCCCGGACAGAAAAAAACATTAACTCAAAACAAACTTGCCACATAAGGTGCCGTTGGTTACAGAAATACAATACCAATGATAATATTATTAGCACTGCAGGTTTGTGTAGCACTGCACTTCTTTTTGTACTGTATGTTTTTGCTGTATATTTTAAGTACAGTATGCTAACGCATTTCTGAACAGACAAAAAATGGAAGTTAAAATTATGTTGAGAAAACAACAAATCCGCAAAGCGAATTACGGAGCGCAGAGTGGAGTTGAGTGGAACGTCGCCTGCTAGAGAGATTAGGCGTCCGTTCGTGACATGCGAACGGTTCGATGCCGGAATGATGTGTACACGTGTGCAGTCTCGCGTTTGGCCGAGAAAGTTGTTCTTTCGCATTTCTGAAATAAAAAGTTACGAGTCGTAAAATGTAAATGACAAAAAAATGTTATTGTGAGATCTCCATAAGAGATAAACATATACCATCGCGGGGTTTTCTGTAGACCTTTTTAATGTGTACAATAATTAGTACATTATTTTGATAAATCTTGTAGGGTTCAGCCTGCATTTGCAATGTATAAGCGGAAAAAATGAAATTATTTACATCACATTAAAAACCTCAAAAATAACAGTATTTCTCCACTATTTAATGGATGGTATTATACATATAAACCTTCCTCTTGAATCACTCTATCTATTAAAAAAAACCGCATCAAAATCCGTTGCGTAGTTTTAAAGATTTAAGCGTACATAGGGATATAGGGACAGAAAAAGTGACTTTGTTTTATACTATGTAGTGATATTCAAGTGTTTTGAAAAAAGTTCCCTCCTTTCCTTTTTTTTTTCTTTTAACCAATACTGGCCAAAACGGAATTAGTCAAATTTGTATCTGGTTGGGACATAATGAAATTTTACATTGTTAAATCTTTAAATAAAATATCTTGTCATTTTTCATCTATGCAAAAATGTTATAATTAGTTTACATGCATTGATTTGGGCCCTTTTTTTTTCATAATATTAAAAAGTTTTTAAAGAATTAAGCACAATATTTTATTTTGACAGAGAGGGAAGGGTTACCATCGCCAAGTTTGTCGCCAACTTGGCGATATATCGCCAAAAGTGACGCCAACTTTCGATATCTTTAATATTTCACCAATCTGCCGTAGACATACACTGAAAATAATAGACAAGTTTGCTTGATAACAGAGACAATGTAACAAAAACTAATATTAGCAAAAGAATGGAGCTTAATAAGATTATTTACATTATTTTACAGTACAAACACTAACTATTTACAAAATTCGTAACACTACCCCCTCCTCAAAGACTGCACGTCCCGGGCAGTGCAATCCTTGAGTTAGAGGAAAACACTTAAAATAAATAAACAATTAAATAAAAAAATAATAATAATACGGCGATAACACGCTCCTGGCCGTCGATTTCCTGGGACAGTACAGCGCCAATGCTTTCGTTACTTGCATCCGTATCAAGTATAAACTGTTTATCGATTTGAGGATATGACAGAATTGGAGTGGATGTTAAGGCCTCCTTAAGCTTTTCGAAAGCAGCGTCACATTCCTGTGTCCACATAAATTTTTTATTGGCTTCTTGTGCGGGGTTATGGAGCCCCTTACTTATTACTAGAGAAATTTAGCAGAGTTGTAGAAAATGTAGTTGAGAAAATGTTTACTTTCAAGTTATTTTTCATAATTAGACAAAACTTCTATCAACTTAACTTCTTGTAAATAAAATAAATGCAAAATACTTACAATAAATGACGACTCAAAATTCTTTCCAATATATTTATTGAAGATATAAGGATACCTTGGAAAAACATACTTTGTTATATCACAGATGAAACTCATAACAGGGGCCACAAATGGAACTTGCTCTTGACTTTAGAGTAACTTAACCTTTTAAACATATCTTTTGTAAGTAACGCGGACTTCAAAATAGCACTTCAAAATATTGTTAAATTAACTTCAACGTATCGAAAAAGGCTTTAAATAGAGTGTTGAATTGAAAACCATCTTTAAAACGCCGTTCGAACTGCTTACACATTTCACCCACCAAAACATGAAAACTGTCCCTTTAAATTGGAACGAAAACCTACTAGCCAATCACAAACGACTATGCAATTTGCATAAGTCAGACGATAATTAACATTTTACATTAAACATTTTTTTTTTTTTCCTCATTCAATTAAATTCATTAAATACATTTAGAAAAATTACTTTAAACATGAAAATTACTTTAAAAATGCTTTTGTTACTTAATTAAATCAAATAATATTTGTAACTTAAAAGAAACTTTAATACAGGCGAATGCGATCGCAAGTAGTAATTACTGAATACGCTCCATGACTGAGCACGACACGAAACAACTCAACCGCGCCGTTGAAAAACGTAAACAAACGCCGATTCGGCGGGGAAAACGTAAGCAAGAATTGTAAGTTCCATTTTGGCTTTACAAAACGATATTTAAATTAAATAAAAATAGAAATGGATGGGAAAAACTTTTCCCCACAGAATGCCCCCCTTTCCCATTCATTTTGATTTTTCACTGCAAATAGTTCTTTGCAACAGTTTATGCAAATGCAGGATCAAAAAAGAAGAGTTTTTTTTTTTTTTACTGTTGTTGGTGGCAAAGTTCATCACCATAAGTAGGCATCACGAAACATTTTAAACGAGTCTTTGACTAAGGATTTGGTTAAAAGATCAGCGACGTTTTCTTTGGAAAGGACATGTTTTACATCGAAAAGACCTTGACTGTACCAGTCTCTGATAATTTTGTACTTCAAATCAATGTAACGATTCTTTATCGTATCAGTTTTGTGCTTCATAAAAGAAATGGCCGCAGTGTTATCACAGAAAAGAAGGGGACGTTGAATAATAATGTCATTCAGTTGTAGACACTTTTCTAGTTCAGTAATAGACATCTGTAAAAATTTTAAGTCTTTGACAGCCTCTGTTGCAGCGATGAATTCAGCTTCCATGGGGCTTAAGGCGACACAGCTTTGTTTTGCAACTCTCCAAGTTACTGGCATATTGTTGACGAAGGCGGTGTATCCAGTCCATGACTTTCGGTCAGTGGTGTTACTTGCCCAAGAAGCATCCACATAGACAGCTAACTGGATTGGAGAGTCAGACCTTGCAAGTTTCAATCCAAGAGATTTCGTTGAAGATAGGTACATCAGGATTCGAAGAAGTGCTGTGTAATGCGAAAGATTTGGCTTTTCAGCAAATTGTGAAAGTGCAGCAACTGGCCATGAAATATCGGGACGGCATCGATGAGCAATATATTGTAGACAGCCAAGCAAACTTCTGTAAGGCAGATTCTCAGGGAATTCATCTTCTTCCGCAGCTGGAGCAGGATTATACCCAGGTGGAGAAGGAAGAAAAACATTAGTACAATCAGGAACATCAAATTTCTTTAAACACTTTTCTATATAATGTTGGCAATTGATATTAAAAACTTCATTATCTTCTACTTTAAAGTTTATGCCTAATAACATTGTGATAGGACCTAAAATTCTAACTTCATAAATTGATTTGATTAATTCTACTACTTCTTTTAAAACTTCATCATTTTTAGCGAAGATTGGCAAATCATCCACATAAACTATCACAATTGCTTGACTTTTATAAGAATATACACATGTTAACCCTGGAACTTCAGTAAAACCATTTGAAATTAATTTATTATGCAAGTCATTGTACCAACATTTTCCAGCCTGATGAAGGCCATATATTGCCTTCTTTAACTTTAAGACAAAATGTTCTTTCCCTGGAATAGTGTAATCTTGGGGTTGCTTTATGCAAATATCTTTGTCAATTTCACCATATAAATAGGCACACTTTACATCAAGTAGACAATGTACCCAATTAAAAATTTTAATGAAAAGGGCTATGAAAAGACGAATAAGTGTGAAATTTACAACAGGACTGAATGTGTCATTGTAATCCAAGCCTTCTCTTTGATTATTTCCTAATGCAACTAGACGTGCTTTAAATATATCTCTTTTCCCCTCACTATTTTCTTTTACTGTATAAACCCATTTGGTTCCAATCACCTTTTGATTGAGTTTTGGGACAGGTGTCCAAACGTTTCTATCTAACATAGTTTGGATCTCTTGATCCATTGCCTCTTTCCACTTCTGTGCTTCTGGAAGTTGTTTTGCTTGTAAAGGACTTTGAGGTATAATTATTTCAGTTAATAGTGCTTCTTCAGCCAATTCGCTTTTAGGTTCTTTTTCTAACTTAATAGGACCTTCATAAGTATTTGCTGAACTAAAATTTGCCAAGGTGTCATCTAAAATAATTTTATTTGCTTTACAATATTCTAAAAGTTCAGGCATTGACCTAAGTGTTGAACCAGTAGGAGACAATAAATAAACATCTAATTTACCTTTAGTTATCCCTTTCATTCTTGTCTTAAGATACCTGTAAAATGTGGCTTTTCCTTCTTCCTTTCCTTCTGAAATTTCTGGAACTTCATCCTCAGATGACATATCATCCTCCAACTTTTCCAGAGAGCCTGGTTCCATCAAATTCTCTTCTTGAGTGGAAGTTTTTGAAGTAGAGGGTAACTGTTTAACAGATTCGTTAGTTATGGGTAGATTATCTGGACCTGTAAAGAAGTCATCATCACTTGTAAAATCAACAAAAGAACGATGTGTTACTTTCTGCTCAGGATAGCCATGTAATTGGGCCTCATCAAACGTTACATGTTTTGACTCTACTATAGTGTTTTCTCTTGGAAAATAAATTCGATAACCACATGATCCTAAGCCATATCCTACAAATATTCCCTTCTTCGCTCGAGACTGGAACTTGTTCCTTTTCGCTTTTGGTTGATGTACATAAGCGATACAACCATAACGCTTTAAGTGTCGAATGGATGGTTTAGTTCCATACCATCTTTGAAAAGGTATAGCTTCAATACCTGTATGAAAAACTCGGTTTCGTATGTAGTTTATGGTCATAACAGCTTCAACCCATAAATTATCTGGCATATTTGCTGCTTTCATAACAGTTCTCATTCCATCGAACAATACTCTATTGTAACGTTCCGCTGTTCCGTTCATCTGCGGACTGTATACCGTGGTTCGTTCATGTTTAATTCCTAATTTATTTAGCATATCTTTGACCTGTTGATTGCAATACTCTAAGCCGTTATCCGTTCTTATCGCTTTAACTTTCTTATTAGTTTGGCGTTCTACAAAAGTTATAAATTGTTTTAATTTTAATGAAAACTTCATCTTTAGAGCGTAGCGGATAGCAAAATGCTCTTCTGCTATAGTCGTCAATAAAAGTAAGTATGTAACGTTACCCGTTCCTTGAAGTGACTGGGGCTGGCCCCCATATGTCACTATGAATCAACTCACAAATTTCTTTAGATCGAATGTTTTGTAACCTAGGATGAGTTGACCTAGTATTTTTGGCAAGAATACAAGGTTCACAAGGAGATTCCTTCCCTTGTAATGGACTACAGCCTTGAACCAAGTTTTCTCGAAACATTTTCTTAATCAAGTTAACATTACAATGTCCCAGCCTTTCATGCCATAGCATTATATTATTACGATCATTGGCATATGAAATATTGTAAAGACAATTTGACTCTTGTGTATTGGCTTTATTTTGAGTATAAACTCTTTTAGGATTAGGATTAGTGTTACAAGATTCAGTATGTGCAAAAACTTTCACTTTATCTGAACTTAGAGAAGAAGGTTTACTAGAAGGTTGTAAACATGGATTTTTAACATTAGGTTTAACCTCAGTGTCATCATAATTTCTAATTGCCTTTAAAACATAAAAATTTTCTTTTAGAGTGGCTGTGTATAAATATTTCCAATTCTTATCAAACACTTTAAACCCACGGTCCATAGTAGCATGAAGACCAGCTTTATCCATTTTTGACATGGAGATTAAATTTTTATGTATGTTTGGAACATACAAAACATTATGTAAATTTACAATTGACACTTTATCTTTTTCTTTAATTTTAAAACTAACTTTACCAATTCCTTTAACCTTATGAGGTGTGGTTCCCATTCTAACTACTGCACCCTCTGGTGGTTCTCTTAGATGAGTAAAGAAATTCTTATTCTGACAGACATGGGAGGTAGACGCTGAATCCAAAGTCCATTCCCAACAAGGGGGGGAAATTTTGCAAGAATCATTACTTTTATACTTTAATTCAGTAACATATGAATCTAAGTCTACTTCTTGAACCCTTTTACTTATCTTTTGATTTCTACAGTTTCTACCTAAATGACCATTTTTCCCGCAGTTTTCACATTTTAAATTATTTCTACTTTGAAAATGAGATTCGGGAGAAGTTTTTCCTGACATATGAGCGCTTCTATCAGCCATAAGAGTTTCATTACGCAATCTTTCTCTTAGATCTCGTCTTGAACATTCTTTTAAAATTTCATCTTTAACATCGTTAAATTTAAATTTATCTTCAGAAAGACGGTCTAATTCCCTAATTAAATAATCATAATTCTCTGGCAAACTTTCTATTAACTGATAACACCTGTGCTTTTCGGCAATTTCCTCTCCGGAATCAATTACACGGCGATATGCTTCTTCAAATCTAGCAATATATGAGGGAATATCTTCGTCCGGATTTATTTTTAAATTTCTAAATTCATTTACATGAAAGGATTTTAATGCTCTACCAGGAATTTCTAGGGTTAATTTCAAAGTTTCCCAAATTTCAGAGGGATCATCTAAATGCCCTATTGTTAATGCAATTTCTGGACTAACATACGTTTTCAGAATTCCTACTGCTCTCTGTTTTGATTGGTTAAGTTTAAACTTGTCAAGAGGTTTTAAATCAGTAAATTCTGGCCATTCACTTTTCTTTACCCATGTAAATAACCCTTCAGTTTGCAATATACATTTAATAAATCTTATCCATGTTTGATAGTTATCTTTAGTTAATATTACTGTATCAGGTGCAGTGGCCATTATTCATTTAATTTCAAACAATAAATATATATATTAGAATTCATACACATAAATTACACATTCAGATACTTCAATAATATATATTTTCAACAAGAAATTTTTTTTTTCAAAACCATTTTCTCTTACATATATAATAAATTTGTGCAGTTGCAAGAGCTTCTGGGCCCATAACCTCTGTGCGGGGTTATGGAGCCCCTTACTTATTACTAGAGAAATTTAGCAGAGTTGTAGAAAATGTAGTTGAGAAAATGTTTACTTTCAAGTTATTTTTCATAATTAGACAAAACTTCTATCAACTTAACTTCTTGTAAATAAAATAAATGCAAAATACTTACAATAAATGACGACTCAAAATTCTTTCCAATATATTTATTGAAGATATAAGGATACCTTGGAAAAACATACTTTGTTATATCACAGATGAAACTCATAACAGGGGCCACAAATGGAACTTGCTCTTGACTTTAGAGTAACTTAACCTTTTAAACATATCTTTTGTAAGTAACGCGGACTTCAAAATAGCACTTCAAAATATTGTTAAATTAACTTCAACGTATCGAAAAAGGCTTTAAATAGAGTGTTGAATTGAAAACCATCTTTAAAACGCCGTTCGAACTGCTTACACATTTCACCCACCAAAACATGAAAACTGTCCCTTTAAATTGGAACGAAAACCTACTAGCCAATCACAAACGACTATGCAATTTGCATAAGTCAGACGATAATTAACATTTTACATTAAACATTTTTTTTTTTTTCCTCATTCAATTAAATTCATTAAATACATTTAGAAAAATTACTTTAAACATGAAAATTACTTTAAAAATGCTTTTGTTACTTAATTAAATCAAATAATATTTGTAACTTAAAAGAAACTTTAATACAAGCGAATGCGATCGCAAGTAGTAATTACTGAATACGCTCCATGACTGAGCACGACACGAAACAACTCAACCGCGCCGTTGAAAAACGTAAACAAACGCCGATTCGGCGGGGAAAACGTAAGCAAGAATTGTAAGTTCCATTTTGGCTTTACAAAACGATATTTAAATTAAATAAAAATAGAAATGGATGGGAAAAACTTTTCCCCACACTTCTGTTAATTTATGAAGTGGTCTTGCAATCATCGAGAAGCCTTTGACAAATTTTCTGTAATAGGTGCATAATCCTAGAAAGCTCCGAAGCTGGTGAACATCTCCTGGACGATTCCAATTTTTCACAGCCGATATCTTCTCTGGATCAGTCCTAACTCCTTCCGCCGAAATGATGTGTCCAAGGTAGGCGACTTCATTTCGAAACAAACTGCATTTCAAAGGGCTTAACTTCAAATTAGCTTCCTTTAATTTTTGTAGCACCCGCCTGAGGTTGTTCAGATGTTCATCAAAAGATTTTCCTACGATTATGATATCATCTAAATAAACAAGACATGCTTCATGTGACAGCCCCCGGAGAACCGTTTCCATAAGCCGTTCGAAAGTTGCAGGTGCGTTACATAGACCAAAAGGCATTACCTTGAACTGCCATAATCCTTGTCCCGTTGTAAAGGCAGTCTTCTCGCGGTTTTCCGGATGGATCTCTACCTGCCGGTAACCACTCTTCAGATCCAGAGTCGAGAACCAAGTGTTGCCCCGCAAGTGTGTCGAGAGTGTCGTCGATCCTTGGTAGAGGGTAACTATCCTTTTTGGTGACGTCATTCAGTCGGCGGTAGTCTACACAAAATCTTGTAGAACCATCCTTCTTTCTTACTAACACAATGGGAGACGCCCATGGACTTGTCGATGGTTCGATGACGTCATTTTCTTCCATATCCTTAATTAAATTCTGCACCTCTTCTTGCTTGGCGAAAGGTAATCATCTAGGATGCTGTTTAATAGGAGAATGATCTCCCGTATCAATTCGATGTTGTGCGATTTTGGTTTGTCCAAAGTCATCAGATGTTTGGGAAAATAAACTTTGGAATTCCCTAATTAAACATTCCGCATCATCTCTCTGGTTTGGATCTAAGTTTGTATTTTGTAACAAATCCTTGACTAAATCATCTGAAGATTTCTGAGAGTGATTGGAATTTTGACTTATGCATGTCACAGGAGCACATGACGCTATCACTTCTCCTTTCTTGATAGTCCTCGTCTTATCACTGATGTTAGCAATTCTGACTGGAATGGTCTTTTTCGAGAGGTCCACTACAGATGAAGCCACCAATATTCCTGCTTGTGTACTATTGTCTTTGGGATAATCTATATGGCCAAATCGATAATTAGTTTCATTTTTAATTACAGCTGGAACTAAAAATTCTGTTCTTGGATCTAGATTGATGTCGTCTTTGGCTATTACTGTTTGTTTACATTCAATTTCGTTATTTAATCCAAAAAGACTTATTTCTTCAAATTTTGAGAGCATTTTGTTATTTTTGAAATCAAGTCTGAAGCCAAACTTCTTCAGAAAATCTAGTCCGATTAAGCAAGGATCTGTTATGTCAGCCACATATGCCGTATGGTAATATTTCGTTCCTCCAAAGTTGATGGTTAAATTTGCCTTTCCATATATGCCTATCTTGTCGCCCGTCACAGTTTACAGGGTAACGCATGGTGGAGTCCAGATGAGTTTATATTTCAATTTTCGAGCCAAATCTTCTCTTATTATTGTAACATTGGCTCCTGTATCGACAATCATACGGCACTGAATTCCATTAATAAAGCCTATCACATATAATTCATTATCACCGCCACTCAATTGTGATATCTGGAGGATCTTCAGATGGGGCTTTTCATTCTCTGGCAACCTCTGCCCCGCGAGATGGCCAAAATTTAGTTTCCCTACTGACTGTTTGAATTTATCTCACGTTCGTGGATTTTGGGGCAATTTCTTCGGAGATGTCCTGTATCACCGCATCCCCAGCACGTGAGATTCTGTCTCCTTGAGTTTGTTCTTCCATATTTTAAGGCTTCAAGCTCTTGATTTAATTTCCTAATTTCTTTCAAGACGTCGATTTCAGTGTCTGAGCTTTTGTTCACCGTTGCCCCTCGGACTGAATGACGATCTCTTCGGCTGACTTGTGTAGCTGCTTCCAACTTTAAGACATATAGTAATGCAGCCTTTAAATCCTGCACATCTGCCATTCGTACCGCTCTCTGCACTTCTGGATCTTTTATTCCATCTACAAAGTACTACAGTGAGAGCATTTCCCGTACATTTGTTGGGCAGTCGATGAATGCTAAATTTGCAAGCCGTTCAATTTCTGAGGCAAACTCTTGAAGGGTTTCACTCGATTTTTGATGGCGGCTCTTAATTTGTATTCTTGTATAATCTTTGAAGAATTTTTCTCCGAATCTCATTTCAAGTGCACAACTTAGAGTCTCAAAATTGAGTTGCGTCATATCGGGCAATGTTTGCAGCACGTCGGCGGCTTCTCCTCTCAAAGATGCTGCCAGTTGATAAGCTTTCACCTCGTCATTCCATTTGTTCGCTTCGGCTACAATGGTGAATTGGGTCTTGTAAATTTACCAGGAACTCTTTCTGTCGTATGTCGGCAGCTTAATGTGCACGGGAGAAGCAGGCGGATTCCTAAATTCTTCATAATTACCACTGGACGCTGAAAGCTTCTTTTCAAGATCTTGTACTTTTTTATTTAGCTTTTCATCTACTTCAACTATTTTCTTTTCAATATTACTAACTTCATTCTGAATTTTCTCTTCTACTTCCTCTATTTTTCTTTCCATTTTCTCTTCAACATTACTAACTTCATTCTGAATTTTCTCTTCTACCGAATCTATTCTTCTCTCTACCGACGAGAACTTGTCTTCCAAAATTTTCTTCATTTCTTCTATTAACTTCCTCTAATTCTTCCATTCTCTCTTGGCTTCTTCTCATTTCTTCAGTCAACTCTTCTTGGCCTTTATTCATTTTTTCCGCCAACTCTTCTTGGCCTTTCGTCAATTCTGTCTTTATGCCATTGATAGCATCTAACAGTTCTTTCAGTTGTCCATCCATTGTTCGTGTTTTCGCCATAAGATTCCGACTCCTGACACCAAAAATTGTTGCATATAGGGTTCTTTTGATCTTATGGTTAGACGACTTCAAACTCTTGTCTCTTAGAAAAGTAGAAAATAATTTATTTACAGATCTTCAGAACAACAGAGTCTTCGAAACTCACAAATATTACTAGATATTCAATAATAACTGTTCAAATTTATCGTACAAGTACAGATATAGGTCCCAGAGACTCTTTATACAGTGTCTCAATGCTAAATCACATTCAAAACAATGTAGAGAAAACTCAAGCAAACTTGCTTACAATCGCAGCTCACTCAATGACTGACTGATGAATAATAATAACAACAGCTCGTATTGCTCTCCTTATATAGGCTTGCAGCATGCGCCGTAAATTTCCACAGGCTTCTCGAATATTCCAGAAACCAAGGAAAAACATTCAATGTATCAGCATACCTAAGGGGGGTTACCATAGAGAGGGAAGGGATACCATCGGCAACAATCGGCAAGTTTGTCGCCAACTTGGCGGTATATCGCCAAATTTGGCGACCAAAATTATTCGCCAATCTGCTGTAGACATACACTGAAAATAATAGACAAGTTTGCTTGATAACAGAGACAATGTAACAAAAACTAATATTAGCAAAGGAATGGAGCTTAATAAGATTATTTACATTATTTTACAGTACAAACACTAACTGTTTACAAAATTCGTAACACATCTTTAGTGAAAGTTTACGATTCAATATTGCTTGGTTATTACTGAAGATTAAAAAGAAATCTATTACTCTTACTCGAATAAGGAAAGTATGTATTCCTTACAAATAGAACACATTTAAGAATATGTTTAGGATGTTTTAATGTATTTTTAATTTGACTAAATATTATAAAAAGAGGAATGTTCTGTTACTCATTAACATATATAAAACTACAGTAAAGATCATAAATAAGTCTTAATAGAGACAGATTATTAATAATTCAATACATGACCATAGTAACAATAACGAACCTTAAAGATTCATCATTTATAATGAATCTGGATGTAATTCATCACATAAAATACTACTGGTCGAACATACTAAAGAACAATTACATTTGTACTAGAGCTTATCTCACTGAATCACAGTACATTTGATTGTTAAATAACAGAATATTTAAAAAGTGTGAAAAAACAAGAAAGATATGTCAAAAATAAGGAGTATGGAAAAACATCTGAAAATCAGAAGATTTTGCAACTCTGCTATCTTTATCTAATACATTTTCTAACTTTTTACCCAAAAATTTTAAAAATTCGTAAGCTTTAATTGAAATTTGATAGTGTAATATGGCAAGTTTTAAAACTTGATCCTTGCACATAGCATTTGATTTTTTGGTGAACATTAATGAATTTGTTTAATTATTAACTAGTGAAACAAAAAAGATTCAAATGATTTAGTTGCCCAGATTGGCAAACGAAATATGATTTATAAAGTGTTTCTGTGTTTTGCCTCATCATCTAAAGTTTATTACAAAAAAACAAACAATTAAAGGATTAGGAGGAGGCACCTGGACTTAACCTGCACCTGGCACATTCTTTCTGATAGCAATCCTAAAAATACCAGAAAAACACCTATTACTTATTTACACCTATTTCTTATTTCTTATTTCTCTGTTGATTAATTAAAAAAATTTGATTTAAATCAAATGATTTTAAAAAAAAAATCAGTTGATTTAAATCATACTAACCCTGCCACTAACGGTATTAATTTTTGGCTTATGCACCACTTCACTTCTGGAAGACATGGATCATTAGATTCCTCTATTACCACTCTTCCATAAAATAAAGGATTTTTTCTTAGGATTTTGTGCATACTATATACAACAGGACTCTTGAAAGATACACAAAAATTTTCATTTTTACAATCATTTATGAAATTTTAGGAATGTAAATACTAAGTGTTTATTTATACTTATTTAAATTTCTGCCATAGTTTCATTTGAATCAATAATCATAAAAAAAAATAATTTATCTTAATAACTAATTACTTTAAATCTAAACCTTTTTATTTATTTATTTATTTTCATTATATTAAAATTTAAAAGAAACACGATGCAGTGTGAAGGCCTTAGGCCTTCAACTACTGCTCTCCTCCCCAAAATCTAACTGTGGTTTGATATTACCTATAGTATTACTTTTAAGTAAAATATTTTGTTTTATGTTTTCTTTCTTTAACATTTTCTTCTTTCTTTCCTATTCAGTTTTAATATAATTAGTTTTATTTATGTATATATTTTGTTTTTTAGTTTTGTTGCAGTTTTATTTTTATTTGGTTGATTCTTCTTTTAAAATCCTTTGGATGAAAAATAACTGGTAAATTATATTCTTTTGTTTTTTGCTTTTCTAACATCTTATCTCTTTATCATTTAAAAAGCTATTATTTTAATTTATATGCATGTTTATTAAATCTGATATACATGTTCTCTTTAGTTCTTTACGTGTTGTTGTGCTGACTTTTATTGTTGATAAAATATGCTATGATTTTAAATTTAAATGTTTTTAAATAATAAACATGTTTGCATAAAGTTATATGTCAAATCAAAAAACAGTGATTCAGTGGAATGTATGATAAGAATAAATGTTTCATTACACAAATAACTTTAGCTGTATGTGTTGGTAAGCATTAAAACATTTTACTTTAATTGATGTGTTCCTCATTTAAAACAAATGGATTTATTTATTTCAAGATTAAATTTCTGTTTAATGTTATATTTGCATTTCTCTAATAATTGGATTGAATGCATGCAGATTACAATTTGCAATTTTCTATTTTCACCAGACTTAAAATCTTTCTTAGCAAATCCATTAAATTTCAAAATGTTTTCCTCTATCACAGCTGTTTTGTATATTGGTTGAGTTCTTAAATTAGATCTCAGGGTGTTTGCAGTATGACTTCAGGGTGCCACTGTAGATCCTGAATTGAATATGAAATATTTATCTTTACTGAACTACTAAGAACTCTTTTCTGAACTATTACCATGTGACATAATTAGTTTATATTTCCTTTATGTGTTACTGACTGACCCACCCAGCATTGCACAATCTGAGGGCCATAACCTGAAATATACTTAGAGTTAGTATTTAATTCAGACATTTTCCTGCCTAAAGTATTTTTCTGCTTGCACTTTTAGATTACTAATAAGCAAAGGATTCCACATCTCTAGGAGAATATTCCTCTTGAACTCAACATAGTTTAAAATAACCTTATCAATTTTTGAGATCATTGGTATGCATTGGTACGCATCTGTCTTCTATAGTCTGTTTTTCCGATCAAACCTGTGCCAAATAAGAAAAGCACTGATTGCGAGATCACCTTTGTCATCATCATAATGGCTTCAGGCAATTAAAAGGGTTAGAAAGTTGATGCTGAAAATTTTTACTTTCTTCTTTACATTTCAGAGAAAATAAAATCAAAGGCCTTGCTTTTTTTTAATCAGTTCCCAAAACATTCCATAAAAGGGGATAAAGTTTAAGATTGGCTGGATAAGGTATCAAATAGATATTGTCTGATTAAAAACAAATATCTTATTTTCTGCAAAATAAAAGCTTTAAAGAGAAAAAAAGGGACAAAGTTTACTGTATTGTATAAAAACTAAAAGATTAAATTTGGATTGGTTTTATGAATAGGTCAAACTTGATAGTAACAGACATTTTCCAAAACTCCTGATTTCTGCAGGAGACTCCTGATTTTCACATGTTTTTCAGTACTCCTGATTTTTGATATATTTCTTCTGATTTTTTACATATTTTTAAATATTCTATTTTGCAATCAAATTTACTGTTATTCAGAAATGAAAACTGTAGTGCAAATGTAGTTGTTTTTTAGCACAGTTGATTAGTAATATTTTATGTAATAAATTACAATGATTCATTATAGTTCATGAATCGTTAAGATTTTTTGCTCTTGCTATGGGCACGTTCTGGACTATTAATGGATCTTCAATTAATATACTTATTTAAGATCTCCAGTAATAATGTTTTATATATGTTAATGGAGAAGAAACCACGCCTTGCCTATAATAAATTTAAATGTATATTAAGATATCATATGTTTAAATGCATAATACATCAAAGGAATACCAATTTTCCTTCTTTGAATAACAGTATCATATTTCTTTTTAATCTTCAGTAATAATGAATCTTTGTTTAGAATTGAACTTGCTCTAAACATGTTTACATTTAAAAATTAATAAGTTTTCATTGAAAAAAATATCTCCTGATTTTTGCATTTCAGAACTTGGCAAATCTGTAATAAACTTTTGGGGAAATATAGAAATTTTTTACTTGAACATAAAATAATAAAACATCTCAAATCTGAGCTTGCCAATCTGTTTATCTTTCTTTTGTAGATTCTAAATATTTAACATAATTAATTTTCTGATTTAAATCCTACAGGTTGAAAATACAAAAAAAAAAACTAGTTGGATGTGTCAACCCCGAAACTTTCTTCTATCTCATAAGTACATTTTAATACTTAAAAAAAAAAACGTGGTGACCCCGAAAGTTACCCACTATCGAATTTCTTCGAACATTTGGCCTAGCCTAATGAGATTCTGGTATCTGAAAAGCCTAAAACGCAAAATTTAATTAATATTCTGAGAAAATGAGCTTAGTAGTGCCTCATGTTGGGTAATTTATACTAAAACCTAATAAGCATCTATTGATGTCAAGACCTAACAGAATCTGAAATTTTATGGAATTTCGTCCATTAGTTCTTGAGATATAGTTATAACAAAAAATTTGCAAAACGTAGCACAGCAACACCATAACTTAGACAATTTATGCCAAAATGTAAAAAAGCGTCTAATTATGTTATGGTGTAAAAGAATCTGAAGTTTGAGGAAATTCTGTGCATTAGTTCTTGAGATATAGCTAGTTAAAAAAAAAAAAAAAAAAAAAAAAAGTGTAAAATATAGCACAGCAGTACCATCAGTTGAAGGATTTATAACAAAATGTAATCATCGTGTAATTATGTTATATGTCATTTTGTAACAAAATCTGAAGTTTGATGAAATTCTGTGCGTTGGTTGTTGAGATATAGCTATCGGAAAAATCGTGCAAAATGCAGCATAGCTGCACCACCTGTTGCAAGGTTAATACCAAAATGTAATCAGCGTCTAATTATGTTATATATTCTAGTGTAAAAGAAACTAAAATTTGATGAAGTTCTCTGCATTAGTTCTTGAGATATAGCTATTGCAAAAATTGTGCAAAATGTAGCATAGCAGCGCCACCTATAGGGCAGTTCACACCAAAACCTTATCAGCGACTATGTATTTCAGGGTATTGCGGAATCTGAAGTTTGGGGAAATTCTGTGCATTAGTTCTTGAGATATATCTATAATGAAAATCATGAAAAACATGGCATAGCAGCGCCACCTGCTGGCCAATTTACACCAAAACTTAATTAGTGTCTATGCATATCAAGGGGTCCCCGAATCTGAAGTTTGGTGAAATTCTGTGCAATAGTTCTTGATATATAGCAGTCTTGAAAATCATGAAAAACGTAGTATAGCAACGCCACCTGCAGGCTAATTTTCACCAAAAACCAATAGGCACTATTTCATATCAAGGTCTAACTGAATATAAAATTTTATTAAATTTCGAGCATTAGTTCTTGAGATAGAGCGCCCACAAATTTTTTGTCACATACATACACTCACAGACGGACAGACTCACAGACAGACATTTTCTAAAAATAGTCAAAACGTGTTCATGACCTTCTAAAACGTAAAAATCCGTCTAAAACTGGAAATCGAAAATTTTCATGAATCCAATACTTTCTTCTTGTAAAGATAGAAGAATGTAAAAATCTACAGTAATTAAGAGATTGAGAACTACTGATCTAGTATATTGTATTATTTGTGCTCTCATGGGTACTCTTCATCATCACTTTTTGGTTTCTTACTTATCACCAATAAATCAGTTACTAACAGTGTTATTCCTGCAGCATTGTTCACAATGAAATATTATACTCTTTTTTTTAATACAGTCAGTTGAGGGTCAGAGCTTGAACACCTCACAGATGTCTCCATAATAACACAACATAAAATTTCCCAGTTTGATGCAATTATTTTTAATTTATTTCTTTTAACCTCAGCATTTGAAAGCTGTGTTTCTTATTTGCAATTCTTTAGTTTTGAAATTTATTTTTCTTTTCTGTTCTTTGTCTCTAACCCCCTCCCCCTTATTCTATTTCATTAAATAATATGTTATGAGTGTTGAGTAGGATAGGTTGAAATATTTAAGTTGGCTAGTCACTCAGCTGCTGATTTCCCTTCACTAATGTAAAGTTTATGAGTATTTAGTACATCATTTGTATATTTAACATATATCTCTGGGTAATTAATATTTTTAACTTGTATTTTTTGTGTATACTTCCTGAAAGATGTCTCTTTTTTTCTTAGTTCTCAAAACTTTTCTTAGTTCTCTAATAAAGTTTAGACTTAATTTTATAGGAAGTTTTAAATGTTTACTCACAGTTCGCCTGTTTTTAACACACAAAATATTAAATTAAGTGTAGATTTTAGAAATATTTTGTGAACTAAGAAAAAAAAGGACATCTTTTAAGAAGAGTACACAGAAGAAAGATGTTAAAAATATGAATTTCCGAAGAAGATGTTTTATAAAAATATATGAATTTATCAAATGCCCATAGACTTAACATTAGGGAGGAGAATTCCGAAGCTAAGTGACCAGCTCCCTTAAGGCTCTTGTCCTGTCAGATGAAGACACTCGTGAGCTAATGCTAAACCTATGGGGAGATTACTTGCTCTAATCAAGTTTGTATTTTGACATTTTTAATTTTCCATTGGATTGTTGAGGTTGCTTCATAGCTCCTTTTTTACTTTATTTTAGATTTTGGTTGCAGATATTTTTTATAATAACACTTCCATTTTCGCAACCACTTTCGAAAGTGAAACTAGCTTTATAAAAAATATCTGTAACCAAAATAAAAAAAACATAAAAAGTAAGTGATGTTGATCAGGCATTCAATACAAAAAAAAAAAAAAAAAAAAAAAAAAAGTCGAAATGCAAATGAAATATTAGCAAATAATTTCCCCATAGATTTAGCATTAGTTTGCAAATCTCTTCGACTGATGAGACAGAAACCTTAAGTTGTCATATTTTAATAGAAGAGAGACAATATTAGAAAACATGTATTTTTCTCTTAAAGGAATTTTAAAAATTATTTTGTAATTATCTCAATTATCAGGATGAGCTTCGGGACAATAAAGATTGTATGGAACTTGAACAAAGGGCTGAAGATGTTACAGAAACTCAGGCATGTACTAATGAAGTTTCAGAAGTAACCAAAGTCACCAAACCGAACAAACTGTTATTTAGAAAACCTCATTTTAATTGGCTGAGGAATGGTAATCAGCTTATGCCTGGGTAAATATGTTATTATTATTATTTATTGATTGATTTTGATATTTACATGCAATTACACTTATTGTTAGTTATTTCTAATTTTTTATGTTTTTAAATCAAAAATACCTTTATTTTCTGAGTAGTTTTAGGTAGTGAAAGCTTGTATTTTAAATTACAGGGCCGTAGTACGGCTCTGACTACCTCCCCATTTAAATGATTAGATTGATAGGATGTACGACCAAAAATGGCGTTTCTAATAGTTTGGTAAAATCGTTTGACTTCCGCTGTATCTTTATCTGGCTTTCCCGCAGAGGTTGAAGGGGGTTCAAGCTAAAAGTAATTAGTCCTCAACATCTCTCGTAGAGGGGTCGTGTATTATATATAGCGGTTTAAATATAGATTAGCCGTTTTCATTTATAAGTACGGAATTCTAAAAAAGAAAAAAATGCACTGAATATAAAATGTAATGCATTTTTCCGAATTAAAGTCGATTCTCGTTAATTCGAACTCGGCGGGACCACAAAAAATGTTCGAATTATGGAAAATATGAGAAAGAAACATGTTTAAAGCGATAATATTACAAAGCAATTAATCTTATAATATTTTTTCATTTATTTCGGCTGTCATCATTAGAATATGACTTAATACATTAAAAGATATAAATACATAAACTAATCAAGGAATAAAAAATAAGCACAATGGAAGGAGGCGTCAAGGTGTCATTGATGGACAGCCTGTGCAATAAGAAAACGAATATCAAATACATGGGATTATCTGTAAAATAGTTCAGAACAATTCTTACAAAAATAAATGAAAGAAAGTTATTTAAAGGATTTGAAGTCCGTGAAAAAATACGGAAAACAGAAAAAAATGGGAATCCTTGTTAGTTCGAAATAAGCGGAATATAATTACTTTATTCATTAATTTATTTTTTAATCGATTTATCCGATTTTGAATTAACGAGAGTCGACTGTATTTATTTAAATCCGTTCTCACGAAGAATTTTAACTGCTTATTACTTTATATTTTGATAGAAAAAAAATCGTTCCAACTTAATTGCAAAAACACTATCTCAAAGAAAATGAAACGTTTAGTACTAACTTATTTAAATAAATGAAAATGTAAAGAGAAAAAAAAAAGCGAAATAGTGCACTGAATACTAGATGTAATTAATTTTTTTGAATTATTTATTTAAATTTGTAGACATGTAAAATTTTTAATGTTTTTTTACTGTATAAGTTGATAGAAAAGAATCGTTTCAAGTTAATTGTTAAAACTCTATCTCAAACATAAGGAAACTGATAAACATTTATAAAATATAAATATCCAATAAAAATCCAATAAAAAATTATTTCTGTAGAACACGAAGTGCAAAGCATTTATTGTTCATTTACAAGTCACATAAAACAATTCTGTTAAATGGACGAATAAAAATTGTTTGCAGCTTATTTTAGTGTTGTTATGCTATTTCAAGCATAATAAAGATTGTATACATTACTAATGCGCATTAAACGTTTCTTATTGAAAACTATATTGTGCATTGCATTTATAGTTCGTTCACTGGGGCATACAAAATAATTAGATTACAGCAATACGATAATATGTGTATGTGCGTTTTCAACTTTCGTTCGCGTTTTTATGTTTAAGAATGTTTTTTTTTTTTTTTTTTTTTTTTTTTTTTTTTTTTTTTTAAGACTTCTGAAATCCAAACGAGCTATTTATGACACATATTATTATTCCTTTTTGTTTGGAAATTTATGAAAATGGCAGAAACTATGTAAACAAATAATATTTTCCATATTTTGTTAAACGCAGAATATGTTTCAGAAAATATTATTAAAGATGGCGCTTTGAATGAATTTCCGACGCAACATCATGCCCGTAACCAGATAAGGGCACGACGGGCTACGCCCCACTCCTACTATTTCACCATTTTTACTCTTTTTCGGCAACATATATATTTTAATTAATCTAAAGAAAAAAAAGATATTACTCCGTTGAATGTGACGGAATTTTCCATAAAAGAAAAAAAAATCAGCAGGATATTAGTTTTGGTACATTAGTTTTGTCGTACAATTCCTGAAATGCAAACTAATTAGGAAAAATTTCATTTTTACGAAAAAATCGATCCAGATCACAACTAATTAAGATAGTCATCACATGTTTTGTTACATAGTAAATAATCTTTTTGATAACATTTTGAAAGCAGTGATAGAAGCAGGATAAATGGACATAGCCACATGTTATTTAACCTGATCGGTAATTAATTAAGCGATAGTTACTAAAAGCATGCTTCAATAAATTTTAATATTTTGCATCTTGACAACCTATATTTAGTTGACAGTAGATCTAGTTGACATAAATGTACTATCTACGTAGAGTATCACTTTGAATAAAAAGAAAGAATTTACAAAGAAAAAAAACTTGTCAATTTATACTTAAAGAAGAAGAAGAAGAAAACATTGTTTTAACGCCTTAAATTGTTTCCTGCGTCCGCAGGGATATATTATGAAAACTGTAGAGCTGCATGTTCTTGCTTGTTATTTTAACTTTGTTTTATTTCTTTCTTTTGTTAATTATTTTGAAAAAAAAATTTTTTTTTCAATTTGCCTTAACAATTAAATGTTAAGCGAAAAGTTATGAATAAGGTCAGGTTTTTCTGTAACACTTGAGATAAATATAACTTCATTTAAATTGTGGATATTATGTTTATATCTGTTTTCAATCTTAAATCCGTTGTTTTCTGATATATCTGCGCTGTTAATAAAAATAAAGAATTTGTATGGTCACTCAGATTTAAAGAATTGATTTCGTTTTAAGCTTTACAAAATTGTTTTCAAATCTAAACAACGAGCAACTTCCGCACTTATTCGAGAAAAATATTTATCGATTAAAGTATAAAATTTGTAGTTAAGGCCACTCTCCTCGCTCGAGGAAACACTCGCGAGCTAATGCTATTCCTATGGGGAAGCATTTTTCTAATAACTCTTTCGCATTTTGACATTTTTGAATAATTTTTTTTTTTTTTTGCATTGGATTGCTGAGGTTCATGCCGACAGCGCACCTTTTTTACTTTTTTGATTTTGGTTGCAGATATTTTTTACAAAGTTAGTTTCAGTTTCAAAACCGGTTTCGAAACTGAAAGTGCTTTTTAAAAAATATATCTGCAACCAAAATCGAAAAAGTAAAAAAGGTGCGCTGTCGGCATGCACCTCAGCTATCCAATGCAAAAAAAATTATTCAAAAATGTCAAAATGCGAAAGAGTTATTAGAAAAATGCTTCCCCATAGGAATAACATTAGCTCGCGAGCGTTTCCTCGAACGAGGACAGGGGCCTTAAGGTCTAACTAAAGTAAGTTTTTTTCAAACAATCATTAAACTAGGTATGTTTTGAAAAAATGCAATTATAATATATTTATAACTATCTGTCCTGAAGAGGATAAAATTCTAAAAATCGCAATAAAATATCGATGCACGAATTCCAAATATACTTTGTTTAAAATAGAAATAAATTTAATATATTGTTGGAAGATTGAATCTTAATTCTTAAAAAAAAAAAAAAAAAAAAAAAAAAAGTGAATAGTGAGAAATAAACTAAATTTGGCAAAAATTTAAAAATACCGAATATTTGGCCAGCCGAATTGTAAATATAAGTCCGAATACATTTTATATTTCAAAGTTTAACGGTATTAAAATCTTAATTTTAAAAACACTTTTACTTAATATCGAATAAAAAATAAACTTACATTTTTAGAAATAAGAGCTTCTTATAAGTAAAAGGCCAATTCTTTGGTAACGGAATTACAGATCAGAAGAAATTTATAAGTTTTTATTAGAATTAAGACTATTTATTATTTTTTAAAGTTCTGATTTTTTGCAGGAATAATAACTACACAGATACAGAAAGCAAAGTGTGCATTTGAAAAAGTTCTAAAATAATATAAGATTTTTTTAGAAATTTTTAAATGCTTGGTAACGGAATTACAGAAAAAAGACAAAGATAAAAGTGTTGTTTGGTCAAACTTAATTTCCTGTGAATCTAGCCATGCTATCATTGTTTGTTTTATGTGGTTAAATTAACTACATGTTATATTCTAAGAAACATTAGTTGTTCAGAATATACTCATTAGTAAATATTTTTAATTGCAGTTTAAGTAGAAGTAACGGAATTACATCAGTGGTAACGGAATTACATCTTCTGAAAATCAAGCTTTTTAAATTCAAAATTTTATTTCTAGTACAAGATACAATGCAAATGTTGATATGATTTTACTTCACATTATACTTTTTTTACAAACTGATCATCTTTAAAGACTAAATGACCCCTACGATCCACTTGTGGTTCAGAAAGGGTCATCAAAACATCTTCCTGTTCAACATAATCAAAGCCATCTTGAGAAAACCAGATAAAAGCCTCCCTATTCCGTTTTAAAAACTTTACATGTAAGTGAGAGGATTGTTTTGAAAGTACTTGCCCTATGTAATGGTGTGCAATTTCTATTTTCTTGCTTGAAGTAGCAGGTATATATTTTACCAAAACCCGCTATCCACAACAAACTGGCAGGTTAAGTTCATTCCTAGGCTTACAGAAAGGTTTGGGATTAAAGTTGTGACATGAAGAAATACTTGAAAATGACATTTTTTTAAGTTCCAACACATATTCACTGACAACTTTAGCAAAATGTAAATATCGAACATTAGGAATGGGCACAATGTTTTCCCAAATTTTATTATGCTCTTCCATATTATTTTCAATATCTTTTGTTCCACAGTATAATACCTCAATATTTTCACATATTGATTTAGCCCCATGAAAAAAATCTGCAGCATTTTGCACTTGCTCTTCCCAGGACAATACTGCTGCAGACACAATTCTTTTCACCACTCCACCAATCCCATCTACGGCACCCTTACCATGGCTTGTGGCAAAAAATTCCCAAGTGATATATTTTTTTCAGAGATGAGTGAGAGAGCACACAACAAATATTTTTGTTTAAATTGGCTAGATGCTCCATTAGAAAAAAATACTACCTCATCATATTGTTTATATTTTTTTTCTAGCTCCTGAATTATTAATTTCAAAAATATTATTGTTGCGTATTTATCATGTGACATATAATCAGATACAATAACCATGGAATGTACGTTTTCACCTTCCCAAGCACAAACAGTAAACAAAGTAATTTGGTTGTATGACCAATGAGATGATTGAATTTCATTTTGGTTCATTGTTGTATAATTCTCTGCAAAATCAACTTTGATTACTACTTTTGAACTATTCTGTTGGACATCTAATTTTTGAAATTGGAAAGATTCAGCCTGTTTTCTTTTTATGTACGTGTGATGCAGAAAATTTGGAATTTCTTCTTCTAATTCAGCAAAGCACCTCTTTACAGTCCCATTTTCAACAATTTTAAGAACTTTGCTAGTATCTGTTTTCCATTGGTACCATTCTATTGCCAAATCATTCCTAATGTTCCTCAAAATCATCACTAGCTTTAATAGAAGAAAATTGAGGACAGTGTTGCATTCAGAGAACATACATCTTTCACCATCCTGATTACAAGTAAGAACAGAACAAAATTCCCTGAAAAATATTGGGATTTGTGGTAAAACTTTTTCTATAGCAATTAGCAGTAGCCTTACATTTTCATGGTACTTGCATATAGCAAGTAATGTGAGGGATATCTTGTTGTAGCAAAACTTGCTTAGGGCGTAGTGTTGCAAACTTTGAAAAGCTTATTTTAACATCATTATTTTGCTGCAAAAACATATTATGTGCTTCTTTTAATGTTGTAAACATGAACTGCTAAAGTTTATTTATTTGTTTTAATTCACAAAAACTGTACACAACTAAACCTAATGTTTACATTAGAATAATCACAGTGCAGCTACTTTTTTTCCCTTTTAGATCAACAAAGATGAAATTTAATGAAATTGAATTATTATCTTAAATTAAAAATACTTAAATATGACAAAATATTATGTTCATTTGTTTAAATATGCTTTCCACAGTACCTAGAATTGAATAACATTATAAAAAAGTACAATGTAATTCCGTTACCGTAATTCCGTTACTCATTATGTAATTCCGTTACCAGTAATTATACCACTAATTAAAAAACATATTAAAAATTTTTTTGTATCAATTTATTCTTTCAGAGACTCATTAAGAAAAAACAGAATATTTAATTCTTAGTAATATTATTCTTAAAATAAATAAAACTTTAACATCATTGTAGTAACGGAATTACATCCTATATTTACTTCATTAAAATTTATTAATTAAAGTAATTAGAATCTCATATATTTTTATTTTAACAATATTTTTTCTTAAAATATTCTCTTTAAAAATGAGCAGACCAAAAACAAATAGAAATTTAACATGTTTTACGTAGTATTTGTGATCTTAAACATTTAGTATGGGAATTTATCTAAAATGTGTTATTCTGGATACCTGTGAAACTTCTCTTTCTGGATTTTTTTAAGATCATGAATTTAAAAAATTTACTAATAAATGAAAATTGCATACTTTTTGCTACAAAATCCCAAGATTTGATAAAATTCTGAGTTACTTAAGTTTTTGCCACCCATGTCCTGTTTCTCAAAGAATTGCCCAAAACTTTATTTAACTTGAATCTGCTTTGAAGTATTTAAAGAAGTATATTGGTAACACTTTTTTAATTAATAGCAATTTAAATTATAGGGTTTTTTCTGCAAATTAAAAAAAAATAACATAAAAATGTGAAAAATTTGAAGAAAAGCTGTACAGGGTCATATGCTGTTTATTTGTCTGGAAAATATTAAAATGAAATTATATAACCAATACTATCTAACCAAAAAATGTCAACTCAGCAAGAAAAACTTTTATACTCCCTTTGATTTAACAGGGAAGCTCTTAAATATGTCCTAGATCAGTGTCTGGAATGCACGATCTTTTTCAGAGATTGTAAACATTCAGATTGTTGAAGACTTGCAAAAAATTTTCGGTAGGGATAATATGGTCAAGACGAACATTTTTAAAACAAGACACAATGTCTCATTCCATTTATGCCATCAAAATATCAATACATGCAATCAAACGCATGGGAAATAGCCGAAACTGATTTTTAATTTACACTTTCATCAATAATGAAGATATTTTAACGAGATTTATTTTATTTTAATTTTGTTTGTAATAAACGGGATGATATAGTCGAAAATCATTGCATTTTGGTCAGTGATAAAGCATAAATAATATCAGCTGAATTCTGAATAAAGGAATGTCTAGCTCATAGCTGTTTACCAATGAATAGTGGCATTTTCTAGTTTTTCTCATCGTATCATATTTTACAGAAATAATATATATATATGATATTATGAAATTGTTAAAGTAACAAACGAAAATCTAAGTTTAACCTCGTGTGAAATGAGATGCGATGTAATTATGTAGTACATAAGTGAAATGCAATTCTGTTTTTCTGGCAAAAATGTTTTTCTGTCTTCATACCTATTATCAACCAAAGAGTTTTTCTATTTTGTTTAGAAACACGTTTTTGTGAAACAAGCAAGAAATGGATTATTTACTAAAAAAAATAGGAACTTGCTTTCGCACACAATTAATTTCTTCGAAAATCTTAATTAGCCATCCCCATTAATCAGCATTTAAATCCTCCTCATGGTTAATTTTTTTAAGTTATACTTTACAAAGAAAGAAAAAATAAATTATCAAAAAACATTCCATTTTATCAAAATTGTATTTTCTTTCTAATTATTTTAAATATGCTTATAAGTTAATAGTTAAAAGTAGAAACTGTCAAATGGTTTTAAATATGTATTTTAAAAGTTTTTTGTTTGTTTGTTTAAAGTATTCAGTAGAGGTTTGGCCCGGTAGAGACCCGGGCGTGGCATCAGGCCCATACCTGGCCTGTGGGCCTGCGAAATGGTTATGGATTTTCTAATAGGCATCAGAATATCTTTTTAACGGGCCGGGTTGGTGAAAAAAATTGAACATAAAAATAATGCCTTGTTTTATCACCCAGAACTGATAAAAGAATTTAACCGACCTACCGGCCCTTATAAAGAATTCAGCAAAAACGATAAAATATGGGCTATTGTCAATAAATATATGGCTTTAACAACAATGTGCATCACAAGTCGATACTAGCTTTACAATATCAATGTAACTTGTACAATGTAGAGATCGGCATCGGACAGTTACATTGTGTCTAACTCGGGTTTGGTAATTTTTTAGCAGACTCGTGCCGGGGCGATCAATCTTGTATTGTTTTTCTACATATAGTCGAGCCGGCCAGAACTTGACATAATTGTTCCCAAGATGTGTAAGGCAGGCAACATGTTTGGAAAAATTATTAATAGCGACAAAGAACTTATATTAATGTAATATTTGGAAATATACTTCTTGGTGGTTTTAAAATTCACTTCTCAACAACGCAAAAATTTGTCACATTTTCTGACTACTTTTTAACAATTACTTTTAAAATTGACAAGCCTGACTATTGAAGGGATTTGGAATCAAATAGTGTTTTCCATTTCTGGTAAATAAGATACTTGTATAATACTCGTAGAGATATAAGATATTATTGTCAAGTGGTTGCAGATTTTTCTCCCTTCCCTTTCGGCCGCATCCAGAAATTCGATTCAAAACGCTAACTTTGACAGAATTTTCTGGAATTGTTTGTTTCAAAAAAGTGGATAACGCCATTTGATCACACAATTTCTGAATAAAAACAACTAATCTTATACGTTCCAAAAAGAGATGAATTCAAAAATGTATCAAAAAGAAGCTCCTTTGGATTTCAAAAAACGTTAATAAAATGATATAGAAATATTTTCATAAGTTTTCTTTTTATTAAACAACTTCAAAAGTTATGCTTGTAACTTACTTTTTTTCTAATTTATCTTTTATTCAAAACCATATTAAATTTTCAATGAAATTTTAGTTGAATGCTGAATGTCTAAGAATATAGGGAATCATTATTGTTCCTATTCTGTATTTTTCTGGATTGACATTCATCTTTTTCTCTCTCCCACACTCTCTGTCTTTTTTTTTTTTTTTTTTTTTTTTTTTTTTTGATTAGTTATATTCCATAGTTGTTGAAAAAATTGAAAAATCTCCATATGTTGCAATCGGTAAATTGCCTCGGAGGGATGCGAAAGGTACTGTCAGACTAAAACTTGTGTCTGCTTTTCGAATCTGGATATAAATTTTGAAATGCAAGTTTTCTAAATATTAAAAATGGTATGAACTTTGAAATTTTTAATGATAGCACCCACTTTTGACACAATCGAACCAGCATCATAAACGAATTTAATACTTTATTTATGCTTACATTTTTGTCATTTTTCTGATTGTTTCAGTGTGTTATTTCTTTATAAAATTTCTCAACTATAAATCTTACTTTTACTTTCAAAAGTCTTTGAAAATAATTTTTAAAAACTTATTACAATTTTTATACCATGAAACAAAAGGTATTATTAAAAAAAGCCTTTAAAAAATGAAAATACATGATACACAGAATGTGTTATATGGAAGTAATGTTCAAATTAGAGGTCTGCACGGGCCGAAATTTCCAGGCTCGAGCCCGGCCCGAAAGTTAAAATTTTGGCCCGATGCCGGCCCGGCCCGAACGAAAGAAATATCGGCCCGGCCCGAAAGTTAAAATTCAGCCCGACCCGGAAAAAAGTAAAAAATTCGGCCTGAACCCGGGCCGGCTCGGGTGAATTTCTATAGAACATTGATCTTTACTCTAATGGAAAAGTTCAGACCAAAAAAACTTATCTTACTTAGTCTTTTTTAAATTTCTTTCATGTTTATAATCTCTATTTATGCAGAAGTGCCATAGGCTGCGATATTTACACTTTTAATGAACCTTTGTTTGTTGTATATAAATGTTTCAGTTATCATTAGTGTTATTAATACATAAAAAAAAAAAAATCTAAAAAATGGTATATGGTAAAAGTAAGATCTTCTAAGACCTTCCTTCTTAGCAGATGTAAATGTTTAATAAATTTTTTTATCGCGTATTGTTGTATTCATTTTGCATTAATGAACAGTTTAAAAGAAATTTGCAGTTTTCAGTTTAAACAAAAATTCCGTCATAAACATGTTTTTTTTTTTTTTTTTTTTTTATGTGTTTAATTCTATTTTAAGACTAGTGATCTACGATTGTTTAAAAAGAATAAATTCTAGTGTTTAATTGTAGAATAATGACGACTTAAAAGTATATGCCTATTTTTCAAAAATTTTTGGACCAAGCCAAACTTTACTGATTTATGAACAGACTTTTCCACATCGAGAAAAGGATTTTCATACGGGAAGATTCAACAGGAACTGATTACTTTAGTACATGAAGACTAGGAAGAACGAAATCAGTCTCGGCTTCGTACGGAAAAAATAAGTTAGGCTCGGCCCGGCCCGATACTCCAGGAAAAAAAAAATTAAGGCCCGAGCCCGGCCCGGGCCGAAACGATTAGTGACTAGGCCCGTCCGGCCCGGCCCGAGTCTTCAGAAGCAAGGCTCGAGCCCGGCCCGAATGCAGTTAATGGAAATCGGCCCGAACCCGGCCTGTGCTAGTTCAAATTTTTATTTTTCCGAGATTTTTCAAATAACACACTTAAACTTTAAGGATAAATAGTGTTTATAAAAAGTGAAAAAAGCGCTCCGATTTAATATGTTTTTAGGGTTTCGTTCATCTGCCGAAACCCTATTCGTCTCTGTCCTCTGTCTGTCTGTCACAGAGTCCGTGCACAAAAACTGTATAAGTCAGACCTCAAATTTTGTCTAATTACAGCTGAATACCTCGTGTCACACGACACATCATGAAATTTCGAAAAAGACTATTATTTTAATTAAATAAATTTTTTCAATATCATCCGTTCATTTTTGTGATTTAAATATCAAAAGAGAAGATTAATTTGAACGTATCGTGTGTAGAACCGTAGCTTGGACTGAAATTCTCGCGCAAGTAAACAGATGGTTCTTAGTTCGAACCCCGATGCTGGAACGTGAAAGTTTCATATTAAGATGGATTTAATTCAAAGAAATTTATTATTATTTTTATTTTTTATTTATTCATTTATTCGTTTATTTATTTTTATTTTTTATTTATTTTTTATTTTATTTTATTTATTTATTTATTTATTTATTTATTTTGCTAATTTAAGGGTTTATATTTCTAGGGTTTCGTTCATCTGGCATTCATAATATTTTTTGAAATTTCCATTTTCTTTCTATTTTAAAAGATATTGCAATTTATTAATGAATCAACGTTTTAAATTTTGTTTAATAGGGTACAGATACTCAGGTTGGGAACCACTGGCCTACGTAAATGATAAAAATTAGACATTAGTTACCACTTTAGTTTATTACTTATTTATCAACAAGTTCAATATTTATTAATTCATTGTCACCTTTTTCCCAGTCCCTTTTTTTCCTTGTCACTTTATCCGCTCTTTTTTCTGTCACTTTTTTCCAGTCACTTTTTTCCTTAGATTTGAATTTTCTTCGTCTCAAGCCGGTACCGAACTTTCAAATTTTACATAGAGTAAAAGTAGTTTTCCATGAATAGGGCAACACCCAGTTTTGAAAATTTCAGCCCATGCGACTTTGGGAATATGTATGCCTCTTTAGTATATCTATTATTTCCTTACTGGCCAGCGGCGAGTAATATCAGATTCATCAATGGCCACTTTTTTTTTAAATCTAGAAAAAATAAACAGTAATTTTTTGTTAAAATTTCTATTAGTATTAATCTAAAATTGATTAGCGCAAATAAATATGCTAATATAAACATGTAGCAATCAGAAAAAATAAAATAACATGATGGAATGCAGGAAAATTTTACTTTCTCTTTGTAACAAAGTGGTCATAAGGATGCTATTGACAACTATTTTTTTAATAGCGACTTTTTCGCAATCACTGGCCCAGTGACCCGTTAAACGGAAAAAAGTGACTGGAAAAAAAGTTATCAGAAAAAAGTGACATAAACTACAAAAGCGAAAAAAAGTGACACGGAAAAAATGTGACGCGGAAAAAAGGTGACAAGGAAAAATAATTACCGGAAAAAAAGTGACAAGGAATTGATTTTGGGGATTCATTGGTTAAGTATGAAAGGGTAATCGGGGGGGGGGGGGGGGGCTCATAGTTTAGGTAAATGAGTTTTTCATGCTGAATTAACTGTTTTGGTTCAATTTTTGGATATACGTTCATCCTGAAAAGACGCTTGCCTGATTAGTTTTGGGAAGGGACGATTACCCCCCCCCCCCCCATCCGTCCTCAATTAGATGAATGGGTTTTTACGCAGAATCATCCAACGTGTGTAAAATTTGCATATAGGATCTTTTTGATAAGGCTTATGTATAGTATAAAATGCCTGAAGAGATTCTAGGAGTTTATGGGTTAAGTATAGAGGGGAACGGGGGATAACCTTTCTTAAATTAAACTAATGGCTTTTTACGCATAATTATCCGATTTGCTTAAAATTTTGGACATAAGTTCATTATGATAAGACGTATCTTAGATTAGTTATGGGTTCTTCTGCTTATTATAAAGGGGGGGGACGAGCAATTCTCCCCCTCAAACTAGATAAATATGTTTATATGCAGAATTATCCCATGTATTTCAATTTTAAATATAGGTTCTTTCTAGTAAGGTGAATTCCGGAATAGTTTTAAGGATTTAATTTCTAAGTATAAAGGGGAGACGGAGGAAACCCCTCTTAAATTAAATAAATGGCTTTTTATGCAAAATTATCCGATTTGCTTCGAATTTTGGACATGGGTTCATTATGATAAGACGTATTTCTGATTAGTTATGGGGTTCTATTGGTAATTAAAAAGGAGGGCGGGTGATTACTATACCCACCTTAAATTAGATTAAAAAAATTATGC
This sequence comes from Maratus speculifer, assembly GCA_964019185.1. NCBI lineage: Eukaryota > Metazoa > Arthropoda > Arachnida > Araneae > Salticidae > Maratus > Maratus speculifer. The sequence goes on along the minus strand of OZ025290.1, from coordinate 341,160,524 downwards.
ACACTTCTCCGATGTATTTCAAATTTTGGATATAGGATCTTTCTCATAAAGTGAATTCTTGAATAGTTTTATGGGTTTAATGTCTATATATAGAGGAGGAACGGGGGATAAACCCCCTTAAATTAAATAAATTGCTTTTTACGCAGAATCATCCGATTTGCTTCAAATTTTGGATGTATATTCATTATAAGAAAGCGAATCTCTGATTAATTATGGGGTTCTTTTGATAATTAAATAGGGGAAGCGGGCGATTAATCCTCCACTCTTTAAATAAAATGAATTATTATTTTTTTTTTTTACCACCACTATTCAATGTTTTTCAAATTTTGGATATATGTTCTTCCTGATAAAGTGAATCCCTGAATAGTTTTAAGGATTTAATGGCTAAGTATAGAGCGATGAACGGGAGATAACCCACTATTAATCAGGACTTCGCCTTATCATAATGAACGCCCAATCAAAATTTGAATCAAATCAGATAATTCTGCGTAAAAAGCCATTTATTAATTTAAGGGGGTTGTCATCTGTTCCCCCAGTGTTTACTTAGCCATTAAACCTTTAAAATTATTTCGGGATTCACTTTATGAGAAAGAACATATATCCAAAATATGAAATATATCGGATAAGTGAGCATAAAAAACAATTTATCTAATTTAAGGGAGGGGGGAATAATCACCCGCCCCAATTTTTAATTGGCAAAATAACCCCAAATGTAATCAGAGATGCGCCTTATCATAATGGTTCTATAATCCAAAATTTGAAGCAAATCTGATAATTCTGCGTGAAAAGTAATTTAATTTAAGGTGGGTTATATTCTATTCCCCTTCTATACTTAGATATTAAATCCTGAAAACTATTCAGAGATCCACCTTATCAGAAAGAACCTATATTTAAAATTTGAAATACATGGGATAATTCTGCATAAAAACCTATTTTTCTAGTTTAAGGGGGATATAATTGCTCGCCCTCCTTTATAATAAGCAGAAGAACCCAATAACTAATCAGAGATACGTCTTATCATAATGAACCTATGCCCAAAATTCTAAGCAAATCGGATAATTATGCGTAAAAAGTTATTAATTTAATTTTAGAAAGGTTATCCCCCGTTCCCTCTCTATACTTAACCATTAGAACTCCTAAATCTTTTCAGGCATTATATACTATATATAAGCCTTATCGAAAAGAACCTATATGCAAATTTGACACACGTTGGACAATTCTGCATATAAACCCATTCATCTAATTGAGGACGGATGGGGGGGGGGAGTAATCGTACCTTTCCAAAACTAATCAGGCAAGCGTCTTTTCAGGATGAAAGTATATCCAAAAATTGAACCAAAACAGTTAATTCAGCATGAAAAACCCATTTACCTAAACTATGAACCCCCCTCCCCGATCCCCCTTTCATACTTAAGCAATGAATCCCCAAAATCAATAATAAATCCCCAAAATCAATTCTTTGTCACTTTTTTCCGGTAACTTTTTTTCCTTGTCACTTTTTTTCCGAGTCACTTTTTTCCGCTTTTGTAGTTTATGTCACTTTTTTCCGATAACTTTTTTTCCGGTCACTTTTTTTTCTAGATTGCAGTGGCCCATGGCTAATTTTGCCTTCTAATATCTATATAGTATTTGTGAATAGACAACTTGTGATCAGTCAAAAATTGATAAAAAATATGCGCAGTTGAAAAAATTTTTAAACAACTGGGCGGAAAAAGTTGATAATACTTTTCTGAGAGTGTAAACAGAATTAATTATAAATTAAAGATAATGGTTGAAATAGACTGCGGTGATTGAATTATTGAAATATTTGACTACGGTGAAACATATATGTTCCATTAACAAATTGCAGGGCTGCCATAATCGAATTTTTAAAAATTTGTTTCTCACTACTATTTATTACATACGAAATATATATATAAATAAATATATATTTATATATATTTATATATTTGTGCTTGATTTTTTTAAAAAAATTTCCTTAGAAGTGTGCGACAAAAATGATTTTTTCAGAATGGTTTTACGAATGGAATTAAACAAAAATAGTTGCCCTAATTTTTAATAAAAAATAAATTAGTAATTAAAAGGTTATTTGTTTAAATCACTGGATCACTCAATTTCTTATATTATAAAGCAATGGATGTGATAATGAAGTTTTTAACTTATAAGCTTTATTCTTTCTTTAATAGCAACATGTTCCCTTTTTATGGTAAATATTAAAATACAAAAAATCTTTTTTTGCGATAAATGAGAACCCATTATAAAATCATTTTATTATCGTGTTGCATGCTTGTTATTACCTGTCCACAAATCATATTTCCATAAATGAATGCTGAAAAGCTTTGATTTATAAAGCAATACTTGTCTGTCTTCATATGAGGTTCATGTGAATGAAGGGGTTAATAAGAGAATTTTGAAAATAGAAAAAAAAATCCGAGTCAAAATCAATATTTCAATTTTTTTTCCCTTTTCTGACAATTTTTAAAATTATTAACCTTTCATAAAGGTCAGAAGGTTTAAAACATGGGGGGGGGGGGGGGGTTGCATGTGATAGATAAGCGAGTGAAAATTAATGGTGTTTAAACGATTGACATTTTCTTTGGACCGTTTAAATTGCCTTGATAAGATGCAGATGTGCGGCAAACGATTTATTCTTGATTAGCATAGGCTCCCGCGGTTCCTCCCAACGAGTCCGATAAGGCGACACCCGAAAAAGTAAAACCCCGAAAAACAGAAAAAAGCATGAAAACATTTTCGCACCACATTCCCTCGCTGGGTAATTACAAATGTTTAACCAAGGTTACTATGCTTGAGTGATACGAGATCAAAGAGAACATAGGTTGTTATTAATTATTTATAGCTTCCAAAATTGGAAATATTCTTCCAAATCTTAAATTTTCAGGATAAAAAAAAGTGCGTTATATATGTATTTTTTATTTACTTTTATTTATTTATTTACAAGCAAGGGGCACCTCTGAACAAATGAATAAACTATAAAAATATTGAGAGTTTTTATAAAAAGTTGCATATGGTACAGAAATATAAAGTAACATGAATAAAATTAAGTAACTACATTTTGTTAAAATTACTTTTTTTTTTTTTTTTTTTTTTTTTTTTTTTTTTGTTATTTAACCAAATTTAAATCCATCATCCATCAAAGTTGATGTCAAAACTCATTTTTGATAAAACACCAAGTGTCCCTCCAGTTGTGTTTTGTTGTGAAAACTTTTTTACAATATCCTTGAAATATACCAATGTCTGATGTTTCTGGAAAATTAACATTTTTCATTCACTTTTTTTTTTCTTTTTTAAGAGAGAAACCTGATATGAAATTCCGATTTATCCATTACGGAAACCAAAAATAATGTTTGGAAACCTGTTAAATCATGAATCATTATTTTGTATCTAGGATTTGCAATTATCCAACAAATGAATTTAGATTTGATTCAATTTAGATTTGAAACTTCCCATCACTGATACATACAGAAGTTGGAACCTATGTATTCAGTAAGGAAATTTATTTGAAGGAAAATATTTAGAGTATTCAAAGGTGCCCCCAGTTCAAACGTGCCCCCCTCTTTCCTACATGAAAACATAGTTTTCATGTTCCTGAAAACATGAAATCAAAAAACTTTACCATTTCTTCAAAAGCATAAAGTAATTTTCATAATTTTCATAATTTCAATAGTTATAAAAATCCGTGAAAGGTACATTTCGAATCAAATTTTTTGATAATAGAGCTCAAAATAGCTATTCACGGGTTATTAGTGCTAACAATTACATTATGCTTACAATTTAAATCTAATAAAATAATAATAAAAAAAAATAAATAAAGTTCTGTATCTAACAGATACTATCTATCAGATATAGTTCTGTATCTGAAGATTGATGAAAATCTGTGAAGCATTAGTTCTCGATATAGAGCAATTGCGAAAATCGTGAAAAACGCCACGTAGCAGCGCCACCTGAAGGTTGATTTACCCCAGAGTGTAAACAGTTACCAAGCATATTAAAAACTAACAGAATCTGAAGTTAGATGAAAATCCGTACATTAATTCATGAGGTAGAATTATTGTGGAAATCACAAAAAATGCAACATAGCAATGCCATCTGTTGAGCGATTTATACCAAAATGTAGAAAACATCAATTCATGTCAAGGACTAACTGAATCTGAAGTTTGATGAAGATCAGTGTATTAGTACTGCAGATTGAGCTTCTATAAAAATTGTGAAAATTGCTGCGTAGTAGCGCCATCTGCTGAACGATTTACACCAAAAATTAATCTGCTCCAATTTATATTAAGGATTAACGGAATATAAATTCTTATTAAATTCCGTGCATTAATTCTTGAAATATAGCGTCCACAAAATTTGAGTAATGACCAATGTAGAGTTCTTGAATATCTACTCCAGTCGTGATGCTTGCTTTTACGTCATGTCGAATTCGATGAGTCGATATCAGGTATGCACAAATGAATTAGCTAGAGGGAACTTTGCTAAACAAAGTTCTTGCAGATGTAATAGTTGATAGATCAAGCAAACACTCGGGGATAGGGGAAAGGCCAACAGGGCAATACAATACATACAAATAGAAGTATGAATTAAATGCAAAATAATAAAACGAGGATTAAATAAACTTATACATTATAATAAATATAAAGAAGATGTCACACATACAGAAATACAGAGTCACAACTGCACAGACTCACAGACAGACATTTTGTAAAAAACGTTTTTTTTTGGTACCTCTGATCCCTAAAACGTGTAAATTCGTCGAAAACCGAAAGTCTAAAATTTTCACGAACTCAACATTTGCTTTTTGTAAAGATAGATGAAAGTAAAATTCGAGACTCTGTAAATTTACACTAGTTCTCGGTTAACTGTTTTCGATCGAGTTTCTCTTTCAACGTTTTACAGACATTTTATCTTATCCCCTATAGGGATTTCCATGTTTTTCTTGAAAGGTATTTGTATTTTTCTTAAAACTTATAATTCAAAGTACTCACTTTTCAAATTCTTGTGCAGTTTTATTAGAAGTATTAAAGAAAAAAATCTAGTTTAAAAATTAAGTTAATTATTAGGTTAATTTTTTTTTAATTACAATAATTTAGAAAGGGAAAAATCAACTGCTCGAAATTAGTAGGAATTTTTACAGACAATAACTTTGCAGTTGTTTCCTAAAAATGAAGGCAGAAGCTCTGTAATGTTAAAAATAAATTGCGTAGCGTTATTTCAAAGGAGTTTTAATTATTACAATGTTATTATTATTATTTAATTGTTAAATGCGTCATAAAATATATTAATTTTCTTAAAGCGTATTTCACAAAATGAATAAAATGAAAACAAATCGGAAATAGCACGTCAAGCACAGCAAATAAGGTGCGTTCGTACTATAACGAAGTTTTAGAAATATTGAGATCTGGGTGCAATAGTATACTGTATTTTGGATACAGTATAGTATTCGACATCTTTTGTGCGTCCTTGTAAAAACTATCTTTTTTCTATTATACAAGAAGTAACTTGTAGTAAACCACAGCAATGTATGTAAATTTCATAAAATGCGATATAGTTTACTATAATGAAAAGGCGCCCTAAACAATGTTTTCCTTTATACCATTATGTAATGGAATACTTTTGTGTAGCAATGTAAATGAATAACAAATACTTTTTGCGACACTGATTGTACAGAATGTATATTTTAGTATATATTTCATAGATATCAATTTTATATTGTTCGAAAAAGTGCAACATCATTAAAATGCACTTAAAACTACTTTTCCCACTGGCCGTAACATAATGGAATAATTTTTATTCTTCTTGTAAATAAACTATACATCTGATTTTTATAAAATTTGGAATGGCTTTAGAAAATTATGTAACAAATATATATTTTAAATTTGAATTGATTCAGTTTGATAGTTTTTGCCCTGTTAGATACAGACGGACGGATTGAACGATGACTATAGGTGTACGTATTTACATAATTACGAACGCACCTAAAAAAAGAAAAAAACATTTTTAAATTACATTTATGTTACATCTATTTCATTATTTAAATTTCTGATAAACGATTACAGAAAGAGTTATAAGCGATTATTGCCTCACGATTACAGTTTTTTTATTCTTTTCACGAAAGAGTATTTGCGATTTAGGCGATTGTTGTAACATGACTGCAATATTTTACTTATTTTCTTCCTTGATATGTAAATTACATGCTGAGTTATAAGTGATTGTTTTCTTATTACTGCACTTTTTTCATTTCTTTTCTGACTGTTTTTTTTTTTTTTTTTTTTTTTTTTGAATCAAACATCAAGTTTTAAACAATTTTTTTATGTCTTTCATTCTTTGATAAATGAATTACACAATGAGTTATAAGTTATAGTTTTCTCATGACGACACTTTGTTATGACGAAATCTGTGCTATGACAAACAACTTTTTAATTCAATTTCTGTTAAATCAATTACACATTCAGCTATAAGCGATGTTTGTCTCATGATGTCATTTTTTAGCTCACAGGCTATCATAGCCTGAGAGCTTATGTGCCCTTCCGTTCTGTATGTACGTTCGTTCGTACGTTCGTGCGTAACGTGATAACTCATGATAAAAATATCCGATCTACTTGAAATTTTGTATGTAGGTATATCCTGACAAGGCGCTTCCCTGATTAGTTTTTGGAGTTCATTCGATATGTATAAGAGGAGGAACGGGGGCTGATGCCCCTCCCCTTAGTTGATATAAATGGGATTTTCATGCAGAATTAAGTTTTCGTTCAAAATTTAGATTAGGATCATTCTGATGAGGCGATTCCGTGACTGTTATTAGGTGTTCATTGAATAAGTATAAATAGAGGGAACAGGGGTTCTAATGCTCCCCCCCTTAATTTATATAAATGGGTTTTTCAAGCAGAATTTTCAGATTTCGTTCAAATCTCTGAATAGTTTTGGAAGTTTAATGGTTAAGTATAAAAAAGGGGGATAACTCCTTTTAAATTATATAAATGCTAAATGGGTTTTTATTAAGAATTATCTCATTTGCTCTGAATTTTGGATATAGATTTTTTTTATGATAAAGCATGTCTTTGATAGTATAGGAGATTCAATGATTAAGTATAGAAAAAGAGGAAAGGGGAGAACTGTTTCCCCTTCTTAATTTTTTTTTCGAACGGAATTAACCCTTGAAAATATAAGGCTTTAATGTACAATTAGTATTTGTAGCCTGTGAGATCAATGCCATCAGTTTAACTGGGCAGTATTCTTTATTTTTTTTAAATTAATTTTTTAAAACAACATTTTAAATTTCAAGCGATTGTTATCGCATCTTGTCATCTTTTTTTTTTTATAATTCACCTTTATAAACCTTTTTGTGAAACTGCTCTTTGTAATGTTTCGAAGTGTTTTTCATGAAAATTTGTACTAAACATTAAAATTACAAATAAAGGCTAAACAGACAAGATTAAATTTTAAGTCTGCATATCAAATTATCTTAGTCTTTCTTTTCTCACTAGGCTTTTCAAAAATCTTGATTTAATTTAAAATGTTAAATATTCATTGTCAATTGAGAGAACATTTTATTTTACCCGTCAAAAAATTGTGTTCTTGAAATTAGATGCAAAAATTAAAACTTTGTATCTATTAAATCCATTTTTTTGTTTATCCCATTAGATAATATTCAGCTTTAGTATAAATAATTTCCGACTCCTTTTTACTTACCCATCATACGTAGTGTCGGATACAAGTCTTGCAACCGTTTTGAAAATCGAAAAAAGAAAAAAAAAATTGGCAGATTTACACATTTCGGAAACTGAACATTCCGAAAAACATATTAAAAAAATACCGTCCGTCCGTCTGCGTGTCTGTAAATGCTCTATCTCTCGAAAAAAATTGAGGTAGAGACTTGAAATTTTGTAAGTATTTTAGTATGTAAGAATGGAAAGAAGTCTATTTAATATCAATAACCTCGATTATCGAGAACTACTTTTTTCAGATTCTCAAAAAATTCGTCCTGGTGAAAGGTATATAAAAGTCAATAAAATAACTGAAATTTTGCATAAAGAACAAAGTCGATTGGATTAATAGTTGTTGTGATATTTGTAATCCTGTTTTCCACATTCTTCGATTTTTCATGACCCTGTATTTCATTCAAATTTGAATTCAAAGATGTATTTTAATTGAAAATGAGACGCTTAATTCGACATAGCAAACTGTCAGTTAATATGATTGTTATTTTTGAAGTTATAAGGGTTACGCAATTCGTCTTTTACGCAATTCGGTACTACTTGAGAAATTTGGCGTTTTATATAATTTGTCGAAATGGGTTCATCAGCAATTCATTAATAGAGCATTACTATGTGCATTAAAAATAATTAAATATGCGTTTATTTATTTATTTATTTATTTCGGAATTGCAATGCATTTTATAAATAGTTTACACATGTTTCATTTTCAGATATTATATTATGCATGCCCATGATGGGTAAGTATTACGGTGGCCCCCGACGACTAATTTCGATTATTTTTATATAAAAAAAATAGTAAGTAGCGGAGATTAATGGTGTGAATATTTTGTCCTTTAAATTTACAGAAAATTATTAGTAGAACATTCTCAAATAAAAAATTTTTGAGTAGTTAAAAAAAATTAAAAGGCAATTTCGGTGCGATTGCAAAATAGGAAACAATATTAATTTTGTCCGGTTAATGTACTTTGAGAAATATATTTTTCTCAACCGCCTTTGTATTCACGTTTTATGTTTACAATGAAATGTTGAAAATGTCCCTTTCGTTTCATGTAATTTAGTTTTCTGCATGTTTTATATAGAATATGGTATGTATTCAAATTACTTAAATAATTTTAATACTTATGATGTTGGTATACCTAAAATACAAGATACCATTAAAAGATAAAAAATGCATTATGGGTGTTCTTAAATCAAAAAGGGCAACTTTGTGACACATGCATTAATTTATTTTTGTTCGGAAATGCATAAAAATAGCAGGTGTTGTTATTCTGAAACTGTCTAATTCCACTCATTCTTTTGTTTTTTAAAAAACACAATAGATTTTTCATAACAAGCCTTCAAATTGACACTTTTGAGCATATTTCCCGACGAAAGCAGAAAAACCGGTCGAAAAGGAGGAGAAAAACGGGTGATTGCGTCATCGAAATAGCTTATAACTCGATAAGCTATTTAATTATCATAAAATGGAAAAACTAGTTCAATTCGAAATCGCTTTCATAGTCAGGCATTAAAATTTTATAACTTTATGTTAAAAAATGAATTTGTAAATGTGTCAAAACGTTTTTCGCTTGTTGAGCGGATCAGTTAAGAACGGTAAACGGAAAAAAAGTGACCGGAAAAAAAGTTATCGGAAAAAAGTGACATAAACTTGAGAAGCGGAAAAAAGTGACACGGAAAAAGTTACCGGAAAAAAAGTGACAAGGAAAAAAAGTGACCGGAAAAAAAGTCACAAGGAATTGATTTTAGGGATTTATTATTGATTCTGGGGATTCATAGGTTAAGTATGAAAGGGGGATCGGAGGGAGGTTCATTATTTAGGTAAATGGGTTTTTCATGCTGAATTAATTGTTTTAATTCAATTTTTGGGTATACATTCATACAGAAAAGACGTTTGCCTGGTTATTTTTGGGAATGGACAATTACCCCCCCCCCCCTTCCTCATCTGCCCTAAATTAGATAAATGGTTTTTTATGCAGAATTATCAAAAGTGTGTCAAAATTTGGATATAGGTTCTTTCTGATAAGGCCTATATATAGTATATAATGCCTGAAGAGATTTGGGAGTTTAATGGTTTAGCATAGAGGGAGAACGGGAAAATGATCTCTCTTAAATTAAATTAATAGCTTTTTACGCAGAATTATCCGATTTGCTTGGAATTTTGGACATAAGTTAATTTTGATAAGAAGCATCTCTGATTAGTTATGAGGTTTTTTTTGCTTATTAATAAAGGGGGGGGGGCAATTATCTCGCCTCAAATTACATAAATCGTTTTTTATGCAGAATTACCCGATGTATTTCAAATTTTAATATGTAGGTATTTTCTGACAAGGTGAATCCCTAAATAGTTTTAAGGGTTTAAGGGTGTATTTCGATTCGAACTGCTTATTTTTCGATTTATTTTTGAATTCATTTTTGCTCTCATAAGCATCAAAGTGGCAAAATGTCTTATTTAGAAGGTACACAAGGTGCCGTAACTGTCGATTCTTTGATAAGTGCAGAAAATATTGCAAAAAAAGCAATCAAAAACGGCATTTTGAACAGATTTTTCCGAACCGAGAGATTTAGGAACGAAAAAGATTGTCATACTGAGAAGATAATTGTTCATTAATCAAGCTCTAATGAATGGAGCGTAAAATGACATCACACGGCACCTTGTACGTCTCTTCAAAAATCCCCTCAGCAAGGTTCATGTTTCTATTTATAAATATGTGTCTGAAATTGTATCGGAAAATTTCGAGCTGTTGAAGGTGAAAAAGCGTTTTTTCGAATACACCCTTAATGGCTAAGTATAGAAGGGAATCGAATACACCCCCTCCCCCTTTTAAATTAAATAAATGGCTTTTTATGCAGAATTATCAGATTTGCTTCAAATTTTGGATTAAAGGATCATTATGATAATGTGTGTCCCTGATTAGATATGGGGTTCTTTTGCTAATTAAAAAGAGGAGGGTGATTATACCCCCCCCCCCTTAAATTAGATAAATTGTTTTTATGCACACTTACCCAATGTATTTCATACTTGGATTTAAGTTCTTTCTCATAGAATGAATCCCGAAATAGTTTTAAGTGTTTAATGGCTAAGTATAAAGGGAGGGGACGGTCTATAACTCCCTTTAAATTAAATAAATGACTTTTTACGCAGAATTATCTGATTTGCTTCAAATTTTGGATGTAGGTTCATTATAATAAGGTATTTCCCTGATTAGTTATAGGGTTCATTTGCTAATTAAAAAGGGGAGCGGGGATCATCCCCCCTCCTTAAATAAGATAATTTTTTAGCACAACTATCCAATGTATTTCAAATTTTGGATATAGGTTCTTTCTGATAAAGTGAAATCCTGAATAATTTTAAGGGTTTAATGGCTAAGTATAGAGGGGGAAACGGGGGATAACCCACAACTAACCAGGAATTCGATTTATCATAATCAGGGCTCGAAATGTACCGGAGCAAACCGGAACGATGTTCCGGTTCGTGAAATTATGTAAAATATCGTTCCGGTTCGTGAAATTGTGCTAAATATCGTTCCGGTTCGTGAAATTATGCTAAATATCGTCCAAAAAATGTCTCTTACGCGTCCCACAGAACGTGTAATTTCGTAAAAAAGTTGCGAAAAAAAGTCAAATTTCACTAAAAAAATCGCGAAATAACGACTAATTTCCGGTAAAATTCGTGAAAAAATGGTTAATTTCGTCCAAAAATCGCAATAAAACGGCAGATTTTATCAAGATTTCTGGAAAAACGGCAAATTTCGTCCGAAAATCGCAATAAAATGGAAAATTCTGTCAAAATATTTGCGAAAAACGGCTAATTTTGCCAAAAATTCGCGAAAAAAATGCAAAATTTGTCAAAATATCCCGAAAAGACGGCAGATTTCGTCAAAAGATGGCGAAAAAATGCAAATTTCGTCAAAGAGACACACACACACACACAAAAAAAAATAATGCCAGAAGCGAATTTTTCTGTTCTAAAAACTAATTTTTCTGCTTCAAAATTGTGTTTTTAATGCTCAAAAAGCGGATTTTTACAGCTTCACAATCAAGGCGTGTGAAGAGAAAATTGCACCCGGGGTATAATTAGAATTTGAGGCCTCTCCCTCTCCCAACTTTTTCTTGTGACAGCTCAAAAATTTCGTTTGTGGTATGAATTTGGCATCCCCTAAATTTCCGTGCCCGGGGCGACCTCCTCCTTCTCTCCCCCCATCCCCCCTGTTTACAATCATCTTTTGATTGTCCAAAACTTTCTAAATGTGAATACTGAAAGCACCCGTTTATGAAACAAAAAGAACACTGTATTCAACAAAAGTATTCTTTTTTTTATGTCTTTTTCAATAAATCAGGCTCGCCCTTTAACAATCTTTTAACAAAATCGGTCGTTTTTTCGCAATCTTTTAACAAAAATTGCTGTTTTTTCGCGAATTTTTAACAATAATTGCCTTTTTTGCGGTTTCACGAAATTTGTCATTTTTTAATGATTTTTTAGAGAATTTGCCAGTTTTTTGCGAGCTTTATACAACATCTGCTGCTTTTTGCGATCTTTTAACAAAATTGACCGTTTTTTCGCGATCTTTTAGCAAAATTTATCATTTTTTCTTTTTGTTCAATTTTTTGGCGAAATTTTTTTTTCTCGATTTTTTGACTAATTTTCTGCTTTTTCACGATTTTTGAACCGCTAGATTCTAGGTTCAACTCTATAAAAGTGTCCTGAAAAATGTAAAAACTGCTCTTTTCAGAACAATAGCACTTTGCCCATTTTAAAACCTGGGGGAAACTCTGGAACAAGTAGCAAAAATGATTGCAAAACAGATGAAGCTACTCCACCAGCCAAAAAGCAGAAATTGAATCTAGAAGAAAATGTACCAAGTGAAAACGTTGAATTGCCTGACTTTTTGAGAGAAGAAAAACTAAAACGATTGAAAGATAATAATACTTGGTTAATTGTGGACAATGGTGGATTAGTAGGTTGTTTAATCTGCAGAAAAGTAAAAGATTTAGGAGTACTTAGTGATAGAAATTTAAGACTTTCGAAAGTATGGCAAAATTGTTCTATCACGCCAAGTGGTAAGGCAGGCTCGGTACAATCCAGTTTGAAAAAAAAAGATATACGAACACAAAAACATTGATGCACATAAAAAAGCTGCAGAAAATTTGGAAAAATCAGCTAAAAAAGAAATTGATAACCACATTGAAAATATGAACAAACCGCAATTTTCGAATACAGAAAAGCTTTTTAGTACTGTGTATAAAATTGTGAAACAACAAAGACCATTTGTCGATCTTCCAGTTGACTTTGATTTGCAGAGATTAAATGGAATATCAATGGGAAATATTTTGCACTCTGATAAAACATGTGCAGAAATTGCACTACATATTGCGTGTGAAATATAATTTAATATTTTATCTTTTTGTTTACATTCAGCACTTCTGTTCCTTTCAATGAACTTACATCTAATCTTAAACTTTAGTTACTAAATAAATATGACAGTCCACACACATATTTAAACTTTTTTATTTTAATCTTTTGTTATAACGGAGATGGAATTGTTTACATACCGTATGTTGTTACCGGCAAAGTAAAAAAAACAACCTTTTTAAACTTAAATCGCTGAATAAATGTGAGTCTCCACATCCAGACTTTTAAAATTTAATTTTTTGATATAATGGAGATGGAAGCAGGCGAAATTTTGGCCTTACGAAGACGCGGACCGTTTACGTTCCGCATGCTGTTTTCCGGCAAAAGGAAAAAAAATCGGCGTTTTTTGTATCGCAAACATATAATTTTACATGTATATAGCATATTCTGTTCAATGTAACTTTTAAAAATTGATTTTGTCAAGTTAAAAATAAATTTAGCTATGCCTTGAAAAAAAAAATTATCAAAATTTTTTTTGAAAAATAGCGTTCCGGTTCGTGAAATTTTCCATTGTAATTTTGAAATAGCGTTCCGGTTCGTGAAATTTTCCATTTCGAGCCCTGATCATAATGAAGCTACATCCAAAATTTGAAGCAAATCGGATAATTCTGCGTAAAAAACCATTTATTTAATTAAAAGGGAGTTATCCACCGTCCCCCCCCCCCTTTGTACTTAGTCATTAAACCCTTAAAACTATTCCGGGATTCATTCTATGGGAAAGAACTTATATCCAAAGTATGAAATACATCGGGTAAGTGTGCATAAAAACAATTTATCTAATTTAAGGGGAGGGGGGGTTATAATCACCCTCCTCTTTTTAATTAGCAAAAGAATATCATATCTAATCAGGGATACACCTTATCATAATGAACCTATAATCCAAAATTTGAAGCAAATCCGATAATTCTGCGTAAAAGCCATTTATTTAATTTAAGGGGCGGAGGGGTTGTATTTGATACTGCTATACTTAGCCATTAAACCCTTAAAACTATTCAGGAATTCACCTTATCAGAAAGTACCTACATTTAAAATTTGAAATATATCGGGTAATTCTGCATAAAAAACGATTTATCTAATTTGAGGTGAGATAACTGCCCGCCCCCACCCCTTTATTAATAAGCAAAAAAAAAAAAAAAAAAAAAAACCATAACTAATCAGATATATTTCTTATCATAATTAACTTATGTCCAAAATTCTAAGCAAATCGGATAATTCTACGTAAAAAGCTATAAATTTAATTTAAGATAGATTATTCCCCCGTTCTCCCTCTATGCTAAACCATTAAACTCCCAAATCTTTTCAGGCATTATATACTATATATAAGCCTTATCAGAAAGAACCTATATCCAAAATTTGACACACTTTTGATAATTCTGCATAAAAACCCATTTATCTATTTTAGGGCGGATGAGGAAGGGGGGGGGGTTAATTGTCCATTCCCAAAATTAACCAGGCAAACGTCTTTTCTGTATGAATGTATACCCAAAAATTGAATTAAAACAATTAATTCAGCATGAAAAACCCATTTACCTAAATAATGAACCTCCCTCCGATCCCCCTTTTATACTTAACCTATGAATCCCCAAAATCAATAATGAATTCCTAAAATCAATTCCTTGTCACTTTTTTTCCGGGTCACTTTTTTTCTGCTTCTAAAGTTTGTCACCTTTTTTCCGATAACTTTTTTTCCGGTCACTTTTTTTCCTAGATTCTTAAGAACACCCTTAAATATATTTTATTATGTATTGTATATATTTTATTATATATTGTATATTTTATTACTTGCACAATAATAAAAAAATTCTGAAACAGCCTTTTATAGAAATTCGACATAACTAAAATGAAGCGGATTGGTTTTTCTTTTCAATAAATTTAATTGTATAAATGTCTAAATGAAGAAAATAAATAAAATAAATAAGTACATCGTAAAATAAGCCGCTAAATCTCGCAACGTCACTACCAAAAGCAAACACTATGCATTTGAAAGTTTAAAGATGACCCCCGTGTGCTTTTAAGGAAAAACGGGAATTGGATCATTAACAGATATCCCGTTGAGAAAGGACGCAGACTGCTTGGGGAACAGAAGATGCAGCTGCGGTCAAACGATTTTACCAAACTGAAATGCACCCCATTATCGGAGGTACTTCCTGTCAATCTATTCATTTGAGTGGGAAGGTAGTCGGAGCCGTACTCCAGCCAATTACAGTAACTGCTTAATGCCTTGAATATCAAATTTCATAATTGTATAATGTATAGAACTGCTGAATAAAAGCAGGTTTATTCTAGATTAAAAATTTTTGGTTTGTGTTTGAAAATCTAACATATGAGATAATGAACAGGAATCTGTCTTAGGAAGAAATTGGATCCTTTAAAGGACCTTCACAAAAATTTTCACTTCAATGCAGGACCTTTTACAAAGATTTTCATTTTGAAACAAAAAATTGCTGTTGCATTTTTTTCCCCCAAGAAATTTAAATTTTGGAAAATTATTATAAAGTCATAATTTTGTAAATTTATATAAATAACCAATCTATAGAATACATATTTATTTATAATTGTGCATATTCTGTGATTATATAAAAATTGGAATTTATGCAAATAAATTTTGGGTAATATTAATTTCTTATTTAATTTAGGTCTCATCATCGCAAAGAAATGAAATCACCAGCAGATTCTGTGATGCCTCTTTTACATAGTAAGTTTACTTTTGTGAAATTTAAACTTAAAAATTAACTTTTTACATTGATAAAAACTGGTTAACAGTTCACATTCCCCCCCCCTCCTCCCCCCATGGCTGAAAAAAACCTAACCCATATGGGCCTTTTTGGGTTTTATTGGGTTCTTCAAAGTGCTTTTGGGTTTTTTTTTTAAGCATTTTTCTGCATATTTTTTAACAATGCCAACTGTGTTTAATAAATTATTTGTTATGATTCTATTATACATGTAAGATAAAATTTGAATGAAATTTAGATTTTCAGACATATATGTATAAAGATTAAAAATGATTTGAAATAACTGCCTCACTAAATTAATAGAATCTACAGAACTTAATTTTTTATTACTACATAGGAAAAATGACTGTAGTGTACAATTTCTTTTTCTTTTTAATAGTGCATAAAAAAGTGTTAATAATGTATTATATATTTGTTCAGTTAAGTTGTATTTAATATTTCAATTCTACTTATATGCATAGTGTTTAACTCTAAATTGAAGAAAAAAAAATTTCTTATTGAGACAGGTACAGATGAGCCTCCTTTATAATTTTCTGTTTTTTGTTGTATCTGTTATCTTAAGTTGTACCCTTTAATAATAAAAATGATGATTTTTTGATGTAAAACAAAATTAATAGTATTTATTTTACAAATTAACGGTATTTCTTCATTCAAAATCAATATGAATGATGGTTGTCATAATAAACTTTCTTCAAAATAACAAAAGTAATAAAAAAAATGTATCGCGTCATATTCACAGTAGTTTTAATTTCATAAAATTAATACTACTGGAAGTAAGCAATATTTAAGGTTTAAACATCATATTTTAAATGTTAGCTAAAAGCTTGACTAAGATATTTAAAGAGCACATTTTAATTACATTGTTTGACAGCTGTCTGCTGTCAGAGATGTACAGATAAGAGCATGTAATTTTCTGGGAACAAATTTCAAAGAATAGATTTAGAAAGCTTTTCAAAAGCAGATGAAAGCAGGAGGGGGGGAGGCAAAACAACTTTGACATAATTTACAATTTCTTTTTAATGAAAATATTACTTAAAAAATACACATAAAAAAGAAATTTTAAGCATCAACTCATTTTATATTTAATTTAAATTTTTTTTTTTTTTTTTTTTCTAAAGAACTGATGAGTTTTTACTAGTTTTTGAGCTTTCATAATGTCTAAGCTATTTCTAAGTTTAGACCATACTAAACCACATATGAGAAAAACTCCTTCAACTGAGGCTGAACTAGCGGTGCAGTTTATCAGTGCAGTAATGAATTGGCAAAATTCATTGTGTTTAGGGTTCGATTTAAGTGGTATCGCATCGCAATTTGCGATTCAAATTTAACTAAAATGCGATCCAAGAAATGCATTAAGGGTGTATTTCGAATCAAACTGCTTATTTTCCGATTTATTTTTGACTACATTTTTGCTCTCAAATGCACAAACTTTCAAAATCTCTAATTTGGAAAGTACACAAGGTGCCGTAATTGTCAATTCTTTGATAAATGCAGAAAATATTGCAAAAAAAGCAATCAAAAACGGCATTTTGAGCTAATTTTTCAGAAGTGGCAAATCTGTGAACGAAAAAAAGGGTCATGCTGAGAAGATTATTGTTTATAAATCAAATTTTAATGAATTGAGAGTAAAATGACATCACACGGCACTTTATACGTCTCTTCAAAAATCTCCTCAGCAAGTTTCACGTTTCTACTTTTAAAAATGTGTCTAAAATTGTATCAGAAAATTTTGAGCTATTGAAGGTGGAAAAGCGTTTTTTCGAATACACCCTTAAATCACAATCATTGCGATGCATATTTCCCACACCCTTTGTTATGTCATGTACACTTAAAGTTAAAATTTAAAGATGTTTCTACACGACATATGTTGTGTTTTCACTCTCCCTAAGTGTTTATTTACAATGGAAGTACAGCAAGACCCCGTTGCAGGGTGCAGTTTTCCCAGTAAACACATGATTTGTTCCCGCCCTGATGCTGTGATTGATTACTGAATCACTGTTACTCGCTAATCACGGCGTTTGCTCATAGAAGTTTGATGTGCATGTTGTAGTGGTTCTAAAATGAACACTCACTGTTACGATCCTTTTACTTTATTTATGCTAAAGTTACGTTAGTTATTTTTTACTTGCTATACAAAAGTGTCTAACTGCTATTCAAAACTGACTTTGTATAGCAGTTACTGCTATGCAACTTTCTTTCTCTAAATCGACCCCTGATGTGTTTCTTCAGAACACAAGATATTTGGATAATTTTAGTGTGGTGAGACTTGGATTTTGCAGTTCTTTCAAATCATTTTTATTTTTTTATAGAAAGATGTCTGAAAATCTAAATTTAATTAATTTTTTTCACCTTATATGTACAACAAAAATCAGGACAAATAAGTAATAATTTAAAATAAATGGCACTGTACAGAAAAATGTGCAGCAAAAGACTCATAAAACCGAAAAACCCAATAAAACTTGCTTTTATGTGTTTTTTTTTTTTTTTTTTTTTCTTTAACTCACCTGGGTTTTTTGGGCAGGTAGATGGGTAGACAACCCTGCCCTCCCTCTCTCTCTATCTCTCTCTCTTTTTTTGCTTATTTTTTGTTTCTTTTTTAATATAAATAAATAAAACTTTAATCAGGATTGTTTATTCATAGGTTTTTCTCTTAATTTCAGCCATTTTTTGGATTATTTTTAAAGGACTAAAAATTTTTTAATTATCGTTAATACTTTAATACTATGGTAAAACCTCTGTAATGGACACTCTTAAGTAGCAGATAACTCTGTTTTTCAAACATTTATTCCTTTTCAAAACATTTATTATTTATGTGTTTTTACCATTATATATTCCACAGTCTAGATCAGAAATATCTGTTGTTTAAAAGTTTTGTTGCTTTTTTATTATTTACAAGCACTTTAAATGGTCTAATTGTTACAAAATCATCATTATTTTGTGTCTACTTATTTTTTAAATGAAGCAGATTGTAAAATATTTTTTGACTTTTGAATGGATGCTTCAATTTTAATATTTTTGTTTCGTTGGGAAAGGCTTGTTTTGATATTGATATTGTATAAATTTCATCAGACAAGATCCAAAAATGGTACATGTCCCCCTCCCCCTCCTAGATTTAATATTATATATAAAAATTAGCTAATTGCCATGAAATATGAACATGTTTTTAAAGTACAAAGCATTATATTATGTTTTAGAAATATTCATTGTGGATTTTTTTTTTTTTTTTTTTTTTTTTTTTTTTTTTTTACAAATTTTAACATATGATCATCTGCTGCTCGTAAAACTGGAGTAATACTGTTAGCAGTGTGATTTAATGCAAATAATTGGAATGTTGTTATAATAATAGAGGTTTATCACAAAAAGTTGTCTGTTATATTAAATCACTCTCACTAAAATATGTCATATGAAAGCAATGAATTAAGAAACAATCATAAAATCAATTTGATTTTTAAAAGAATGTGTCACAAATAGTGATTGTGAAAATACAATCTCTATTTGTCAATTTTTATACTAGTTATAAGTGTTATATTTTGAACAGCCTTATTTATTTAAACTTCTGTGTAACTTGAGAAATGTCATTTTATTAAAATCTATTTTATTAAATGTGTGTATCATTCATTTTTTAGGAGAAAGTTCATTTGCCGAAACTTGCAGTTTTACAGAAAGTCAGAAATGGGAACAGCTAAGCAACGGTGCAACTCCTAGTTCTTCTGTTGATTTAGAATGGGAAAATGAAATTGGTAACAAAATGTTATATATACTATGTATATAGAAAGAAAGATTATTTAGCTAAAAACTTTATAATTTTAATGAATGGCATTTTCTAATAAATTGACTTGTATTAAGCTTGTATTGTAAAACAATTGTAAACTTGTATATTGTAAGACTTTTATGAACTCTTTTGTCTCCAATACATTTTTAAGGGGGTTTTCTTGGGGGGGGGGGGGGGGTCGTTAGTACATTTTTAAAGTTTTTTTCTCCCTTGTTTTCAGTACATTTTTAAGTTCTTTTTTTTATCAATGCAGAAACAAATTTTGGAAATTTAATTTTTATTGGAATTTTAATGTTTACTTCTAAATAAACTATTGTAATGTATTTGAAATTTAACATTGACTTTTTGTTAATCTGTTACTAAATAATGAACTATAAAACAACAACATTGTTGTTTCTTTTAATATGTTAAATAATATCTATTTCAAATGTAATGGAACATATTTTGGAATAACTGAAGTTACAGATAAGATATTAGATATTTTATGATTAATACTGAATGTATATAAAAGCACATGTTTTGAAGTTACAAAAATTGATATATTTATTTTATATTTATTTCTGTTTATTACAATTTTATTGGAAAATATTTTCAGCATATATATTTTCACTTTTGTTTATTTATTCTCCCCCAAAATAAGATATAGAAAAAGAATTAGTTATAATTATTTACAAATATTTATAAGTTTGAAGAATTATTTGCTTATTCTGCTAAATAATAAAATAAAAATTACTAGGATTTGTTAAAGTATTTTATATTAGTTTAAATTTAATTTTTTATTGGATCAGTTTCACCTAATGTTACATCCTAGCAATCATCTTAACAACCTGGACAACAAAATTTTTTTGTCCATCAATTTTTGTCAGTTGTAAGTATTCGGCGATAATACAGGCTGTCAAATTTGGCAATTTTGATTGGTTTGATACAAACTAAAAAATTGTGATCAGATAGTTGAAACTTATTGAGAACATATTGTATTTGAAATTTAAAGTGATGAATATCCAGCAACTTTTGTAAAATGTCTGATTTTATGTATTTTTTTATGCATTACATTTTTACTTAGGTTTTAATTCTGCAAATTTTGGTGCTACCGAAGAAATGCAGTGGACGGTGCTTACAGAAAACACAAATAATTCTTGGAGATCCTCACCTGTGTCAAATAGTAATGGTTTGGAATGGGATGGAGATTTTACCACGTTAGTACCTTTCATTAAATGTTTATTATATGTCAGTAATAAGCAAATTTATTTTTTAAAGGATTTAAGTGTGGGGTTATCTTTCTCATAGCCATGCATGTAGATTGCTCACATATTCATAAAAAAGTATTACTATTTTCTTCTTCTATTTCATACATATTAATACTTCCTCAAAATACAGCATTGAAACACCACTGGTCAGGTTATTTACACCAAAATCTAATCATCAACAACTTATGTCAATTTATAACTGAGTCTGAAGTTTGTTGAAAAATCTGTGCATTAATTTTTGAGATAG
Source organism: Maratus speculifer (assembly GCA_964019185.1). NCBI lineage: Eukaryota > Metazoa > Arthropoda > Arachnida > Araneae > Salticidae > Maratus > Maratus speculifer. The sequence goes on along the minus strand of OZ025290.1, from coordinate 341,139,383 downwards.
AGCTATTGCAAAAATCATTTTAAAAAAAACTGCATTGTAGCTCCACCTGTTGAGTGATTTACTGCAAAAACTAATCAGGTCCAATATCAGGGATTAACTGAATTTGATGTTTGATGAAAATTCACGCATTTGTTCTTTAGATACAGCGCTGTTGCAGTAATCATGAAAAATGGAACATAGCAACACTACCTGTTGGGTGATTTGCATATTAAAAAAAAAATCATTAATTTATATCAGGGATTAAGTAAATCTGATGTTTGATGAAAATTTGTGCATTAATTCTAGATATAGAGTTATTGCAATAATCACGAATAATGCAACATAGTAGCATCACTAGTTGGGTGATTTACACCAAATTATATCAAAAACTAACTGAATCTGAAGTTTTGTGAAAATCTGGTTTATTTCTAGAGATATAGCTATTGTGAAATTTGTGTATTGTAAAATTTGTACTGTAAGACTGCAATTTGTACTGTAGTATTTTAAATATTATGTTATAAAATATCAAAAATATAAACTCTTAATTTATTCATTTATATCAATTTGATAGTTCTTTTTTGTCTTAAAATGACATATTCACAACATTATCCTAATTTTTGCATACATTTTATTTTATTTTTCAAATATTAACATGTGTAAAAATTACATTGATTTTATAAGTTTTTAAAGCAATTTATATAATTGAAATGCATTAAAATCAGCTTAATATATTTCTGATTGCGACATTTAAATAAGCTCCAAACAAAAATGAATCCAAGATCAGTAAATATGCATTCTTAATTATAGTAAGAGAAAAAAAATATTTCAGAAAAAATAAAATAAAATATACTTTGTTTGGGAAGGGGATGACATTGACACCACTCATATATATTTTTTTCTAATTCAAGAATTTCAGAAAAGAAAAGACATTACATTTTCTTTAAAAAGGTATAACTGTGTAACAGAAAATTTCTTTAAAATCTTTCATCACATTTCAATGAAAGTATAGCATACATGTAATGTCTCTTTTTTTTGAGGGGGCAAAAAGTGGTGCAGTGTAAGAAAGTTAAAAAACATTTTGTAAGCTTCCAAAATTCCTGCTCTTTTTAAAAGAATTTTCCCTGTTACAACACAGTTTTTTGCCATCTATTTGTGGATGAGATCAATCATTTATTTTCTCTTCTCCTTATTAAAGTCATGTTCTTATTACATCTAAGTTAACTATGAATGAATTTAGCTGTATGTCAATTTTTTAGCATAATGTAAATATGTCAGTTCCATATTATACTGTTAAGAAATTCTTAAAGTAAAATCTTTTGCAAAGTTTTTTTTTATACAAAAGTTAATTATTTACACTTGAAGTTATTTTTATTAAATATTCTACATAATTGTGTTTTTTATCAGAATAATGTAATAATTCATGTTAATTTGCTAAAGTAGTTTTAAGCACTTGTGTTTCTTACAGGATAGATATATCGGAGATTGTTTCTGGAACTCAGAAAATGACTTCAGAATTAGATAATTTAGATCATGATAATGCTGAAGCTGTATATAGAGACATAGAAAATAATAACTGATGAGTGTATGTAATGCATGACTTGCATGGATTAGGTAACTGTATATTTAGTATGTTCCTTTTAAATTTCTATAAACTTTCTGTGCAGTATCAGTAACTTAAATAAGCTGTTATATTTTTCTTGTATGTACATGTATTTGTGATCTTGTTCTAATGCAAGGATGGTGAACCTTTTTATATCCACATGCTATATTCTAAAATATGTTTTTTTAAATCCTCAGATACCATTAACCAAAAAATGAGATGAATAAATTTATGCAGAAACAAAATTATTATTATTATTATTATTTTTTTTAAGAAGTATGTATAATATTTCGTGTTATACAAATTTGTAAACTAAATGTGTAAAATTTATATTCTTAACTAGTGAAAAAAGTAATTAAAAGAATGCTATTTCTGGTATTGCACATGATATGCCAAATAATTATCAGCTTTATACTGGTTATTATTGAGAGAATCTAAGCTTTATTACAGTCGTCTGATAAGAGGTTTGTACCAGGGATTCAGGAAATGTTTTTATTTCCAACATTTCCTCATTCTATATGAAAATTTTCCCAAAATTTTACGATATGTATAGCCTTGCATAAAATCTGTATTACTATAGTATAGAAAATTTTTGTATTGTTCCAAAATTTCTCAACTTATGCATAAGTATATACAGTACATATTATCATAAGATTGATCTTTTCTTTCTAGTGAAAATTTTTCTATCTTGGGGAATTATATAATTCATTGTTGAAATAAAAATAAATTGTTCATTTTTCTGGAAAATTTTCCCCTGATCCTAGATCACCGGATCGGACATATTCTGCTCTCCTGGTTTGTACATGAGTTTTTAACGTTATTCATTTTTGAAAATAATGATTGGCAGAAGAAATTGTGAAAATGACAAACACCAGTTTCTTTAAACAGTTCTTCATGTTTGGAATGGAATTTCAAGTTGTCAGAAATTTACTATGGACATTTTTGTGTCTTTCCTTTCTGATAACTAATTTCCAAATCGAAAATTTTTTTTAATTAAATATTAAGATTCAGTCTACTAAGTTGTATTTCAACAAATTCAGTCTACTAAGTTTTTTTTTTCTTTTTTTAAGAACAAAAATTTTAATCATATACATTTTTTAAATTAATAACAATATTGGCCATGCCAAGTCACAGTTTGTGTAGCAATATGTTTAATTATTTAAAATTTTGATTAATGCTAATTTAATCTCAGAATTCTGCAGTTTAATAAAGCAAATTTTATTATTTAGAAATATGTAGTGGTGTTCAAAATCCATAATACTTAGCAAGCTGTGCAATTTTAATTCACACAAGTTACAGGTGTTAATGAATTGTGCCTGTTTTGGGAAATACATAATAAAAATATTATTAATGACTGTACTTGTATCATGTGTAGGGCACTAAATCTCTTTATTCTCGCGGCTGTCACCGAATTCCTACATGGTTGAACCTGGCAGCCAGTGATATTCTTAATGTGCACATTGAGACCTACATTTTGATGTATATCCAGTCCTTGTACTCGATACATAGGCAAACACTCAAAATTGACGTCATAAAAGTGTGGCTGCCACCGGGTTCCGGCAGGATAGGACCTGGCAGCCAGTGATATTCTTAATGTACACATTGAAATCTACATTTTGATGTATGTGGCAGCCAGTGATTTTCTTAATGTGCACATTGAGACCTACATTTCGATGTATGTCCGGTCTTTGTACTCGATACGTAGTTAAACACTCAAAATGGACATCATAAAAGTGCGGCTGCCACTGGGTTCCGGCAGGATAGGACCTGGTAGCCAGTGATATTCTTAATGTGCACATTGAGACCTACATTTTGATGTATGTCCGGTCCTTCTACTCGATACATAGGCAGACACTCAAAATTGACGTCATAAATTTGCGGCTGCCACCAGGTTCCGGCAGGATAGGACCTGGCAGCGAGTGATATTCTTAATGTGCACATTGAAATCTACATTTTGATGTATGTGGCAGCCAGTGATATTCTTAATGTGCACATTGTAACCTACATTTTGAGGTATGTCCGGTCCTTGTACTCGATACATAGGTAAACACTCAAAATTGACATCATAAAAGTGTGGCTGCCTTGGGTTCCGGCAGGATAGGACCTGGCAGCCAGTGATATTCTTAATGTGCACATTGAAACCTACATTTTGATGTATGTCCGGTCCTTGTACTCGATACATAAGAAATTCGACGGTCGGCTCCCAGACTAAAAGTTTTTATAGATTTCAAGTTTTATTGAATAAAATTTATAACTGACATACAAATTTACATGTTTAAGAAGTATCATAAGCTCAAAAAATTTCGTAAATAATCTAGCATTTGTGAGTTGCGCAGTTTTAATTCATACCTGAAAATTTGTGTATCTCTGAATTATATAGTTTTTTAAATGATTGATAACATAATAATAATCAAGATTTGAAATTCTAGTAGGGCTCTTCCTTTTAAAACAATGTAGATGGCTAATTTTATATTCCATCCCCCTCCCACCCTGCTCATCTTCATCATATTTTGTCTCTAAATGAATAAAGAAAATATTTTGAACTGTGTTTATTTTTATTTATGATTGTCATTCAAAATTTTAACTGTCAAAAATACTTTGTATAAAACAAAATTTATAATCATTTGCTCCATATTATGAAGTAAACAAATCTCGCTATGCAACCAAAACTAGTTAGATATGCCAATCCCAAAACTTTCTTCCGTCTCATATGTGCATTTTAATGTTTTAAAAAGTAGTTAGACATATTAATACTTCGCTATTATTAATTCAGTACTATTCCAGTTTTGATTTTCATCTGAAATTTTTGCTTCAGTCAATTAATCGGATTAAAAAGGAGTTGTAGATCATGATATTTATTAAAATCAATATTTTTCCCTTATTCTGTTATCATCAAATGTTTGCAAATAGCCAGCTTAACAGGATGTGATTTCCATCTCACCACAAGTCAATGAACACTAGAACGACGAAGAATCGAGAAAATGATACAAAAAACGCTATCACATTGTTCCTTTCCCAAGATTCATTGGAATATTTCTAAATTCCTGGAAGATATGCTGGCCTTAGCCAAAGCATACACAAACAGTTTGGTTCAACTCTGTACATAACTTTATATACTTTTTGATGGTACAATAATGAAATTAGCACTGAAATCGCTTTTACAGTGCCTCCTTCGAGCAGATTTTTTTCAAATTCATGGAGGACTTTCTTGCCATCCAAAAAATAATCATACACAAAAAATTTAGTTCAGTTCTATGCTCTTCATACATTTTTTTATGTTAAAATAATGAAAATCACACAGACATCGCGGTTATAGCACCCTCTTGCGGCAGATTTTTTTAAAATTATTATTTAGGGAGGGTTTGCTGATCATGGCCAAACACTTACACAAAAAAATTAGTTCAATCCTATGCATAGCTTCATACACTTTTCAATGGTACAATATTGAAAATGGCACAATAATCACTATTACAGTGTCTCCTTCTGGCAGAGTATTTCAAAATTGAAGGATGACCTGCTTGCAACAACCAAAAGCATACACAAAAACTTTGGTTCAATTTTTTGCATATCTTCATACATTTTTTTATGATACAATGGCACCTTATAGACACACACATGGATAAACAGATATTTTGTAAAAACATGTTTTTTAGAATCTCTATCCCCTAAAGTGTGTAAATCTGTCGAAAACCAGAAGTTGAAAAACAATTAGATTACAATACTTTCTTCCACTGAAAGTAGAAGAAAGTAAAAATATCCCTTTAACCTACATTATTTTAATGATTCATGTGTTATATTAATGATTTGTACTTATGTGTAATAATGATAATAATATCTATAATGATTTGTAGTTGTAAGTGTATTTAATGTTTGAATTTGTGCCAAAATTTCAAATCATCTCACATGTTCTGTTGTTCACAAATGTGAATGCAAATTGTTCTGGAAAAATTTTAATCTTAAACGAAAGTAGATTAAAAATAAGATCAAAACTTCTTTTTTTTTTTTTTTTTTTTTTTTTTTTTTTTTTTTTCTCATAAACCTTGGAACTTGTGGTCAAAAGGCTTTTTACAGTTCCAGTTGAATAAAAAATGTTCAGATCAAACCTGGGATATTTGGCTTAACATGATAACACACTTTCAACTAAGTTGTCCTGGAAAACAAAACTCACTCCTAAGTCTGTTGGCCTAATCATCTGTTTCTCAAATCTGCAATCTTACAGGTGAAGATTTTAAACTTAAACCAAAGTAGATTAAAAATAGGATCAAAACATTAATTGCTGTTTTTTTTTTTTTCCCCATGAACCTCGAATTTGTAGTTAAAAGGCTTTTTACAGTTCCAGCTGAATAAAAAATGTTCAGATCAAACCTGAGATATTTGGCTTAACATGATAACACGCTTCAAACTAAGTTGTCCTGGAAAACTAAACTCACTCATAAGTCTGTTGGCCTAATCATCTATTTCTCAAATCTGCAATCTTACAGATGAAAGCTCCTACCATGAAACTCCACTGCATATTGAAGGTGAATATTCATCATGTGTAGGCAATGCTATATACAGGGTTGGCATGATTTAAATCAAGATTTAAATCTAGATTTAAATCAACTGATTTTTTTAAAAAAATCAGTTGATTTAAATCAATTTTTTTTTCTTTTTTCATTTTGGAAATTAATCAGCAGAGAAATAAGAAATAGGTGTAAATAAGTAACAGGTGTTTTTCGGGTATTTTCAGGATTGCTATCAGAAAGAATGTGGCGGGTACAGGTTAAGTCCAGGTGTCCCCCTCCTAATCCTTTAATTGTTCGTTCTTTTGTAATAAACTTTAGACGATGAGGCAAAACACAAACTTTTTATAAATCATATTTTGTTTGCCAATCTTGGCAACTAAATGATTTGGATCTTTTTTAGGTGCGTTCGTAATTATGTAAATACGTAGCACCTATTGTTGTCGCTCAGTCCGTCCGTCTGTCTGTCTGTCCGCACATAACAACGCAAAAACTACCCAACCGAATTGTTTTAAATTTAAAATACATAATTATTACATAATTTTGTCGAGTCATTTCAAATTTTATGAAAATCGGATGGATAGAACAATTACAGGGACAATCAAAAGGATTCCGTAACATTACAGTCAATGGGGAAAAAAGTTTCAAATGCATTTTAATCATTTGAAATTTAAAACGTATATTTATTACATAACTTTGTCGAGTCATTTCAAATGTTATGAAAATCGGATGCATTGATCAATTACAGGAACAATCAAAAGTATTCTGTTACATTACAGTAAATGGGGAAAAAAAGTTTCAAATGCATTTTAATGGTGTTACACTCATTTGAATATAACAGAATTGACATGAATCTATGAAATATGTACTAAAAATACATTTTGTACAATCTGGGATGCAGAGAATATTTATTATTAAATTACAGGGCCACACAAATGTATTCCACTAAATAATGTTATACGGGGAAACATTGTTTGGGGGGAGTTTTAATTATATTAAACTACTTCACATTTTATGAATAAGATATACATTAATGAAGCATAATAAAAATTACTCCCTGCATATTTACAGGAGCACAAAGATTTTGACCTCTATACTGTATCCAAAGTACGCTCTACTATATCAGCAAGATCTGAATATTTTAAAACTTTGTTATCAACGAACGCACCTCATTTGCTATGCTTTACGTGCAATTTCCAACTTGTTGTTTCATAAGTTAATGATTAAACAAATTCATTAATGTCCCCCAAAATATCGGATACTACGTGCAAGGAACAAGTTTTAAAACTTGCCATATTACACTATCAAATTTCAATCAAAGCTTACGATTTTTTAAAATTTTTGGGTAAAAAGTTAGAAAATATATTAGATAAAGATAGCAGAGTTGCCAAATCTCCTGGTTTTGGCAGAAGACTCCTGTTTTTCAGATGTTTGCTCCATGCTCCTGATTTTTCACACTTTTTCAATATTCTGTTATTTAACAATCAAATGTGCTGTGATTCAGTGAGAAAAGCTCTAGTACAGGTGTTATTGTTCTTTAGTATGTTTGACCAGTAGTGTTTTATGTGATGAATTACATTCAGATGCATTATTAATTGTGTATCTTTAAGGTTTGTTATTGTTACTATGGTCATGTATTGAATTATTAATAATTTGTCTCTATTAAGACTTATTTATGATCTTTACTATAGTTTTATATAAGTTAATGAGTAACAAAACATCCCTTTTTTTATAACATAATATAAACTTAAACTTTCACTAAAGATGTTTACATCAACATCAACAAATTAACAAGTTTTCATTGACAAAAATATTTCCTGATTTTTGAAATAAAATCTCCTGATTTTTAATTTTCAGCACTTGACAAGTCTGAGATAGAATTACAAAATTTAAAGCAAAATATGAACAAGCTATTAATGGCTGTCATTTTGCTGGAGTTTTATTAAGTCATTCTGTTTTAAATTGAAATGAAATTTCACTTAGTGTAGAGGAAAATAATGAAGATTTGGCATTCATTAAAGAAAATTGTCCACATCTTTTCACTACTGTAGCACATTTTCAAGCAAAAAATGGCCCATTCCAAAAATTACCATTGCTTGAGAAAAAAGTTTCAGATATTATGACAGATTATGATTAGTGGAAGTCTTTTTACATAATGGGAGGTAAAGAGATAATCAGCGAAATTGAAATTGAATTTATTTACCAAATAACAACAGCCGTGGCTTCATCTGCTGGAGTAAAAAGACAATTTTCTTCTTTTGGACTAGTTCATTCAAGTCTTCGTAATAAATTAGGAGTGGACAAAGCTTCTAAATTAGTGTTTTTGTTCAAACAATTATATCTCTGACTTATTTCTATTTGCTTAAAAACTATTGAATTAATTGTGATTTTTATCCCTTGATAAATAGCTTGTATTAAATGAATATATATATATTTTTTAATTTTACCTTTTTTTTTTTCAATTACAACCTATTTAAGTTTATTTCTTATTTAGTGTGCATAATTCAATTACAAAATAATAGAATGGCTTTAGATTAAAGCCTAGATGTTTAATTTTTAGTACCAATCAGTAACTGGAATATAGTATTTACTGAACTATATAATTATTTCTTATATTATTTTTATAAATTATAATTTTTATATATTTTTATAAACATTATTTATTCTTTTTTAGTTATTTTTATGAAAAACTGCTCCATGTATTGTAAAAACATAAAAACACAGCAATTAAAAATAGAATTCTAAAAAAATCAAATAAATCCGATTTAAATCAAAAAAATCTGATTTAAATCAAATAAATCCGATTTTTTTTATTTTTAAAAAAAATCATGATTTTTTTCCAACCCTGGCTATATACAGGATTATTCATAATTTCCTCCAGGTTTTCAAAACACTATAGTGAAAATATTAAGATGAATACAGCAAAAAAGAGCACTTGAAATAATATAGAAACAAATCAAATTTTATTTACATAACTTACAGGTACTCTAGTTGTGAACTTTTGTCACACAGTATACATCAATGCGATTGTCCAGTTCCTGTTTACTTTGTTTCTTACATACTGTTTCTTTGAATTTATTGTACCACACATGAATAGTCTTGTTAGTTGGTCCCTGTGTTTGATATTTCATACAAAATGCCTTCTGAACCAGCATTACTGATTCAGATTTTTCAGATTGTAAGACACAAAATGCTTTCTGTTCACTTGTAAATGTCATTTTTATTTACTAGCTGCCTTCAGTGGTTTGTGTACTGCCATCTACCGGCAACTCCTGACAACAAAACTTGATTTGTTTCTGTATTCTTTCAAGTGTTCTTTTTTGCCAAATTTGTCACAAAAAAAAAAAAAAGAAAAAAAAATGTAAATAAAAATAAAATCTTTTGTCCTTCTCTCCAGAATTTTATAATCAATATGTTTGAATATAAAAAAATAGCAATTACATACTATTTCTTCATTTCAGATTTTAGAAGATCTAGAGCTTATTGTAAGCAGAGAATACTTCATATGCCAAGTGTTGTTGTACATATATATATATATTTATCTCCCAAGACATTTTTAAAACTGCACATGTGCCTATTATCTTGTAATTCATATGGAGGGTCCAATTCCTTCCTCTATATTGTGCTCTTTGTCTGTGGAAGAAGAGTGCTGTTTTTTGAATTAAATTGATATTTGGTATTGCTACACCAAAAAGAATAACATTATACTGTACAAGTATATTTTTTATACAGCTGTGGAATTCGATTCAATAATTACTCAGTTACTCTACATATGAATGTTTATATGTATTTTGAAAACATACAAATCATGTAGTGATAAAACATATCCCATGGGAAGCAAATTTCCCTTGAATTCATAGCTACTGTATTGCTGTATAACACACAGCATCATTTTAAAAAAAGATTTGACCAATTGATATTGCATTTTGAAATAGATTTGCATTGACATTGTGCATGTAAAGTCAATTCATTGTATGCTGATCAATTTTGTCCTAAATTTCAGCAATTAAAAAGTGCAAGTTATATGTTGAATAAATATAGCATGTGCCTAAATTTTAATAACTTTTTTAGATCACAATTTATGCTGCACTGCAAAATATGATATTCACTATGTTTTGCTGTTTTTTGTAGAAGTTGAAATCTTTTGACAATTCCTTTTTATTTAACTTAATTTTGCTTTATTTAATGAAATTTTTGTTTAGTTAGAACTATTTTTAATATTTTTAATTTTTTTCTGTTAATTCCTTTTTTTTTTATTATTTAAAAGGTACGTTTTTAAAACCGAGAATGGACTGAATCGGTCATCATAGGTATTTTTAATTTAATATGTATACATTTATGTATAGTTTTTATGCTATATATAAATATATACATATTTATGTCTAATTTCATTAGATTGCAAAGGTTGGATACTTCATTTTAAAAATGTTTTTAACTTTACAAACCTTTGCATAATTAACTGCATGTATTTTATCGTTTATTTATTCAGATATTCGTTTATTTATATGTTTATTTATTATTTATTTATTTATTATTTTTTAAATAATTGTTTCTTAAAATTAGTTTAATTCATACAAAACAGGTAATGATTTGATATGATAGTCATATAACAGAATAATAAATTTTAAAAATATTTCAATATAATGTTTTGTTACTTATCCTTATGTAAAAGAAAAATGTATTCATTTCTCAGTAGGTAATTATATAATATCTATGTAGCTATCTCATCTTTTGTAGCATTTAAATCTGAACAAGAAGATTATTTTATATTATTTATTTTTGTTTGACAATATGTATAAATATTTTTTTATACTATTTTATTTAGTTTGTGGATTTGTGTGTACATGAATAGAAATTATAATAATTTGTTTATAAAACATTATTGATCAATGTATTCCATACTCATTTTTTCATTAAAATATTTTTAAGAGTGGGAATAATAGTTTTTCCCCTTCATTTACATAAGTTTCTTTTATAATGCTTTTATTGACTTCTGCTTGTATTATTTGCACATACCAGAAAAAATGAATTTATTCCTTTGTGATTTTTTCTGTAATTTATTAACATATTTAATAAGTTTTTACTTTATTATAAGTATGTAATAATTTTTCCTTTGTGAGATTTTTCTTTTTGAACAAGTCCTTAAAATAAAATAGAAAAGTATATTTAGGACAACAAAACATTTGTCACTTGTTTGATAAACCTGCAATCAAAAATATGTAACCTTCAGCCAGGTGCTAGTGGTTCATTAAACACTGTTGTCATATTTTAATTCAAGTTTTTCTCACATTTTGACATTCTTTTTTATCTATATTATAAAGCAAAAACATTTCCATAAATGAACTCTGACATCACATTTATTCAAAATTTATTTACTTCTAAATGTTGCACAATTCAAATTTTTACATAGTCAAATGGTAAGTAAAACTTACTTTTTTAAGTATAATTTATTTGAAAACTGTATATCAATTTAGAGATTTCTTATGTTTTAAAAATAATTTTTTCTAATGGATTATTTCTGTAGTTATCTCTCTTGTGTGCAGCCCTATTATTGCAGATTTGCATTTAAAACAATGTAATTTGTTTTCGACTTGTATTACATAACAAAATGAAAACTCCATCATAAATAAATAAAATAAAACACAAGTGTAATCAAACTATGCACTAAACACTGAAATAATCAGAATAAAAAATGTTGCTATAAATCATGAAATCTCTTCAGATTTTTGTGGCTACTAACCATTGGCATGTTTCTAATATGGAACTATCCCTTTTGTTAAATTTCTAAACTTTATTTGTATAAATCATTGATATTTTTCATATAAAAATGTTTCTTGGTGTTGATAGCAGAAAATTAAAAAAAATTACATTAAATGTAAAAAATCTATTGAAGTTTTTAATTAAAAAAGGTTTTTAACCTATATTTTTTACACTATATATATATATTCGGTATATTCTATGTGTTCTTGGCGGTATATTCTGTAGCCCAAGTCAGATACCCTAGTCATTCTAAAGTTCATTTTAGAATGTACAAAAAGACTGAACTTTATTTTTTATAAAAGTGCTTTGTTATCGCATGCGGTATTTTTCTGTTTAATTGATTAAATATAAAGTGCCTGTGGGCTCCTTGTGCCTGAAGTTCAAAGGTCTTGTAATTTTTTTAAAGTTGAGCCCATGAGGGAAATCTGTGTGACTTCTTGCACCTGTCTGATGGTTATTTCTTTCAAATGGACCAGTTATTTTGAAAATGCAAATATTCTACATCTGAACAAAATTGAGAAAAGAAAAGAAAATTTATGGAAACTTCAGAAATTTTGTGATTGAGTAAAAAATGTTGTTGGCCATACAAGTGCAAATACTTCTAAACAAAAAATTTTAAATCTCACTTTTTCTCAGAATAAATGGTCCAAGTTTTGGAAATAATGAAAATTAAAATTTTTATAAAAGAAAACTTTTATTGCTACTATTTTATTAAAATATTTGAATTAAGAATTTCTATAACTTGTAATTTTGTTACTTAGGAGCTCTACAATTTTTGTATTATTTTTATTTGAAAATCAACTTTATGTATATGCATGTGATTGTTATGTCTTTTGTTTTGTCAAGCTGTAGTTGCAATAGAATAAATGTTCATTAAAAAAGAAATGAAAATGGTTTTAAAGATAGTTTTAACATAGTAATTTTATAGTGCAAAACAAAAAGTTGAAGATTTAGCATTGCATCAAAGTCATCTTTTAATAGTATTTTAAAAAGTTTAAAAGATTTTTATGCCCATTTCAAATTACATAGAAATTTTAAGCCTTTTAATATTCAAATTAAGTTTTGTGCAAGATGCGGAGAATGCTGTGAAATTTATAAGTTGGATACATATAGTTCCTAGAGAAAGTTTTAGCTTAAGGAGTTGCTAATAATTATAGATGCGTTCTGTATTTAGCAAAAGTATATGATTGGATGTTTCCAACTTGTTAGATTTCGCAGTTGGTGATTTATGTTGAAAATGTGTAGACATTTCGAGTGGATAGGCCTAGTGTTTAGTTATGTTACAAATTTTGTCAAATAAAATGTCTTAAAAATAGTTTCCGAGAATAAGTTAGATTTAGTAAATTTTTACTGAGCTATTTCTTTTATTTTTTCTCAGATGTAGTTTAAAAATAAACTCAAAATTGACTTTTTTAAAAATATATTTATTCACAAAAATGTTTTAGATTTAGTGAAATTTTATTAAGCTATTTCTTCTATTATTAATTTATTTTTGTTCCATTATCTAGTTTACTTCTTTAATTACTTAGATAACAATTTTGTAAATAAAAATAATTTTTCTCTAGTATAATAAATATTAGTTTTAATGTTTATTAGCTAGATGTTACAGAGAAGCAAATGTAAAAATGCTCTAAGATTTTCCTAACAACTGCCTTATGACTTGAAAATTCATTCATTTCTTTCTATTTGTAGTAAGATATTTGAATTTTTATATCATTTAAAATATTTGATAGTTTAGCTAAAAATCCTTTTTCAGCTTATAATAGAAATATGCATCACATCATCTGTTATTTATATTCACCATGTAAGAAATAAATTTTGTAATTTTGTCAGTAAACAGAAAATAACATTTATCTTACTTTTCAGCAACTTATTTATCCAATTAGCATTCACAGTTATAACATTTTTGATGCAAGAAAATTGCTATTTGTTCTTCATTTTTATAATGGTAGATTTCTTTTAGATGTATTTCCATTTGAAAATTGGTTAGCATTTTTCTTCTATTTATAGTACTGTGATTTGCATTTTCTTTAAGATTTTGTGAATGAAATTTCATGCTTATCTTTTTGGATTCTTTTTTACACAAAGCAGTTACCTCAGAGTAAATATATATATACCTTGTCTGTAGTTTTTTATGTATGTTTTTTTGTTCAGAAGGCAGCTTATTTTCTCTATGAAGGTAATTTCTTTCATTGATGAAGTTTACTTAATTATCGATAATTATTTCATTGTGAAAGATTATTCCATGTGCCAACAGTAATGCTTTTTTTATATATGTATAAATATTTTCATCAATAGTCAGTAGTTATATATTACAGAATATCATTTTTTCTACAAAAAATCATTCTACAAAGAACTGAAGTCAGAAAGGCTAAAATAGAAATCCATGACCTAGAAATAAACCAGAAGTCATTTTTGTTACTGTCTTCTAGGTTTGTAGCTTCAGGTAATGCTCTCAATAATAAGCAGTCATTGGATTTTGTACATGCTACAAAATTGTATACTTGGCATCTGCAAATGTACTTCTAAATTAGTTTGGTATTCTTTATATGCTCTCAAAGAAGGTTTCATTTCACCTATATATTGTGTTAAGAAATTTTCACTACAGCACATTTTCTACCAATAAAATATTTCTTATTCCTTTCGCAAGGTTTTTTACACTAAGACCGGATAAAAATTAACACCAAATTTGTTCTAATTACATTTTAGTGAATATATCTATAAAAAAAAATTAGAATTTTTTGGTTTTGCCTTTCATTCTAATTTATTGTAAACAAATTTATCACTGTTATAGAACAATAGATCTGATGTTTTTTGCAGAGTATATATTAACCCTTTAAGACTGGACATATTTTCATCTGCGAATTAAATTTATTTTTAATTTTTAAGCAGCCACTAATCCTACTGCCATTGGTAAAAATAATTTATGGAATTTAGCAGCTCCCACTTCCATATACACAGGGCAACTTCAGAAGGATTGTCTGTGCTAGATTTTTTTCAATAAATGTCATTTACAGCTTTCTTAGTGCATAAATTTCCCTCACTCTAAGTTTATTGTATGAAAATGTTGTTTAACTCCAACTATCAATTTATAATTTAAGAAAACTAAAATTGTCAGGTAAAAAAATTACAATCTAAACTGTATTTATTTACATTGAAAATATTTGGAGCAATTCTTAGTTTTTGAAAAATATAGATTACATCTTTCATTACATGTTTTTGGATGGTTTGTAATAGTACTTACGAGACTTTGAAGTCTCATTCCAGTGTAAAAAGTAGTGTACCCATCATTTTTTTCATCTGCATTTAATTTTTTTTTTTTTTTTTTGGGGGGGGGGGGGGGGGTAGATTACAATATTTTGTTCTCTTGATTCTAGAAATTTGATCATCTTCTCTTCCCCTGTACTCATTTAAGATTTTTCTATTTGCAACTGGAGCTGCAACACAAACTTCAGCTTTCTGTAGATTAAATTGCAATAAACCTGCCTCATTTTTCTTTGAAACTTTCTTTGCTACTGTGTTGCAACTCTATTGAAACCTCAAATTTACAACTGTTAAATCTATAAAGTACAATATAACTTTTCAACTCAATTTTATGATTAAGTCTGTCTCATAGCATTCCATTTGCTTATTTCAAATATCTATGCTGTATGCATTTATTATAATTTTTCCACTGCTGAAGTATATAGTACTTCAATATATTCACATTTCATTTCTATTGGTTCAGTATTTCAACAATTAGATGTAATATCTTTGTTGCTGTCATTCCATTCATTATTATTTTTTATCTGTTGTATGTATCATGCTCTTTATATCTATCTATTTTAACTGCACTTAATTCTTAGCCCTTAATGCAACCAGCAATAATGGTGCCTATTCTATAAATATTTAGTTAATTTAACTTTTCTGATAATTGCAATTTAATGAAATACTGATTGAAAAAAATTTTATACCGAACCAGCACAAATGGACAGGTAATGGAACATTACATTCTGCAAACAAAAAAATTAATTCTTATTTTACTTTTTTTTATTTCAACTTTAAGTTATATATTTTTATCGAAGCAAATAAAAATATACAATCAGTTACCTAATTAGGATAGATAAATATCAGAGCTGTTTGACATGCATTTGCAAACTTTGGTTTGAAAGCTCACTTTAATTCAAAAATGGACTTAAGATGATCATTGTTAAACAAAATAGATACTATTGAGATTTTAGAAACCAGCACAATCATTCATTTTTTTATACAATTAATCAAGAAGTAAAAATATCTATTGTTGTATAAGTAGCATGGTCATGCAGTCTCAGGCTTAAAGGGTTAAATATATAATCTTTTCTCTCTCTCTATTTTTTTTTTTTTTTTTTTTTTTTTTTTTTTTTTTTTTTTTTTTTACAAAAAGAGAAATTATGTCTTAAAATTAAGAAGGTGTTCTCCCATTATTGTTTCATTATTATTATTATTTACTTTTCCCTGTTTCTAAAATTTATTTTATTTCGTATAGAATATCGTATGTCATTGATTTTTAGGATTAAAATTTAGCAAGCTGCAAGTTTTATTCCATTGTGATAGTTGTGATGTCATAATAATGTATATTACTGCTTTTATAAAAAGGCAATATTTTCTGTTGGTTCATAAGTGTCCTTTTTGTTCAAAAATATTTGTAATTATTTTCTACTTCACTCTTGTTAATGAAGGGAAAATATTAATGTAGTACTTATTATGATTTCTATTTTTAATTTTTTTAATAGATTTTTTTAACTAAAATAGAGCAAGAATGTTAAAACATTATATATCTAGCATATGAGAATGACATACTTTTATTTTATAGTTTATTGATGCACTCATGTACTATTATCTTGAAACAGCAGTTCATATTCCTACCTTGTACTTTAAGTCTCAGTTTTGGTCTAAACAGTATCAAAGAAATCTTGCATACCTTACAAAATATTTATTTGAAGCATTTTAGTGTAATGTATCAATTATACCAATTTTTATATGTATGTATATATATATATATTTATTTATCTTGTTTGAAAGTGGTTGAATTTTATTTGTGTTTTTTCTTATATTCTGAAAATGCTTCATGAAGCCAAAAAATTAATATACTGCAAAAATATTATCATTAATTCTGTAATACAAATGTAGCAATAATTGTTATATACATATGTAAATTATATTTCCCATTAATTTTACATTTTTGTTTTCATTTTGATTATATATCTATTTCAGATGCAAAATCTGAAATATGTTAAGTTTTCCTTATGGGCAAACAAAATGGTTTTTGTGTAACAAATAATTATTGCCTAAAAAATATTTGCTGTGTACCACATACACACTAAAATCTATATATTAAATTTTTTCTCTTTTTTTTATTGAATATTTGGTTATATCTTTGGCCATTGATTTTTAAAAAGAAGTTTGTAGTTGGTTATTTCATGCAGAGTATTATTTTGATTTGTTATTAAAATTTTTATTACTAATTATAAATGCACACTTTTATTCTAAAATATTTTTAACTTAATTTTGATAATTACAAACAAAACTCTGATAAATTCTTGAGATTAATCCATTTTTAGTAAATTAAATGGTTCTCACTTGTTATCTTTAATAAAAATAAATATGAGGACCTCAGAAACCAAGAGGTATAAGTGCCAAAATTGAAAAAAATTGAACTAAGTGCCCAAACACCCTAAAAATATGTTTTTTTTTTTTTTTTTTTTTTCATGTAATGAAATATAAATCATTTTCTAATTATTAGCTGTGTTTTAGAGATCAACCTCCTTTTGACAAATTATTATCAATAATGATTAATTATAAATTAAAAAAAAATTGTATTTTTTTTTTTTTTTTTTTTTTTTTTTTTACAGTTATTGAAATAAGAGTTCAAAGATCACAATGAAAGAAGTGGCAATTTCCTATTTCAGTTCAGTCAATTGATGTTCAAATTTAACATCATTTATCTTTGAACTCAGTTTACTCCAAATTGAATTTTTGCCATTTCTACCCCTTGGCTTCTGAGGTCCTCATGTATTCAAATAAGCATCATAGCACAAATTTGCTTAAAGTTTGTTGAATTGAGCAATCTTTTCATTATGATATCTATTAATATGTCAAAAACATATGACTATTTTTTGTTTAATATTCTTTAATTATTTCAATGTTAATTATGAATCCTTCTGCATTGTGTTCAAATGGTAGCATCATCTGTAAAATTATATTAGTTTAGACAAATAGTCATGATGAAATTTTGCATTGCTGATTAATCAGCAATCATATGGATTTTATAGAATTTTATTTTGCATGTTTATTTTATCAAACTCCTCTTGGTTTTGTTTGTTTTCCCCTGCTTTCATTTTTCTTAGGGACTAAATTTTCTCACATAGATTTACGTCTTTTGATTAATTGTATCCAAATAGTTTTGTTTTTCTTCTATAGTTTAGTTTTGAGAGGAAACATGTTAAACTCTAAGATTTTTTTGATAAATTTTGTTTAAAGCCAGATTGCTCTTTTATGTACACGTGGGTCCATTGCAATCTGTCATTCCTCAACTTCTGTTGTTTCTGTAGATCCCTACAACAAAGGCAATATATAATGCAAATAAACACCGCTAGCATTGAGAAATTCTTTTATTTTACAGAAACAACTAATACTTTTGAAAATTACTTTGAATACTTCACCTTCTAAAGAGTAGGATTGAAAACACCTTTTCTTTTAATTTATTACCATTTAACTTATAGTAGATGATAGCTAAGGCATCTTAAATTAATCATATGTATTCTAATTTAACAGCTAATCCAAAAAACATTTAATCTGAAAATCTTGGCAGAAACATACTTTCCAATATTTGGAAAGAGAAATATCTTATTATTGTATGACCATATGATAATACATGGTTTATAAAAATTAATACTTTCTAAAAAAATGTTACTCTATTATTAACTTTTTATTTGTAATTGTAAATAATTACGAATATTTCATTCATAATTTTCTCATAAATTCAGGGCTGCAGGAAAGAGAGGGGCTTAAGACCATTCCATTCAAATAAAGACAATTTCTCAGTCACTTAAGTTTGTGCCAAACACAATTTCTGTCTTCAATGTTTGATAATTCACCTCTCTAAAAAAGAACTCTGTATGTACTTAAAGAAGCACTATAAATATTGATTGTGTTTCTAATATGTGAACATGTAGATCAGAAAATTCACCATCATTTTATTTTAACCTAATTTTCTTTAAAATTTGACACTTTTAATCTACAGTTTCATTTTTTCATGCTAGAACTAAGTATTTTCAGAAAATTTAATTCTTCTGAATTGTAGCACAAAAAAAAAAAAAAAAAAAAAACGTGCAAAAACGTGCAACACCAAGAAATGTTCCTTTCTCAAGATCAGGATAACAGTACCCTGAACATTCCCACTGTCTTATTAATTTCATAATTGTAACTCTATAGAATTCAGTATCATAAGAATTCTATATAAAACTATTGAAATGTTATGTACGTTTATGTTAGCCATGTGAAAATCTTAAAAGTAATTTTTTTTTTTTTTTAATGTGTATATTAGAAATAATGCTATGATGTTGAAGTAAAATATTTTGATTAAAGAATTTCTTCTCATCTATATATTTATTTAGCTTTGTACTTTAAATGAATGAAAATCATGTATTTTAAATGTATGCAATATATGTGTTTTAAAATAATCTAATGTATATTTTTAAGATGAAATGTGAGAAAAGTTTACATTTTAAATGAAATGAATGGAATGTGAATTATGGCATTGGAAGCAGTTTTTAGCAGCTTATTGCTTGAACCCGGCAAAAATAAAAATATTAATTTCGGGATAATTGCAATAATTTGAATGATTGGTAATTCCCATAAACATTTTTTCTACTTACTGGTAATTCTAATTATTCAATTTAATCAAAAATGAATACTTAAGGCCCTACCTTCTTTAATCATCGCATCACAATTTTAATTGACAACCTCTTCTATTTTTTGCCCCTCTTGAATCAGGCCCATATGATTCATGACAAAATCAGTCTTTGACTATGTTATTTTATTTCTATAAAATAATAATAATAATAATAATCTACAATTAATAAGCACTAACTTGTTTTAACTTTAATGCTCCATTGCTCATATATAAAAACCTGGAGAACAAAAGTTTACCTGTGTCAAATGTTTTACAGTGTATTGATGATTAATTTGTAATTTGAGTTTAATTTTTCACTGGATTTAGCAAATAAAATTTGTTCCAGAATTTTGTTTATGTCAATCAATATTTGTAGCTGTTTTCATTCCATTATTCTCTCTTTCTCCACTCCTTTTTTTATTTATTTTAATCAAAATTTTAGGAAAATTTTTATATGTTTTTTAGATTTCTTTGCTATTATGTGCAGTATCTTTTTCAATACTTTAAAAAAAATTAACCTTTCACCAGGAGCATTTAAATTTTTACTTATGATGTATTTTTTCCCCCCAAAGAGTAGTTATGTGTTTTACATGTAGTTACAATGCATGATTTTTTATAACAGTAGTAAGGAACATGTTAAGAAAAACAAAAAACAACTATACAAATCACATGTTCAATGCTTCCAGTTTTTTAAAATCAAACAAACATACTTCGACCAATCAAGAATCAAACAAAATGTATCAAAGAATGTGAAGTTGTGATTTAATTCATTTGTTTCAATTCGTAGAAGAAATGAAATTTAAAATTTTACTAATTGAAAAAGTCTCATAATTATGCTTCTTAAATAAAAAAGGCAAATTTTTTTCAATACTGAATGTTCTTATAAAAAGCTCTTGTTTATCAAAATATAAGTTTCTCTTATTAAATATTATGTAAAATTGTTTTAAAAAGTAACATTTTAATATCTTTAAACTTTGAAATATAAAAAGTATTCAGAAAGCCGAATATTCGGTATTCGGCACAACAATTACTATTTGGCTAGCCGAATATTCGGTTTAGCTGTCGGCCGAATATTTGGTATTCGGCCAAAATCACTATTCAGTGCATCCCTAATTTCTATAACTAAGCAATGTAAAATGATATGCAATAAGCTATAATCATCCCTAAGCATTTTCTAATCAACAAAGCAAATATCATCTATAACTTTCTTAAAAGTCTAATCTTTTATATTTGATTTCTCATGATTATGGAACTTTCCAACTTAGTCAAAATGTAATCTTTGTGACTAAACAACATAAAACAATATGCAAAATATTAAAACTATCCTTGTAAAGATAACTAATTTTAACAATGCAGCTCTGTAGCACTTTATATAATAGGTAAAGTCCGTTCTTAATCGGGTTAAAGTCTTTATGCACATTTCCACTATATTTCTATTACTAAGCAATGTAGAACAATATAGTAGTACCGGGTGTCCCAAAAATGACTGATGGATTTTAAAATTCAATAACTTGCAAACAGTGACAGCTATTTAAAAATTTTTTGCAAAAGTGTTATGTATAATGTCAGGAGTTTTTTTACCGTAATTTTGTTATTTAGTTCAAATTTCAAACAATAGGTGGCGCTGATGGCCAGGTCGATGCTTCACTCAGCATTGATCACCTGGCCTTCAATTGCCGTGAGCGCCACCTACTGTTTGAAATTCGAACTAAAATACAAAATTACGGTAAAAAAAACTCCTGACATTATGCAGAGCCCTCCTGCAAAAATTTTTTAAATAGCTGTCACCGTTGGCAAGTTATTGAATTTTAAAATCCATCAGTCATTTTTGGGACACCTGGTACATGTATATTAAAACTCCTCATGAAAAATTATCTAACTAACTGTGTAAATTCTGTCAAAATCCATCCAGCAGAATCTTTTAAAAAGACTTATCTTTCATAATCAGGTTTATTTTGTTATACAGTTTTAAAACATAGTTCAATGCCTAAGCAACATAGAATAATATGTTATATACTAAAAATCTTCCCTAAAAAATTGTCTAACATTTTAAGTCCAATCAAAATCCATTCAGCAGAATTCAAGTGATATGCAGCTGAAGCGAAATTCCCATTTGCATTTTATATACATATAATAAAAGTAAAAGTAAAAATAGAAATATAAATAAGAATATTGGTGCTTAAATTTTATGAAATTGAAGTTTAATTTTCATTGTCTTTGTTAAATAATTTTCAAGACATTTTTGTCCGAGATTTTTGAGATTTACAATCATGCTTACCACATCTGTATTTCATTTTGTACTGAAACATTCTTATATAAAATATGAACCAAATTAGTGTCTGTTCTGATCACAGAATTTTCCTCTTATCTTTTTTAAAAAATTGTTTAAAGAAGATGTATTTTACAGTTTCAATGCCAGCCTGAAGCTATGTACCAGTTTCTTTATTGTGTATTGTTAGTACCAGGCATGAAAAGGTTCCTCCTAAAGGAAGAATTCCACCTTTTATAATGCAAATTTGGACATTCTCTGGGTTGATGCAAAAATGCAAAGGAAATATTGGAAGCATATAGATTATAAAGATTGATTTAAAAAGAGATAAACAACTTCTTTCTACTAAATAATTTCTATAATTATTTAACAGAAAATGCATATTGAAAATTTACTCAAGGGCCTTATTGAAAAATTACCAAATTTTTCCTAATTGCTCTGTAACTAAGCAACATAGAGCAATCTGTACTAAAACTGTCTTTGAAAAATTATCAAACTAACAATGCAAATGCCATCAAAAACCATTTATTAGGACTTTTTAAAAAGGCTATTTTTTTTATAGTTGTCATCAACATGTTACAGAATTATCCCCATAATTCTATAGCTGAGCAACATAGCAGGATATGCTATATACTGAAAGCCCTCTTTGTAAAATTATCTAATTTACAATGCAAGTTCTATCGAAATACATTCAACAGAATCTTTTAGAAAGGTTATCTTTTCATAATCAGGTTCATCTCACTAAAGAACTTTCAACAATAATTAGACACCTAAACAACATAAAATGATATGTTATTAATTAAAATCTCCCAAAAAATTACCCATCTAACTGTTCAAGTTCAGCATAACTTGAGTTATGAGCAACTGAAATGAAATTTCGATTTGAATTATAAGTTGAAGTAGATTGCTCTAAAAATGCTCTTATACATTTGTAAATTCACCATTAATCTGAATGTAGCTCACAAGGAAGGTCTCCATACGGACATACTCAGAAAATTCTGAAAAAAAATACAGAATGTTCTTCTCATGTGGATATATATGTTTGTAAAAATTTTTTGGGCAGAACCCTGATAGAACATTCGTAAAAAAATTATGAACATTTCTTTTATTTGGCGATTTATCATCGGTTGGCGACAAAATAAAATTTCAAAAATACTTTATGTCAAATTCTTTTTAAGGTAAAAATGTTTCATGTTTAACTTGTTTTAAAAGAACTATTTATATAACTTTAGTTTTGTCAGCTTTAGTTTGTATTAACTACATTTTTGTCGTAATGTATTTAAAATGAAAATTAACTGTGAAATTTTATGAATTAAAATTAATTAAAATTGTTTTCAATCTCAAAAAGTAGAAAATTAACTCCAATCTAATTGAGCTCTCCCGATGCAATTTTGTTGCTATGGAAACAAAAACTTCTCCAATATTGAAAGGCTTACTACAGAATTCTTCATATGGCCTTTATTTTATCATACGCTTAAATGAAAAAGTACTTTTCAATATGAATACTTTTCAATATAATATTTAAAGTAGTAAAATTAAATAACCGCAGCAAAAGCGATATAAATATGCAATACAAAATACATCATTGCGTCAAACTCTCTCGTTGTTCAAATTTAAATTCATTAAATACTATTTACACGTATTTTAAAACTTAATTGAAGATAAATTTTCAGGTGCATTAAAATCGTTTGCTTTTGGCGAGGCAAAATGCTGCTCGCCAAATTGCGTGACGCTTTCGTCTTTTCGCGCCAAATACTCGAAAGTATTTTATTTTTTTACTGAGCTTATTTTGTGATTCCGCCGCTAAATTTGACTGATCCTTTATCACATACATGAGTAGTTTAATAATTTTTTTTTTTTTTTTTTTCAAAAAATTCTGAGTATGCCCAGTAAGGAGACCTTACTTGTCAGACAGATGCCACTCTTTGTCTTTTTGGCTGAAAATTAACTTGTTGGCGACCTAAACAAAATTGTTATTTTTTATAATAAGATCTGCTTGATTCTTCTATAAGTCACATGATAAATGAGTTAGGTAACAAAAAAAAAAAAAAAAAAAAAAAAAAAAACAGATACTATCTAATTAATTTTTCTGGTGTATTTTTCCTAAACTGACGCAAAAAATAAATCGCCAAATTTTGTTTAAACTATAATCTCATCTATACTAATAAAAGAACAAAATGCTCTGTCTGTCTGTGTGTATGTCTGCAATGGCTAGCAAAATCTACCGGACGTACGAGGCTCAAAATTTTTATAAGAGTAGCCCAATACCTCTCCTGATGCACCTGAAGCTCCGAATTTTAATGATTAATTTCAGATATATTAATTACGAAGTGGAAATCACTTTCATAAAAAAGCCATTTTTTTAACGTTCGGGGAAAGAAATCGTTTGTACATGCGCACAAATTCTTTTTTGCACTTAAACGAAAGATGAACCAATTTTCGGCGTTTATTTCTGTTTTTGGATCATTTTTTTTAAATCCAAATCAACCAAACTACTCGCCGCAGTTAAACTTAACAGGCATATTTCGAAAGATCGTACTTTTAGGTCTCAAATGCTGTTATTAATTCAAAATAATGTTGCAGTTAACCCTTTAAAAAGAAATATTCAAAAAGAGTCATTTTCCCAAAACCATTTTTCTCCCGTTTGTCAACGCTCTTCCACGGCATATTTTTACGATGTAAACAAACAAAATAGATCTTAAAGTTGAAACTTTCTTCTAACCGATGGTGTAATTGATTTTAAAATATTTGGATTTTAACCCTTTCAAATACACTGGCAAAAGAAGGTCATTTTGCGACTCTCGGAGAGTCGCAAAATGTTCCATGCTAAAATTATCTTAACGTGCATATTTCAACTCAATCTTTTAAAATCTTCTCAACAGACCAAATTTGTATTCCCTACAAAAAATTCGACTCGTTCGGATGGATAGAAATATTTTTTACAAAATAAAATGTGCAAAAAATTTGATGAAATCAATAAAAAACAGATCGTTTCCATTGCGGTTTTGACTTAGCAAAACTCAATCCTATAGGTTACCGGTAAACAAAAAACATATTCTTTAAGCTTAAAAACATTTTTATAATCTATATGATGCAGTCGGTTTTTAAAATATAAGATTTAACCCTTTCAAATACACCGGCAAAAGGAGGCACTTTGCGACTCACGTATATAATATTTTTTCTAAGTAGTATAGTAATGACAGTTCCAGCTCACCGGGCGTCGGGCGTTGACCTCTGCATGCTGCTTGAAGGTCATCGGGCGTTCGAGCTGTAAGAGGGGGGTGGGGTGAAGGTCATCGGGCGTCACGCAAGGTTAAGATGACGTCATCTTATAGGATGAGTGTGTTTTAGATAAGATTTTTTTTTTTTTTTAATTTTAAGCGGGAATTTTAGGGAGTTAGAATTTTTTTCGGCGTACTATAGTATGAGGGTGTTATTTTAATTTCAATGCGGGGACTTTAAAATTTTCGGCATGTTACAGTACGTGGGATATGTTTTTCGATTAAATTTTGCTGTTATTCATTTAAAAAGGTAATTAAAAAGTAATTAAAAATAAGGAATGAAGCGACTTTTTTTTTTCCACTCTGCTCTTACATGATGAGTTAAGCGGGTATTTTGGGGGAAATTATTATTTTTGAGTACTAATACACGAAGGATATTTATTAACCATTTGAAAAATGGTTGTTGTTTTCGGGAGAATGGACCCGATGATGTTACCACTTTTGAATGATGTTACCACTTTTGAATGATGTGGTCACTTTTGAATTTAAATTAATTTCTTTACTTTTAGAAGAGTTTTTATTTGAATTTAAATTAAATTCTTTACTTTTAGAAGAATTTTTATTTGAATAGTAAATTAAAATGGTTAAAATCATTGTAATAAAGGAGAAAACTAACAAATTTAAAAATGGGTAGACGGAAATTAACAGATACGGAAAAAGCCGAAGCCAAAGAAATGAATGAACGTGAATATCGCATTCAATGATATTAAACACAGTCAACATGTATAAGTTGCTTATTAGTTTGGCGATTCGTATCATTTGGCGAAATTGGTCGACGGGATAACTGAGTAATACTGTATTTGGTTTGGCGCAAAAACGTCTTTCAATGCAGAAAATGATAAAATCAAAAGATTATTGAGCCGCTGAAAACCAATTACGTGTTGAAAGGCGATCACGAAAAAGGAAGCAATTTAATGCCGAACCGATTAATTGTAAAACATCATGTCGCCAGGGCGACCAATCCACTAGCCATGGCGTTTTACTATCGGTCGGTTCTAACCAGGAAAATTTGAGTGCCAATAGTGATTCTAACAAGCCGGAAAATGTTATAGCTATTACTCTTGATTTTCCACCACCTAAAAAGAAAACTAAAAAGCAATCGGCTTGGGAAAAACTGGGAAAAAACTTTTTTGATTCGATGTCTGATGGACCCATTCACAGATGCATGTGCTGCGATCGATTTTGGTTTAAAACCTCCATCACCAAAATTCTGCTCTGTAAAATCAAACAATATATGCCAAAGTCTTACAAGTATAACAGTATATGCCAAAGCTGTATTTTAATAATGATTACTTTTGCACCAACAATGTTAAATAGTTTGAAATGTTTCTTTCGTCGCCAACTTTTATGCTTGGCGACAATAGAGTGATATAACTTAAACGAACCGTACCTTCAAATTGCAGCATGTATAAAGTCATTTATAGCAGTGGCACGGATAATCTATAATAATAAAGAGAGAAGGATGTTTGTCTGTCAGCGCTGTTCTGAAGAGACTGCTGCACGTAGAGTTACAAAATTTGGAGGGAAGGTACTTTTTTACATGTAGTTTTGCACCTCGAAGCCCGATTTTCGATTTTTTGTTTATATTTTTTAAATAATTTTTTTAGGCGATTTTTAGCGTTATTTTTGCGTTTTTATCCTATTAGTGAAAGAAATACGGTTTCATTCTTTTAACCCAATATAGCAATTTTTTTTCTCTTTTCAGCAAAGTTTATTCGGAATTTGTACAGCGATTTTTGAATTTTTAACGAATTTTTAATGCGATTTTTAGTGTTTTTTCTCATTTTGCGACTATTTTTTGAGATTGATAAAAAGAAAATCGTTTTAAACTTTTAGCCTAATGCCCTAAATTTTGTGTTTGCTACGATTTTTAGATTTTAACGATTTTTAATGCGATTTTCAATGCGATTTTTAACGTTTTTTAAAGATTTTTGCGCTTAGCATCTATTTTTTTCATAGTTGTTCTATCAAAAACTTGAGGTGTTGAGAATGCAATAAGTAGTATTTTTTTGTGAAATCTACCTAAAATGTCAAAAATTAAGGTACCACTATTTTCGAATAGCAATTTCATAAACTATCTTAAATTCTTGCTTAAGACCACTACCCCCTCGAGTTATATATCACCTGATAGGTTATTTAACAGAGTATGGTTTTGATAAAGTTTTTGAAGAATAGAGTGCTCTACCTGGTGGTGGAAAATGGAACTAATAGAACTTTTTTTTTTAAATCTATAATAATAAAGAGAAGTTTGTGTGTGTGTCAGCGCTGTTCTGAAGAGTCTGCTGTACGTAGAGTTACAAAATGTGGAGGGAAGGTACTTTTATACATGTAGTTTTGCACCTCGAAGCCCGATTTTCAATTTTTTTAGATTTTTTTTGATAATTTTTTGAAGGCGATTTTTAGCGTTCTTTTTGCAGTTTTATCCCATTAGTGAAAGAAATACGGTTTCACTCTTTTAACCCAATATAGCAATTTTTTTTCTCTTTTCCACAAAGTTTATTTGGAATTTGTACAGCGATTTTTGAATTTTTAACGAAATTTTAATGCGATTTTTAATGTTTTTCTCATTTTGCGTTTTTTTTTTTTTTTGAGATTGATAAAAAGAAAACCGTTTCAAACTTTTAGCCCTAAATTTTGTGTTTGTTACGAATTTTAGATTTTAACGATTTTCAATGCGATTTTCAATGATTTTTAACGCTTTTTCAAGATTTTTTGCGTTTAGCATCTATTTTTTTCATAGTTGTTCTATCAAAATCTTAAGCTGTTGAAAATGCATTAAGTAGTTTTTTTTTTTTTTTTTTTTTTTTTTTTTTTTTTGCGAAATTTACCTAAAATGTCAAAAATTTAGTTACCACTATTTTCGAATTGCAATTTCATAAAATATCTTAAATTCTTGCTTAAGACCTCTACCCCCTCGAGTAATAGATCACCTGATAGGTTGTTTAACAGAGTATCGTTTTGATAAAGTTTTTGGAGAATAGAGTGCGCTAGCTGGTGGTGAAAAATGGAACTAACAGAACGCGATTTTGTTAAAATTTGGAAATATAACAATGTGATTTATTTTAAATTTTAAAATGGTTTATAATACATGATAAAAAATGTAAACAAAGAATGGTGTGACATATTTCAGGGTGCGTGAAAGGAGGGGCGCAAACAAAATTAGGAAATGTAATAAGGAGATCTGTTTTACACTTTAAGGTAGTTTATAACGCATGTTAAAATTTTTAAAGTACTGGCGATGCTCTGGAGAGACCGCTGCACGAAGTTATGTATGAAAATTTACACCTTGAAGGCCGATTTTCAGTTTTTTAAATTTAATTCATATGCGAATTTTAGTGGGTTTCGAGGCGATTTGTTCACATTAGCGAAAAGGAAAGCGGTTTCATTCTTTCGACCTAAATTAGTGAATTTTCTTCTCTTTTCAATATAATTTATTTGGATTTCGTGCAACGATGTTTGGATTTTTAGTGAATTATTTAATGTAAATTTTGCCGCTATTATTCGACATTAGTAAAAGGAATTTTGCTTAAAACTTTCAGGCTGATGTATTAAATTTTAGCTGTTAAGATTTATAAATTTCAGCTAATTTTAATGCGATTTTTCGAGATTTTTTGCGTTTGATATCGGATTTTTGTCATTCATGAGATATTTCCAATTACAACGTTTTATTCTATTAGAGTAAATTTTGACCACTGTGATTTTTTAATATTAGTGATTTTTAATGCACTTTTCAATGCAATTTTTAGAAATTTTTCGAGTTTTATGGTGATTTTTTGATATTCGGAAGTAAAAATTGATTTCAAACTTTTAATCTAATATAATTTTAGAGATTTTTAACGCGATTTTTCAAGAATTGTTGTGTTCCGTGTCGATTTTTTATTATCTATAAAGGATTTCCTTTTACTACGTGATTATCCTGTCGACCAATTTCGCCAAATTATATCAATCGTGAAACAAGCCAAATTATGCAAATGGATGTAATTTTTATGTTAAATAATGAAAGAAGAGATAATTTAGAAAAATATTAATACAAATAC
The DNA here is from genome assembly GCA_964019185.1 of Maratus speculifer. Classification (NCBI taxonomy): domain Eukaryota; kingdom Metazoa; phylum Arthropoda; class Arachnida; order Araneae; family Salticidae; genus Maratus; species Maratus speculifer. The sequence goes on along the minus strand of OZ025290.1, from coordinate 341,110,043 downwards.
ATATAAAAATAAGATGTAAAAACCACTTGATGACGTAACAAACTTATGTAACATGTTTAATGTCAAGTGAATATGGAATTTACGATCCGCCATTATTGTAGTTTAATCTTATGGTTTGACCCAGATAGTTTCTTGGTCAACCGGATAATCAAATAGTTCAGATTTCCGATTAGAATGTTTTATCCGTTTGATGAAATTCTGATTACTGCGATTTAAAAAATAACTAGCGATATTTAGTGCATTTTTCAATGCATTTTTAATGAACTTTTTAATGCGATTTAGTACTATTTTTTTCGATCCCCACCACAGTGGTGTTTTAACAATTAAAAAATTATTTTGGTTTTAAACTTTTAGCCTAATATAGTAAATTTCACCGTTTACCTTTTTTTTTAATTTTGTCGATTTTCAATGTGATTTTTGATATATTTTGTGTTCTGCGTCGATTTTTTTGTAATTCATGTAAAAAAGAATGGTTGCTACGTTTTACACGACTAGAATATTTTTTATTCACGGGATGTATTTATATTTAGCGATTTTTAATGAATTTTTCAATGGTTTTGTATTGGTTTTTTGAATCTCACGGCTATTTTTTGAAATTTCGAAATTAATTTCAAACATTTACACTTCATTTACGAATTTTGAAATTTAGTGATTTTTTAATGCAATTTTTAGCAATGTTTTCATTATTTCTCACGCTTTGCGCCGATTTTTTCATTCGTATTTAAGAAATAATTCAGATTACACTAATTTACTCTATTAATGTAAATGTTGTCCCCCGCTATTTTTAAATTTGAAATGATTTGTAATGAATTTTTGAATACAATTTTTAGATGTTTTCGAGTCCACGGCAATTTTTTCACAATTGGAAAAGAAATTTTTAAATAATTTGTAGCTTAATGTAGTCAATTTTGACATCAATGATTCAGATTTTTTGTGTATTTTCATAAAATGTTTAGCAAGTTTTGTGTCGATATTTTGGTCCCATTATGGTAAATTATGTCCGCAGGAATTTAATATAAATGTTTATCTTACTATGGCAAATTTTGTCCGGATTTTTGAATTTTACTGATTTTTAATCTGAATTATAGTGATTTTTCAAGTTCTGTAGCAGTTGTTGACATCGGTAAAAGAATTTCGATTTCGAACTTTTAGCATAAATAGTACGATTTGTTCTCCACGCTTTTATGAATTTTGCCAATTTCTAATGCGATATTCAATGTAATTTTTAGTTAGTTTGGGGGATTTTAGGTGTTCCGGTTGAATTTTCCTTATTCATGAACGATTTCCGATTACAAAATTTTCGACTGAAAATTAAATTTTTACAGCCATGACTTTTAAATATTCAGAAATTTTTAATATAGTTTTCAATACGATTTTTAGCCATTTTTTAAGCTCCTTGGTGATTTTCTGCCCATTCAGAAAACAATTTTGATATCAAACATTTTGTATAATGCAGTTATGTTTCGAATGCAATGTTTTATCTCTTAATAGGATTTTGGCGTTCCATGCTTACGTTTTGTAATTTATGAATGATTTCGATCATAACCCCCCCCCCCCCCTGCTCTGCCTTAATATTATTTTTTTAACCATTGACTTCCAAATATTTAGTTACTTTTTATTGCAATTTTCAATGTGATTTTTAGCTATTCTTCAAGTTCCGTGGCGATTTTTTTACATCCGGAAATCGATTTCGATTTCAAAATTTTTGGTCAATATGGTTAATTTCTTGATTACAATATTTTATATTATAACAGTGAATTTTTACCCCAGGGATTTTTTAATCTTTTACGACTTTCATTACAATTTTCAATGCAATTTTTAAGCTTTTTCAGTCTTTTTTTTTTTTTTTTTTTTTTTTTTTTTACATTTTTTAAAGGAATTCGATTTTAAATTTCTAGACTAATAAGAGTTTAGTTTCAAACTTTTATCCTTTACGGTAATTGTTTTGCTCTCTTATTTTGATCTACAGCAATTTTTAATGCAGTATGCTTTTTTTTTTTTTTTTTTTTTTTTTTTTGAGTTTACGGCGATTTTTTTTTCAGATACGAAAAAGGAATTCGGTTTTTAATTTCTAATTTCTCCGCTAATATGATAAATTTTCTCCTGTGCGATTAAAGATTTTTATTGCGATTTTTTAGCAGTTTTTTTTCGTATTTCAATGCTTTTTACATTATCAAATTAATTAGATTCAAAACATTTATCCAAAGAGTAAATTTTGAGTTTCGTGATTTTTGAAAATTTTGCCATTTTTAAAGCGATGTTTACGTTTCTTCGCGACCCGCTTCGATTTTTTAGAGGTTCAATTTTTGGCAGAATTTATTAAATTCTGATCTCTTTTCTTCAAAGTTTATTCGAATTTTGAAACACAATTTTTGAATGTTGTTTTATATTTTTATGAGATTTTTAATGTTTTTTTGCGATTTGTAAGATTTTTCCACATTAGTAAAAATAATCCAACTTCAATTTTCTAGCCCATCTCTTTTCAACGAAGTTCAGACGAAATTCGTGCAGCATTTTTTACATTTTTCGAGGTTTTTATTATGATTTTTAAAGTTTTTTCGCAATTCTTGCTATTTTTTGATGAACCCGGGCAACGCCGGGCAGAACAGCTAGTAAAGTAATAAAGAGGGAAAGGATGTTTGTCTGTGAGCGCTGTTCTGAAGAGACTGCTGCACGTAGAGTTACAAAATTTGGAGGGAAGGTATTTTTTTACATGTAGTTTTGCACCTCGAAGCCCGATTTTCGATTTTTTGTTTAGGTTTTTTAATAATTTTTTTAGGCTATTTTTAGCGTTATTTTTGCGGTTTTATCTCATTAGTGAAAGGAATACGGTTTCATTCTTTTAACCCAAAATAGCAATTTTTTTTTTCTCTTTTCAACAAAGTTTATTCGGAATTTGTACAGCGATCTTTGAATTTTTAACGAATTTTTAATGCGATTTTTAGTGTTTTTTTCTCATTTTGCGGCTATTTTTTGAGATTGATAAAAAGAAAATCGTTTTAAACTTTTAGCTTAATGTCCTAAATTTTGTATTTGTTACGATTTTTAGATTTTAACGATTTTTAATGCGATTTTTAACGTTTTTTTAAAAGATTTTTGCGTTTAGCATCTATTTTTTTCATAGTTGTTCTATCAAAAACTTGAGCTGTTGAGAATGCAATAAGTAGTATTTTTTGCGAAATCTACCTAAAATATCAAAAATTTAGGTATCACTATTTTCGAATAGCAATTTCATAAAATATCTTAAATACTTGCTTAAGACCGCCACCCCCTCGAGTAATATATCTCCTGATAGGTTTTTTCAATGGAGTTTCGTTTAGATATAGTTTTGATAAGAATAGAGGGCGCTCCCTGGTGCTGAAAAATGGAACCAATAGACAGCGATTTTGTTAAAATTGGGAAATCTTGCAATATGATTTGTTTTAAACTGTAAGGTTGTTTATAATACATGATAAAAAATTAAAAAAAATGGTGTAACATATTTCAGGGTGCTTACAAAATTAGGAAATGCAACAAGAAGGCCTGTTTGAAACTTTAAGATAGCTTATAATACATAATAAAAAATTTTAAACGACGACGATGTCCTGGAGAGACTGCTGCACGAAGAGCTACAACATTTTGATGGAAAGTTCCTCTATATATAAAGTTTAGCACCTCGAAGGCCGATTTTTGATTTTTTAATGCAATTTTTATTTGATTTTTGGCAGGTGTTCGTAATGTTTCGAGGCGGTTTTTCCCCATTAGCAAAAAGAATGCGGTTTCATCCTTTTAACCTAATATAATGAATTTTGTTCTCTTTTCAATATAATTTATTTGGATTTTGCGTAACGACTTTTGGATTTTTAGTGAATTTTTTAGTGCAATTTTTAATGTTTTTTTTTTTCGTATTTTGCGCTGTATTTTGATATTAGTAAAAGGAATTTTGACTCAACCTTTTAGTTTAATGTACTAAATTTTGATTACTAACATAGGCATGCGAAGATAAAACTTCACCCGACCTAAAGTTTCAATTTGGCGCCCCACCCTCGAACTTTTTTTTGTGATAGACCAAAAATGACGTTGGTAGTATAAATTTAGCGCCAACTAAATTTTCGTGCCTGGGAAATCGCCCCTTTCGAAAGGTGCTGTCTTCTAAGATTCATGAATTTCAGCGATTTTTAATGCGATTTTTCAAGATTTTTTGCGCTTGATGTCGGATTTTCGTCATTCATGAAATATTTCCGATTACATTGTTTTACCCTATTAGAATAAATTTTTAACCCGGCTATTTTTAAATATTAGTGATTTTTTATGCATTTTTCAATGATATTTTTAGCGGTTTTTTTTTTTTTTTTCGAGTTCTATGGTAATTTTTAATATTTGTAATAAAAATTGATTATTAAACTTTTAATCGTATGTAATTTTAGAGATTTTTAATGCATTTTTTAAAAGATTTTTCGCGTGCCGAGTCGATTTTTATCATCCATAAAAGATTTGCGTGTAATACTTGATTATACTGTCGATCAATTTCGCCAAATTACATAAATCATCAAACGACTCACCAAAGTATGCAAATTGATGTGATTTTTATGTTAAATAATGAAAAGACAAATAAATTAGAAAAACTTTAATAAAAATACAAATAAAGCAACGAAGTAAAAATCACTTGATGACGTAACAAATCTGTGGAACGTGTTTAATGTCAAGTGAATGTGACATTTACGATCAGCCATTATTGGCGTTTAATCTTATGGTTTTTAGAATTTCACGGCTATTTTTTAGAATTTGTGAAGGAATTTAATTTCAAATTTTTACCCTCACTCTTTTAAAAAATTTTGCCATTTACGAATTTTGAAATTTAGCAATTTGTAATGCGATTTTTAAGATTTTTTTATTTTTTATTTTTTATTTTTTACATTTTGCGTCAATTTTTTTGCCATTCATGAAAGTTTTCCAATTGCATTGTTTTACTTTTATATACCCTAGCCTAATGTATTTTATTTTTCAATGTATCTATATTTAATACGATTTTTCGAGATTTTTTACGCTTTTCGCCGATTTTTTAATCATTCGTGAATATTTCCGATTATAGTTTTTTACCCAAATACAGTAAACTAGCCGACCTTGGCGATCAGATTGATCTCCCTTTAATGTAAACTAACCATTAAATCATATTTCTTTTATTCATAATTTATTTTAATTGCTTAATTTTTTGCCAAATTAGAAGATTCTGCCAGAGAAATAGACACAAGATATCATATACGCACCACATTGGTGGGATTACAACAAAATAGCAATTATATGCGCTTCACATGGTAACCCTGCTATTGTTACATATTTATTAATAAACCGTTTGTTTATTTTTATTTTCTTTTTTAAATGATATAAATTGTTTTACTCTATAATTATTAACTAAGCTTTTTTATAATTATTCCCTTTTAAAATAGAAATTAGTTAAAAAAATATGCGCGTAACTGGTTTTCGCGAAATTGGCGCCTGGAAAAAAGCGCGCCAATGTAGTGCATATGTGACATCTGTGACAATTAGCTATTTGTTTCGTTCCTTGGCGATCTTTTGCCATTCGAAAACCGATTTCGATTTCAAACTTTTTGCCTAATACAGTTATTTTTCGATTGCACTGTTTAATAGGATTTTCGGCGTTCCATGTCCTCATTTTGTTATTCATGAATAATTTCTGATTACACCCCCCCCCCTCCCTCCCTTCATATTAATTGTTTAGGCATTGGCTTCCAAATATTTAGCGATTTTTAATGCAATTTTCAATATGATTTTTAGCTTTTCTTTAAGTTTCGTAACGATTCTTTGACATTCGGAAACTGATTTCGATTTCAAACATTGTGTTTAATATAGTTAATTTGTTGATTGCAGTATTTTATTTTTTAACAAGTAAATTTTTACCCTAGCGGTTTTCTAATATTTTGCGATTTTTTAATATTTTGCGATTTTTAATGTTTTTTCAGTGCGATTTTCGGGCTTTCGTGGTCATTTTTTGACATTTTTCAAAGGAATTCGATTTAAAAATTCCAGCCTAACAGGAATTTGGTTTCAAACTTTTAGTCTTTATGGTAGTTGTTTTGCTCTCCTATTTTAATCTCCAGCGATTTTTAATGCAATGTTTTAGATTTTTTTTTCTTTTGTTTGTTTGAGTCCACAGCGATTTTTTTATACGGAAAAGGAATTCGGTTTTAAATTTCTTTCTAATATGAAAAATTTTCTCCTGTGCGATTTATGCTATATTAAAGATTTTTATTGCAATTTTTTAACTTTTTTATTCGCATTGCACTGCTTACCATTTTATTACACTAATTAGATTCAAAACTTTTATCCAAATAGAGTAAATTTTTAGTACCTTGATTTTTGAAATTTTTGACATTTTTAATGCAATGCTTGCGTTTTTTCGCGATCCGCTTCGGTTTTTTAGACGTTCAACTTTCGACCGAATGTATTAAATTCTGTCCTCTTTTCCTCTAAGTTTATTCGAATTTCGAAATACAGTTTTTGAATTTGTTTTATATTTTTATAAATTTTTTAATGCTTTCGCAATTTTGTAAGATTTTTCCACATTAGTAAAAAGCATCCAGTTTGAATTTTCTAGCCCTTCTCTTTTCGATGAACGTTAAACGAAATTCGTGCAACAATTTTTAAATATTTCGAGTTTTTTTAATTTTGATTTTAAATTTTTTTTTTCACACTTCTTGCTGTTTTTTGACGAACCCGAGCAACGCCGGGTAGATTAGCTAGTACACAATAAAACAACTGGTATTTAGCTTAAAATGATAGATGAATGTATCGAGTGAAACATTTTTCAAATGGTTGGGGTAATTTCTTAAATTACAATTATTTTTTTTATTTATTTATTTTTTTTTTTAATTTTAATGCGGGGACTTTAAAAATTTTCGGTGCACATTAGTATAAGGATTTATTTTTTTGATTTTAAGCGGGAATTTTAGGGAGATTGATTTTTTTTTGTTTTTCACCGTGTTCTTTGATGCGGGGTTAAACGGGTATTTCGGGACACAGGATGTTTTTTTTTTTTTTTTCTGTACTATTGTACGAATGGTTTTAATTTTAATGTGGCAACTTAAAAATTTTCAGTGAACTTTAGTTTAAGAATTTATTTTTAGATTTTAAGCAGAAAGTTTGGGGAGATTGTTTTTTTTTTTTTTTTTTTTCACCGTATTTTAAATAAGGGGTTAAGCGGATATTTTGGGCACATAGAATGTTTTTTTCTGTACTATTGTACGAGTGGTTTTTAATTTTAATGTGGGGACTTAAACATTTTCAGTTTGGTGTCATTTAAGAGTTTATTTTTTTGATTTTTAGCAAAAATTTTGGGGAGTTTGATTTTTTTTTTTTTTCCACTGTACACTTACATGATGAGTTAAGCGGGTATTTTGGGAGAAATTATTATTTTAGACTAATCATACGCGAAGGGTATTTTTTTTTCTTCGGGGTTTAATATTTTAATAAAGAATTAATTAAGAAGGGTGCATTCATGGTGAATTAATGAATTATTTTTTTTAGGAGTAATTTTGTTAAGAATGAATTATTTTTTCATTTTTTTTGGAGTTTTAAGTGGATATAAATGTTAAATAGGGAGACTTTAATTTTTTTGCAATGAGATTAACGCGCGCTCGTCGACATAACCGTACGGAGTTTGTAACTTATGCGTTAAAAAGCGACTCTCAAGTGTATAAACAGATTTCTACTCACGTCTTTCATGCAATCGAATTCTAGAAAGGATAGTGCATTCAAAAAGGTTATTAATAAAAAGAAGATAATTTAAAATTATGAGTGCGCGCTCGTCGACCTAACCGTACGGAGTTTGTCATTTTCTTTGAATCACGTGTGAATATTGGCTTAGACTATCTTAGAAAGACTTCCACCACCTTTATCTCTATCCACCGTCGTAAATAACACATGCTGGTAATGGAAATTTGGGAATAACAATTTTGAATATTTATTTAATGAGGAACTTTAAAATTATTTCGAGTACTATTTTTAGTCAACTATGTTATACACTTGATATTTTAAAATAATTAAAAAAAATAACTTTAAAATTTCAATGAAAAAATATGTTTCAAAATGGGATTTTACGTGCTAGCATTGAATCGCACTCGTCGCCCTAACGGTTTAGAATATGTGGTTTCCTTCGAACCTTGGTGAAAATTTAATTGAATTGATTATTATTATTATTTTGTATGTGTTGTATATATGTGTGCGTATGTATGTTTGTGTGTTGTATGCATGTATGTGTGTGAATATATGTTTGTGTGTTGTATGCATGTGCGTGTGTTGTATGTATGTACGTATGTATGTGTGTTGTATGCATGTATTTGTTGTATGTATGTGCGTGTAATTTTTTGTCGATAGGTGTGATCTTTAGCTGAAAGTGACCTAGGGTCAAAACTTTTACCCAGGAATCGCCACGGGGAGGCAGATCACTTGATTCCCGTATTACACACATTCACATACATTATTTCGAGCGATATTTTTAGTGAAACATAATATGCAAATGAATTTGTAAAATAATTAAAAAAATAACTTTAAAATTTAAATGAAAGAATGTTTTAAAATGTAATTTTACATACTAACATTTAATCGCGCTCGTTGGTTTTTACTGTTTGGAGTCTGTCATTTTCCTTTAACCTTGGAAAACCTTGCGTCAATAAGGATATTTCAGAAAGACCCCCACTTTGGGTACTCTTTTAAACTAATATTTGTAATGAGATGTGTTCGCGCGCGTCGGCCTAACTGTTTGGAATATCAACATAAAATCAACAAATTAATACAAAATATTTCACACAATAAAAAACGAAATATTAAAATCGCCAACTCAAAATGAAATCTCATGCAATTAGAATAAAAACATTAAAAAAAATCGCCAAATTAAAAGATTATTCTTATCTCACAATAAATATTCTGAAAGACCTATTCAAAAATTCTAGTTAAAGTTTTTATTCAAAATTCAAATAAAACTCCTTAAGTTTTGACATGTCACTAAAAATTTAAAGTAAACATTTTTTCAAAGTGTAATTATCAAAGATTAATTTTTCTAATAATTAACTCATGTAAAGAAAAATCAAAGTACAATGATTCACCATTTGCTTTTTAAATCTTAGAACATATTATCTGTGATATGAACATCACGTTATGTAAAAATTATAAATAAATATTAGTAGTTTTAAAATAATTTTTATTCGAATGGGTAGTTCGATGAATTAATAACATTAGAATTTTATAGATTAAGAAGTAACAATTGAGAAAATAATCATTTCAAAATATTTTTTTTTTTTTTTTTTTAAACCAACTTTCATACAATTCAAAAAGTTTTTATATGAAAATTGAATATTTTTTTTTCTTAAGAGAAATATTTTACGTGAGTGAAAAAGTGAGAGTCAGTTAATTTATGAATCACTTTAAAATATTACCACACAATAAATTGTTTTGAAACTATATTCTTAAACATATTAATATTTAAAAGTTTAGTCATTTTATACATTTTATATACAAATTTTACTTACCAACATATGAATTCGCCTTCAATCCGCACTTTCTTGAAGAGTAATGTTTGATAAACTCTTATCAACATAGCATGTTGTTGTGAATCACTAGCAAGTTAAGACAGGTATGATATGAGTAATCGTTGGGATTTTCCCAAAGAGGTGAAGTCATTCTTATCAAATCCTATTCTGAATGAGAAATATTTCAATTGCAATTAACTTCAGATTTTGCTATTTAATAATTATTTTTTTAATTTGACAATTTTAATTAATGTTTTAGTGAAATTACCTTTAAGATTTTAATTTTTTTTAATGCTTATACTATTTCACACATGTACATTCCTATTTGTAAATAGAAAATCATAAAAAACATATTTGAATGATTTTATTATTATTATTGTTAGACATTATATTTGAAAATCATTTAAACTTTTAGCTTTTATTATTATTATTATTTAGATATTAAGAAGTGACGAAGACCTGTAGAATTAATCTCATCTTAAAACTGATTAATATTCGAAGAAAAATTTATTCTGTTATCTTTTAATTTACCAAACATATATCTTAATATTCATTAACACGTATGTATTATACGTATTAATGAATAATATATTTGATGAATAATATATTTTATAATATATATGAGATTTTAATCTTTCTTTTAAAAATTGGGTTATGTTATTTCATACACATACGTTCTTATTCGAAAATTCAAAACCATAAAAAACATCGTTGGTTGATATTTTATTTTTAATTAGACATTGCATTGGAAAAGCATTAAAAACCTTTCATTTTTATCCCATTTAGACTTCAAAAAGTGTCGAAGATCTAACTGCTTTGCAAAGACTTAAAACTAGTGATTTGATAAGTCATACTTCCTGTGGGTTGTTTTCAATTTTGGAATTATCTTAATTAATTACCAATCTTCTCATTTTTTTAAACACAACACTAATTATTGCCCCCATTACTTAATCACGTAAATATAATTTATATAGTTTATAATTATCAGTTTTATACTAACATTTGAGACCTATACGTATGTGTTGTATTAATTCTTTTATTTAATTCATACAAATTTTAACTTAAGCATCCTGTGCTAGTTTTCATACATTTATTATCACATCACTTGATAGAATTTCTTGCGATGTTTTAGAAATAATAGATATTTAATTTTTTTTTTTTAATTAGTTAATAACATGAAAAAAATTTAATTGCTTTTTAACATGAATCTTTTAAGAAAAACATATTTGATTCTGAAACATTAAATTTAAAAAACTAATTCTTAAGAATATGACTTGATGCAATTTACTCATTTTAAACAAGTTAACTTTACTACTTGACGGAAATATATTCAAACGCAAAACGATTTAACTTTCACATTTTTAAAGTTAATTATATAATATACTAACATTTAATTATAATAGGTATAATTTTATTAAAAATACTGAATAAAATAAAATTTATACTTTAAAAAAATATATTATAACACCATTTAAAAATATTAAACAACAACAAACTTGTAATTAAGAGATGAATAAATATAAATGTATGAATCACACAATAATTAAAAGAAATACTTAATCATTCATAAAAAATTCTTCCCTTGAATATTCACATGTATGTTAGTAAAAATATAAGACTAAAGTTTTCAAAAAGATTATAAGCGTGTCCGAATCAACAAAAAAAAAAAAATTGAGTATTAAATATCGAATAATGGATATGCACTTTTTATACTCACATCTTACAATGTAATTAGTAACCAAATGTAATGATTTTTAAACATGTCTTCTTAAATTTTTTTTTTCAATGAAAGACTATCACAGTTGAATATTTAGCTTTCTCTTCATAACTTTATCGAGAAATATATAATGTATACCACACGATTTCATTAAATGAATCACAATACAATTCAAACTTCTCATTTTCAATGTTTTATATATACTAGTGTTTATCAAATAGGTGTTTATTCTGAACAATCATTACTTAGTATATTGATGAAAAGTTTGTGTTGAACGGTTTTTAACTCAAATGGTGTGAGAGAAGGATATATTAGGACAGAAGTTATTAAATATAGAGTCTTTAAAGTTTATACCCGTGCAAGAATTGGCATTTCAAGAAACAAAGTTGTGTCATATTTGAAAGCATTCTTTATATTCGAAACGCACACGTGATCCCGATCACATCACTGAAGAGTATAGAGAAGCTGTTTATGTTGTATATAATTTGAATTTTCATTAACACAATATTATAATCGAAGTTTTTCGACAGTTTGAAAAGTTATGATGCACAACGTCTGCACACGTTAACACAGAATAAGATTAGCCTATGCCCTTTCGATGATAAGCGTTATTTGCAGGAAAGATGTAGTAACATAACATTTTCTTGGTAATTTTACTCGCAGGTTTCGAAACCACAAACATCTGATCATACTTCTCATTTTTAACACGCGACGCTAACCATTGGGCCATTAAAGCCCTTAATTTAGTAACTAAAAAGTAAGAAAGATCATCGAAAATGATTACTTCACACATGCAAAAATAATTTTTATTGTGACTTATCAGTTAAAAATCATGAAGAAAAGAAAAAAAATCACATATGTTTTGGAATACTTTGAGATTTTATGAGTCACTTCATCAGTTAAATAGACATATCCACTTCTTATGAATCACTGCTTATGCTTAAATTTTCAAAGACTTGCTTATATGAAATGTATTATATTTTAGTTTATCAGTGATAGTGTGATTACTTGTTAATAATTTTAACGTTATTAAAAAAATTTAAAAAAAATCAAATGTTAATAATTAATTTAAAAAAAAATACAAGTCACTATTAAAGGTTTGAACAAATTATTAAAATAATTTTACAAAACTTTTCCAATTATTTAAAAATGTTTCACTAATATTTAGTAATCGTCAAATTTTAATGTCGATAATCATTTATGTGACTTAGGTTTTCTGTTTTAACTGTTAAGTTATTAGATTCCCCCTTCAAGTACATCTCACTGATATGTTTTCAACAACCAACCACCCAACTTTTTTTTTCGTAATCAACTATTTATTTACCCTAACAACCAACTATTTATTTACCCTAACAACTAACTATTTATTTATCCTAGCAGCCAAAAAGCTTTTATCGTCACATGAACAAAATTTTTAAGATGAAAGACTTGTCATTTTTAATCGAAAAAAAAACAATGACTTGTGTAATAAATTTTTTCCTTACTTAAATGAAACCTTCGCATGTGTATGGTAAAACTTGGAAAATTTCATTTAATGCACAAATTTACAGTTAACAGGCAAGGTCTTCACACATCTTTTAGTATTTTACTAACATTTTACCAAATATCGTTAGAAAACAACAGAATTTTAAATAATTATTTTAATAAAAATTCTCTTTTGTAAGTGGCATTACTAAACTTACTTGAAAAATTAACTTGGTAAAGCAGGTTTTCACTGTTTCAACTTAGTAATATTCATAAGTTTTATATCAAAATCAACTTGTTTGGTTATGTCCCAGCATGGTTTTATAAAATGTATCGAAAAAGACCTTTAATATTAATGTTTAAAAATATGCAGTTAGTCTTTTAAAGATAAATATTTTCACTTCTTTTATTTAAAAACATTTTTAAATAAAATTATTACAGATGCCAATTTTTCTCAGTGTTATGAAATATGCATGCAAAACTTTTAATTATAACTTTCCCATTTTAGTATTTCAAATTATTGTTTTCAAGGTGTACTAAAATTTGAAAAAATAAAAAAAATATTTAATTTTTATGCATAATTAAATTAAAATAGTTTAATAATAAAGACACATTTAACATTCTGTACTCACCTAATCCATCACCATCGCAAAACTACGTCTAACACACTCCAGGGTTTAGGAAGAAATGAAAAAAATTCAGTCCTTATCAGAAAATGTTATCAGATAATCTTATCTTAAGATATGTGACGTCACAGAACATGTGTCAACTGATCACGTCATGTATACCACGTGACTAGCGCTATGTATTCTACATTGGTTCTTATAAAATTTCATTTATGAAGTACTTTAATCATTCTTATTATTATTAACTAATTAATTAAACTAATTAATAAGATTAATTAGTTTAATTAATTAAACTAATTAATAAGATTAATTAATTAAATTATTTAATCTTATTAATTAGTTTAATTAATTAAACTAATTAATCTTATTAATTAGTTTAATTAATTAGTTAATAATAATAAGAATGATTAAAGTACTTCATAAATGAAATTTTATAAGAACCAATGTAGAATACATAGCGCTAGTCACGTGGTATACATGACGTGATCAGTTGACACATGTTCTGTGACGTCACATATCTTAAGATAAGATTATCTGATAACATTTTCTGATAAGGACTTTGAATTTTTTTCATTTCTTCCTAAACCCTGGAGTGTGTTGGACGTAGTTTTGCGATGGTGATGGATTAGGTGAGTACAGAATGTTAAATGTGTCTTTATTATTAAACTATTTTAATTAAATTATGCATAAAAATTAAATATTTTTTTTATTTTTTCAAATTTTAGTACACCTTGAAAACAATAATTTGAAATACTAAAATGTGAAAGTTATAATTAAAAGTTTTGCATGCATATTTCATAACACTGAGAAAAATTGGCATCTGTAATAATTTTATTTAAAAATGTTTTTAAATAAAAGAAGTGAAAATATTTATCTTTAAAAGACTAACTGCATATTTTTAAACATTAATATTAAAGGTCTTTTTCGATACATTTTATAAAACCATGCTGGGACATAACCAAACAAGTTGATTTTGATATAAAACTTATGAATATTACTAAGTTGAAACAGTGAAAACCTGCTTTACCAAGTTAATTTTTCAAGTAAGTTTAGTAATGCCACTTACAAAAGAGAATTTTTATTAAAATAATTATTTAAAATTCTGTTGTTTTCTAAAGATATTTGGTAAAATGTTAGTAAAATACTAAAAGATGTGTGAAGACCTTGCCTGTTAACTTTAAATTTGTGCATTAAATGAAATTTTCCAAGTTTTACCATACACATGCGAAGGTTTCATTTAAGTAAGGAAAAAATTTATTACACAAGTCATTGTTTTTTTTTTTTTCGATTAAAAATGACAAGTCTTTCATCTTAAAAATTTTGTTCATGTGACGATAAAAGCTTTTTGGCTGCTAGGATAAATAAATAGTTGGTTGTTAGGGTAAATAAATAGTTGGTTGTTAGGGTAAATAAATAGTTGATTACGAAAAAAAAAGTTGGGTGGTTGGTTGTTGAAAACATATCAGTGAGATGTACTTGAAGGGGGAATCTAATAACTTAACAGTTAAAACAGAAAACCTAAGTCACATAAATGATTATCGACATTAAAATTTGACGATTACTAAATATAAGTGAAACATTTTTAAATAATTTGAAAAGTTTTGTAAAATTATTTTAATAATTTGTTCAAACCTTTAATAGTGACTTGTATTTTTTTTTAATTAATTATTAACATTTGATTTTTTTTTAAAATTTTTTAATAACGTTAAAATTATTAACAAGTAATCACACTATCACTGATAAACTAAAATATAATACATTTCATATAAGCAAGTCTTTGAAAATTTAAGCATAAGCAGTGATTCATAAGAAGTGGATATGTCTATTTAACTGATGAAGTGACTCATAAAATCTCAAAGTATTCCAAAACATATGTGATTTTTTTTCTTTTCTTCATGATTTTTAACTGATAAGTCACAATAAAAATTATTTTTGCATGTGTGAAGTAATCATTTTCGATGATCTTTCTTACTTTTTAGTTACTAAATTAAGGGCTTTAATGGCCCAATGGTTAGCGTCGCGTGTTAAAAATGAGAAGTATGATCAGATGTTTGTGGTTTCGAAACCTGCGAGTAAAATTACCAAGAAAATGTTATGTTACTACATCTTTCCTGCAAATAACGCTTATCATCGAAAGGGCATAGGCTAATCTTATTCTGTGTTAACGTGTGCAGACGTTGTGCATCATAACTTTTCAAACTGTCGAAAAACTTCGATTATAATATTGTGTTAATGAAAATTCAAATTATATACAACATAAACAGCTTCTCTATACTATTCAGTGATGTGATCGTGATCACGTGTGCGTTTCGAATATAAAGAATGCTTTCAAATATGACACAACTTTGTTTCTTGAAATGCCAATTCTTGCACGGGTATAAACTTTAAAGACTTTATATTTAATAACTTCTGTCCTAATATATCCTTCTCTCACACCATTTGAGTTAAAAACCGTTCAACACAAACTTTTCATCAATATACTAAGTAATGATTGTTCAGAATAAACACCTATTTGATAAACACTAGTATATACAGGGTGTCCCCTCTCAACGGTGGCCAATGGCTAATTTCTAAACCGTTGGTCATAGACATATAGTTCCAATTGCAAAAATGCTTTAAAAAAGGTAAAGAATTATTTGTTAAGCGATTTAGGTCAAAAAAATGTTTTACTAAAAAATTACGAAAATTAAATTTTTATACGGTCCCCCGGTCCTATAAGTGATATTTAGAAAATTTTTACCACTACTCTAACAAGTAAGACAAAAAAAGTCCCATTCCTCTGCGATCAAAATTGACCGAATTATAGCTGTTCAAAGTTGAAGCATATTTTTTGCTGCAAAATAGGGGTCAGTCACAAATTTACTGGAAATAAAAATAAACATCATATAGAAAATTTAACTTTAAACATTGAGAGTAATAAAAATTTTTACAATGTTGTTTCTGAATTTATGTTGACATTTACATGTTAAAGTAAAATATGCAATTTGTGCTAAAATTATAAGTAAAAAAATAACAGAAATTTTGTTAAATTAAACTATGAAAAGCAACAGTCACAAATCGTTACAAAATGATACATATTTAAAGCTCTATTAGATTACTCAACCTAATAGAATTTGATGTAGTCCTATAAAATAAATAAATGGAACGCACCTAAAATCGTATTAATATTACATTGTCATCGGGTTTAAATAAGTATGGGAATTGAACCTCAATCAGATATTTGGAAGTTAGTTAAAATTTGAATATAAGTTTTGAACTAGGAAAATTTACATACGAAAACTATGAATAAAATAAAAGCTTATCAAAATAACATACCTTTTTAAAATAAAATCACGAAAAGAATCAGCTTCATTTGCTTACAAAATAAAACATACGTAAAAATACAATTGAGGATATGAATTTCAAAACTCGACTTATCGCTTTTTGATTTCTCTATCAGTCTATACAAACCTCCACTATTGTAACAATGCAATCTCAAAATTTATAATGAAAACCAATAGATGCATTTAAAGTTTTTTCGCTATTTCCCAAAATTTGATTTTTTCGATAAAGAGAATTTTGAAATTCATGTCTTCAGTTATTTTAATAACCAATCTAGAAGTTAATTAATTATAATTAACACTACCGTAAAACTTATATGGTGACAGCGCTTTCAGTTAAATCGCTCATTTAAAACATTTTGTAATTGGAACTATATGTCTGTGACAAATAGTTTAGGAAGTAGCCTTTGAACAGCGTTGGAAATCGACTCCCTTTATAATACTTTAAGCACTTAGTGCACGTTCCCTTAAAGCTCAGTCGAACTCATCCGTTTTCAGCTATAGAAAAGTGGTTTAAGTCATGAAATTTAAAGTTTCAATACTCTGTCAATTTTAATGTTACATGAATGGGACCTTTTCTGTATTACTTGCTAGAGTGTTGAAAAAATTTTACTAAATATCACTTATAGGACCGGGGGACCGTATAAAAATTTAATTTTTGTAATTTTTTAATAAAACATTTTTTTGACCAAAACCGCTTAAAAAACAATTATTTGCCTTTTTTAAAGCATTTTTGCAATTGGAACTATATGTCTATGACCAACGGTTTAGAAATTAGCCATTGGCCACCGTTGAGAGGGGACACCCTGTATAAAACATTGAAAATGAGAAGTTTGAATTGTATTGTGATTCATTTAATGAAATCGTGTGGTATACATTATATATTTCTCGATAAAGTTATGAAGAGAAAGCTAAATATTCAACTGTGATAGTCTTTCATTGAAAAAAAAAAAATTAAGAAGACATGTTTAAAAATCATTACATTTGGTTACTAATTACATTGTAAGATGTGAGTATAAAAAGTGCATATCCATTATTCGATATTTAATACTCAATTTTTTTTTGTTGATTCGGACACGCTTATAATCTTTTTGAAAACTTTAGTCTTATATTTTTACTAACATACATGTGAATATTCAAGGGAAGAATTTTTTATGAATGATTAAGTATTTCTTTTAATTATTGTGTGATTCATACATTTATATTTATTCATCTCTTAATTACAAGTTTGTTGTTGTTTAATATTTTTAAATGGTGTTATAATATATTTTTTTAAAGTATAAATTTTATTTTATTCAGTATTTTTAATAAAATTATACCTATTATAATTAAATGTTAGTATATTATATAATTAACTTTAAAAATGTGAAAGTTAAATCGTTTTGCGTTTGAATATATTTCCGTCAAGTAGTAAAGTTAACTTGTTTAAAATGAGTAAATTGCATCAAGTCATATTCTTAAGAATTAGTTTTTTAAATTTAATGTTTCAGAATCAAATATGTTTTTCTTAAAAGATTCATGTTAAAAAGCAATTAAATTTTTTTCATGTTATTAACTAATTAAAAAAAAATTAAATATCTATTATTTCTAAAACATCGCAAGAAATTCTATCAAGTGATGTGATAATAAATGTATGAAAACTAGCACAGGATGCTTAAGTTAAAATTTGTATGAATTAAACTAAAAGAATTAATACAACACATACGTATAGGTCTCAAATGTTAGTATAAAACTGATAATTATAAACTATATAAATTATATTTACGTGATTAAGTAATGGGGGCAATAATTAGTGTTGTGTTTAAAAAAATGAGAAGATTGGTAATTAATTAAGATAATTCCAAAATTGAAAACAACCCACAGGAAGTATGACTTATCAAATCACTAGTTTTAAGTCTTTGCAAAGCAGTTAGATCTTCGACACTTTTTGAAGTCTAAATGGGATAAAAATGAAAGGTTTTTAATGCTTTTCCAATGCAATGTCTAATTAAAAATAAAATATCAACCAACGATGTTTTTTATGGTTTTGAATTTTCGAATAAGAACGTATGTGTATGAAATAACATAACCCAATTTTTAAAAGAAAGATTAAAATCTCATATATATTATAAAATATATTATTCATCAAATATATTATTCATTAATACGTATAATACATACGTGTTAATGAATATTAAGATATATGTTTGGTAAATTAAAAGATAACAGAATAAATTTTTCTTCGAATATTAATCAGTTTTAAGATGAGATTAATTCTACAGGTCTTCGTCACTTCTTAATATCTAAATAATAATAATAATAAAAGCTAAAAGTTTAAATGATTTTCAAATATAATGTCTAACAATAATAATAATAAAATCATTCAAATATGTTTTTTATGATTTTCTATTTACAAATAGGAATGTACATGTGTGAAATAGTATAAGCATTAAAAAAAATTAAAATCATAAAGGTAATTTCACTAAAACATTAATTAAAATTGTCAAATTAAAAAAATAATTATTAAATAGCAAAATCTGAAGTTAATTGCAATTGAAATATTTCTCATTCAGAATAGGATTTGATAAGAATGACTTCACCTCTTTGGGAAAATCCCAACGATTACTCATATCATACCTGTCTTAACTTGCTAGTGATTCACAACAACATGCTATGTTGATAAGAGTTTATCAAACATTACTCTTCAAGAAAGTGCGGATTGAAGGCGAATTCATATGTTGGTAAGTAAAATTTGTATATAAAATGTATAAAATGACTAAACTTTTAAATATTAATATGTTTAAGAATATAGTTTCAAAACAATTTATTGTGTGGTAATATTTTAAAGTGATTCATAAATTAACTGACTCTCACTTTTTCACTCACGTAAAATATTTCTCTTAAGAAAAAAAAATATTCAATTTTCATATAAAAACTTTTTGAATTGTATGAAAGTTGGTTTAAAAAAAAAAAAAAAAATATTTTGAAATGATTATTTTCTCAATTGTTACTTCTTAATCTATAAAATTCTAATGTTATTAATTCATCGAACTACCCATTCGAATAAAAATTATTTTAAAACTACTAATATTTATTTATAATTTTTACATAACGTGATGTTCATATCACAGATAATATGTTCTAAGATTTAAAAAGCAAATGGTGAATCATTGTACTTTGATTTTTCTTTACATGAGTTAATTATTAGAAAAATTAATCTTTGATAATTACACTTTGAAAAAATGTTTACTTTAAATTTTTAGTGACATGTCAAAACTTAAGGAGTTTTATTTGAATTTTGAATAAAAACTTTAACTAGAATTTTTGAATAGGTCTTTCAGAATATTTATTGTGAGATAAGAATAATCTTTTAATTTGGCGATTTTTTTTAATGTTTTTATTCTAATTGCATGAGATTTCATTTTGAGTTGGCGATTTTAATATTTCGTTTTTTATTGTGTGAAATATTTTGTATTAATTTGTTGATTTTATGTTGATATTCCAAACAGTTAGGCCGACGCGCGCGAACACATCTCATTACAAATATTAGTTTAAAAGAGTACCCAAAGTGGGGGTCTTTCTGAAATATCCTTATTGACGCAAGGTTTTCCAAGGTTAAAGGAAAATGACAGACTCCAAACAGTAAAAACCAACGAGCGCGATTAAATGTTAGTATGTAAAATTACATTTTAAAACATTCTTTCATTATTTTAAAGTTATTTTTTTAATTATTTTACAAATTCATTTGCATATTATGTTTCACTAAAAATATCGCTCGAAATAATGTATGTGAATGTGTGTAATACGGGAATCAAGTGATCTGCCTCCCCGTGGCGATTCCTGGGTAAAAGTTTTGACCCTAGGTCACTTTCAGCTAAAGATCACACCTATCGACAAAAAATTACACGCACATACATACAACAAATACATGCATACAACACACATACATACGTACATACATACAACACACGCACATGCATACAACACACAAAATATATTCACACACATACATGCATACAACACACAAACATACATACGCACACATATATACAACACATACAAAATAATAATAATAATCAATTCAATTAAATTTTCACCAAGGTTCGAAGGAAACCACATATTCTAAACCGTTAGGGCGACGAGTGCGATTCAATGCTAGCACGTAAAATCCCATTTTGAAACATATTTTTTCATTGAAATTTTAAAGTTATTTTTTTTAATTATTTTAAAATATCAAGTGTATAACATAGTTGACTAAAAATAGTACTCGAAATAATTTTAAAGTTCCTCATTAAATAAATATTCAAAATTGTTATTCCCAAATTCCCATTACCAGCATGTGTTATTTACGACGGTGGATAGAGATAAAGGTGGTGGAAGTCTTTCTAAGATAGTCTAAGCCAATATTCACACGTGATTCAAAGAAAATGACAAACTCCGTACGGTTAGGTCGACGAGCGCGCACTCATAATTTTAAATTATCTTCTTTTTATTAATAACCTTTTTGAATGCACTATCCTTTCTAGAATTCGATTGCATGAAAGACGTGAGTAGAAATCTGTTTATACACTTGAGAGTCGCTTTTTAACGCATAAGTTACAAACTCCGTACGGTTATGTCGACGAGCGCGCGTTAATCTCATTGCAAAAAAATTAAAGTCTCCCTATTTAACATTTATATCCACTTAAAACTCCAAAAAAAATGAAAAAATAATTCATTCCTAACAAAATTACTCCTAAAAAAAATAATTCATTAATTCACCATGAATGCACCCTTCTTAATTAATTCTTTATTAAAATATTAAACCCCGAAAAAAAAAATACCCTTCGCGTATGATTAGTCTAAAATAATAATTTCTTCCAAAATACCCGCTTAACTCATCATGTAAGTGTACAGTGGAAAAAAAAAAAAAAAAAAAAAAAAAAAAAAATCAAACTCCCCAAAATTTTTGCTAAAAATCAAAAAAATAAACTCTTAAATGACACCAAACTGAAAATGTTTAAGTCCCCACATTAAAATTAAAAACCACTCGTACAATAGTACAGAAAAAAACATTCTATGTGCCCAAAATATCCGCTTAACCCCTTATTTAAAATACGGTGAAAAAAAAAAAAATCAATCTCCCCAAACTTTCTGCTTAAAATCTAAAAATAAATTCTTAAACTAAAGTTCACTGAAAATTTTTAAGTTGCCACATTAAAATTAAAACCATTCGTACAATAGTACAGAAAAAAAAAAAAAAAAAAAAACATTCTGTGTCCCGAAATACCCGCTTAACCCCGCATCAAAGAACACGGTGAAAAAAAAAAAATCAATCTCCCTAAAATTCCCGCTTAAAATCAAAAAAATAAATCCTTATACTAATGTGCACTGAAAATTTTTAAAGTCCCCGCATTAAAATTAAAAAAAAAAAAATAAAATAAATATCCTTCGTGTATTAGTACTCAAAAATAATAATTTCCCCCAAAATACCCGCTTAACTCATCGTGTAAGAGCAGAGTGGAAAAAAAAAAGTCGCTTCATTCCTTATTTTTAATTACTTTTTAATTACCTTTTTAAATGAATAACAGCAAAATTTAATCGAAAAACATATCCCACGTACTGTAACACGCCGAAAATTTTAAAGTCCCCGCATTGAAATTAAAATAACACCCTCATACTATAGTACGCCGAAAAAAATTCTAACTCCCTAAAATTCCCGCTTAAAATTAAAAAAAAAAAAAATCTTATCTAAAACACACTCATCCTATAAGATGACGTCATCTTAACCTTGCGTGACGCCCGATGACCTTCACCACACCCCCCTCTTACAGCTCGAACGCCCGATGACCTTCAAGCAGCATGCAGAGGTCAACGCCCGACGCCCGGTGAGCTGGAACTGTCATTACTATACTACTTTTCTACACTAAAAGTATCTAAGCGTACATATTTCAGCCCAATCTTTTAAAAGCATCTCAATAGACCAAATTTACACCTTCTTAAAAATTTTTGAAACGTTCGGACGAGTAGAAATAATTTTTACAAATGTTATGCTTAAAGTAACTAGATGTCCGTATTTTAGCACAATCTTTTTAGAGCCAATAAACCTAATAAACCAGATTTACATTACTTTCAAAAACTTTGGAATTTTCGTATGGATAGAATTCTTTTTTTTACAAAATAAAATGTATGAAAATTTTTACGAATTCAGTAAAAACCTGAGTGTTTCGTTCGCTTTCGGTTCGCATAGTTTCCAAAAAATAAAATTACATAGAAAATAAAATACCAAACAGCATGTGCTTTCAATTCGATATCTTTTCGTGATTTTTCCGTTTAAAAATATAAATTTTGACAAAATGGACTTAAAGATATAAAATCATAGAAATTTGAGTTTAATTTTGGGTTATTTAGAAAGCAAATAACCCATTTGAAAACTGAATAACATCACAGGCCCGGGCAGAACAGCTAGAATTGAATAATTTTTTAATCATTCTGAACATTTCTTTTCCTTTTTATTTTAAACGTTTTCATTTTATTATGTTACTCACCAAAATTGTTTCTCTTTTCCTCTTTTTTTTATTTTAAATAAAATTAGTAAAAAAAAAAAAAAAAAATCAAGGTGTGTAACTTTCAAGTTTTTTTTTAACAACTTTTTTTGGTTGCCAAAAAAAAAACCAATGATAACCTTGTTACACAAGATAACAGAAGTTTTCAGCATAATTCTGTAATTAATCTGAATGATGTATTATATATTTAAGGCCGTAGCTAAGGAGGTACTGTAGGTGGCTCAGCCCTTCCCCCCCTAAACTATTTTGAGCCTCCTCTGAAAAAGATTCTGTGGATACTAAATGAATTTATTTTCTAAAAATCCAAATTTTCAAAAATCTAATTTAGTTTTGAGGCCCTTTCACAATTTTGCAGAAAAATTAAATTGTAGCTAAAATAAGTGTTTATTCTTGCTCATTCTGTTTTGCACGTATGAAACTAACATGATATTTAATATTGCACTAGTTATACACTGGAATTTTTCATCATCATATTCTTTTTGTATAAAATGAAGTTATTACAGCAGTTTACTTAGAGATATAGTACTTACAGTGTGAATATATACTAATTTATCTTTTTGCATGGAGCTCCTCTATTTATCTTCTTGACCCCCCCCCCTCCCTATTATTCACTTCGAGCTGCGGCTATGTATATACTAAACCTTTCCTGAAACATTAACTATAAAATTAGACTATAAAAATAGAACTGACAGTGTAAGTTCCATCAAAATCCATTTAGCAGAGCTCGAGTTATAAGAAGCCGGAATGAAATTTTCATTTGCTTTTTATATATATAAGGAGATGTATTAACAATGAATATAATTCACCCGCTAATATTTAGATATATATATAGTATTTTCTGTTTGAAAAATAGTCAGGGCTTCCCTTTGAAATATTGGTTCATTCCGAACCTAATCAAAAAGAGGCAAAGCATGTTCCAAATCCTTAAAATTAACCTTACAGCCAGCAAAAAATATCGCATAAACATGATTTGACCGGCAGTTTGAGTTTTATTAAAATCAGGTAACTAGACTCGATGCCGGACTGTAATTTTCAATTATCTTGAAAACTGCAAAAAAAAATTTCCTTAATTATCAACGTATCCCGATAAGTAAGTTATAAGAAGCCGGAATGAAATTTTCATTTGTATTTTATATAAGGAGATGTATTAACAATGAATACACATTCACCCGCTAATATTCAGATATATATAGTATTTTCTGTTTGAAAAATAGTCAGGGCTTCCTTTTGAAATATTGGTTCATTCCGAACCCAATCAAAAAGAGACAAAGCATGTAACAAATAACAAGACAAATAACAAGCATGTAACATGTAAAAAATAAATAAAGCATAGCACGGCAGTGCTATGCTTTATTTATTTCCCTCCTTAATGTTATTTTAATACAGAATTTAACATTGAACGAGTTATTTACGAGACATTTTCCCACATTTTGTACGCGTTGTCACAAATTTTCTTCGAAGTACCTAAACCTAATTGAGTAAAAAAAAATTTCCTCCAATCAAAAAAAAGCTAGAGATCAATGGACATATTTCCTGCAGCATTTAAATATTTTTACGTGATTTAAAAGTAAAAATAAAAATGATTTTTTTTTTTTTTTTTTTTTTTTTTTTTTTTAAGCTTCCGAGGCTATTTCTTTCAGACAAGCTAAAAATGTAGTGTCATCAGCCCTCAATTTTCTAGTCAACCGATTTTGATAATTATTTTTTTAAATGAAAGCTATTTATTTGTAGTTGTGCCCATTTTAATTATTTTTTAATTTATTTCCATTTTTATATTTTATTTTTAATTTTAAAAGCTTTTTCATGACATTTCTTCAAAATGGTGGCAACACAGTTTAGCTTTTCTCTCGATAATAAAAATTTATTTTCTAAAATGATTGCGTATAATTATGCACTAATTGAGTTAAAAAAATATATTTACTGAGAAATAATATTAATAATGTAAATAAAATGACAAAAAATAATATATGATAAAAATTAATGTCTAAATCAAAATAAGAGAAATTTCAAATGAGGAAAATTATGTCATTCAGCAACCAGATAAATGGGAATTACAATATTATTATGGATGTGTAGCCTCCATGAACTTGTAAAAATTCCGTTCATTTGTTGGCAACAAAAAGGCAGACGATGTTGTTGTTATTAAAAGAATAAAAATGTTGTTTGTTGTTGATATGCTGAAGGCGTTCTATTTATTATTATTTTACAAGTAATTTAATATAGTAAAATTATTTTAATTAGTTTTGTGATATTAAGTAAAATATAATGATTTTAATCAATTAATTATTTGATACGCGTAAATAGAAATAAGCGTAATACCGGGCTCTCTCTTACAAAATCTGGTGACCCTACTTTGGACATTAACGCATTGAAAAATGACGCAAGAATCAACGAAAACGTCTACAAATGCGATTCTTGAAGCAAACAAAGTTCCTGAAGCAAACAAGGTAAGCGTCAAATTTCCTCCATTCTGGGAAGATAATCCTGAAATATGGTTTTTTCAAATTGATACTCAGTTTTCCCTTGTAAATATTATAAATGAAGAAACAAAATTCAATCATCTAGTGGCTCAATTAGACCCTAAATACATTGAAAATATATGGGATATTATCCAAAGTAATCGGGATGATAAATATACCGCCGCTAAAGAAAGATTTTTAAATACATTTAAAGAGAGTGAGGAAAAATCACTTAAAAAATTGCTTACGGGAATTTCATTGGGTGATTTGAAGCCAAGCCAACTACTGCTTAAAATGAAATCGCTCAGTGGAAATAACATACCAGAAAAGGTTTTGAAAACTTTATTTCTTGATAAATTACCAGAGTCGATAAAAAATATTCTAATTGTAAGCAGTGAAAATTTAGATAATTTATCTCTAATGGCAGATAAAATTTTTGAAATGAGCTCTTCAACAGAAATTTATTCTGCGAGTTCAGATTCTTCTGTTATGAGTAAAATACTTGAGAAAATTTCTATGTTGGAAAACCAGATTTCGGCATTAAAAATTGAGAGGCAATCCAGAAGTAAAATTCGGAAATCTGGTACTAAACGAAATAAAAGTAGAAGTCAATCGAGAAAACGATTTAATCCAAATGGGAAATATTGTTACTACCATTTTAAATTTGGTAATCAGTGTTATCCTAATAAATGTAAAAGTCCGTGCAGCTGGAAAAAATCGGAAAACTCCGATCAGCAGTAGTTTTAGCGGCAAATTCTGCTGCTGAAGAATTTAAAGATTGCCGTAATTACCGTTTATTTGTTAAAGACAAAACAACCGGTTTACGCTTTCTTGTTGATAGTGGAGCTGATTTATCAATTATTCCTGCTTCATCCAAACATAAAATATGTAACTCTTTCAAATTGTATGCAGCAAATGGTTCAATAATTCCTACATTTGGTTTCAAAATTTTAACACTAGATTTGGGATTACGTAGACAATATCAATTTCCTTTTGTAATAGCAAAAGTAGACAAAGCAATTTTAGGTGCAGATTTCCTTAATAAATTTAAATTGCTTATTGATATACATAATAAAAAATTAATAGATGGTGTTACTAACCTTTTTGTTAAAAGCGATGTCATGTGTGTATCAAGTGCTGATAGCATAAGTACAACTGACAAAAATTCTCAATATGCACATCTGTTATTACAATATCCTAATTTAACGAAGCCAAATCTTTTAATATGCAATTCCAAGCACAATGTAAAGCATTATATTGATACTAAAGGTTCTCCTGTCTATTCAAAACCTCGCCCATTAGACTCAAAAAAATTAAATTTAGCAAAACAAGAATTCAAGTTTATGTTGGATAATGATATAATTAGACCATCCAAATCACCATGGGCTAGTCCACTTCATTTAGTTAACAAAAAAGATGGAAGTTTAAGACCGTGTGGGGATTACAGACGCCTTAATGCTCGAACCATTCCCGACCGTTACCCTATTCCCAGAATAGAAGATTTTCAGCATATATTAAAAGAAAAGAAAATATTTTCAAAAATTGACTTATTTAAGGCCTATTTTCAGATACCAATTGCAGAAGAAGATAAGCAAAAAACAGCGATAATAACGCCGTTTGGATTATTTGAATATAATGTGATGAATTTTGGATTACGGAATGCTCCATCTACGTTTCAGCGTTTCATTAATGAAGTATTTTTCGGATTGGACTTCGTTTTCCCATATTTAGATGATATTTTAATAGCTTCTTCAACGGAAGATGAACACACAGAACATCTAAAATTAGTTTTTTCAAGATTGGATCAATATGGCCTTCGTTTAAATATTGCAAAATCAGTTTTTGGTGTAAACCAGCTACAATTTTTAGGATACATGATTACTCCTGAAGGTTCAAAACCCCTTCCAGAAAAAGTAGAAGTAATTAAAAATTATAAGTTACCGGAAACAATCCACGAATTACGAACTTTCCTTGGTCTGGTGAATTTTTATAGAAGATACATAAAAAATGCTGCTGAAAATCAAGCACCACTTCATGAGTATTTAAAAGGGGCGAAAAAGAAAGACAAAAGAAAAATTCCGTGGACAGATGAAACAAAAGAAAAATTTGAAAAATGTAAAGAAGACCTAGCAAATGCTGCTTTATTGACCTATCCTAATCCTGATCTTCCATTATCTCTCTTTTGTGATGCTTCTGATTTTGCCATTGGTGCAGTTTTACAACAATTTGAAGCAGGCTGCTGGAAACCATTAGCCTTTTTTTCAAAAAAATTAAGTAATGCTCAGAAAAGTTACAGTACCTATGATCGAGAATTACTGGGAATATATCTTTCTGTAAAGCAATTTAAACATATGTTAGAAGGAAGACAATTTATAATTTATACAGACCATAAACCCTTAACATTCGCCTTTCAGCAAAAAAATGAAAAAGCTTCGCCTAGACAGTTGCGTCATTTACAATATATATCACAATTTTCAACAGATATTCGACATATTAGTGGAGTAGAAAATACAGTTGCAGACACATTATCTAGAATACAATCGATTTCTACTATAGATTATGACAAAATTTCTGATGGGCAGATTAATAATGAAGAACTTACAAAATTACGTTTAAATCCATCTTTAAATTTCAAACAATATCCTTTGGATTCAGGTAAACTTCTTTGGTGTGATATTTCAACTTCCAAAATCCGACCATTTATTCCTGAAGCTTTTAGAGAACAAATTTTTAGGAAAATCCACAATTTAGCTCATCCTGGAGTGAAAAATACAGTAAAACAAGTAGCTTCAAGGTTTATTTGGACAAACATTAAGAAAGATGTTAATCAGTGGGCAAAATCCTGCATTGATTGTCAGAAAAACAAAATTGGCAGACATATATGCTGTTCGCACCGAGAAAGTTAAGTCACTTAACTTGAAGTTTTTTGAAGCGGTCGTACCCGGAATCAAGATTCTCACTTAAGCAAATTTCTGAAACTCACTTAACTTTTGAGATGCTCACTTAACTATGAGTTGAGTTGAAATGTGCCTTCTGAATGTTTAATTATTATTTCTGAATTTTAGAATATTTAATTCTGATTGTTAAATAACTGGAGTTGAGTCCTACAAATAATTATAAATTGTTTCAAGTTGTTATTTGTTTGCCCCAGTTGCTTAACACGTGTGTTTGTGGGGGTTTTTTTGTAATCAAAAGTCAAAAATGGAAAATGTTTAACCTGTTATTTCCTCCTGCAAAATAAATTGGGAGGATGACAAAATTAATTTTTAATTGAAATATGGCACGATAATTGCTATGTGAACAAAAAAGCAGTTAGAAGTTGCAGTTACAAATTTCCGAACTTATGCGCATGCCCAGATGGCATTTTGGCCAAGTTAAGTCACTTAAAATATTTAGCAAGTGCGAACAGGTGAAGCCTAATTCCGGGTATCCCGCTTCAAAAAATTTAAGTGACTTAAAGTTAAGTGACTCAACTATCCCAGTGCGAACGGGGTAATACGCATTCTCCATTTGCCACTTTCGAAGAAACAGATGAACGATTTAGTGTCGTTCATATTGACATCATAGGTCCACTAACACCGTCTGAAGGAAAATTATACTGCCTAACCTGTATTGACCGCTTCACATGTTGGATAGAAGTAGTTCCTCTAGAAAATGTGACGGCTCCAACAGTTGCTCGAGCATTTTATGATCAATGGATTTCTCGCTTTGGCATTCCACATCGTGTAGTCACGGATCGAGGAAAACAATTTAGATCAGAATTATTCCACAATTTAAGTATTATTTGTGGTTTTAAATTGAGCCCAACAACAGCCTATCATCCACAGTGTAATGGGAAAATAGAACGAATCCATCGTACTTTAAAAGTTGCAATTAGAGCTCAAAATACAATTAAGTGGACTCAATCATTACCTACAGTACTATTGGGATTGAGATCAGCTTTACGTGGTGATACAAATTTTACCATTGCACAAATGGTCTACGGAAAACCTCTCAGGCTACCAGGAGAATTTTTTGAACAACCGAAAACTATTATCGACACAGAAACCTTTGCTAAAGAATTGCAGAAACAAATGGAAGAATTAAAACCTTTTAAAAATCGCAAGCAGCCTTCTCAAAAAATTTTTGTTCATAAGGACTTACACAATTCTAGCCATGTATTCATACGCATTGATCGGGTTAAAAAACCACTCGAACCTGCTTATGATGGACCCTTTCCAGTTGTCAAAAGACACGAAAAGTATTATACAGTAAAAATTAAGGAAAAAGATATCAACATATCCATAGATAGATTGAAACCTGCTTATTTATTAACAAATGATGAGAATACTCCTTATCATGAGTTACCGGATAACCAACTAACTCTGCCTGTGCCATCAATAATCAAAAATGAACATTCAAATTTGCCTGATAAAAAAATACCTGAGAAAACTACACGCTCTGGTAGACAAGTAAGGTTTCCGAAACGTTACAGAGACTAATTATATACTTTTTTATATTTTATTTAATATATTATATTTCTATTTTATATTTTTGTATATATTATATTTGTATCGTAACTATGTTACTGGGGAGGGAGTAATGTAGCCTCCATGAACTTGTAAAAATTCCGTTCATTTGTTGGCAACAAAAAGGCAGACGATGTTGTTGTTATTAAAAGAATAAAAATGTTGTTTGTTGTTGATATGCTGAAGGCGTTCTATTTATTATTATTTTACAAGTAATTTAATATAGTAAAATTATTTTAATTAGTTTTGTGATATTAAGTAAAATATAATGATTTTAATCAATTAATTATTTGATACGCGTAAATAGAAATAAGCGTAATACCGGGCTCTCTCTTACAGATGCCTTTTTCATAAACAGTAACTTTTAAAGAACATTTGAAGAGAAAATGACGTCACTATTTAAAACATCGTATTTTTACTCATAACAATATTAGGTACTACTCTGTTATCCCGTCGACCACTTTTGCCAAATTAATAGCCAAATTATACATATTGTCATAATTTTTATTTTAAATAACGAAAAAATAAATAATCAGTAGAATATTAATAAAAATATTAATAAAAAGTCGAAATAAAAATCACTTAATGACATTTTAAACACATGAATTGTATTTAATGTCATTGAATGTGACATTCACGATCATCCATTATTGGCATTTAATCTTATAGTTTGGCGATAATTTTTTGGTCGATGGGATAACCTAGTAGTACCCGATATTACTTTTTTTTAAATAAAGCTATTTTTCTGTGAGTGCATATAAAATAAAATTTCTGAATTTCGCCGGCACTCATATTACAATTTTAAGTGTACTTGTGCGAATATTCGCATGCAAAATTGTAACTGGCAAATTTAACATTTACTTTGTAAATATATTTATTATATATTGATTCAATAATGTAATTACTTTTGCTTTTTTTTTAAACCAAATCGATCGGGTCTTTTAAACATTTCATTCGTCGAATTCGATGTGATTCCATTCGTTTTATTGTTAAATTGCATTTCCTTTTACTCAGAGTCTATAAAAAAGCGTTTAAACTAAAGAAAATATCTGTTTTTGATGAATCTATTCAATGAAGAAGTAGCACGTCAAATTGTATCTCTTTATTATTCCGCAATTCCAATGTCTCAGAGAGATATTGCTATTCAATTGGGTATTTCACGCCGTTCTGTTTGCTATTATATTGATAAACACAAGAAAAATGAAGTTAGTTCATTGCAATCTAAACGGGGTCACCCTTCTAAAAAACTTCTATCGATTTTTTTTTTCTAATCGGAGGCGAAACTGAATTCTGCAATGGTAGAATCTACATTCATCTTGTTTTTTTTTTTTTTTTTTTGTAAGAATTAACAAGTTAGAAATTGCACGTGAAGCGTAGCAAATGAGGTGCGTTTCTACGATAATGAAGTTTTAAAAATCAATCTCATAAAATTGTAAATAATGAATTACAATTAAAACACTCATCAAACAATGTTCTCCCTATACCATTTTGTAATGGAATACTTTTGTGTGGCCTTGTAAATAAATAACAAATGTTCTTTGCACCACAAATTATGTAAAATGTATATTATAATATGTACTTTATAGCAGTGGCGCAGCCAAGGGGGTGGTTTTAGGGTTAAAACCCCTTCCAGAGCTGAGAAAGATCGCTATAATTGCTGCTTATATGAATGAAATCCAAACTTAATATTTAAATGTTTTGGCGCATTTCGGAATCCGCTACTTTATTGAATCAGATTTCATTTAATAAAGTGATTCAATTAAATGGCGAAAATTCTACTTAAAATTGTGAAAGTGCATATTACATGAATCAGTAAAGTAAAAATTGGTTATTTGAACTAAATTACTTTTTTTAGATGCTTCTTGCTAAAAAAAAAAAAATTTCCGGCCACACAGACGCTCTTTGAGTTTAAGTATTATACAGTAAATATTCTAATTAGTACTGATTCTATTAACCGGCGATTCAAATAACCTTTATCAGAAACTCAAAACCCCCCTTAAAACCGAATTCTGGCTGCGCCACTGCTTTATAGTTGCATATAAATATTATTAAGTTCGAATGAGTGCAACACCAATAAAATGCATTTGAAACATTTTTCTGCATTGACCGTAATGTAACGGAATACTTTTGATTGTCCCTGTAATTGATCTATGCATCCGATTTTCATAAAATTTGAAATAACTCGACAAAATTATGTAATAATTATGTATTTTAAATTTCAAACGTATAAAATATATTTGAAAATTTTTCCCCATTGACCATAATGTAATTGAATACTTTTGATTGCCCCTGTAATTGATCTATGCACCCGATTATCAAAAAATTTGAAATAACTCGACAAAATTATGTAATAATTATGTATTTTAAATTTCAAACGATTAAAATGTATTTGAAACTTTTTTCCCCATTGACCGTAATGTAATGGAATACTTTTGATTGCCCCTGTAATTGATCTATGCATCCGATTTTCATAAAATTTGAAATGACGCGACAAAATTATGTAATAATTATGTATTTTAAATTTCAAACGATTCGGTTGGATAGTTTTTGCGTTGTTAAATGCGGACAGACTGAACGACCACTATAGGTGCTACGTACAGGGTTGTTATAATTAAAGTTCGCCTATTCAGAAGGCTCTAGAGCCGGTTCTATGGCTCTAAATGAATCAGAATTTCACTAGTACGTAGTTGAAGAGATGCGCTCTGCGAAAATCGAAAAAAAAATTAGTTAAAATTTTTGTCAGTAGATGGCGCTGGGCCAATATTTAAGCCGACATTTGCAGATTCCTTTATTTTCTGGGGATTTTTGAATGATTCTGTATCTAAAGACAGATGTCAGACAATTTCTGATCTGAAAGACGGTATTAGACTTCACATTCGCTCAATCTAACAGGACAATTTACGCAATGTTGTAGAAAGCACAATTCTTAGAATGGAATGCATTATTAAAAATGGCGGAGGATTAATTGAGCATGCGTAATGTTATTCTTCGTTATTTCCTCATTGCCGAGCGACATGTTTTATTTTTGTTGATGCAGATTACATCACATGAAATGATATTCATTTTTCTGTATTGTTTGGAGTCATAGGTCAGGCTCTAGATCTGTCTCATTAGGTGACTCTAATTATAACAAATCGCAGTTCGTCGAAGCTTGTTGAAACTTTTAAATTTCTGTGTTTCGTTTGGATTGACTGATATTGATATAATGAATCTGCATACATCACCTTAAATATTGGCGCAGCGCCACCCAGTGACAAAAATTTTGACTAATTTTTTTTTTCGATTTTCGCAGAGCGCATCTCTTCATCTACGTACTAGTGAAATTTCGTTTCGTTTGGAGCCATAGAACCGGCTCTAGAGCCTTCTGAATAGGCGAACTTTAATTATAACAACCCTGTATTTACTTAATTACGAACGCACCTAAAAACGGCATATTTTAGACGCCATATTGGAAATGAAACGGAGATTTTGAAACATTTGGAACCAAG
This sequence comes from Maratus speculifer, assembly GCA_964019185.1. NCBI lineage: Eukaryota > Metazoa > Arthropoda > Arachnida > Araneae > Salticidae > Maratus > Maratus speculifer. The sequence continues at coordinate 341,076,413 of OZ025290.1, read as the reverse complement.
ATAAGAATCATTTACAGAAACTAATTAATATGAAGCATGATTTTTATAATAAAAAGACATTTTCAAACATTGATTAATGGATCAAGAAGATTTTTAGTTGAAGAAATTTAGAAAATAAGTAAATTAAACTTTTTTCTATTTATTGTTTCTTCAAAATAATAGAAAATATATATGTAACTAACAGGGGCGTAGCTTGAAATTTTTATTGGGGGGGAGAGAACCAAAATTTGTCGCCTTTTAATGGTTTGCCGCCCTTGAATTATTTGCACATTTTTTTAGGAGAGGGGAGGGGGAGTTAGTTATGCTAGTTTTTATCTTTAGTTATTTATTCCTTGCAATGGCATCTATTTAGGTGACATAAGTGATGCAGCCATGGTTAAATTTCCATTTTAAGCGTGCATGCACGTATGCTGATAAAATATCTCTCCCAGCTCTTGTTTTCAGTGGCGTAGCTACATATTCAGGTACCTGGAGCAAGCCAAATTTTTGCGCCCTTTTGTCACCCAAAAAAATTCTACGTAATTTTGTTTTGAAGTTTAAAATTTATCTACTACTATTACTACTAAATTTATAATTCGATTTAAAATTATACTTTTATTTGAAAGTCAAAGTATTTTGATAACGTATGAAAAAAAAATAATCTATGCTAATAAAAGAAAGTTACACGCTGCATGCATTCGTGTCTGTCTGTTCACGGTAGCTAGCAAAATTTACGATACGTACGAGGCTCAAAACTAATGTGAGAATAATTGGAGACTTCTTCTGATGCACTTGAATTTTAGAAATTTAAATTGCTAACTGCGGAGTTAAGAACCCCAAATTAAAAGATTGGAAAATTATTTATAATTCAACAAAAGACTAGATTTTCATCAAAGCAAAGAAAAGTTATTCGAAAACTCGAAAAGAGGGGGAGGATTTGATAGAATTACACTGCTGTTAGGCCCATATATGTTACTGGGCCTTTTTAAAAATTGCTGTATCTTAAATTCTACCAGGCCTAAAAACTAAAAAAATGCACAACCAAACGGAAAAAAATCAGAAATTTCCTATATTTTTAAATAAAGTTGAAAAACTCAACTATAAAATCTCCTTATTTCCGTTCAAAGAAACAGAAACATCTTTCATAGTTAGAGCATGTGTTTCAAAGATAGACAACTGTCGACAGTGGATAGTAACGTTTAGGGACAACCAATAATTTTTTTATTAAATATTGAATTTATAAATTTTATATTTTACGCATCCCGATGTAGAATTTTTCACTGATTTCAGGTATGAAAATTGTTTCACGGTCGCTCAATTTCAAATTTAGATATTAATTGTCTGAGCGTAGCGAAGTCTTTATACTCAGAGATACGTAACGATATTAAAAGTCAAAAAAATTCTTTCGTCAAGCAAATCTCAAAAAGTACTTGTCGGATTTTGATTCTGTTTGTACCAATAGGTACCTATGAAGGTAATCTGGTGAATGCACTACATACGAAAAATTAGTTCCAAATAGTTTAAAAGTTATATTAAAAAAACTGATAAAAAAGCACAATTTATTTGCATACGTCACAGGAATTTGGTGTGCGTGATTTTCAACAGCTGGATATTTTCGTAGATAACCGAATCAGTACATGGAGTAAATAGTAATCATTAACGCACTCAAAAATATTGAATGCAATAAAACATTTTGAAATTTAATCATGCAGGAAAATAAAAATGTTATTTTTTTATATTAAAAAAATGTCATAAAAACTTTGATTTTGAGATTTTGTGATAATCTCTTAATAGCATTTTTTGATCGTTAAAAGAATGTTTTATATACTTCGCGTGTGAAAATTAGAAACAATTACGTTTTTAAATAAAAAGTTTCTTTTATGACATTATTTTCCCTTTATATTTATTTTTATTGCATGTTTTCTTTTAACTAATATTTTGTTTGTGTGTGGAAGTCAATTCTGGTCTCTAATTTTTCGGCACGGATACCACAAGCGCATCAGATTTGGCGCAATTTTTTTCAAAGCCCATTTGGCGAAAACTCCGTTTTCAAATAACGCTTACATACACATTTTTAAATAATTTTCTATTTTCAAAAAGAACTTACAGTAAATAAAATAATAATAATAATTAATAACTATAAAAAGAAATATTTTATATAATTAAAAAAAGGAAATGAAAGTAAATAAACATTTTATGAGTAAATAAACAAATAATAAATAAATAAAGCCGGGTTACCATCTGAAGTAAAATAATGCCATTTTGACGCCAATTGTGTACCCTGGTGCATATGTGACATCTTTTCCCATTTTTCATCCATTTCCTGTTGGCATACAACTTTGAAATTTGGAATATGTATGCATACCTGGGAGCAATACTGGAATTAGAAATTGATTTTTTTTTATTCGATCCAAAAAGGGGCAACGGAGGCTATTTTTTAAAGATTTATACTGCATGAAGGAGCCACTTACCTATTTTTATATACAAGAAAAAGTGAGTGGTATGTAAAAACAATTATAGTATACATAAATAAAATACTTGAGATAATATAATAGAGATATAAGCACCGGGTTTGGCGAGATATTTTATGCCAATTAGGCGAAAACATCGTTTTGATTACCAGATACATATAGCATGCTATAATAACACGTTATTTATTTATTTCAAAATGAAAAAAAGGAATAAACGAAACATTTTCTGTTATTAAAAAAAAGAAATAACAATCAATAAATGATAATATTTTTAGAACAAACAATTTATTATAACATTTATATGATAACCAGCATGTTAGGCAACTGAACGCCATTTTGGCCACAATAAGGTACCTCGGTGTGTATAGGGCATATATGTGCCATATTCATTTGTAAAATTGAGCATGAATGTTTACCAAGTGTGTTTTCATAGTCGCTTTTATCTTTTTGCAACATAGCGCACCTTCCGAAACCAAAAGTGCACAAAAGAAAAAAAAAATCAATATTTGCAGTATTTTTTTTCTTTTTATGTAATGCACATTTTGTAATCAGTAGGCTCGATAATCAGACCTCTTTTTTTTTTGCTTTCAAAGATGATATTTCATACGACGTCTTTTTTGGGTTCGTCGTTTTTCCATATTTGATAGTATGCGGCTACTCGTTTTGTAACTTTTGTGTTTACTGATGAAATAAAGTTTCTGACTTGTGGAAAGTAGTAATGGAAAATAAATTTTTATTATCGAGAGAAAAGCTAAACTAAGCTGCCACCACTTAGAAGAAATATTGTAAAAAAGCATTTAAAATTAAAAATAAAATATAAAAATGGAAATAAATTAAAAAATAGCTAAAATGGGCACAACTACAAATAAATAGCTTTCATTTTAAAAAATAATTATCAAAATCGGTTCAGTAGAAAATTTAGGGCTGATGACACGACATTTTTAGCTTGTCTGAAAGAAATAGCATCGGAGGCTAAAACATTTTATGAGTAAATAAACAAATAATAAATAAATAAAGCCGGGTATAATCTCAGGTAAAATAATGAAATTTTGACGCCAATGATGTTCCCTGGTGCATATGTGACATCTTTTCCCATTTTTCATCCATTTCCTGTTGGCATACAACTTTGAAATTTGGATTATGTATGCATACCTGGGAGCAATACTGGAATTAGACATTGATTTTTTTTTTATTCGATCCAAAAAAGGGGCAACGGGGGCTATTTTTTTAATATTTATACAATTTATACTGCATAAAGGAGTCACTTATCTATTTTTATATACAAGAAGAAGTAAGTGGTATGTAAAAACAATTATAGTATACATAAATAAAATACTTGAGATAATATACTAGAGATATAAGCACCGGGTTTGGGGAGATTTTTTACGCCAATTAGGCGAAAACATCGTTTTGATTACCAGATACATATAGCATACTATTTATTACGTTATTTATTTTTTTCAAAATAAAAAAAAAGGAATAAACGGAACATTTTCTGTTATTAAAAAAAAGAAATAACAATCAATAAATGTTAATATTTTTAGAACAAACAATTTATCATAACATTTATATGATAACTAGCATGTTAGGTAACTGAACGCCATTTTGGCATCAATTAGGTACCTCGGTGTGTATAGGGCATATATGTGGCATATTTATTTGTAAAACTGAGCATGAACGTTTACCAAGTGTGTTTTCATAGTCGCTTATATCTTTTTGCAACATAGCGCACCTTTCGAAGCCAAAACTGCAAAAAAGAAAAAATAAATAAATATTTGCAGTATTTTTTTTTATGTAATGCACATTTTGTAATCAGTAGGCTCGATAATCAGACCTCGTTTTTTTGCTTTAAAAGATGATATTTCATACGACGTCTTTTTTGGATTCGTCGTTTTTCCCTATTTGATAGTATGCGTCTACTCGTTTTGTAACTTTTTTTTTTAAATAAATTTCTTCTTTATTAACAGCGACATTTGGATTTCCTATTTAAATAAAAATTCTTCTAAATACAAAGAATTTTGTTAAAATAAATAAATAAATGAAATGCGGACATCTATTGCTCAAAGCAAAAAATGTTTCCTATTGAGTTAATAAAAATCAGTAAAAACATAATTTTTATGATAAAAAAAGTTGACTTATGTAATAACAGAGTCATATATTATGTACGTTATGGATTAAGTATCAATATTTCTTCACCATTAATAAATAATAATAATAATAAAATAAAATGCGGACAGACCAAAGTCTATATTTGACTGAAAACAACAACCATTTCCTAAATGCTTTAAAAAAATGGCCAATGAAAAGTGATATTTCAAAAGTATTATGAAATTAGTTAAAAACCATTTATTTTAAACTAAATTAATAAAAGATTTATATTTTTAATGAAATAAATGGGATTTGAAAAATTATTGGAAATTTATCACCATAGATGTATCAATATTACAATCAGTACTTTGTATGCAAAATGGAACAATTAGCAATACTTTTTGTACCCGAAAAATGGTCGTTGCTTTTTTTAAGGTTAAAAAGTAGATTACGAAATATTCCTATGCAGAGATGCCAAGCCCCCGCTTATTGCATAGCAGAATTTTCTTATAGGAAAAGTTATTTTTTAAATCCGCAGAATGTTCCAATTTAATAAAACATTTTCTGTATTAAAATACCGGTATCCAAAATGCCGGAGACTTGGCAGCTCTGCCTATAACATTTTAATTAATCACGGTATTTTTTTAATCGGATTCAAATTTAGTGAAGACAACGTTTTTTGGCCAAAAGCACTTTTTTCCACATGAGTAACTACGATACAATTCCTTGATGCTGAAATAAAATGTTTTGAGTTATGCTATTATTGCTTCCTCTTATTTATTTATTTCAATTTTAAATAAGATGACTCAAAAACGTGTTTTTTAAATGTACGGAAAAAATGCATTTCGAGAAAGGGCGAAAAGAACAATATTTGGCGATTTATTACCTGCGTTTAGCTAAGTGTCTTACTACCTTGTATTTAATACTCTTCACAATACTTCGCTGTTATATGGACTTAGGCGCTTTTATAAAAAGTTTGATTTAATTCGGACTTAAGAAAGTGAGTTTTTTATTGAATAATACAAATAAATGAAAGATGAATACTAAGAAATTCTAATAAAAGAAAAATGAAGCATTATATTGATCTATGTATATTTAAAAATGCATCTGCTAGCACTAATTAGATAATTTATGTATACATAATAGGAGATAAATATCTTTTGAATCTGTATTTCTATGCTATAAACCATTAACGTTTTTGTGTTTTCGTTATCATTGAGAGCACCTAGCCGGTTTAAAAAATGTTGGTAACCATCTTTGCTACAAAATATACTGTATTTTGCGTAAGAATAATAATCACCATCAATGCACGAGCAAAAAAAGTTCTACAATTGAGAATTCTTTGATGTTGATATGACTAAAAAATTAATTTTTTTTTTTAGTGGCAACTTTTAAGATATAATATTCTCGTTATGAACGATTTTTAAAACATTCGACAATTTAATTTCACAAATTAAACATTTTTTTTCTAGGAAAAGTTTTAAACCCAATTTATTTAAAATATTGCAATTTCTAGGATACTGTTGGGGTCAAAAACTATAACTTTGGCATCACAGTAACTTATAAGATGTAAGTGCTCGTTTAGGACAAATTTTTAAAAAAGGATTCCTTAACTCTTATCGACAACCTCATTGCATCCGTGGAAAACAGATATCTAACATTATAAACTATTCGGACGGATTTTATGCCTTGTAAAATACACTCCATTCTCTTCAAACATAATAGTTTATGTTATTTATAGTTTCTCAAATCGGTGCGAAGCTTCTGTTTATTCTCATGACATCTTTTCAAAGAGTTATATTTCCAATATAGGAAAATTTGGTGTTTTATTTTCTGTATTACTTTTAACATTTTGCATATTTCCAGCTTTATATCCATTCATGCTTTGCTTTTCTTTTATAAAAATAGTATATGCAACTTTATATATAAGATTTTGTAATTCTATGATTTAATATACTTATTTTCATCATATTTTATCACAATGAATGACCAATTAAAGGTAACATCTTATTTTCTTTACTTATTGCAAGTTATTAATGTGTATTCTCAGCAATATCGCTCAGACTAATCCCTTCTAGGGAAGTCCTAGTTAGTATTTTAAGAATTGAATGATTTCTTTCAAACTCTCATTTTAAAAGCCAGCCTCTTGAAACCACAATCTTTATACTAGAGTCCTTTAGAAAACCGTCAAAAATTTTAAAATATATTATTTAGTGATTTTAAAGCTATGAATCTAGCCCTATCTTTATGGAGGCTTACCGCAAGGCTTTGTTTTATTTATTTATTTACTAAGGAATAGAAATGCTTACTTGAAACGCGAATTCATTAAAATTAAGAAAACTGACAAACTGATCAATTTGAAACTTTCATATAATTTATAACGCATAGTAAAATTTCTAAAGTAGGGAGCATCAAATTTCAAGGGGGCGATAAATATTTAAAATCGTACCGTTTTAGATGCAATTTTTTGACGGAGCACTGGGATAGTTTGTACTTATTTAATATAAAAATTTCAAAAATGTATTTACCACTATTTTCGAATAATAATTTCAACAATTATCTTAAATTCATGCTAAAGTCCGCCATCCTCTTGACTAACTGTTGAACCTATGTCTTTTAATATCGACACCATTTTTGATCCAATCAAAATCTTCTTTTTTTATTTGTAACATGACATTTGGTTCAAAATAGTGTATTATCTTTTTTTAGAAGGTTATCGGTTTTTATGAAAATAGAAATTTATAATTAAAATCACCAAATTGTTATAAAATTATTTAATTCTATAATATGGATTATCCCCAATGTTTGATATTCTTCGTTTTCTTCATACGTGTATGCATATGTAATCACGATTCAAGAAACAATGTGTGGAGTATATTCGAAATGAAGCTTGTATATACTAATAATTAAAAGGAAAAGAGAAATAATGTTGTCCACTTGCTTTGTTAATAAGAATTTTTATATACTCCCCTCCCTTTTCCGTTCGGGGCAAGTGCAAGAAGACTTTATTACTATTGAATGCATCATGTAACAAAAAACTATAATAAAATACTATAACTATACAAGTAACTATTTCTTTAAAGTGTTATTTGATGTAAAGCAATATTTTATTGACTTTGCTTCGTTTAAATTAATAAAGTATGCAAAAAATAAATGTTACCAATTTTGTATATCACTTCAAGGAAAAAAAAAGGAAAAAGAAAGAAAAAAAGAAAGAAAAAAAGAAAGAAAAAGAAAAATTCAAAAAAAAAAGAAAGAAAAGAAATAACTTTAAAAAAATACTTTGATAACGATATGATAGCATTACCAGGGGGGTAGGGTTCGAGGGATGATAACGTTTGATATCGAAAGGAGCTAGTGGGCTCAAAAATTACTAAAACGTTGATAACGTTATAGTTGAACTTCTCCTAATCTGCAAAATAAACTTCAAAAACGTTTTAAAGACGCGCCAGGAGAATTATTCTTTGGAAATAGTGGTGGCCAATAAAATGAAGATGAGAACATAGCAAAAAAGTTTTGATTACTTTAAAATTTGAAAATCTTCAGCTTTTGTCTACATAGTTAAAAGTTCATAAAAAATGAGGCGTACTGAAACGATGTTAGAGAAGTTACTTGAGTTTGTAATATGGCACGAATAAAAATTTAAACACTTTGCGAATAAAAGTTTTTAATTGTTGTTTTTAACTGTATAAAAACATGTTTAAAATCGAAATAGTTGAAATTAAAAACAAGCTAAAATATCATTGGATATTCTGATTATGACAAGAATTCATCTATATTATCTGATTAATAAGGAAAAAAGTATGCAAATATTTAAAAAAGAAATTTATTTCACTTTTTCCAATTTTGCGCCCTTAAGATTCGTGCGCCTGGAGCAGTTTGCTCCAATTGCTCCACGGTAGCTACGCCCCTGCTTGTTTTTTCAAGGTCTAAAAAGGCAATGTAGAATGATTGAAGAGAATCCGAATGTTGAATTTTTAAATTCATTTTCCTGACATGATAAAAACAATTGTATTTCGAAGAAAAATAAAAATACAGAACGCAAAGTTAATTACAATAGAGTTATAGTAGTTTCAAAACCGCAGCTTCCGCCCAAAACTTGCTGGACAATATAATTGAATTTAGCCTTCAATTTTTTCTGGTGAGCTCCTCCGAGATCGGGCCACTGCTATCACTCCTACCAATGTAAAAAAGGAATGTTAAATCTCTCGATGAACATTCGACTCCTTTTCAAAGAAGTAACGGTGGTCTATATACCAAATATACTGAATATTCCAGTTTCTGTAAAATGGAATATCATATTTTCCCTTTTATTATCTTAGTTCCCCAGTAAATACATATGAGTAAAAAATAATCTGTATCGTACTGCAATTATAACGCAAAACTTTAAAATAGTTATTTTTTTCTAATACAGCATTTTTTAAAAGTGCCATTTTTAAATGTGCCATTTTAAAATATGTCGCACGGTTATTCTATTAATTATACAGTACATTATCGATTTTTTTTTTCCTGTTGTCGATAACTCATTTAAAAAATTAAAATACTCAATAAAACTCATATTTAAGAAAAACTCTATGAAATGTATATTTATTTAACTAGCTCACAACTCAGCCGCTCATGGCTGCGTTCTCTTAAAAACTCTAAACTCATAAAAACAAATGCAGACGATAAAAATCGTTGCCAAAAATACAGAATAAATACGACCGAACATACCGGCCCCCGTTGAATGATTTTCATTCAACCACAATTATAATACATTATTACACATGAAATTTTTAAATAAATAATACAACACATACTAATAAACAATAAATAGCAAATTAAATGAATAACAATTACTTTTCCAAGGGTAATAAACATATTTTTGACACTGGTCTCTTAAAAAACCCTCTTTGTGTTTTCACTTTTACTACTCTAATAATTCCATCATTACCTGGAAACAACTCTACAATTCTACCTAGAGGCCAGTTGCAAATAGCAACATTGTCCTCCTTTATAATTACTAAATCATTTATTTTTACATTTTGTTTTTCAAACATCTAAAATTCTGCAATCATTATGTAGTGATGTGCACTCATGACATCTTATACCAAATTAAATTTACTCTAAATGATGCAAGAATTTATCTCAAAAAATAACTCAAAAATACTTTATTTAAAGTATTTAAATATTAAGAAACTCAATTTTTATCAAAATAAAACTCTAACCTCCAGAACAAAATGGATGTCATTAAATAACTCAAATAGCATATATGCACTCTCAATACACATTTTGTATAAATATTTTCTTTGATAATACTTAATATATTCAATCAAATAGAAATTAGCTCAAATTTACATATGTACACGCACAATAACTATATACCAAATATATAACTCAAAATATCTTACAGAACACATTGCATTAAGAAAATATAAAAACTTTTTACAAGATTTATAACATAAAATAAGCAACAATTATAAATTATTTTTCCACACATTGCTAGATTTTAAGGCCAAACTTCTGTCTAAACTGGAAAAGTAAAGCTTGTGGGCCTAAATGTAAATATAGTTTATGAAAATATTCTACTATCATCTGAGTAAGTTTACTTTTATTATGTAGTAAAATTGGAAATTTTTGGTTATCATTTAAGTTACTGTTTGCTAACCTACCTCCTACTCTAAGAAGACCTGCTTTATCAAGAAATGGGTGAAGATTTCTTATCTGACTATTATTATTTACCTCACCTGATTTTTGCAAGGATTTTATTTCCTTGTCAAAAAATTCTCGTTGAACACTTTTTAACAAAAAGGTTTCTGCCTTTTTGAGCTCCTCGATGTCTAAAGGACCCTCTTTTCTTTCTTTTTTACAAATGCTAAGAAACCTGAAAATAAATCCTAAAATACGAATTATCTTACAATAATTATTACTTAAATCAATTATATCATGCACAAAGGTATTATTAGAAACTGAAAAAAAAGACATGTTTTTAAAGTCATTAGTTTTAAAGTTTTTCAGTTCTTTTGAAAAGTCATTGGAATCAACTGCTTCAGGTATGGTTGTATTTGGATAGTCTTTTCCTTTTAGGAACATTGGGCCACTCCACCACAACTCATTTGAGATTAGCTTATCAGGATTAATTCCTCTTGTTAGAAGGTCTGCTGGGTTATGCTGAGAAGGAACATGTCGCCACTGCATCCCTCCAGTTAGCTCTTGTATCGTTGAAATTCTGTTCGCAACAAATGTTTTTAGTATGTACGGTTCTTTTTTAATCCATGACAATACTATCATAGAATCTGACCATAAGAAGATTTTGTTTATATTGATCTTGAGAGCAGAAATCACACGTTTAATTAGTTTTGATAATAAAACAGCTGCACACAGCTCAAGTTTGGGAACAGTTAATTGCTTTAAGGGGGAAACTCTTGATTTACTTGTCACTAATTTCACTGACAATTCTCCAGATTCTGATACTGATTTGCAGTAAATTACTGCTCCATAGGCTGCTTCGGAAGCATCGCTGAAACCATGTAACTCGATTATAATAGCATTTTTCAATAAAATACACCTACTAATTTCAATTTTGTTAATTAACTGTAGATTATCTGAAAACTCTCCCCATTCCTTAGCTTCTTTTTCCGGTAACAAGTCATCCCAATTTAATTGCAATAACCATAATTTTTGCATAAATATTTTCGCTTTAATTATAATAGGCGATACTAAACCAAGAGGATCAAACAAACTCGATATAATTGATAACACTTGTCTTTTAGTGACATTTACCTCATCATGAATTTTTACATCGAAACTTAAACAATCTTTTCTCGATTTCCACAAGACACCTAATGTTTTGGATTCTTCTGAATCACCAAAAGGATATATCTTGTCATTTGTTTGGTAAAGTTGTGGAGCATTACTGCACCATTTATGTAATAACATTCCTCCGCTTTTTAAAATTTCTATTAATTGATTTTGGAGCTCTAATGCAGAACTTAAAGAATCAGATCCAGATAAGATGTCATCCATATACATGTCTTCTCTCAGCACGGGTGCTGCTAAAGGAAACTTGCTTTCTTCATCCCTAGACAATTGAAGTAGTGTTCTCATGGCCAAAAAGGGTGCACTAACAGTACCATAAGTAACAGTAGTTAGTTCAAAATTCTTTATTGGTTCGTTTATACCTTCTTTCCATAAAATTTTTTGTAGTTTCCTTTGATCTGGATGAATAGAAATTGCTCTATACATTTTTTGAATATCTGCAGTGAAAGCGATAATATATTTTCTAAATCTCAGCATAATTGAGAATAAATCATCTTGTATTACACCCCCATTATACTGAATAGAATTAAGTGAGTTTCCTTTTGTCGTTAAAGAAGAGGCGTTAAAAACTACTCTCAAAGGTGTTGACATACTTTTTTCTATTCCTCTATACACTCCAAGGTGGGGAATGTAATAGGATCCATTTTCTTCCTCGCTTTCGTTAACTTCGACCATGTGGCCTAACTGTTGGTATTCTTTCAAAAAATCGGAATATAATCTTAAATACTCGGGATCCCTTGCTAAGCGATTCCAAAAAGAATTCAATTTTTTAATTGCTATCTGTTTAGAACTTCCTAATGTAGTTGGATCTTGTTTTAGGGGCATTTTAACAACATATCTGCCGCTTTTTTCTCGGGTATAATTTTCTATGAAATGTTTTTCACAAATTAAAGTCTCTTTGCTTTTTGGTTTTTCTATCTCGATATTTTCTATTTCCCAGAATTTTCGAAGTGTTTTATCTAAGTTAGTTTCTTTCTTTATTAAACCACAATGAACTTTATTTTCATTTTCTATTGGAAAACTTCCAGATACTACAAAACCGAAAACTGTGTCTTGCAGAATAAGATCAGAATTATTAATACGAATCTGGCCCGGTTTTAAAAGTTCATAGAAAATTCCTGCTCCGAGAAGCATATCTACATGTTCTGGGATATTAAATCTCTCATCTGCTAATATTACGTTAGGGAAATCCTGTGCTGAAATTTCAATTGGACGCGAAGGGGTTAAATCTGCAGTTATTTTTGGAACTATCAAGAAATCTAAATTTTTTATAAAACTTCCATCTCTATTGCTTATTGATGCATTAACTTTATGATTTATTACTAAGGTGGCATCATTTAGACCTGACACTAAAATGTTTGTTCTCTCTTTTTTCAAATTCATCATGTCTATTAAATGGTGGGATAGAAAATTAGACTCGCTGCCTACATCTAACAAACACTTTACTCTATATTTAGATCCTGATTCATCAATTAGAAAACACATAACCGTTGAAAGTAAAACTTTATTCTTTTTATTCGAATAGTTACTAATAAAAGTTTTCTGAACGAACTCTTCTGCATTAGCGTTTAACATTGACGTGCCATAATTTGCTAGTCTTGAATCTGAACATTCTCCTACATTTATTTTACCTTGTATATTATGTTCTGAAGAAACATATTCTTTCATATATGTATTATTTGTTTTGGGAAAATGAATAGTTTTGTGATGTCGTTTCTTGCAGAAACAAATGTTCTTTGATGTACAATTGGCTACTGGGTGTAAATTTAAACAATTGAAACATAACTTGTTACATTTTATTACATTTACTCTCTCATTAACAGATAACTTTAAATAATCTGGACACTTTGAAAGATGGTGCTGTTTGTGGCACAAAATACAGTTTAATGTTTTAACATCAGTTAAAAATACTTTATTTACACTTTTGGGATTATACTTTCGATTAACACTAAAATTCTCAGTAAGAGATTTTCCGCGTGATGTAAAATATAAATCAATCTCACGTCCTAATTCTTCTGGTAAAAACCATTTATCTCCTTGTCTCACACTAATGTGAGAAGCAGTCTCCTTATCTAATGTTTCATATAATTTATCTGACACAATCAATTGTTTTAGACTCTCGAAATCGGACACATTTCTTAAATTTAGATAATAATTCCAATTGGTCATCAGTCGTGAAGCGAATTGTACATGAGTCTCATTTGGTAGTTTAAAAGCTTTTCTAAATTGTTCTAGGCAAAAATAAGGTGTTGGTTGAAATTCTTTTAAGACTATTTCTTTTAATTTTTCATAATTCTCGATATCTGTATCGTGTAAATAAGTTAAAATGTTAGACGCTTTGTCACCTAATAAATTCAGCAGAATTTCTGCTTTATTTTCTTCCGAAACATTTTTAGTTTTGAAAGCCCGTTCTAAAGAAGAAAAGAAAAAACCCCATCCTTCAGGCTTAGTTGGAACTTTTACAGTCAAAGTTTTAATACTTTTTATTATTTGATCTAACGATTCCATTTTTACTTCACTTTCAGTAATAAAAGATTTAGTTTCAGATTTAATTTTAGCTAATTCCAATTCATTTTTTGATCGTTCAAATTCGTTTTTTGATCGTTCAAGTTTAAATTTTTCAAGATCAAATTGCCTTTGTTCTTCATGTTTACGACTCTCAATTATGGTGTTAGCTATTTCTGTTACAAAATCTGGTTTATTTTTATATATTTCGCTATTTTCAATAATATTGTTTAAATCAGCTATAGTCATTTTATCATTAATATTTAAATTTATTTCAGTGGCTATTTGCCTTAAATCTTCCTTTTTTGCTCCTTTAAACATTGTTTTAAATTTATATATAACAGTACAGATTAGAAAAATCACATTCACTTACTTTAAAAATTCCACTGCACGAAACTATATCGTTTCTTCTTGAACTCGAATAATTCAGAAATTTACGCGTTGCACTTTATTATCGCTGATCCTTCGTGGTCGGCGGACCACAAATTATGTCGATAACTCATTTAAAAAATTAAAATACTCAATAAAACTCATATTTAAGAAAAACTCTATGAAATGTATATTTATTTAACTAGCTCACAACTCAGCCGCTCATGGCTGCGTTCTCTTAAAAACTCTAAACTCATAAAAACAAATGCAGACGATAAAAATCGTTGCCAAAAATACAGAATAAATACGACCGAACACCTGTCACTTTTTAACATTAAAAGACAGTCGTTCAAAGTTAATTTAATTTTATCTTTTGACAATGGCTACTTTAAAAGCAAAAATTAATTATTTCCAAATTCCTTCATCCAATCACTAAAATAAAAACTTATTTAACCCCTTTAAGTAACATGTTCAATTTAGCAATAGTATGCTGAATACCGGATATCATTAAATTTCGTCAAAAGTAATTTATCACAATAGCAATTAGCGACGGAAAAAACTCAGATGCATAGAACGATTCAATCTCGATTTAAAATAAAGACATATACACATATATTTTAGAATTTCAAATAGAAGAGTTCACTTTGCACGTCGGTACATCGTGATGTTTATAGATTTAATTGAAATCTGTTATTTTTCAGATAAATCAAATTTAAGCTGTAATGTCCACCGCAAGGCAGTAAAAAGATGACCCATCAGAAGAGTGACAATAACTTGAAATGTATATATACAATTGATAAAGCATAACAAAATTATATTTAGGAATTATATTATTAAAAAAAAAAAAAGCTAAATATATATGTATATATTGCTCAGTTGAAAATATTTTTGAAAAACATTTTTTTTACCACTTGATCAGTAACCCTTGCAAGAATAGAATCAATGCAATTTGGCCAGTAACAATGCATTTTTAATTATAATGTTGTAATTTTAAATACAGTGTTTTATGCAATAAAATTTGTGAAAATGCAATATGTGGATACTAAACACCTAAATTAAAAAAAAAAAAAAATCATGTAAATCGATTGCATCTTACTATGTTAGATTGCTTTTTCGAAAAACATTTGAAAGTAAGGGTATATTCCGATCCAAACTGCTTATTTTCGCACATAATTTTGAATTCATTTTTATTCTCAAATTCATCAGACTGACAGATTCTCTTATTCAGAAACTATACAGGGTTCCGTAAAGCTCGATATTTTGATAAAGGCAGAAAATAGTGTGAAAAATGCTATCAAAGTGGGCGTTGTGAATTGAATTATCCGAAGCGGAAAAGCTGGAGACGAAAAAAAGGACCATGCTGAAGTAATGATTGTTTATATATCAAATTCTAATAAATGGAGCGAAAAATAAGATCATGCGGCACCTTTTACATCTCTTCGAAAATCACTCCAGCAAGTTTCATGTTTCTATATTTGAAAATAAGTCGGAAATTCTATCAGAAAATTTCGAGGTGTTAAAGGTGGAAAAGCATGTTTTCGAGTACACCCTTAAACATGTATTTCTTTTAATTTTGGAGAAAGCTTCATTCCTGCCCAGTCCTGTGTTAAAACTAGGTCGATTATTAATAATGTAAAAGTTTCAGAAATCACCATTATTCAAAAAATAGCTATCTGTTTAGGAAATAAATAATAAAAATCATTAAAACTTAAATTTACCGGAAAACTGAGAATGCTATTCGATTTTTTTCCACTAATAATAGCAATGATAATAAATGAATTCACAATTGCGTCAGAAATATATAAACATGGTACTTTAAGATCATGCTTAACTAAAGGAAAAATATGTACATTTTTTACCTTCGACTGCATCATGGTTTTTCATCCATTTTTTCATAAATTTGCATCATTTCTCCGCTTCATAATTTCTTTTTCTCTTCTGTTCTGTTTTCTGTAGTAAGATCCTGGTTTTTTTTTTTTTTTTTAATGTTTCATCACTCATGACTGAATTTCTTCTTTCTGGACGACTACGAAAGACAGCTTTTTATTTTTATTTTAAAAACTAACGAAAAAAAACGCTAGTTTTGAAAAGTCGCGTTATTAGCTTCAGTACAATCTGACAACACTAGACACTGGACAACAAATAGGTATGTAGTGATGCTCGGAAATTATCTAACCTCACACAAGGAAGAACATAAGAAGGGAGTTAAAATAGTTAAGGTCAGATGACCTTGTCGAGGACCACCAACCTTGGATTGGAATAAGGGGAGAGCTTTTCTCCGAAAGATCAAATTACATGTAGTGATCGAACAATGTCCATTTCCGGAATGTTTTCTTGTTTTCGCACTGGGGATAGCGCCTGGTAGTAATCATAAAATGTCTCAAATTTAATGGATCTCCTATATTTTTGAAACCATAATTTATTTTCTTATAAATTTACAATAATATTAATTCCAAATCACGTTACTGTTACTTCATTATTTTTTCTTTTTTTGTGTGTGTAAAAAATAATCTCAGAATGCCACATTAATAATAAAAATTTTAGGTGCCTAACGGTAACGGCGCCTTTAAACCTTGCATGGCGCCCTTTTTGAAACCCTCTTCCTTAGATGCTTGACTACGCCTCTAAACCTTTCTGTGGCGTCCTACTACTAAAATATTTTATAGACCCATTTAAATGCACTATAGTCGTTTCCACTAATTGTGCATCTATCCTAAAATTCAATGCAAGTCTGTTTTTAAAATTTTTTTTTGGGATGCATAAATTTTCTTCGGGATAGGAGTGGTGGGATAGAGGTAGTAACAAGTCTAAAAATAAGTGCCTTTTTCATGTTTTGTAAGTGAATAATAACTTACTTTGTAATTTTACATTTAAAATTAAGTTATTTTTTAATTACTTGTTACTACTAACAAAGCCTTTTTTCCGGGCGCCTAACGGCGCCCTTAAACTTATTTTGGCGCCCTACTACATAAACATATTGGGAGGGGAGGCTCCCCCCCTCCCCCCCCCCTAAAGCTACGTCCCTGGTAACTAATATTTGAAAGCGAGGTTTCTGACACATTGGATTGGCATCAGAAAAAAATCGCGCCAAATCCAGTGCGTATATGGTATCTGTGCCGAGATTTTGTACCTATGCCACATTTTTAAAGTTTCGCCGCCTTATATGTTCGAAGAAAATCAAAATAAATTAAGGTAAATAAAAGTCTTCAAAAATAATAGTATTAAAGAACAATAGTAAAAAAAAAAATATATATATATATTAAGGCTAAAACACAGAATTAACGACTACATGGCGTAAGATTTTTCGGCACTGCAATAAATTAGCCAATTCTATCAACTTAAACATTCAAATCGAATGTAAACAAATATAAACAACAATTTTTACAAATAATTTTTACATATATATTTTCGATTTGGCGATTTTTTAAAATCGCGCCTAAACTTTTAATATTACACAAACAATTAATCATTGAATAAAATTAATTTTGAAATAACTTGTATTAGATTTATTATTCCGATGATTGTTAAAATGATAACACACTACACGACTTAATTTTTAAAATATCAGAAAGAGTTTCTGTCTAAAAGAGCTGTTTTTTTATATTTCAAGGTAATATTTTTATAAAACTCTTTTGATTCATTATCTGTATGAAATAATAAAATATAAACACATTCCAAACATTCATAACACTCAACCTTTTGGCACAGATGTCCTTACCCTCGTCCTTACCACATTGCCGCAATTTTTTTATGCCAATTTGGCGAAAATTTCGTTTTCAAATACCAGTCACATGCATAATTTTACATTATTTTGTATTATTAAAATAAATAGTGATAAAAAAATATTAATAACTATAGAACAAAACAATTTATATCATTAAAAAAAGGACAGTAAAATAAAATAATTTGTTACTAAATATACAATGATAGCCGCAGACTTGTATAAAACCAAAAACTTTCTGCGCACATAAATATTAGGTCAAAACTTTCTGCAAAATTAATGTTTAATAAAATTACGTATTATATTTTGACATGGACGAAATTCACGTTTTTTGCGCAATTCACGGGTGAATTTACCGTTTTTACGCAATTCACGAACAGAATTAGCCGTTTTTTTTCGCAATTCACGGACAGAATTACCGTTTTTTACGCAATTCACGGACGGAATTACCGTTTTTTATGCAATTCACGGTCGAAATTACCGTTTTTTACGCAATTCACGGTCGAAATTTCCGTTTTCTGCACAATTCACGGACGGATTTTCTGTTTTTTTTTTTTTTAACGAAATTCACGGTAAGATTTACCGTTTTTACGCAAATCACAGACGGAATTCCAATTTTTTACGCAATTTACGGACGGATTTCCCGTTTTTTACGCAATTTACGGGCAGATTTCTCGTTTTTTACAAGATTCGCTAACGGAATTCCCGTTTTTTACGCGATTAACATACGGAAATAACGTTTATTACACGATTCATGTACGGAATTTCCGTTTTTTACGCAATTTACGGACAAAGTTCCCGTTTTTTACGCTACGCGATTCACAGACAAAATTCCAGTTTTTTGTGCGGTAATTGGAGGAAATTCGCGTGGTCTTTAGTTGAAATATACGAGTATTTTACGGTTCTTTGTCGAAATGTGCGTTTTTATACGCGATTCTTTGTTAAAATTCTTGATTTTTTCGAGGTCGTTTGACGAAATTCGTATTTTTCTCACAATCCTCTGAAGAAATTTGTATTTTATTGAAGAAATTGATATTTTACGACAACCTTTTGTCGCAATTCGCGATTTTTGGTGTAAAAAATATCGGACTGGTGTATTTTTTAAGTTTTCAGCATCAAATGCTTTAAATTTTGGGAAATTTGAAAATCAGCCCTGCTTATGGAGTGGCTGTTGATACTGGAAGCGTTGATACTACTTTTAACAATTTTTTGATGTTGGGATAAACATTCGCATTACATTTTGATAATGACTCTATCGCAGTGCTTGACCTTTCTTCTTTGTCTAACGACAACCATTTTTCGAACCACATTTCAATTTCAGCTTGTAAAATATTCGGAAAACTTGTTATATCAGAAGAATAAAATTCAGCACATTGCATGATATTTTCTACTGAATATTTTTCTATGTATTTTGGCAGTATTGTGTATAAGCTAGTAACTATATTCTTATGATATTCAAAACGGTCAATCATATTTTGAATTCTTCAGTTTTTTCATCTTTAACTGCAGAACTTGATTCTTCACGTTTTTCTTCTATGACTTCAGAATCTTCCGTTCTTTTTGGAACTTTAGAAGAGAAAAACTCAACAATGTGTTTTTCGGTCTTTTACGAGAATTCATAGTGCAATTTTATTTTTGTTATGTATCGTATATAACGTTCGCATAAACTGCTGCCTAGGGCGATAAAATTCAACTAAACCTTAACAAATCATAACACGAAAGGCAAACGCAAAATCAAAATGATTTTGAAACAATCTTCTCGGAAGAAATTCTGTTCTATTCACAAAATATCAGGGGAATGACGCAATCCACTGCTAGCAATAAGTTTTAATTCGACCAATGACGTGCCACTAAAATCTCCCCCTCTTGCTAGACACGTGTTCTTCGAGCGCGGCATTATTGTTAACGGAGACGGTATTTTTTTTTCTTTTCTTTTTTTAAATAGAGAGACAGGGGCGTAGCTTGAAATTTTTATTGGGGGGGGAGACCAAAATTTGGCGCCTTTTAATGTTTTGCCGCCCTTGAATTATTCGTAAACTTTTTAGGAGAGGGGGGGGGGGTAGTTATGCTACTTTTTATCTTTAGTTACTTATTCATGGTAATGACATCTATTTAGGTGATGTAAGTGATGCAGCCATGGTTGGATTTAGATTTTAAGAGTGCTTGCCACTGTGCGGCTAAAATATCTCTCCCAGCTCTTGTTTTTTCAAAGCTAAAAAGGCAATGTGAAATGTTTATAGAGAAATCGAATACTTATGAATATTTATGATTTAAATATTCGAATATTTATGATTTAAATATTCGAATATTTATGATTTAAATAAATAAACAGGCGCGGATCCACGGGGGGGGGGGGCGATCGCCCCGATCGCCCCCAAACCAGTGTTGAATTCAGACTTTTTCCCGGAAGGGATTTCTGCGACTTCGTCGGAGACAGTCTTTTGTTCCGGAAAAAACGCGAATTTTATTAAAATGTCGCTAAAAAGCGCTAATTTTGTCAAAGTGTAGCGGAAAAAGAGCGAATTTTACCAAAGATCGCGAAAAAAGCATGAATTTTGTCGAAGGTTGCGCAGAAAAAAAAAAAAAAAAAAAAGAATTTTGACAAGGGATTGCTAAAAAACGCGAATTTTGACACAAGATCGCTGACAGCGCGAGTTTTGTCAAAGTGTCGAGGAAAAAGCTCGAATTTCGTGAAAAGGTCGAAGAAAAGCACGAATTTTGTCAAATGTTTGCAAAAAAACGTTAATTCAAAGTATCGCAGAAAAAGAGCAAATTTCGCCAAAATGTCGTGGAAAAAGCGCTAATTTTGTCAAAGGGTTGGAAAAAAGGAAGGCAAAGTATAGCGGAAAAAGTGCTAATTTTGACATAGGATAGCTGAAAAAGCGCAAACTTCGACATAGGATTGCTGAAAAAGAGCTATTTTTGGCAAAGTACCGCGAAAAAGCGCGAATTTCGTGAAATTAATACGGAAAAAGCGCGAATTTCACCATATGGTGGCAGAAAAAATGCGAATTTCAACAGAAATTTGCGTAAAAAACGCACTCTTTGACATAGGATCGCTGAAAAAGCACTATTTTTGTCAAAGTATCGTGAAAAAGCGCGAATTTCGTCAAATGATCACTGAAGAAGCGTGAATTTCATGACAGGGTCGCGGAAAAACGTGAATTTCGACAGTGGATCGCGTAAAAAACGCGAAATTTGACATAGGATCGCTGAAAAAGCGCGATTTTTGTCAAAGTGTTGCGCAAAAAGTTTGAATTTCGTCAAAAGGTCGAGGAAAAAACGCTACTTTTTCAAAGGCTTGCAAAAAAACTGGTAATTTTGTCAAAGTACCGCGGAAAAGGGCGAATTTTGTCAAAGGGTCGCGGAAAAAATGCGAATTTTGTGAGAGGATTGCGTAAAAAGCGCGAACTTCGACATAGGATTGCTGAAAAGGCGCGATTTTTGTCAAAGTGTCATGGAAAAACGTCGAATTTCGTCAAAATGTCGCGGAAAGAGAGCTACTTTTTTCAAAAGCTTGCGAAAAGGGAAGGTAAAGGAACTCGGAAAAGTGCGAATTTCGACATAGGATCACTGAAAAACCATGAACTTCGACATAGGATTGCTGAAAAAGCGCTAATTTTGTTAAAGTATCGCGAAAAAGCGTGAATTTCGTCAAATGATCACGGAAAAAGCGCGAATTTCGTCAAATGATCACGGAAAAAGCGCGAATTTCGTCAAAGGGTTGAGAAAAAACGCGAATTCTGACGTAGAATCGCTGAAAAGCACGTATTTCGACATAGGATTGCTGGAAAAGCGCGATTTTTGTCAAAGGGCTGCAAAAGAAGCGGTAATTTTGTCAAAGCATCCCGAAAAAAGAGCGAATTTCATCAAACGATAGCGAAAAAAGCAGGGATTTCGTCAAACGAAAATCTCGGAATCGCCCCTCCCAAAACGATTCTCTGGATCCGCCCCTGTAAATAAAACATACAACAAATCACTGAATGTGTAATTTGGATTAAGCATTTATGTCATACTCATTTCCTATTCCATCAAAATATAGATTTTTAAGATATTTTTTTGCAATTAAATGAATGTATAATAATATTACAAAATGCTAATTGTCGCAGATTGTTTTAATTTTACTATTTTTAAAGCATTCCATTTCGTCACAGCTGAGGTTAGGTCCATTGTTTCTGCCAATGATTTTTCACATTTTAGTATCATTAAATTATTCAACCGTTCATCTGTCATTGTTGTCCGTAAGGAATGTTTAATGAGCTTAAGTTGACTGAAAGAACGTTCATTTGAACCAGCTGTTATTATAAATTTTATAATGCGAAAATTTTCTTTGCGTACTGAACGTAATTTTTTAGATTCCTCAATAACTTCATTTAATGTATTGGAGGTTCTACATCGGTCAAATAAAATTTCCATTTCAGCATGTAAGGTACATTTATCTGGTTTTAAAATAGATGGAGGCATCATGAAAATCAGAGCTTCGACATTAGAAATTTGTTTTTGAGAGTGGAAAGTTAAAAATATCGAATATGGGTGTGGCGGAATCAACAACTGCTGTTATATTACACTTTAATTGCATAATTAAAGTATCCAAAACGCATTTGAATTCTTTTCGGTAAAATGTATGTATTAATAATGTAAAAGTTTCAAAAATCCCCATTTATCAAAAAATAGCGATCTGTTTAGGAAATAAATAATAAAAACCATTAAAACTTAAGACACAGATGTCATATACGCACCACATTGGCGCGATTTTTTTTTTCTAAAGCCAGTTTGGAAAAAAATTCGTTTTTAAATATCAGCTACATACATATTTTTTATTATTTTCAATTATTTTAAAAAGGAAATGCTAATAAACTACAAAAGTTTAAATAATAATTTTTAAGCAAAATAATTTATATCGATTTATAAAAGAAAATGTAAAGTAAATAAACAGTTTATTAATAAATAAACAACAATGGCCAGGTTACCATATGAGGAAAAAAATCGCCATTTTGTTGCACTCACGCAAATGTGGTGCGTATATGACATCTGTGCCAAAATTAAATTTAACGAAAAACTGAGAATGCTATTCGATTTTTTCCACTAATAATAGAAATGATAATAAATGAACTCACGACTGCGTCAGAAATATAAACATTGTACTTTAAGAACATGCTCAACTAAAGGTAAATATGTATATTTTTTACCTTCCACTGCATCATCATTTTTCATCCACTTTTTCATAAATTTCCATCCTTTATCCGCTTTATAACTCCTTTTTCTGTTTTACTGTCTGTAGTAAGATCCTGGCTTTTTGTTTTTATGTTTTATTTCAGTCAGATCACTCATGACTGAATTTCTACTCTCTGGACGGCTACGAAAGACAGCTTTTTATTTTTATTTTAAAAATTGAACGAAATAAATCTCTAGTTTTAAAAAGTCGCGCAATCAGCTTCAGTATGACAATCTGACAATACAGGATGCTGGAAAACCAAGATGTGTGTAGGTGACGCCCTGAAATTATCTAACCTATACACGGAAGGGCATAAGAAGGGAGTTAAAACAGTCTAAAGGTCAGATGACCCTCTCGAGGACCACCAACCTTGGATTGGAGGGGAGAGCTTTTCTCCGAAAGATCAAGTTACATGTAGTGATCGAACAATGCCCATTTCCGGAATGTGTTCTTGTTTTCGCACTAGGGATAGCGCCTGGTAGTAATCTTAAAATGTCTCAAATGTAATGGATCTCCTATATATTTTTTGAAACCATAATTTATTTTCTTATAAATTTACTGTAATATTAGTTCCAAATCATGTTTCTGTTACCTGATTTTTTTTCTGTGTAAATAAAAGTGTCACATTAATAACAAAAATTTTAGGTGCCTGGCGCCCTTAAACATTCCATCGCCCCCTTTTTGAAACCCCTTATTTTAGGTGCCTGACTGCGCCCCTAAACCTACTGAGGCGCCCTACTACTAAAACATATTATATAAACATTCCATCGCGCCCTTTTTGAAACCCCTTATTTTAGGTGCCTGACTGCGCCCCTAACCTACTGAGGCGCCCTACTACTAAAAAATATTATACAATCATTCAAACGCACTACAGTCGCTTCCACGCTTATTTTCCCTTTCTATCTATTTCTAAGAGTGACCAACAACTACTATAAGAAAAAAATAACTGTATCAGTGCCGAAACTAGCCTTTTTTGCGCCCGGGGCAAACATGGATTTTGGCGACCACCCCCCCCCCCCACCCCTCACATATATGCATTCTTAATAACTAACACACCAAAGAAAATCTTAATTTGGCGCCCTCTTCACCTTCTGTTCTGTTGGCGCCCGGGGCACGTGCCCCCTCTGCCTCCCTAACCTACAGAGGCGCCCTACAACTAAAACATATTATACAATCATTCAAACGCACTACAGTCGCTTCCACGCTTATTTTCCCTTTCTATCTATGTCTAAGAGTGACCAACAACTACTATAAGAAAAAAATAACTGTATCAGTGCCGAAACTAGCCTTTTTTGCGCCCGGGGCAAACATGGATTTTGGCGACCCCCCCCCCCTCACATATATGCATTCTTAATAACTAACACACCAAAGAAA
This sequence comes from Maratus speculifer, assembly GCA_964019185.1. Lineage (NCBI taxonomy): Eukaryota > Metazoa > Arthropoda > Arachnida > Araneae > Salticidae > Maratus > Maratus speculifer. The sequence goes on along the minus strand of OZ025290.1, from coordinate 341,051,893 downwards.
ATCTCAATTTGGCACCCTCTTCACCTTCTGTTCTGTTGGCGCCCGGGGTACGTGCCCCCTCTGCCTCCGTCTAGTTTCGGCTCTAAAGTGTATATCTATCCCGGAATAGATTACAAGTCTGTTTTCGAAATTTTTATTTAAGATGCATAAATTTTCTTCGGGATAGGAGTGGGAGAAAAATGTAGTAACAAGTCTAAAGTTAAATGCCTTATTTATGTTTTGTAAGTGAAAAATAACTTACTTTGTAATTTTACATTTAAAATTAAGTTATTTTATAATTACTTTTAACCACTAACAAAGTCTTTTTTACGGGCGCCTAGCGGCGCCCTTAAACCTTCTTTGGCGCCCTATTGCATGAACATATTGGGGGGGGAGGCTCCCCCCCCTCCCCCCCCTAAAGCTACGTCCCTGTAGAGAGATACAAAAGTATTGGAAATCCTCTTGAAAGCTTGATTTTGTATGGCAAGCTACACGCCGGGTCGCATATTTCTCTGGTGTCTGGCCTTACTGCTGTCATCAGTTAGCTTTAAAAAAGGATTGCAAATCCTGAAGGAAATTTACTACATTTCTCCGGGAGTTTGAAGCACTGCCGTTCCCAGAGGAGTATAAATAAATAAAAGCTTTATCTATTTTTTTCCTATTACAAATGTTGCTTCTAACAGTTCTATTATTCTACTATAATATGCTTTTAGCCCCCGCCCCCTCTTTCTCCCTTCTTTAACATACTCAAGCTTACTGAAATTGATCTCTATTGAATATTGCAGATTAGCTTGTTCAAACTTTCTAGAATGTTTCAAATTTATTATTTTGTGAATTTTAACAAATTAACAATACAAATTAAAACCTATTAGAAATTTCAGATTATAGATGAGCTTAAGCATATTTATTATTTTACATAAGTTTAAGCAACAGAATTTGAAATATTTAAAATTTTCATTATCACGAAATAATTTGAATGCGTTTATTAAATGAAATTTTTTTGCCTAATTAAGCTTCTGATAAAATCCAATGGGGGGGGGGGGCTTGAGCCCCCTGATCCCCCCCTTTCCTACGCCCCTGCTGCTTATAATAGTACACTAACAGTAAATAAATCGTACATAAAATTGGGGGAATATTTTTAATTTTTTGGTACTTAAAAAAAAGTTACAAAAATAAAAATCATTTCTTTCCAAAATTTTTTCTGCAAAGGTCTTAAAAGTTTCTGCGCACGGCGTGCGCGCGTGCTATATTATTGGGTGTATGCACATGACGTCACGCATCGTCTGCTGCGGAGTTCGACGTACAAACAAACCTATTGCACCAGTGCACAATTTACCAAAGTTCGTTTGTTTAATTAATTCAATTAGAAATCATGGTAATGTGTGCTGTTTTTGGCTGTAGAAAAAGAACTGTAAGAGATGTAGGCATATCTTTTTATCGATTTCCCAGGATAATAACAAACAAAGGGTCAAAACTTGAAGAGTTTACAAAAAAAAGATTGAACACATGGCTAACGCGAATAAACAGAGCTGATCTCACCGAAGCTAAACTGAAGCACAGTAGAGTGTGCAGTCTCCATTTCATGAAAGGTAAGCAAAAAGTTTTTTATCACATTTTTTGTAGTATTAAATTCTGTGCATTGTTTATTAACAATCGAACGATTACAATTAATAAATTGGATACCGGTCCAATCTATCCAAGTCTGGATAGCCGGTCGTTAGTCACATTCAGATATCCAATCTCTTCTACGTTTTTTCGCCCATCTGCAGATCCGGTCAATCCACCAACCAGCATCAGTTGTTTATTGTTTTTGTTTACATCGTAGTCGTAGTAGTTTACATTGGTTTACGCCGATCCAGTGGCGTGGTCGGTAGCGACGGCTCCTCCCACACCGCTGGACCCTGGTTCGAATCCAGCTAGCGGCATGGATGTCTTGTGTTGTCCATGTGATGTGTATTAAAAAATGTATGTACTGTATTACATGTAATAATAAAGTGTTCTGTATTGGTTTCTGTGTATTAAGGATCATTCGAGGTAACAGCCATTGTAGCTTCTAGACCTCAAAACATTGTTCTCTCAAACCCTCTCAAACATTGGTTTACATAATGCCAATGTTTTGTGCTGTCTTTAATTGCAGCAATCGAAGTACACGGGATAAGAAATCCTTTTTTAGAATTCCTGCAATACCAATAAAAGGAAGTGGAGAAAAAATAAAATTGATTACTTTAAGAAGGCAAAAATGGTTGTCTGCTCTGAAACGTGCTGATATAAATGAAAACAGGACTCACAATTTCAGAATTTGTGGAGATCATTTTATAACTGGTTAATGTATAAATTACTATTTTAAAATTATTACTTATGGCATTAGATATCGCCGAATGTTTTTTTTTAATCATCATCGTCATAGATAATGTTAAAGTAATTGTCGCAAATAAGTAAGTGGGTCATTCCAAAAATAAAGGCCCCTTTTGAGAAATTTTTTTTTTTTTTTCAAATTTTCCATTTAAAATGAAATAAAAATATCTTTGAGAGGGTTGTATACATATTCAAGAACAGAAAATGAATATCAGCAGCACACTTAAAAAAAAAATATTTATCACTATACTTAGAAACACAGACACATTGTCTGAAAGATGTCCCTTGTGTTACCATATATTAAATAATCTCATTTTTTCTTATTAAAGTAAAGAATTACTTTTACAATATTAACACTTTGATATAAATGTTATTTTTCATTGCCATATAGTTTTTTGTTTATGTATAATATTTTTTCATGATGTAGGCATATTATGTCCCCTATGTTACCCTTTTTCGTATTCTCCTTGTATTAAACTTTATATAACTTTATAAAATTACTCTAATATAATAATATTATCGTAAAATTTATTTATACATATTAGCCAGTACATATTATAAAACTGATTCATAAGAAAGTTTTTTTTCTTTGTTCTGATAAAGGAAAGGTACTTACATATTAACGCCACCACAGCAGAAGTTGCACAAATGCGCCAATAAAAAACAATCTTGTTCTCACGCGAACACAGTTTTTTTTATTTATTTATTTGGATTCCTTTTGGTTGCCTTTTTGTTTGCTGATTTTTAGTTCTGCCGTTTTTTAGTGCTACAAAAATGTATATTTGGAATTTCCAAAAAGAGACTGTTTTGAATCTATGTTAAACTCTGTATCGGTCCATTTTCCACTAAAATCTCATTGACTACTTTGTTTATAAATAAAGTGTTTGAATTTTGAAAGTGTTCGGATTTTTAATAAAGTGTTTGTATCTTATGATTTGTAGCAAAAATTTCAGGTGTGGATTGGCAGTATTTAAAGACCGCCAAATCTGTATCTGCGGTGGCGTTAATACGTAAGTACCAAAGGAAATGTCAGTAACACAGGGGACAATAAATTAACAAAAGGGACATCCTAATTTAACATAAAAAAATTTAACAATCAAGTATTAATTAAAAATGTATTTTATTTATCATATTAATCAATTTCTCGATTAATTTCAGCAATGAAATTGCGCCTGAAATTTTAGATACATGAATATTCATACTTCTACTAAGCGTAATACCAACTCAGTGAAAAATGTCCAAGCCGGGAATCGAACCCGGAACCCTTGGAATAGCGCTCCAAGTGCACTACCATTTAAGCTACGAGGACGATAACCAGCTCAGCATTTTTCACTTCATATGTTGGTTAAGCTGCAAATCGCAGCACTAGATCCGTCTTCACGAGCACACAAGCTGCGGCGTAACATGAGACACTATAGACCCAGCATTAGTGCTGTAAAACTAACTACTAAATATTTACCCGTATGATGGCGTTATTTAAAAACTCACTACCCGTTTGAAAATAGTCGTTACTCGTTACTGCTCAGAAACCGGCTAATAACTATCATCGTAGGTACTAAACAACTGCAAGAAATTCAGTTACATACCCGGAACATGAGTATTTGGAAGAATTCGTATTTTTACTCTTCACATATTGTTTAGTGCTGCCATCTGTCCATAAAACATGGATTTAATCAAATTTCTAATTTTTTATGAAAAAGGCAAAGACTATATAAATACTATACATAATTGAGTACACCATGTCTAAATTGTACTTATTAAAATAAAGAATAATAGGAGGAAGCAATTTAGCAAGAGTAAAAGCTTACAAAATTTATACAATAAAATTATGAAATGTAATTACACAAATATTTTTTTTTTTTCAAGCAAATCTTCTCATTAATTTTACTCTTAAACTAATTATCTGTAGTGAAAATTTAATTTCTGGAATAATTTAAAAGCAATATGTTTTATTTCTTACGTGATCATCCTATCAAATAACCTCCACATTTGTACTTCAACCACATTATCTATGAAAATTCTTATTTATATTTTAAAATACTTTTTTTCCCTCAAATATGAAATTAAAAAAAAAAATAAAAATAAAATAAAAAACAGCAACACGTTTTAAACGAAAACATTTTTACAATCAACGAAAAAAAAGAGAAAAGAAAAATAAACTTTATCATAAATACAATTTATCTCTGAAAGTTTTTATTTATATTTTAAGATATTTTTTTTTTCTTCAAATATGAAATTTTAAAATAAACAGCAAATAATCGTATATTTTTACAATCAAAAGAAAAAAAGAGAAAAGAAAAACTTTATCATGAACACATTATTAGCTCTGAAAAGTCTTATTTATATTTTAAGATACATTGTTTTTCTTCAAATATGAAATTTAAAAACAAACAGCAAATATTTGTATATTTTTACAATCAACGAAAAAAAAAAAAAGATAAAGAAACTTTATCATTAACACATTTTTAAAAGCAATCTAAAAATTCTTCTTTATCATAAAAATGTTTTCAAATATAAAATATTAATATGCATGCAAAGTCAGTTTTATAGGAAAAAAAAATAATTAAAGCAAACCTGTAATTTTTAGAACTTAACTTCTTGAAAATATTCAGAAAATTTAAGAGAAATGTTTACATCACTTGTATTATTATTTTAGAAATCGTTGATTTACATTTAAAAATAATATTTTTTCCATTCTTTTCGGTTTTAATGAAGCACGTCTTTCTGATAATATATACCCTGATTTTGAGAAAATTCTTTCGGATGGTACTGACGTGGACATAAGGGATAAATATTTTTTAGCTAATTCCGCAAGCTCTGGGTATAAAATAACTCGAGCGTGCCACCATTTAAGAGGATTTTCATGTCTACTAAGTTGCTTTTCTTCCATGTATTGCCTCATTGTTAGAACATTTGCAGGAGTAGATGAAATAGTTGAATCTGAAGTTGTAATACAGTCAAATTCCATCCAAATGGAGTCTTCCTCAAGTGCTTCTTGAATAATATCTTCTGTCTCGTATTCAGAATGTGTTTGCGTTATCGGCATACTCTCCAATTCCAACATTAAGCTATTTTCAGCATTTTCATATAATGAAGTGTCCGTGAATGCCAATTTTTTAAATCTAGGATCCAAAAGAGCCGCTTTTGTCAATAATGAATTTTGTGAGTTATCTTTAAATCGACTATCAAATTCTGTGATCAATTTATCAAGTATTTGCTTTGACAATTCGCTGTCTAATGTTTCCTGTAATTTATTCAAAATTTTAGTAACACTATTGGTGGCTGCCAAAACTTTTGAAATGGTCACCTGATTTTGAGAAGAAAATTCTTCTGTTAGTTGCTTAAATGGTTTCAAAACTTTTATTATTTCCGGCAAAGCCTGCCATTCTTCTTCTAACAAATTTTGCACGGGGTTGTTTAGCATACCTAGTGTTGCTTTTAATGGTTCTTGAAGAATTGTTACTCTTTCTAACATATCTAATGTACTATTCCAGCGAGTTACGACGTCTATTTTCAATTTCAAGGATTTATGTCCGGGTTTAAGCTGTTCTTGTACCACAATAAGTTTGTTTGTGGCCACTGGACTCCTGTGAAAATGTTCTACAATAGCCTTTACTTTTTTAAGAACAGAATCTTTTATCACATCGAGGCCGGCCCGTACTATTAGATTTAGTGTGTGCGCAATGCATGGCAAATGTTCCCATCCAGTCAATTTTATTCCACGTTTCATATTTCCAGCATTATCTGTAACACAAGCAAAAATTTTCTCTTTTATCTCCCATTCATTTGCAATTTTAATTAATTCCTCTTTTATATAATCGCCAGTGTGTCGCTCCTGACACTCGAAGCAACCTAGAAGTGCTGATTGTAATTCCCAAACTTCATCTAGTATGTAATGTGCTGTGACAGTTTGATAAGAAGTTGTTGCCCGAGAAGTCCATCCGTCAGTGGTTAATGATATATACGATGCACACTTCAACTCCTCTTTAAGTTTTTCTTTGATCAACATAAATTTCGAATCAAGCAAAGTATTACTAAATAAATATCTGGAAGGTACTTTGTAATTTGGTTCAAGGTAGTTAATTAAATCATTAAAACCGGAATCCTCTACCATAGAAAACGGTTGCAGGTCTTTAGCAATCATGTTTAAAATTAAATCAGTAATTTTTTTTTCACGAGCAACACTAATAGGTTTTTTTACATACCTTGAGAGATCTGATTGTCTTTTTATAGAAACACATTGAGACATGACGGGATTCGGATCATCGACTAGATTTGAGCTCTCTGCAACACTTTCATCATTATTATTAAGCTGCTGGCTCAATGATAGCGATAACAATGGTTTTGATAAAAACAAACTATCGTGTGATGGGCGATGCTTTACAAATAAATGTTTTTTTAAATTCGTCGTTGAACCCCCTTTAAACGAATATTTCATTTGACATAAATCACATTTCGCTTTATCACTGGATACTGCCGAAAAATATGTCCATAATTTGCTACGTTTTCTTTCCATAATAAATATATCAATAAGCTTCTACGAAAACCAAATCATTTATGAATAACTTACATTCAGACAGAATTATATGCATAGACTGATACCGAAATAACTCAAATCGGCGCCGAATGCCAGATTCCGAACGCAAATTCTCATCTTTTACTGCGCAGACTGTCTGGCTTCATTCATGAATTGCACAAACGTACGGAAACAGTATTTAAAGTTAGTTTCGTTTTGATCGGTGGCGTATTGACAGTAACTACAAACGAGTGATATTTCAAAGAAACGATTCGGTATTTCGTTTTTTAGTGAATACCCGTTATATGGAAACGAATATGTGCGGTTTGCAACAGCTCTACCCAGCATCAGTAAATCACATTTTATTTATCATATTAATCAATTTCTCGATTAATTTCAGCAATGAAATTACACCTGAAATTTTAGATACATGGATATTCATACTTCTACTAAGCGTAATACCAACTCAGTGAAAAATGTCCAAGCCGGGAATCGAACCCGGAACCCTTGGAATAGCGCTCCAAGTGCTCTACCATTTAAGCTACGAGGATGATAACCAGCTCAGCATTTTTCACTTCATATGTTGGTTAAGCTGCAAATTGCAGCACTAGGTCCGTCTTCACGAGCATACAAGCTGCACTTCACATATGAAGTGAAAAATGCTGAGCTGGTTATTGTCCTCGTAGCTTAAATGGTAGAGCACTTGGAGCGCTATTCCAAGGGTTCCGGGTTCGATTCCCGGCTTGGACATTTTTCACTGAGTTGGTATTACACTTAGTAGAAGTATGAATATTCATGTATCTAAAATTTCAGGCTTAATTTCATTGCTGAAATTAATCGAGAAATTGATTAATATGATAAATAAAATGTGATTTACTGATGCTGGATCTATAGTGTCTCATGTTACGCCGCAGCTTGTGTGCTCGTGAAGACGGATCTAGTGCTGCGATTTGCAGCTTAACCAACACATGAAGTGAAAAGTGCTGAGCTGGTTATCGTCCTCGTAGCTTAAATGGTAGAGCACTTGGAGCGCTATTCCAAGGGTTCCGGGTTCGATTCCCGGCTTGGACATTTTTCACTGAGTTGGTATTACGCTTAGTAGAAGTATGAATATTCATGTATCTAAAAATGTATTTCTGATATATACCAACAAATGCATTAAAAAACAGGATATTCTGTTGCATTTCATTTTTAAACTTTTTTTTTTTTTGTCCTTTAACAAAATGGTTACCAACATCATGGTAACAAGAGGGACTAGTAAACACAGGAGACAAAATGAAATAAATTTTCACCTATGTATTACTATTTTCATAAAAACAATGCAAAGTTAGATGGAATATTTTCTTTTAACTAAGACTTACAATTTAAATGCCAATAAACTGAAAAATTAAGAATTGATCAAAATAAATCTATCAGGGGTGATTCTGGATGAATTTTTTTTTTTCGGAAATCGGAGGGGGGGGGGGATCGGCATTTTCCCACTATAGACGAAATCAGCAATATTTTAGCAAAATCGGCGATTTATTGCGATCTTTTGCCGAAATCGGCGGTTTTTCCGCTATCTTTTGACGAATTCGGCTTTTTCCCATTTTTTTAAAGTGAAATAACCTTTTTTTCGACGATCTTTAGACAAAATTTACATTTTTATGCGATTCTTTCTCGAAAACGGCGTTTTATTCCCGCGATCTTTTGACGAAATTGGCGTTTTTTCCGTGATCTTTTGATGAAATCTGCGTATTTTTTCAAATATTCTTTTGACAAAATATTTTAAAGCGATCTTTAATTGAAAACGGCGTTTTTTTTCCACGATCTTTTAACAAAATTGCCGTTATATCCACAATCTTTAGACGAAATCGGCGTTTTCCTGCAGTCTTCAGAAGAAATCAACGTTTTATCTGCGATATTTGGTGAAATTGCCGTTTTTTCTGCGATCTGCACAGAAAATTCGCGTTTTTATCAATCTTTTGACAAAATCTGTTTACTTAAACATTCACGAAATCGTCTTTTTCCACGAAATATTGACGAAATGTATGCTATTTCGACGATTCTTTCACGAAATATGCATTTCTACGTAACTGTTTTTTCCGCGTGCAAAACCGTACAAGTTGGCAATTATGCGGAACTGATAACCCAATTTCAAATTTTTGGAAGAGAATGCCTTAAATTTTCGGAAATTTCGGACGAGAATTGCCCCTGAAATCTATAGTAATACAGGAGACACATGAAAAACACACCTACCTTCAAAAATCACCTTTGCTTAAATAATATTCTTCAAAATTTAACAAATGAGGAAAATAACTGCCTAGGGTGAATGCTAACTCTAAAAGTACACAAATGATTACTGTTAATAAAATTTAGGCTGCAAATTCTTATTTTAAAATTAAGAAAAATTTGGCAGTAACACAGGGACACGTGAATTTTTCTTATAAAATGAAAAAAAAAAATATTTAAAGTATGTAGGGATAATATAAGTACTATAAAGATATAAAAAACATCCTGAAAGATAACTTAAATGATGCATATAGTAAAAAATAGGGTTTAAAAATCAAAAATTGTTGCTGAGACATGGCTTTTTACAGGACACAAAATTATTAAGAAAATTATTTGAATAAAAATAAATGAAATTTGTGTGAAATTTAAAAATTGCATTGAAGAAAAATATCTTTAAAATGTATTTTCCAATATTTAAATTTAATTTTGAAACAAAATTAGAAAATATAACAATATAAAGTGTCGGACACCAAAAGTGTGCTTTATTTTCGGAATGACCCAAATATCAGTGTGTAAAATCACTATTCCGTGTTAGATTTTAAAAAAATACAAAGATATTAAAACAATAATACAATTATAATTGTCATAATGAAAAAACTTTTTTGTACGTGTAGTTAGATTTGGGATTCTCTGAAATGAACTTTCTGTTATAACTTTTATTTTAGTGATATTCTCAGCACTCACGAGCTAATGCTATTCCTGTGGGGAGGTCATTTTCTAATATCTGATTTGCATTTTAAAATTATTTATTTATTTATTTTCTTACATTGGATAGCCAAGATACATGCCAACATCGCTCCTTTTTTGATTTTGAATGTAGATATTTTTTATAAAGTTAGTTTCACTTTCAAAACTGGTTTCGAAAGTGAAAGTGTCTTTAAAAAAATATCTGCAACCAAAATTGAAAAAGTAAAAAAGGAGCAATGTTAGCATGTACCTCAATTATGCAATGAAAAATAATAATAATAATAATAATTATAAATGTCAAAATGTTAACCAGATATTAGAAAATAACCTCCCCATAGGAATAGCAGTAGATTGCAAGAGCTTCAGTGTCCAGGGACTTGAGCCTTAATAACTTTCATTATGTTTCCAAATTTTACACTTGAAAATGATTGATTAGGTCTGAAAAAAAGAAATGCAAAAAAGACTGCAGAAGCGTCACAAATTCTGACTGCTATTTTCCATAGCCTTGTTAAAAATAAATTTTTAAGCCACTCCATTTTTACAAAATACTTAAATTGCTTTATTGTAAGTTTTCTTGTGTTTATTTAAGACTGCTAGAAAGGTCATTATGATATGAATGAAACACTTGGGTGTAAAACAAGGTTACTAATATGAGTTTCTATGTATTCAGTATCAATATATTTATCTAAAAAAAAATATATTGAGACAAAACCATTATGATTGCATCCTTTAACCCTTTATGCCCAACAATAGTTTAAGGTACCATTAAAGTAACTTGTAAAATTCATTTAATATATTGATTAGTAGTAATACATTTTAAAAGGAGCTACAAATTATATTTTTCTGTATCTTATCGGGGGCCTAAAATTCAATTTTTCCCAACAAAGGAGTTTATCTCCCAACATTTGTAAATGGAGGGGAGTTGAGCTGCTTTGTGGGGAAGAAAAAAAATAAATAAAAAAATAATGAATAAAAGCCGGTGTTTATTTATCTGTTATTTAAAGAATTACATTAATGCAGACATAATAAAATACCATTGAATCCATTTAAATCAATAATTCAGAATAATTGTCCTCCTCAGTCCTGATGTCATCTGGAGGAGACACTATATAGCAGCTTTTAAATTAATTTAAATCCTTCTAGAATTTTAAAAATTACTTTTAGACCTTTTTACTAAATAAGTGCATATCATAAGAAGCTATATAAAAACTGGTAGATCTTTGGAAATGTGGTTTAGTAATGTTAAACCTGTTTTTGTTGTCTCTCTAAAATTTGTCTCAGGACTGAGGAGGTTTAGCAAAATGTTCTTAAGAAAGGAAGAAAATCAAGCTTTTTTAGTCCTTTTTTCAACTTTCAACCAAATATCATGTGTTATTTACAATGAGGGTTGCTAAATAAATTTCTCCATTTAGATTTATTTTTTTTTTTTTTCCTTTTTGATTTTGGGCCTTGAATCTCTTTTTTTACAAGCAGTTTTCGAAATTAGCAGTCATCAACTGCAACCAAAGAATTGAATTTGATGACTACAAAATTATTCTTGGTCATCAAATTTGATGCCCAGCTTTAAAAAAATTATTTATTAGATATTAAGTTCCAAAAGTTAAAAAAAAAAAAAAAGGTCAAGTCTGAAAATTTAGAACTAAAAAACATTGTTAATTTTGAAAATTGTCATGAAAAAAATCAATTTTGTCAATCGTTCGCATAAAAAATCACTGATTTCAACGAAAAGTTGCGGGAAGAAAAAACAATTTTTTTTTCAAAAAATAGTATTAAAAAAATTATATAAATGCAGGGGGGGGGGGAGAGAGAAACTAAATTTCTACTAAGGATTGCAAACAAAAATGTTCATTTCATCAAAAAAAAAAAAAAAAAAAAAAAAAAAAAAAAATGCCAGGAAAAACACAAACTTTGTCATAGTATCGAAAAAAAAAAAAAAAAAACTCTGCAAATTTCTACAAAGGATCGCAAAAAACAAATGTTAATTTCATCAAAGAATTACAGAAAAAATCAGAATCTTGTCATAGGATCACAATAAAATCCATTAATTCCATCAAAGTTTCACAAAAAAACAACTCGCAAATTTCTTCAAGGAATCACAAAAAAAAAAAAAACCTGCAATTTTTGAAATGAAAAAAATTGAAATGATGAATACCTGCAATTTTTGCCAAAGGATTGTGAAAAAATGTATAATTAATGAGGGGAGGGGGCTATTCACAGCCCTTCCCCCTCTGCTGTAATCTTTTAAAAAATGTTCTGTGAATTTCAGAATTTTTTTTATATTCAGAATCACCCTTTGATTAAAATGTAGATGCATTATGTTTTTTTTTATTATTATTATTATTATTATCAGTTTTTTTTTTTTTTTTAACTAAATTCAACTGTAATTACCAATACTGGATAAAATGTTGTTTTTAGTATTGGTAAAAGGTTGCCAAATTTTATTTTACAGATTAATTTCTAAATATAGCAATAATTAGAAAAGATTTACACCAGTTTTACAGTTGCTTGAATTATTATAATCTTAGACATTAATTTCTATAATTTTAAATAAAAATAAGTATTTGTGCTTTGCTTAAAAGTAGTATCAAGGATCATTATGGTCTGAATTTTCCAAAAAATTAAGGTAATCATTTCCGAAAATTAAAAAAATCAGTTATAAATCTGAAAATTTGGACATAAAATATATTGCAAATTTTGAAAAATTATCGTTCAAAAAAAAATTGATTTAGTCAGTTGTTCTAAGAAAATTTGCCAATTTTTTCAAGGGGTCATGGAAGAAATCAGAATTTCGACAGAAGATCACCAAAGGAAAAAAATCGTAGAAAAATGGTAAAGTTTGGTAACAAATTGCAAAAAAATGACAAATTTCGTCAAAAGATTGTGAAAAAACACAGCAAATTTCATAAACAGATCATGAAAAAACATGGCAAAGCTTGTCAAAAGATCGGTAAAAAAAGCAAGTTTCATCAAAAGATCGAAAAAAATAGAAAGTTTCTTCAAAAGATCATGAATAGACGACAAGTTTTATCAAAAGATTGCAGAAAAGCAGCAAGTTTCATCAAAAGATCACAAAAACACAGCAAGTTTTGTCAAAAGACTGCGAAAAAACATCAAATTTCGTCAACAGAAAAAAAAAAAAAAATGGCAAAACTTGTCTAAAGTCGAAAAAATTTCAAGTTTCTTTAAAAGATCCTGAAAAAATGGTAAATTTTGTCAATAGATAGCAAAAAGTGCAAATTTTGTAAAAAAAAAAAAAAGTACTGAAAATGGATTTTTCTCTTGTCTCTGTTGTAACCTTACAGAAAATTTGATGCAAATTTCAAAAAACATTTTTACTCAGAATCACCAACAAATTATATACAGTATTACAGTAATATTAATATGAAATTTAGAAATTACAACTAAAAATCTGAATTTGATGCCTAAGATTTTTACAGTAGTCGTCATTTGACACCTGTCTTTTATCTCCCAATTTCTATCACTGTTTACAAGGTTAAAGTTCTTACAGATAGTACTAGCACAACATTTAAAACTTTGAAAATTATCTAAAATGTATGATTGTGCTCTTAAAAAGAATTTCAGAAAATCTTTGCAAGATCTGACATGTCTTTTTAACTAATAGTATGAACAATATATATTTGGAGATGACATAAATACAGTAGACTCCCTCAAATCTGCACATCTCGGTACTATAGGTTGTGCGGATTTTAGAATTTTGTGAATTTCTGGTTTGATTTGTTTACATTTTTAAGCAGTAATTTGAATGTAATTAATAATACAATTGAAACTATAATGAATGCTTACAATATAATAAAATATTAAAATAATTAATAAGTTAAAATAATAAAAAATTAGATAATTTTTAAAAAGATTAAATTATTAAAAGTAAAAGTCAAGTTAATAGTCAATAATATTATTCAATATTCATTATAAAGATAAAATTACTTTTCCTAAAATTATTCAATGAAATTTGCCTTAAAAGGTATATTACCAGGGCCGTGCTTAGGGGGGGTCGAGCCGGACATTTGCCCAGGGCCGCCAAAATTTGGGAGGCCGCAAAAAAAATTATAATTTTTACATTTGTTTAGGATTTATACTTTTGTTTATATTACGCCTTGTCATTAGGCATTCATATCTTTCGCAGATAATTTGAGGTAATAAAAGAAAACCAACTGTAACCTGCCGAATTCAGTTCTTATCAACATATGTTACACCTATACATATGAACTAGAGAGAAATACTTTCTACTCTAAAGAACTTGGAATTACCGAATAGAAACCTTTATTAGTGCTCCTGATAGAGAATATTCCGATAATATCATGTTTTATACATGAAAAAAAATTCGACTCAATAACCGTAAAATTTTGCCAACAATTTTGAAAATTTTCTCAGTTTAATTACCAATTTTATGTCTGAATCTTGAATATGGGGTGTGGGAGACCAACGAAACAAGACCAAGTGAGCAATTCAACCTTTCAGACAAAAAGGCCGCAGCCAGAAGGGGAAAGGCTAAATTTGTCCGTAATTTTCCGAAAATTTAAAACAATCGTCATCAGTCTGAAGTTTGGACTTTGAAAAAATGTATCGCGATTTTCGACAAATGGTTGTCGAAAAATATCAAATTCGTCAATCATTCGCAGAAAAAAAATCTGATTTGGTTAAAAGGAATATGCAAGTAGTCGGATTTTGTTAAAAGACCGCAGATAAAATCAGAATTTTGTCGAAGGGCCGTAAAAAAAACAGGAATCTCGTCAAAGGATCGCGGGAAAAAGTCAAATTTCGTCAATTAGAGAAAAAGCACATTTCTTTAAATGAACACGATTTTCTTCTAATGACTGCTGAAAAACGCAAAATTTGATAAACGATCGTGACAAAAAAGATAATTTCATCAAAAAGTCGAGGGGAAAATGCTAATTTCGACAAAGGATCGTGGGAAAACGCAAATTTCGTCAAAGGGTCTCAAAAAACCGCGAATTTCAACAAAAAATCACAAAAAGACACGCGTTCCATCAAAGAGCCAAGAAAAAAAAACTAATTTCGTTGAAGAATTGTAAAAAATGCGAATTTCGTCGATGAACCACTGGAAAAAAGCTAATTTCGTAAAGGGTTGCGAAAAAAATCGCGCATTTTGACAAAGGATTGCGGAGAAAATGTCAAATTTCGACAACTAATCGCGAAGAAAATTCAAATTTCGTCTAATGACTGCTGAAAAACACGAATTTCAAGAAAGGGTCGCGAAATAAAACGCAAATTTTGTTAAAGGGTTGCGAAAAAAAACGCAAATTTCGTCAAAAAGCCGAGGATAAACTTGCAAATTTCGACAAAGTATCATGCAAAAGAATCGCGAATTTCGTCAAAGCATTTTTAAAAAAAATGCGAATTCGTCAAAGGGCCGCAGACAAAAGCTAATTTCATCAAAGTGCTGCGGAAAAAATCTTGAAATTCAACAAAGGATTGCGAAAAGAGCCCGGAAAAAACAAAGTTTCGTATAAATACTACGGAAGAAAGCAAACATTTTCATAAAGCCACGGGGGCAAAAATGCTAATTTCGACAAAATATCTCTAAAAAATACAGGCATTCCCCCAGAGTTCTACAGAAAAAATAATTTCAAAAAAGAATAAAAAAAAAGGTGAATTTGATGAAAAAGCTGTCGAAAAACGCGAATTTCGACAAAATATCACGAAAAAACACATATTCCGTCAAAAAATTTCCTGAGCTGTAAGCCCATTAATCCCTTTCATTTCTTTGGGTAGAATGTAGTGTCATTGAGCTTTAACTCTGACACTAGCATTGAGCTGCCCTCATGGAACTAAAGAGAAAAGAGCGGCTAGTCTTTTGAGCGGTAGAGGATAATATTTGAATATAGATTCGGTTTTGAAATAGACTATCGTATTTGATAATCGGTTTTAAATATAAATTTGCTTAAAAAAAATGACTTTTGTGGTATTGGATTGGTAATCCCAACAACCCCTTTCATTTCTTTCAGTATAATGTGGTGTCATTGAGCACTAATATGGTACTAAAGATAAGGGACGGCTCGAGGTCTGCACGGGCCGGAAATTCCAGGCCCGGGACCGGCCCGTTGTAAAATTCAACAGTTCAGCCCGGCCCGTTACAATTTCTACAATTTTTTAAAAAACTCAGATTTTTATCATATATTTAAGATTTCTTTAAAGAATACTGCTTACATGTCTATTGAATGATTTTACGGTATATTTTACAGGAAATACACATTAACAACATTAATGAATACTTAGATTCTTAGGCTTTTAACATTCGAATAAAGATTCATTAAAAAATTAATATGGCTTAGAATAAAAGAAGAAAAAATAAAGCTAAAAACATCGTTACTTTTTAAGCTGTTTAATAAAAGAAGATTTATAAAAATATTTTTATATCATTTTATTAAAGATTTTAAATCCAAATTCATTCTTAAATTCAAAGAAGCTCCTTTCTGATACATTTCTAAATTAATTTTTTTTCTCAGAAACGCATAAGATTAACAGGTATCTTTATTCAGAAATTTTATAATCGAATGGCATTATCCATTATTTGATACAAGCAATTTAAGAATACTGCAAGCAAATAAAATATTGTCATAATTAGCGTTTTGAATAGAATTTCCGGAAGTGTTAGCATGGGAAGGGAGAAAAGCCTGCAATCATTTGAGAAACTATTATATCTCAACAAAGTTATACAAGTATTTTATTTATGAAAAATAAAAAAAACGTTTTTCGATTCCAAATCCCTTTAATAGTTAAGCTTACCACTTTTATACTTTTACAATTTAAAATTAATCAGAAAATGTGTCAAACTTTCGCATTATTGAGAAATTAATTTAAAAACCATCCAGAAGTATACATCCAAAGATTAAGCTAACATAAGTTCTTTATCGCTATTAATAATTTTTACAAATCATGTTTTCTACCTTACAGATCTTGAGAACATTTAAGTCTAGTTCCGGTCCGGCCAGTCTAAATGTAGAAAAATAATGCACACTTGATCTCGACCCTGCATGAGTCAGCTAAAAAAATATTAAAACGGGTTATGCTCAATGTAACTCTCCGATGCCGATCTCTACACTGTACATTTTTATATTGATGCTGTCAAACTAGTATGGCTCATAACGCACATTTATACTTATTCTCGTTAAAACCATTTTCGTTGAAAATAGCTCATATTTTATCGTCTCTGCTTAAAACTTCAAAATGGGCCGACAGGCCCTAAAACTATCGGCCCGGCCCGTCTGGCCCGTTCATTTTCTTTGCCGGCCCGGCCCGTTTATGTTGTTTGTCGGCCCGGCCGGATCCGTTGAAAAAACTATTCTACATCTGCCCGCTCGTTATAAAATTCGAAAGGATTCCGCTGGGCCCGGTACAGGCCAACCCCGGCCCGTGCAGACTTCTAGGTACAGCTAATCCGTTGAATGATATGGGGAAAAAAATAGAAATTTGTCTCAAACAAAATAAAAAAAATCTGCACAAATTTTAATTTTATTATCGACTATTTCAAGGTAAGGGGGCTCTAATTTCATCACCCCCCCCCCCTTCCCATCTTTGGGTATGCTGTATGTCAATGTGGACTAATATGGGGTTAACGGGCTATTTCGCTGAAAAACAGAAGAAAAAAATGTCAATCTTAGATTTATCTAAAAAAGTAAGGATTTTTTTTTTCATTTAATTTTCAAAAAGAGAAGGGCTGTAATCCCATCACCCCTTCCTTTCTCTTTATTCATGGCAATGTGGATTAAAATGAAATTAATAAGAATGGCTAATCCACTGTATGTTTGAAAAAATTACAAATTTTTCTCAAAAAGAAAGAAAAAAAATCAGTACTTTTTTCATATAACTTTCGAAAATTTCGGGCTGTGCTTTAGCCCTATCACCCCCTCCCTCAACACATCCTTGGGTACACCCATGGAAGTAAGGATGATACAAATACGTAGAAATTCCCTCGTATAAAAGTACTCGCGCCACTGCCGATTAGATATTATAGAGACTCTAAAAACAAGCTAATTTGCTCTGTTTTAAAACCGAGTATTATTTACGAAAGATCGAATTATCTCGACCAGTGACCAGGCCGCCAAAATATATTTCGTCCAGGGCCGCCAAAGTCCTAAGCACGGCCCTGTATATTACTAATTAATATCAAAATCATAAAATAAGGAAGTTTATTTCAGCTTTAGCCAGAGTTAATAACCAAAAGAACTTGATCAATATACATATTTGGTAAGGATATTGTGATTACCAATGATATAAGCAATATCTTGATTTTTTTTCTGAAATGAATTTATTTTTCCTGAATGAAAAAAACATTTAGTAATATTAACAAAAATTACAAATTATCATATACATATGGAATTAATATAAAAATAAAATAGTCAAATTTTGTCCCTATATCTGAACTGAATGTTTTATTGTTTACATCCATAAATTATGTGTGGACTTTAGAGTTGTGGATTTTAGGGTTGCAGATTTGAGGGAGTCTACTGTATTTATTTCAGAATGAAATTGTTTCATAGAGGTAGCGTTTGTAGGGGATCCTCGGTTCTGGCAGGTGGTAGAATAAGGGGGGGGGGAGGCAACTCTCATTAGTTTCAGAGAATGGGACCTCTTGTGGGGTTTCCATGATTAGGATTCGATGATATGACCTTCGATCAAACCTGTTAAAATTCCTCTCTGTTGAGTGCCTCTCGAGACATTCAGATGTCAGTATAGAGCAGTTCACATCACGTGACTTTTACCGGAGAACAATGAAGAAAGCTGTAGGACACACAAATACAAAAAGCATTGATAAAGGTAGCGATGGTTGTCCTACAGCAGCAGCAAAAACCTGTTTGTGATGTCACCTTGCACAGCTCTATTAAGTAGTGCAAAGCGGGAGTGGAGTCATTGGGATTCCGTGGAGGCCCCAACTGTTAGCACCGTGTGATTACCAGTAACGGCAGCAGACATGTACCCAGTCTACTTTATTGTATCCTTAATGGAATTAATAGTCAAAACCTAACTCCCTGATATTTCCTTTGATTGAACTAGCTATTATGCATTAAAGTCCAAAATTTGAAATGAAAACCATTGATTTAATATTTCTATTACCAAAGACATGTAGGTTAATTTTAAATTATCAAGTCCTAATTTCTGCGAATTAAAGACAGATTAGCAAAGGAAGGAAATCCTCTCCCGGTGCTACAGTCAAAGATAGATAATCCCCGCTCCCATAATCCGCAATTTTCTATGATTGGCGTTACTTTACAAATGTAAACAATGAAATAAACACTTAAAAAATTTACAAATTTGTGATCCAAAAATGATTTTTAAAACAAATAATAAAAAAATTGATAAAAAATCATAATAAAACATTCATTTTTTGTTAATATAATTCTTTTATTTTGTTAACAGTAAAAAATGGATTAAAGCATCACGTAAATTGTGTAATTATTTTTATTTAAATGCACTTATATATAATTTTTTTAATAAAATCACTTTAAAAAAGCATTTTTTCAGATAGCATATTAAATTAATTATTAGATTTCATATTTATCTTTTCATATTATACTTATTAAAGGATTAAAATGCTGTCTAGGAATAATAAATATGATGTATAATCCATAATACTCTATAATCCACAATATTCCATAATCTGCACAACCTTTGGCCGCAACAGACGGATTATAGAACTTCGACTGTAATTATTTTTGTAGCAGGTGGAGTAAACTTTATTGTTTGGGTCAATTTCCTGCTGAATGTAAATTCCTGCATGTTAAATTCAGGTCAAACCCAATTTTTCACAAATTAGTTGAGTGTATTATTTCAGATTAAAAACTAATACTATAATAATAAACATAATTATTTATATGTGCTTTGTTTTCTAAAGAGACAACTGCATTTTTTCTGAGAATCTTTCACAAAATTTGCATTTTCCATCAAATTTTTGATGAAATTCATATTTTTTTTTTTTTTTTTTTCGATCCCTTCATGCAATTTGTGATTTTATAATAAAATTTGCATGTTTTACTTAATTTTTTGACAATAATTCATGTTATTTTTATTCCCTCGATTCTTTTTGTCTAAATTCGTATTTTTTCTGAGATCTTTTGACGAAATTCACATTTTTTATCTTGGTCCCTGGTCAAGTTTTTTCCGCAATCTTTTGATGTAATTTGCATTTTTTCAAGATGCTTTGATGAAATTCGCATTTTTTTCTCTGTCGTCTGACAGAGAAAAAAATACAAATCTTTTTTCGCTATTCTTTGATAAAATTTACATTTTTATAAAATTTGTATTTTTTCGTAATCTTTTGACAAAATTTCATTTTTTTTTTTTTTTTTTTTTTTTTTATATAAATCTTTTATGAAGTTTGCACTTTTTTCTGCAGTCTTTTGACAAAACTTGTTTTTTTTCCTTCGATCCTTTGATAAAGTTAGTGTTTTTCTTGCAATACTTTGATGAAATTTGCATTTTATTTTTTCTGCAATTCTCTGATGAACTGTGCGTTTTTTTCAGTGATTCTTTAACAAAATTCACGTGTTTTCACAATTTCTTAAAGAATTTTTCATGTCTTCACTATCCCTTGATGAAAATCACGTTTGATCTGCAATCTTTTGTCATAACGTGAATTTTTTATCAACCCTTTGACGAAAGTCCTTGTTTTTTCTCGAATCTTTTTGCTGAAATTTGCAATTTTTTCCTGCAGAAAATATTTTTTCAACTTTAACATTTAAAGATTGTGTGTGTGTGTGAGGGGGGGGAGGTTTAGTTTGGAATTATTCCTATTTTTCTATTACGAGCGCATTATATTTGTACATTTCTTAATTCTATAAATAAAAAAATAAAAGATTTGAATGAAGTTATAAATATTACACCAAGTTAAAATAAATGCTAAATTAATTAATTAGTTTTAGTTGGCAAAATCCTTCTAAAATTTATTAAATGATTGTATAAATCTTCTAACATAGTTTTAAAATTTCACAAAACATGCTTTAAAAAATGAAATTGTCATGAATTCAAAATTTGAGACATAAACGTTTAAGGAATGCTAAGATAAACGTTGAGTTTAATATATTTACAATAATTTTGTTTGATCGATTATCATTTTGTTCGACTTATAGAACGAATATTACTAACAAAAACTACTTGCACTTATCCAAAATTTATCTTTGATTATGATGACATCAGTTGGATACTAAATAAATCCTTATGTCTTTAAAATTAATTCAAGATGCAATTAAATAATTTATAAATATTTTTTTTTTTTTTTTTTTTTTTTTTTTAAGAGCACATTTTATAAATGTTTATGCAATCTTTTGCTCCTGTGTAGATATTTACTATATTATTATTTTTCCATTTCATTATTTAGAAAATTGTAATGAAATATTTATCTTGAATCTATCTTAAACTGAACTTTTCTAAAAAAAATTCTATTAGGTAAACCAGCAGATCTATATGCTATCAACGATCCAGACTGGGTTCCATCATTAAAGATGGGTTATAAGAAAATAGAAGCATCTCCGTATGGAAATTCCACAGAAAAAGTAAGCAAGTTTCATAGTTTTTTTTTCAAATAATAAAAGTTTTTCTTTATTTCCATTCATAAAATTAAATAATGATAAAGAAAAGAGTTAGATTTAAGAAGTTATTGATTTATTAAGTGTCCGAAGTCTGCAACCTAGACTATATTTCTTAAAATGAAGGCTATAAACTTGAACTATGCTAAATTAGAATATTTGGCACTTCCATGTTGTAAGGGGTCTTGGCAAAATTGGAGAACATGCCTTTGGTAGTAGGGAGAAGTTTTTAACACATTTATACTTACAACCTATTGAGTGTTATGCACTAGCAATATTTCAGTATTTACATAATCTTTTATTATTACCCCGGGAGCAGAATTGCCACAAAGCTGCGACAAACGTCGCAGACTTTTGGGAAGGTCTGCAGACTATTTTTCAAAATTTAGCAAAAATTTAAAAATTTTGGTCCGAATGAAAAAAACGTCAGTTTTTGCCAAAAATCACGGAAAAACGGCAAATTTCAAAATCAAAAACTCGCGAAAAAAACAGCAGTTTCTGTGAAAAGATTGTGAGAAAATGGCAGCTTTCATTAAAAAAAATCACAAAACAATGGCAAATTTCTTCATAAAATCATGAAAAAACAGCAAATTCCATCAAAAAATCATGAAAAAAGGAACATTTCTTCAAAAAATCGTGAAAAAAAGGGCAAATTTCTCCAAAAATGGCTAAAAACCATCAGTTTTTGTTTTAAAAAAATCACGAAAAAATTGCAAATTTCTTCAAAGAATCACAAAAAAACGGCAAATTTCTTCAAGAGATAGTGACAAAATAGCAGTTTTCGCCAAAAGATCGCGAAAAACAGCAGCTTTCGTCAAAAGATCACGATAAATCGGCAAAATTCTTCAAAAAAATTCGAAAAAAAACAGCAGTTTTTATCAAAAGATCGGAAAAAACGTCAAATCTTGTTAAAAGAGTGAAAAAAAAATGCAAATTTCATCATAAGATCGTGAAAAATGACACCTCGTCAAAAGATTGTGAAAACCCCACAAATTTTGTCAAAGGGGAGCCCTCCCCCTCTTTCAATTAATGAAATGTTAAAAATTCTGAGAACAAAGGCAACTTCTTTTTAATAATATACTTTTCTTTTATGTCTATCACAAATACTTGGGAAGTTTGAGTGCATATAATGTAATGTGAGGGATTGGTTTGCAGACTCTTTTTTTAAGTTTTTACTTGTGTTGCAGGCTGCAGAAAAAAATTCTGCTGCTGGGATTATTACAATATCATAATTTTATATTCCAACATCCTGTCTCGTTGCATGTTTTAAACAGAAGTAAGGAACATGTGTACGTCATACATTTGAAAACAAGTATAGATAGAGAAAAGTGTAAAAGTTTTTTCATTTTCATATTTTCTAACATTCGGAATTCTTTATAAATTAAAATGTTCCTATTTAACAATCATATAATCTCTAGAACAAATTTCAAAATTTTAAAGTGAAAATTCATATTTTCAGGTAATTTAATCACTAATATAAATTAATCTGTCAAATAATTGCACCATTTGATAGGTAGATCACATTTTTTCATACAATGTGCAACTTAAAAGAAATTATTTTAAGATTCCTTTAATATAAGTAATCACAAACATACTTTGTTATTTATATTCCAATTTAAAAAAAAAATGTTTAAATATCTATAAAATATGATCCAATTACTGCAATTTAAAGATTTGTTATTATTTTACTTACAACATTATTATTTTACTTACTGTATAATCCCACTGTTTACAAATCTTCAAATAACTAGATGAAATGTGATTCATATTAAAATAATCCCTATTCTGAAAACTTAATGAATAAGGTCTCTTCTTCATTTAATGAATAAGGGTACAGAAAATAATAATTACAGTTTAACTGTTCACAGAAACCTAAATTGCATCAGACAAAAATCTGCTGCAGAAAGGCACTGCAAATGTAATAGCTTTTATAAAAATTATCACTTAAAAGTAAAATCTAGTCGGACAAAGTGTACGGTAAAAGCACACAGAAACAAATTGCTACAGTTTGACAACCTTATAGAAAATTATATCATGAAAACCTCTAGTTTAGCTTCTCAAAAATGTATTTTAGAAAAACTACAACTAATTACTCATTTATGATAAATGAATGAAAATTAAATTAATTAGCTCTTACAGCTATCTTTTGAGTGTTGCATTTAAGAATACTTTTATCAAATTCCTGTAATCAAGATGATTGTGATGTCTAATTTTATAGCGAGAGAAGGATTACCACACAATGTTTGCACAATTCAATGAAGAAATGTAGTATTGATGTAAATTGCATTTAATTCATGCAGTTGTAAGTAAGTTAAGTTTGCATAAAAAAATTACAATAATTGAAATTTTCATTAATTAAATGTTTTAAATTCTAATTTGAATGAATTTTGATCATATGAAAATATTTGATTTGAATATTTATTTGTAATATTCATTCACAGGTCTATTATTTATTTATTTATTCTTTGAGTAAACATCACTCCTAAGCTATATATTTATTATAAAGATTATTATGCTATTTTGGCTTTAATTTTTCAATATATTTTATATTCAGTATTTTATACTATCTGAGTACAGTGCAGTTTAAAGAATTCACAATTAAATATTTTAATAAAAATTTAAATTTTATTTAAGAAAGGTGTTATAATAAAAATAAAATACATTGACATGTTTCGGAACCGTCAAATAAGTTCCATAATCATAATATAAATAAATGATTTTATAATATGATTATGGAACTTATTTGACGGTTCCGAAACATGTCAATGTATTTTATTTTTATTATAACACCTTTCTTAAGTAAAATTAAAATTTTTATTAAAATGTTTATATAAAAGGTGAATGTTTTAAAATCTGATGATTTAAAAAATCAATTGGATTTAATTAACTTTTTATCACAGTTAAATATTGCATAAAAGTATGCAAATTTTATTTCATGCATAATTTTCTCTGCTGTTATTTTCTGTGTGTATCAAATCAATGCATGTTAAAAATGTCTTTTCTTCTTCTTTCCTTCCCCCCCCCCCCCAACTGCAAAATTAATGTATAAACAAATGTGTGCAAAAAGAAAGGGGCAAAGTTTCAATTTGGTGCCCCACAGACCAAAAGTTTTCTTGTAATAGGCTAAAAATGACATTGGTAATATAAATTTGGTGCCCCCTAAATTTTCACACCCGGGCGACCACCCCTTTCGCTACCCTGTCTATAAACATTAAAGTAATCCCTAATATCAAGATGTCTAACCATGCTCGCTGTTGCTCTTCATGGTTTCTGTTATTAAGCATAGACAGGTAGGTTCATTCACTGAAATACATTAATTATTCTGCATAATTACATCATTTATTGAGATTCAGAATATGTTTAATCTCTAAGAGCAAAGGGTCCTGTCCTTAATTTAAATGTCCCCCTGCCGCACACACTTAGAAAAAAAGTATAAAAACATTAAAATTTTACTTTTCATAAAAAGAGCCTTTTTTACTGTGCATAATTCAAAAAGTTTACATGTTCCGAATTGGGAAGATAAGTTAAATCCTTTAAATTGAATTGTAAATGCTAATTTTTGAATATGATCTTAAATAATGAAAATTATTTTTCAGTTTGTTTGTGATGATAGTGACATAGGCAATCAAAAGTACAAAGGCTTTCGGAGAAAAAAACTATTATTAGATGGTGAAATCGGAAGTAAAACAGTAAGTTCTTCAAACGAAACAATGACATCAGCAGAAAGTATCCCAATAGAGTATTTTCAAGGATCAGATATTTTTTCAACAGAAAATAGCTGTACTACAGACACTCCCGTTGTCAGATGGACTTGTTCAAACATTATTCAAGACACTGATACTAAAGAAGGTA
This sequence comes from Maratus speculifer, assembly GCA_964019185.1. Lineage (NCBI taxonomy): Eukaryota > Metazoa > Arthropoda > Arachnida > Araneae > Salticidae > Maratus > Maratus speculifer. The sequence continues at coordinate 341,026,669 of OZ025290.1, read as the reverse complement.
TTCTGAATAAAGAAAATACAGATGTTAATTTAAGAACAGAACAAAGTGTATCTTCTGTTAAAGAAACTTTTACTTATAAAAATTTACTGAAGAATTTACAATTCATTAAAAGACCAAATGACTTCTGGAGTATAAGTCCTATTCCAAATGCTATTATTTGTGCCAGATGGAATGAAAATTACACTTGTGAAAAAAAACTTGTGATTGGTAATACATTAACTGCCAGGGTAAGTGTGTTGTTAAGCATTTCTTGTTATGTCTATTGTTGTGTGTATGTAATTCTGGCTCAGGCTTCCTTAATATGTTTCATAAATGTTTATTTAAAACAAGTATGTAAGCAACAAATATGTTAAATCTTAACTTTCCTGTTAAAGTGTTTTAATTAAAAAATAATATGGTCCTCCTCCCCTCCTTTCTGAATATGTTATTTTATATCTTAAAAATAATAGATTGTTATTATATTTATGTAAAAGTGATTACATCATTAATTTTTTGTAGTGGATTTTTTTTTCCTTTTCTAAGAAGTGTTTCTCAAATAAGAATCACTTTTATAAGTCAGAATGTTCTGAAGACCACTTTTCTGTTATTTCTTACAAAGACACATTTATCTTATGTATATACTATGTATATAAACTGCTACTATTTATTTATTTAAATAAGAACTACTGAACTGAAATGAAATTATTTTTCAATTAGAGAAGTTGGTTTGTTCAAGAGGGATTGTCTAACACAGGTGCTGCATATTGCACTGTCATTTGATTCTCAGTGTTGCTTATTTTACAATAGAGTCCTTGAAATCTGTAGATGCCTAAAATACGCAAATCATCACAGATACAAACAATGAAATTTTCTGTTGAGATGTAGGGGCAAAATTATGGATTTTTTAATTTTTATATCATTTCATAAGTATTTTAATATGTAACTCTTGACATTATGACTGAACTCATGATTTTTCATGAAGGAAGTATAAATTTACTTTGTGGAAAAAAAAAATCAAGATATTGCTGAAATCACTAGTAATCACAATCTTTTTACCAAATATATTGATGTATTATTTATTATTTTATATATTAAAACTGACTAAACCTGAAATGAAACTTTTTTTACTTTATGATTTTGATGTGAATTAGTAAGGTATCTTTATGAGACCAATTTCACTTGATAATTCAAGAAAAATGTATCTCATCTTTATTATTTATATTTAATTATACGTTATTAATTATTTACTTCATCTTTACTTTTAATAATTTAACCATTTAAAAAAATTATCTCACATTTTATCATTTTAGTTTATTATATTACTTAATTATTTTAATATTTTATATTGCAAGCATTCATTTTGAATGCATTATTGCATTCAAATTACTGTTTAAAAAATGTAAACAAAGCAATAACCAGAAATCTGCAAAATCACCATTTCAAAAATTCGATGGCCATCAAGCCATGTGAATAAAAAAAGTTATTGTACTAGTGACATTATTGTAGTATGGTGTAATGTAACAATGCAGTGTATGACCTAAAAAAACAAAAACAAAAATTTTAAATTTCTATATAAGCAGTGACAGCACATCAATGCTGGTATTGAAGATAAAAAGACAATCTATTTTTAATAGTTTAATCTTTTTCTAATTTTTATTATTTTGCATAGTCATTTTATGTAATTATTAAAATGATAAAGTATTTCTGTGAGATCCAGTTATTGGCAAATCGTATGTTCAATGTTGAAATCATTGGCCTTTTCTTTTAGAATTTAACTCTCTATATCTCTACTCAAAGACGGCACTTGAACACACAACATAAGTAAACATTTAAAACTGTGATAAAATTTTTCTTTTCATTTTTACGTCCGGCTTTTATCCGAGCCATTCTTACCATACACCTTCTTAGGTGAAATCTCTACATGTTCTACAGAGTTTTTGAAAAGAGGATGCTGCTAGAGTAAATTATAGGTATGCATGAACATTACAATTTCAATATTTTACTTTATTGTAAAGATTCATTGTACTTTCCAATGCTTAACTACATTCAAATTATTGTTTCAAAAACATAAACAAAACAATGATCAGAAATCTGCACTAACTCTGGTTTCAAACTGTGTGGATTTAAGGCAATTTATTATACTCTGAATACAATGAAAAATATATTACAAATATAAAAACGTGTACAGTAATCTTTCACTTATATGTCAGTGCAAGGGATTGGTGAAAAACAACACATAAATGAAAGTCATATGAACAAAATTCAAGTAAAAATTAAATTTGAAATAAATGTTACAAATATTAATACAATATTAATATTTAAATCATTAAATAACATGCAGAATAATAATAATAAAATGATTTGTTAATTCAAATCTAAAATATGTACATCTTAAAATTTTAATTTCATACTTATTTTTTCAAATAGTCTAAAATCAAAATTTGTTTATGAGCTTGATGTCTGTCCCTAAAAATAGCTTTTTCAAGTTCATTCAAACAAACATGAGCCAGATGTATCAGTTTGTTGAATGTAGTAACAAAGAGTTTCCAGGGCATCTATTGCATTTGCAAAAGTCAGTGGATGTATTTCTGCATTTTCTTCATTATTTGATTCATCTGCATTAACATCATCTTGAATTTCTGTGATTATTTCTTGTATGTCTCTCATTTTTGCCATTGTTACATTTTCATTAATATCTATGAAATCATTAAAATTAGTTATCCCTCCTCAGACACATAACAAAGTTATAACAGAAATTTTAATTTGTTCTGCTAATTTTTTTTTTTTTTTTTTTTTTTTTTCACATGAAGCATTTTTTTGGACATTTGAATAATTTTTATTTAAAAAAAAAAAAAAAAAAAAAAAAAAAAGATTATTTTCTTTGTTTATTTATTTTCAATAATGACAAAAAAAAAAAAAAAAAAAAAAAAAAAAAAAGCTTCAACATTTTGAGCAAAGGGCAGAAATTTGAGAACATAAAACATTTTTGTTATGTGCAGGCTAATAAAACAGATTTCAATTGCTTCATTTCTTAATTTAAAAAAAAAAAAGCTCCTCTCACCCTTCTTTCTATTTTAGCAATAGCCAGTATGAAGAGGTGTGGCCAAGGAATGCAGCTTCCAATTATTGTTCAGAAAATAAAAGCAAAAGACAAACAATTGATTTCTTTTTTACAAGTAAAAGGTTTTTTTAACATGTGAAGAAAAAAAAGAAATATTAATTGAAACTTCTAATTTCTTTGACTCATAAGTGAGAGATGCATTTAACATTGTGATGCATAAACAAAAAATAAATAAATGAAAATAAAATAACATTGCATCGCTATATGTTTATCCGGGACTAATGAAAATCGACATATAACTCAGGGAGATTCATAACTGAGGTGATGTATAACTCAGGGAGATTCATAACTGAGGTGATGTATAAGTGAGAGATTACTGTATTTATTTATGCTTCAAAAATTGATTAATATTTTATAATTATTTTTAAAAAATCAAATTTTTAAAAGGTTTCCCAAACTTTAAAAATATTATCCAAAATCCCAGTCATCAAAATGAAATTTCTAGGTGTAAAATATGTTTAGCGGTTGCAATTTTCAATATTTTCAGGGAGAGAAGAAAAAAGTAGTTGACTGCTTATTCCCCTGCAGAGGAACATTCTTGATACACTGTTGCTTTTGGAATTTTTTTATGACTGATAGGCATTAGAGGACTAGGTTGATGGTATCTGTTTTAAATAGATTGGTTATGATTACTTTGCTTTAAATTTATTTTAAGAATATTTTATTTTAATAAGTCAGGTTCTAAGGGAAAGAGAACATTAATCGACTGCTTATTTCCCTGCATGAGAACATTTTTGCTACACTATTGCTTTTGGAATTTTTTATGACTGATAAGTATTAGGGAACTAGGTTGATGGTATCTGTTTTAAATAGAATGATGATGATTATTTTGCTTTAATTTTATTTTAAAAATATTTTACTTTGATAATATAAATTTTATAACTATTTTATTTTTGTTAAAGGTATTTTTAATGGAAAAATGGGAAATAAATTTATCAGAATTAATGAACATCACTTGTTTAGATGACATATCAAATCTGTTGGAAAAAATTGAAAATTATAAAATCATACAATTCCAAGACTTAAAATAGGTAAGACTTGAATATTATTTAATTAGCAACTTCTTAAAATTTTTATATTAATGTACACTGCTCAAAACAATTAAAGGATATTGCAGTTTTAGGTGGATTTTGTATCTCGGAAACTTTTTAGCTGATTGATACATGGTCGACAGACATAGTAGGTTATATGAGAATAATTACACATGTTTGGCAGAAAAAAATGCATTTTTTCGCGCACTTGTGTACAAAAGGAAAAAAACACAATTTGTGCATATGAGAAAAAAAGAATAAGAAAAGGTGTTTTCTTCAAAGAAAATCATTTTCAGTAGGGGGTATGGTTTCCACGGGCGGCCAGCAACGTTGAACACCTTTGAGGCATGAACTCAATGAGGTTATTAATGACGAGTTGGGGTATTCTGCCCCACTCTTCCAGAAGAGCTCTTTCCAGTTCTTAGAGAGTTTGTGGGGGTTGTTGGCGGCCAGAAACTCGTCTTCCTAGAGCGTCCCAAACGTGCTCGATTGGATTCATGTCTGGAGAACACACTGGCCACTCCATTCGAACGATTCCTTCCTCGAAAAGGAAATCCTCCCCAGGTTTGCACGATATGGCCTGCAGTTATCGTCCATTAAAATGAAGTTATCTCAGATTGCTGCAGCGTAAGGGACTACAATAGGTCTGAGGATCTCATCCCTATATCGGCGACCAGTCAGAGCTCCATCTCGAATGATGTAGAGGTCAGTGCACCCGTCAATAGAGATGCCACCATACACCAACACTCCTCCACTGCCAAATCTGACACTTTCGTGCACGAACGCAGGATTATTCCTACTGCCACGGTCCCTCCAGATGAAAATACGCCTATTATCCGGATGCACAGAAAAACGGGACTCGTCAGAAAACAGAATATTGCTCCATTCATTTCTCCTCCAGTTGACATGCTTGGTTGACCACTCCCTGCAGTCGCGACGATACCTTGATGTTAATCTAACACATACCATCGGTCGGCAAGCATACAGACCTACAGCGTGGAGTCGGTTTCGGACAGTCTGAGTTGAAATCGTGGTGCCTGTAGCCGAGCGAAGGTGTTGTTGGAGAAGAGTAGCGTTCATGTTTCGGTGTCTCCGAGCTGTTAACGCTAAATACCGATCTTCATTGGGCGTTGTTGCCCATCTACGACCTTACCCTGGTCTTCGGCCTGCACATCCACTCTCCAAAAAACGGTTCCAGATCCTGGAAATGACACTTTGTGACACTCCAATAACTTGCGCTACTTCGGCTTGAGTTTGGCCCCCTTCTAACCTACCAACATTTCTCCAAGCTTCTGAATCTGTCAAATGACTTTGCTGAGACATTGTACTCATCGAAACAAAGCAATCACTGAATGCCGATCATCCTTGTCTTCATTCTCTTTTATCCAGTTGAAAGTCAAATTTCATTCGCTGCCGCTGAAGCGTCGTTTTTGACGTCGAACTCAAAATTTGCATACTCCACAGTTTGAAAACCAGAAAAATTTGCATTTGTGATTCTCTTCTTCTATTTTCGGCAAAAAAAATTCGTTTATCTCTTTATTTTATATAAAACTTCAAATATCCTTTAATTGTTTTGAGCACTGTATTAGGTGCCATTATTTTGAAATTCAGGTGAAAAAGTGATAGTTTGATAGGGACCGTTCAAGTATTACGTAAGCACTAAGGGGGGAGGGAGGGGTCCAGAGTCTGCTTATTTTTTCTGACAAGGGGAGGGGGAGGTAACGACAATTCTTACATAAGCATTAAACAACGAAGCAACTGCAGTTCAAATTCAACAAGCAAACAAGGACCGGAAACCTGCTATACCCCAGGCCACTGTTCCAGTGAAAACTTTATAATAGACAATGTTGAAACATGTGTTCAAGGATCCGGGACATCAAATTAAAATATGAACACCAAATTGAACTCCAACATTTGTATGATTCATGTCAAAAATTTTAGTTATGATGCCTAAGTAAGTTAAGACTTCTTGTATATCTTGTTTTATTGTTCAAAGTGATAAATAACAATATATTTAAACCACTTTGTATTCTGTGGTTTGTTTAATGCAATAAGCAACAATATATTAAAACCATTTTATATATTTTGATGTCACAATCCCTATATGCCTATATAAATTTGTAGGATTAATAATGTAATTGATTGGTAACTTTTTATAAGTCAAGAAGTATTGATGTATAAACTGTCATAAAATCTTATGTAAGCAAAGGGGAGGGGATCTAGCATTTGCTTATATTTTCTTACAGGGGAGGGCAGGGGGTACAAAATGACAAAAAATATGCTTACGTAATACTTAAACGGTCCCATAGTTGTATTTTTTAATTAGCTTGATATATTTTTTTTTATGTTGAAGCAGATCATATCTAATTATATATACTCATATTATATATACTCTTGCTTCAAATGTGGCATAACTCAAGAAACTTTATTTTTCAAGAAATGGGAAAAATTGTTTCCGGGCTGTGGAAGGAACAGTGGCCATCTTGAAAAAACAACTGCTACTTGGTATAGTTGGATTTTCAGTAGTGCTGCACCGAGTAGCACTTCGGCCGAGTAGTTGTCTATAAGAAAGAACTATTAATGCACATGAAATGAGCTTTAAGAGTACCATGTCTGGTAAATATAATAAACATACATCTTTAACATATAATCATATATTTTTTAATTAACTTTTAATTAATTTCTAATTAACTAATTTGAAATTTAATTATACGTTCTTTAAAGATCATTTTTAAAATTTCAAACAGTTTAAAACAGTAGCATTATTTTTTTAAAAATGGAAAAGAAAAGTGATGTATAAAAATTAAATTCAACCAATGTAAATTAACTGATTCAATTTACAAATTCATTTTGATTAGGGCCGTACCGAGTATTTGGTATTCGGCGTACTCGGCCAATCTGCCGAGTACTCGGTATTCGGCCAAAATTTGAGCCGAGTACCGAGTACGTTACCGAGTAGTTGTAAGGATTTAATTTCTAAGCATTTATTATGTTATAATGAAAAATTGTTTGGCACAATACATTACAAATGAATAAATTAAAGTTTAAAGCACTAAAATAGTTATTTCTTCTTCAAGCTAGTTTTGGTCGCCATAGCATACCATCATCATCATATTTTGCACTGATGATGGTATGCTATGGCTACTGGAACTAATTTGAAAGAAGAAATAAAATATTTTGGTGCTTTAAATTAAATATTTTTGATTTATTTATGATATTATTGAAGACAAAAGAATTTATAACTGATCTGTAAAAGTTATTTGAATATAAATCTTTAATATTTGCAATTATTCAAAAAATATTTTTTTTAATACATAAAAATGTCTATAAAATATGGAAAAGTTAAAAAAAGACACAAATGCAAAGTCTACTTTTAATCCGCCTTTCATTGTACAACAATTAAAATGACTGAAACTTTCTTTTTCCAAATAATGTAGGAATGTTTTAATTGATAGTTTAACTCCTAATATGGGAAGCTATTCATTTGAGCTCATCAATGTTATGATTACTCTGAATGAAAATAACAACTTTATTACACTTCACAGTAATTGCTACTAGAGATGTAAATTTTCCGGAAAAATATAAGTGGCGGAAAAAAAACTGGTTTTTTACCGTTTTTTTTTTTTTTTTTGAAAAAAAAAACGGAAAAATTGGAAAAATTGATTTTTCATGATTGTTTCTCCCAAATAAATTATATTTTCTTTGAAAATATTAAATAATAAACATTTTTTCCCATTTATTTGTATTAAAAGAAAATCATTTTCACTTTATATTAGAAAATAAAAAGACAGAAGCAAAGCCTGGTTTTAAAAGTTTAGTTTTTTTTTTTTCCACAGCCTAAGAATTTTTATTAAATGCTATTGTTTGTTATATCATATCTCTGTTGAAATGATTTTTCAGTTGCATGTTTAACTACCAATTGACCTAATGTAAAAACCTAAGCAATATGTCTGCAGTTTGGAATGACATAAATTATGCATCCCATTTACACAAGTATAGTTTTTAAATAAATGATACTAGTTTAAAGAAATAAATTATTGCAGTTTTGTCATTATTATGAATGTCAGTATTCAAAAATTCCATTGTTTGTTTAAAAAATTTATATTTTTACAATATTACATTTTTTTTCTTACAATCATAATTTTATTACCCTTAAAAAAATATGTTTAGTTTTGGTATAGCTTGCCAATCTCAACTCAAAAAAGTTTTGATTTAGTTTTATAATCTAAATTAAAACAAAACTAAGTTTTAGTTTGGCTTACTCAGGTCTGCAACTAAAAAACAGCATAGGATTTATTGACTGTTAGATGTTTACTCGCTGAAACCAGGAAAATATTTATTTATTTATTTATTTTTTATTTATTTATTTTTTTAAAGTTTAACTAAACATAATTTTTTTCTTTTTATCCTGAAATCTGGTATTCCATTCTTGAGCAAGAAACCATATTCAATAATGTTTCCATGTGGTAATTTCGTATTTCTAAGAGTGGAACTCAAAAGTTATGAAAACAGAACATTACAAATAGAAAATGTTCGCTATTTGAGAAATTAACAAAAGTAGTTACACACAGAGATAAACTTCTCCTGTACTTTAGAAAACTACTAAAATTCAAAGTTTAATCAAGAGGGAAGGTATAATTTGGAACATAGTTACTTGTAATAAAATATGGATTACTTTTTTTCATCGCAGTTGTACTTTTCTAATGCAAACTGCCCATGTTTTGCAACATTACTGTATATAATGGAGGTCAATTTTAGATTCAACACCTTGAAAAAACATTCAATTAATCAGCTATAACGAAATCTTGAAAAATGCAGCATAGTAGTGCCACCTATAGGGCAATTTACACCAAAAACTAAACAACATTAATAAATATCAGGAACTGTCTGAATCTGTAGTTTGATAATAAATCATTCTTTAGTGCTTGAGATAGAGCTATTGCAATAATCATGAATAATACAGCATAGCAGCATCATCTTTTGAGCGATTTACACCAAAAAGTAATGAGCATGAAATTATATCAAGGATTAACTTAATCTGAAGTTTTATGAAAATCCATACATTAGTTCTTGAGATAGAACTATTGTGGAAATTATAAATAATGTAGCATAGCAGCGCCATCGGTTAGGCGACATACACTAATAACTAAATATCTCGAGTTTATATCAAGGTGTAACTGAATCTAAAGTTTTGTGAAATTATGTGCATCAGTTCTTCAGATAGAGTGCCCATAAAGTTTTTGTCACATACAGATTCACAAAGTGACAAATATTTTCCAAAAATCACCAAATCGTGTTCAGGACCTTCTAAAATGTTTAAATACACCAAAAACTGGAAGTGAAAATTTTCCCGAATTCAATAGTTACTTCTTGTAAAGACAGAAGAAAGTAATTATGCATGCTTCAAATTTTATGTTAAATTTTTAATTTTATCATTTCCATTAATCGGCATGTTATTGAAATAATTTTGCACATGAATTAATTTTTAAAAAGAGAAGTTGCATTTAATTATATATCTAGATTTTTTTCATGTAATCCTGTTTTTGTGAAATTGTGAACTTCTTGTATATACTTGTACAAAATATAATCAGAATTTGTGAATTAGAAATTATTACTATATTTAGGTTCCTATTTAGACATTTTTTATAAAGTTATTCATACATATTTACAGCTTGATAAGATTCAGTTGCTATATGGCATGAGATTTTTTTTCTTCAACCACTGCATGTGTAAGAGATTCAATTCATAGCTTAAACTTTTTTCTGAAATGTCTATTTTCAAGAGAAATTTTGTGAAGGGTCTTGTGTTTCAAAGTAGAAAAAAATGTGAAGGATCCTTTTAAGTCTTCTCAAATAGATTTCTGTTCAGAGATCAGATTACCCATATTAAAGTTTTAATGTGGGACACTCAACATAAAAATAAATAAAATAAAAAGTATGAGAATGTAGCTGTTATAAAATTTTCAATACATTATTTTACAAATGAAATTTCAATTTTTCCAGTTCGGAAAAATTGAAAAATAAGCCTTCAGAAAAAAACTGAAAAAAAAAACGGTTTTTTTCCCAATTTTTCCGGGTTTTTTTCGAGCATTCCCATCTGTAATTGCTACTAAACTGTGATTAAATTTATCTTACTTTCAGCAGCATAAAGGCAAAAAAGCTGTTTTAATTCATACAAAATTTTCAATATATTATATTTTGAGCTCCATCTTATGGTTTATTACAGTTAATTACTCTAATAATTAATCTTTTTGGATCTAGGCAAGAAAACTGAACCTTTTCAAAATTTGAGCATGCAACTATATGGAATGGTCAAAATCCTCTTACAATGTTTCTAGCTATAGCTAACATGTCTAGCCTGTTCGGCAATAAGCCTGAATTTATTGTAAGTTGCATATTGTGAATAATGCAAGCTTACATCATTACTTTTTACATCAGTTCTTTGAATTATTCAAAATTACAGCAACCAATAATCATTCTTGATACAGATTTCCAATATCAAAATGAATTTGTAAATTGAAGAATCAGTTAGTTTGCATTGTTGAATTTAATTTTTATGTATCACTTTTATTTTCCATTTTTTTTTTTTTCAAATAATGCTACTGTTTTAAACTGTTTGAAATTTTAAAAATTATTTTTAAAGAATGTATAATTAAATTTTAAATTAGTTAATTAGAAATTATTTAAAAGTTAATTAAAAAATATATGATTATATGTTAAAGAAGTATGTTTATTATATATACACAGACATGTTATTCTGAAAACTCACTTCATGTGCATTGATAGTTCTTTCTTATACACAACTACTCGGTACTCAGCCTCGGTAACTCGGTACTCGGCCAAAGTGCTACTCGGTGCAGCTCTAATTTTGATACTTGAAATCTGTATCAAGAATGATTATTGGTTGCTATAATTTTGAATAATTCAAAGAACTGATGTTAAAAATAATGATGTAAGCTTGCATTATTCACAATATGCAACTTGCAATAAAATCATGTTTATCACCTAACAGGCTATTTTAGATATGTTAGCTATAGCTAAAAACATTATAGGAGGATTCTGACCATTCCATATAGTTGCATGCTCAAATTTTGAAAAGGTTCAGTTTCCTTGCCTGGATCCAAAAAGATTAATTATTAGAGTAATTAACTGTAATAAACCATAAGATGGAGCTCAAAATATAATATATTGAAAATGTTGTATGAATTAAAACTGCCTTTATGCTGCTGAAAGTAAGATAAATTTAACCACAGTTCAGTAACAATTACTGTGAAGTGTAATGAAATTGCTATTTTCATTCAGAGTAATCATAACATCGATGAGCTCAAATGAACAAATCCCCATATTAAGAGTAATACTACCAATTAAAACATTCCTAAATTATTTGAAAAAAGAAAGTTTTGGTCATTTTAATTGTGGTACACTGAAAGGCAGATTAAAAAGTGAACTAGGGGGAATAATTTGCATGTGGTTTTTTTTAAAACTTTTCCATATTTTGTAAACACATTTTTATATATTAAAAAATATATTTTTTGAATAATTGCAAATATTATACATTTATATTCAAATAACTTTTACAGATCCATTATAAATTCCTTTGTCTTCAGTAATGTTATAAAGAAATCAAAAACATTTAAAGCACCAAAATATTTTATTTCTTTTTGTAAACTAGTTTCAGTGCCATAGCATACCATCATCAGTGCAAAATATGATGGTGGTGGTATGCTATGGCAAGTAGAACAAGCTTGCAAGAAGAAATTAGCTATTTTAGTGCTTTAAACTTTCATTTATAATGTATTGTGATAATAATTTCTCATTGTAATGATAATAAATGCTTAGAAATGAAATCATCACAACTACTCGGTAATGTACTCTGTACTCGGCCCCAAATTTGGCCAAATACCGAGTACTCGGCAAATTGGCCGAGTATGCCGAATACCGAGTGAATACAGAGCACTCGGTACGTCCCTAATTTTCAGTGCATTATTTGGCACTTTAGGTAGACACTTTTGCTAGAGGTATAAAAACTAAGTAGAATGGCAGCTATAATTCAAAATACCCGATTTTTGAGTTGTGACAACAAAGTCAGGGCTCCCAACACATTTTAGTCCTCAAAAAGGGGGAAAGGGGACCATTTTTATTTAAAAAGGGGACTTTGGGGGACCATTTTTGCTTAAAAAGGGAACTTTGGGGGACCATTTTTATTTAAAAACGGAAACCAAAAAAAGGATCATATGTGTGTAAAAATATAGCTCAAATTTTCGTAAATAAGAAAGTAAATTTTTAAAATTACCCCAGAAAATATGTTAGATGGTTATCTTTATAAGATTTCATTAAACAATGTACACAATTTTATTCAAGCATATTTAAATATCGTACTAATAAAGTATATAAAGCATTCAATATTTCGGCATTCACCTTTAATTCTCGTTACAGGTAAAAAATAAGTATGATCAGTTAATAAAAACAAGTAAGTGGGTAAGTATGATCACAGATCACTGAGAGGCTTTTATTTAATATTCCTTTCAAAACATTCTAACCTTTAATTAATAAACCAAAATTGTTAATAATTAAATTTGTTAAAAATTAATAATTGCTTATAATGATTAAATCCTTATATAGATGGGGATGATATAAGGCAATGAGAATGGAGGTAGAGAGAGAGAATAAAGAATAACATTATATTACATGACATATTGTAGATTCAATTTTTTGAGAATTTTTTTCAATAACGTCCCCTCGCGACAGAAAGGGATGAAAAGATGCTAATTGTTGAGATTTTTTTCCCTTAATTTTTTAGAAAATTTATGGAGTGGTAATGAACACAATTAAACATTAAAACATCTGCTAGTGGTGAAAAAATGAGTTAAGACGGTGGGAAATGGGTGTTTAGGCCAAGAGTTTTAAAAGGATGTGTGAAAAAAAAAATCAATTTTCTGATTTCCCACCCCACACACACATACACATGAAGAAATGCCCCTAATTGTCTGGGGTTAAAATAGATCCTAGCAAGATGTTAGACTCGATGAGATACATCCTTCGGTCAACCCTTCAAATGAGATTGAATCTTGCTGTAATTTAATTAGGAGTTGAGTTAGAAAATTTCTTAAAATACTTAAGTTAGAGCCTGGAGAAGTCAAAAAGAAACTTAGAAATTTCATCCCACTGCCTCCCCCCCCCCACACACACTTAAAATTTTTTGTGCGTTACAAAAAAAAATCTGAGATTTTAAAATCGATAACTTGATTACTTTTCTTAATTTCTTTTATTTTTCTAAAATTAATATTTGGATTAGTGCTGACTACTAACACTCATAAATAAAAAGGGCTAATAAGTTCATTCTATATAGTAGCCTATAATAAAAAATCAGACATAAAATAATGATAATTAGAGGAGAAATGCTCTGATTTAAATAGCATGTTATACAAAAGCACTTCTTTTTCTTTTTAAAAAGCAACATTTGAATAAAATAAAATCTTAATTTTTACGAAAATTACACATTCAGAATTAGTGTAAAAAAATAGGCATATATGCATAAGTTTAAAATCGATAAATGCAGTACATGTAAATATTCTATACCCCTCAGGAACAATCCTTGTCAAACTAATTGGATGTGGCAATCCCAAAACTTTCTTCTACCTCATACATGTTAATACTTCAAAATTCGCCATCACAGTCCCAAAATTAAATTGCAATCTATGCCCCTCATGAGAATTCTTAAGATATGAAATTTTGTGTATTAGTTCTTCAAATATGACTATCGCTAAACTTGTGCAAATCTCACAAAATGCAGCTTAGGAGCACTATCTATTGAAAGATTAACATCAAAACCTAATCAGTAACAATTTGTGTCAACGTCATACTGAATCCTAAATTGGACAAAAATTTGTGCATTAAATCAAATAGATCTACTGCAAACATCCTAAAAAAAAAAAAGCATCATAGCAGTGCTACTTGTTAATGAATTTACATCAAAATGTAAAAAACATCAATTTATCTTAAGGACTAACTGAATCTAAAGTTTGATGGAATCCCGTGCAATAGTTCTGGATATAGAACTATTGCAGAAATTGCAACAAATGCAAATTAACAGTGCCACTTGTTGAGCAATGACACCAAAATATAAAAAGTGTAAATTCATGTCAAGGACTAACCGAATCTGAAGTTTGATAAAAATCTGTGCATTGATTCTGAAGATTGAGCGATTGCAGAAATCGTGAAAAATGCTGCATAGAAGCACCACATGTCGAGCAATTTACCCCAAAAATTAATCAACATCAATTTATAGCAGAGGTCAAAAATTTCCTTCCAGCATAAAATTTTTTGTAATTTTGAAAGTATATCTATATAAATTGGAATCTGAAAGTGATATTCATACATTTTATTAACATAATAGTTGGGAATTTATTTATGGAATAACAAATGAATATCAATAAATACAACTGACAAAATTAATTGCAAAAGAAAAATGCATGCTTTCAAATGTTATCGGCCATCTTGGAAAGTTAAAAAAAAAATTGTGTTATAATAGAAAATCACTGTGATCAACTAGATTCACAATTAGTATGTTGCTGTCATACCTTTAGCAATATGTGCAGAGGCACAGCGACTTGGCATCGATTCAATGAACAGTTGAAAAGTGACCGTGGCATGTTTTTCCATTCATTTTGAAATTTTTGGGAAAATTCTGGCCATGCTGAATTGGTGTTTTAATAATTTCAAACATGTTTCTAAAGTTCATTCCAAAGATTTTCTATAGTATTCAGATTGAGTGCTAGAGCTGGACATTTCAAAAGCGAAATATTTTTGTGCGAAAGCCACTGCTTGACAAGCTTTCGTATGCTTTGGTTTCTTATCATACTGAAACTAAAATTTGAGACCAAAATTTTGCTTCCAATAAGGCAGCAAACTATGTTGCAAAATATCTTTATACATTGCATCATTCATCTTGCCGCAGATTTTGATAGACTGACTGGCACCTTTTCTATAAAATGCTCCCCATAATGTAACGTATCTCCCATCATGCTTAGTTGTAAGAATAACACATCTGGAATCATGTCTTTTGTTGTTATGTTAAGTCATCGAGCATACTGCCTGCCATCACACTTAAAAAGATTAAACTTCGATTCATCAGAAAATTCTACTTTATTCTTACTGATTATGTTGGGTGATTTACACGAAAAACTAAGCAACACTAATCTATCTCAGGTAGTAACGAAATCGGAAGTTTGATGAAATTTCATGTATTAGTTTTTGAGATAAACCTATTGCGATACTCATAGATAATGCAGCATGGCAGTGCCACCTGTTAAGCAATTTACATCAAAGGATAATCAACATCAAATTATATTAAGGACTAACAGAATCTGAAGTTTTATAAAAAATTCGTGCATTAGTTCTTGAGATAGAGCTATTAATGAAATTGTGAATAATGCAGCATAACAGTGTCACTTGTTGAGCGATATGCACAAAAAACTAATCAGCTCTAGTTTATATGAAGGTCTAACTGAGTCTAAAGTTTTGTGCATTAGTTCTTGATATACAGTGCCCTCAGAATTTTTGCCTCATACATACATTTTCTAAAAACCATCAAATCATGTTCAGGACCTTCTAAAATGTATAAATCCATTGAAAACTGGAAGTCAAAATTATTTCATGAATTCAATATTTTATAATTTTTCTTAGTTTTAATTGTCTGTTTCCCCTCAATTCAATGATTCTTTCCATTAAAAAAGCTTTTTTTTTTTGAGGGGGGGAGGGGGTTTGAAGCATGTCAAGGCCCGTTATTGAAGACTGGCCAAGCAGTAGCTTAATATAGTAACTTTCCTGTTCTGCAATTTTTTAATTTTAAAGAATTTTAATGAGATTCTTAAAATTTGCCCGTATTATGTGGTGATTTTTTAATATTTAGATTCAGGAAAGAATTTTAGTTACAATGCTTTTTTATACCCATTATAATGCTTTTTTTATGCCCACTTTAATAACTTTTGTCTTCTTGGATTTTTAAACTTATAGTGATTTTCAGAGTTTTTTATTATTTTGCGGCGATTTTTTTCAGACACAGAAAAGGGGACTTGGGGGACCAAAATACAAAAAAGGGGACTAAAGGGGACTTTTGTGGGAAAAAGGGGACCATTTGGGAGCCCTGCAAAGTGTGCTTTTTCGAGATTTTTTGAAAATTAAATTTTTTTTTTAATAAAGTTAGGGAAAGCCGTTTGATCGGGAAGGGAGGATTCAGAGCCATCCTTAAGAGTGTGCGTCAGGTGTGACTGCTCTGGGCCTCCTGCCTAGAGAGGCCTCGCACTAGGTTGCAAAATGCTTTTTCTTTCATAAAAAGAAGATAGTATAATAGAAAATCTTTAATATAAACTTATGATTTTAATTAAGAAAAGATAGTGGTCTGGACATAAAATTTAGCCTGTGTTGAAAGAGGGATTTTCACCATGAATTTGCCATCATTATTTTTGAAATTGGTTCAATAGTTCCAAAAAATACCCCTACAAATACACAAACAAATGCTACTCCTTTATAATAGATAGGGGATTGAACCCTGGCTTCTCGAGTCACAGTATATAGGTGAAAAACACTCTTTTTTTTATTGATAGTATAGTAGATAAGATTATATTAAGCGTCTGAAAGGAAAAGGCCTTGCAAAATCCTTGCACCAGGCCTCACTTTAAGCCGTCCTCCATAAGGATGTGGTGAGTTGTGTAGTAAAAGATGATGTAAAATGTTCATTTACTTGAAGAAAGACTCCACTTAGTTAGCAATAACACTTTAATAAATAAAATTTAACAAAAAGAATGCTGATCCTTTTGTTGCACGGATTACAGTATATCAGACGCAGGTTACAGCAGCGCCACACTTCTTAATCATAACAACAACTAGAAGTGAAAGTAGAAGTGTTTTTACTGTGCTTGTAGCACCAACACACCATAGAGGATGGATACATCACCATACAGTATCCCCCCCAGTGAACAAGGTGAACGATAAAATGCAAGAGAGTAATACAATATATGAAATATTATAAATGCTTGATACAATGTAATAATAATATAGAAATAATGCAAAACAGAAATACAAAATCAATATTCAATACAGTAATAGGAACTATATAAAATATTATGTACAAATGTGTTATATTACATTTTCAGTAACCAAATGTTTAGGAAAGGTGACTTTTCATCCAGAACGAGTAGTAGGTTGTTTATCAATGGGTGTCGGTTCAATTGGTACCTCTGATTCTGGAACAGGAACAGAATGATCTGTAACAACAGTGTTTGACAATCGATAGGCGGGTTTCACGTGATCAATCGAAACTGTTGTTTTTCTGCCATTAATGTCAATAATAAGGTTTTTGGGATTTCTATTTATGATAAAGTGAGGTCCAGTGTATGGTGGTGTTAGAGGACAAAGTATTTTGACTGACCTTAAAAATACATGTGTGCAAGTTGACAATGAGGGATTTGCAAAAATTTTTGAAGTGCCATGTAAGGAAGTGGCAGTGGGATTTAATCGCCGCATTGTTTTGACTAAGTTAGACATATAGTTGGGATCAATTGGTCGGTCAATTTGCTCTTTCAACAGTGTGTGTAGTGCATCTCACCTCACAGGATCAGTATAAAGCAACTTACTATCTACGAGTAATTGGCTTGGCTTTTTGCTCAACAATTTACGCACTTGCCTACTGATCCTGAGGTCCTTGGATCAAAACCAAAGGCGCCAATCTCTTCATTGGTGACCCGGACACGCACGCAACAACCTTCTCCAGCAACCACAATCATCTCCTCTCACATCCAACAGATGGCAGCACCAAACAAACCATTCCCAGCATCAACAAAGCCTGTCACTTCATGCCACGCTTCCTGCGCATGGCAACACGACAGCACAAAGCCTGCCACTCAATCCGTGCATCACACATGCGCACGGCAGCACATTGCTCGACAGTCACATGACTGTCTCCCTGGGTATGGAGTGTGTAGCGCATTTCACCTCACAGGATCAGTATAAAGCGAGTTACTACCTGCGAGTAATTGGCTTGGCCTTTTGCTCAATGGTTAATGCACTTGCCTACTGATCCTGAGGTCCTTGGATCAAAACCAACCGGCGCCAATCACCTCAAGGATGGCTGTGGGCATTAACAATATTTTACGGTACATTTAATTTATACCCAAATCAAAAGGAATTTAGTGAGTAAATTAAACATTTGACATATTTAATCATATTTTGTTGTACATGTGTATACATTAAACAAATTATTTTTCATTTTGGATTTCTAAGTGATTTCCCTTATAGACATTATTGCTTTTATTCAGTATAACTTATTGGCAAAATTTACAGCTTTGCTCGTATTTATCCAAATATGCCAAGTGGTATTTGTATGCCTATTTTTACTACAGGAAATTGTGTTGTTACATAATTCAAAATTTGCTAATGAAGTCACATTTTGAATAAATTTCATTCTCACGTTACATTAGGCAAACATGAGGTTCAAATTAATGAGGAAATCTAAAATTACCGTAATTTCGGGTGTATAAGCTGCGGATCAAACAATTCTTTTTTGACCCAGAAATCTTATTTAGTGATTGAAGACAAATATTTACGGCGATCTAACTAGTTATATTTGTTTCTTAAAAAATTCTGGGTTGGAAAAGAATTGTCTGATCTGCGGCTTATACACCCGAAATTACGGTAATTCCAAATATAGTAGTCTTAGAAGTCTGAGTTCCACTTAATTTGAGGCATCAAAAGTAAAGTGTTTTTTTTTTCCCTCGTCCAAAAAGAATGCCAGTTTTTTTCTATTTATTTTTGTTCCAGAAACAAAAAAGAAATTTAAACAGAAAAACGTATCTTGCAAAGCAATTTTGTTTTTGGATAATGCTCCACCTCATCCAGATGATGAGGTGCTACAGTGTGGGAAAATGTGTTATATTTGTGCTATATTTTTTTCCTTTCAGTGTTACAAATTTAATACAGCCACTGCATCTAGATGTATTGGAGAATTTAAAGAAAATATATTGACACCATTTGTTGGAACATTTAGTGCAGTCTGATGATGAAAGTATTAAGAAAATTTTGAAAAGTGTAAACATGAGAGATATTGTTTACTGGATAGCTGATTCTTGAGAAGATATTAAATCTACAACACTGAATAAATTGTGATTAAAAGTTTTACCTAAAATAGTAACATCCATTAAGAATCTCAATGATGATGATAGCGTAAACATTGTTTTGAAAGGTTTGGTGAAGAAAGTATCTGACTGTGAAAATTGTAATGCAGATGACGTTAAAGAATAAGCTAAACAGCGATGAAATCTAGAAATAATTAAGTCTATTACTGTAGAAGATGAGAAGTAATGTACCGTTACAGGAAAAAAAAAAAAAAAATCCTCCGCCATTTGGGGGAGAAAAAAAAACTCTCACAGTAAAATTTTTGCATATTTTGAACTGGCTTTAAAATAATATGTAGAATAGCAAAATGAAACCATTTCTGCTGATGTCATCTTTTTAAGTGTTGGCTAAATATTGCATCTAAAAAGAGAAATGATGTATTGAAGTTTTATAAATTATTATTATAATTATTATTATTTTTTTCTAATTGTAAAATATCCTCTTTGCAATTACAAAAGAAATAAAGGTATGTACATTCTTTGTCATCCTAATTGAGTAAAATTATAATTAATAAGAATTTTCTACTTTTTTAGAAAATCTGAGTTTTTAGTAATCTGAGATGGTGCCAGCCCCATAGGAGCCAACTTTGGTCCCAAAGCTGGGTCTGCGGGTGCCGGGCTAGAAACAAGCGAACTAGGGGTTCTGGGTCATAGTCCTGGAAGCTGATGCAGTTTGAGAATTTTAATGCAAATTCAGAGCACTTTAGACATCTTATCACTTTAAGACGAAATTTGAGATATTCCTTCGCATGATTGACGAAATTCGCGATTTTTCCGCGCTTTATCGTCGAAATTTGCGATTTTTCTGCGCTTGATCGACAGAAATTGCGATTTTACCACTCTTGATCGACAGAATTCACGATTTTCACGAAGCCTAATGACGAAATTTGCGATTTTTCTGCGCTTGATCGGCAGAATTTGCGATTTTTCCGCGCTTGACCGACGGAATTGACGATTTTTACGAAGCCGATCGACGAAATTTGTGATTTTTCAGCGCCTTATCGACGAAATTCGCGATTTTTACAAAACTGATCGACGAAATTTGCAATTTTTCTTCGCATGATCGACAAAATTCGCGATTTTCCTTCGCATGATCGTCGAAATTTGCAATTTTTCCGTGCTTTATCGACGGAATTTGCGATTTTCCCGAGCCTACTTGAAAAAATTCAGGATTTTTCTGCTCCCAATCAACAAGTTTTCAAATTTTTACAAATCGGATCGACGATATTCGCGATTTTTACAAAGCTGATCGATGAAAATCGCGATTTTTACTCGCAAAATCAATAAAATGTACATTTTTTCCGCCTCTGATTTACGAAATTCGCAATTTTTCTGCGCTTAATCGACAAAATTTGCGATTTTTCTGCGCTTGATCGACGGAATTCCAGATTTTTACGAAACCGATCGACGAAATTTGTATGTTTTCAGCACCTTATCGACGAAATTTGCGATTTTTCTGAGCCTGTTTGAAAAAATTCAGGATCTTTCCGTTCCCAATCAACAAAATTCGAAATTTTTACCAATCTGATCAACGATATTCGCGTTTTGTACAAAGCTGGTCGACGAAATTCACGATTTTTACTCGCATAATCAATAAATTTTACATTTTTTCGCGTCTAATAGACGAAATTCGCGGTTCTCCAGCACCTGATCGATGAAATTCGCATATTTTACAAAGTTAATCGACGAAATTTGCGACTTTTCCTTTCCAGATCGGCGAAATTCGCGACTTTTCCACGATTAATTGACAAAATTCACAATTCTTACGAAGTGGATCGACGAAATTCGCGATTTTTCTTCGCATGATTAACAAATTTCTCGATTTTTCCACACCCGATCGACGAAATTTAAACTTTTTTAGAGTCTGATTGATGGATTTAGCAATCTTTCCATGTGTGATCAACAAAACTCGCAATATTCTCGTCTCGGTCCGACAAAATTTGCGAGTTTTTGGAATCCAATCAATAAAATTCGCACTTTTTCCACCCTTAGTTGACGAAATACGCAATTTTCCGAGCCCGATCAATGAAATTCACGATTTTTGTACTAAATAGGACAAAATCTGCATTTTTTTACACGACAAGATGAAACTCACGATTTTTTCTCTTGATAAATTGACGAAATTTGCGAATGTTTCGCAGCCGATCAACTGAATTAAAAAAAATTTCTGATCGACATCGTCAAATTCGCGATTTTCCATACCTTATCAACAAAATTTGCGATTTTTTTTCCCTGATCGACAAAATTTTACATCTTTTTTGTGTTGGATCAACGAAATTTGCGTTTTTTCACTCGATAAACCGAGAAAACATGCTTTTTTTTTCGCAACCGATGAATTTAATTTGCAATTTTTTCGAGCATCATAAACAACTAAAGATTTTTTTCTTATCCGATCAACGAAATGTGCGATTTTTCGCATTCGACTGACAAAATTCGCGAATTGTCTGTGCTTGATCTACAAAACTCGCGAATTTTCCGTGCCCGATCGAGAAAAATTTTTATTTTTTCCGAGCCTCATGGGCAAAATTCGCGATTTTTCCATATCTGATGAGCTAAACTTGCGATTTCCCGAGCCATATCGACAAAGTTCGCTTTTTTTTGCCCATGATCAATGAATTTCGCGATTTTTCCGTGCCCACCAATGAAATTTGTGATTCTTAAGTGACGAAATTTTATATTTTCCCCGATAAAGTGATGAAATTTACGATTTTTTCCTGCAACATATGCACAAAAATTGCAATTTTTTCTAGTTGTAAATTGACGAAATTTGCAGGCGATACGTTAACCCATTGCAAGCCACAGATTGCGCATCCCTAGTTTGACACATAAATTGCAGAAAAATAGTGTGAGACAAAAATTTTAGTTTATTAAACGTGAAAATAGCAGTTTGTCCAATCATCTCAGAAATAAATACCAAATTAAATAAAAGTATCTTAAAAGACATTTTTTAAAAAGTCAAAGAATATTGCAATACAAATTACATTGAAGATAGAAATATAAATTACAATAAATGAAATTATTCAAGTTATTTTTATTTTATTTCTGCTTTTTCGCTGCTATCTTTGAGCAAAATTCGAGTTTTTTACTCTATTTTGCTAAAATTCGGGATTTTTGGAAATTTGCATTTTTCTTCTCAATCTTTTGCCGAAATTCGCGCTTCTCCCCCCCCCCCCCCCCGCGATTTTTTGCCGAATTTTGCGTTTTTCCCACTATCATCTCACAGAATTTCATTTTTTTCTTGATATCTATAAACAAAATTAAAGTTTTCTCCGCGATTTTTTACGTTTTCATCGCTATTTTTTGGTCAAAATTCGAGTCTTTTCCGCGATTTTTTTTTAAGACTTTATGCCAAAATTAGCAATTTTTTAGAGAATTTTTGAGAAAATATACGTTTTTCCTGCGATTCTTTGAAAGAATCCGCGTTTTTCCCGCTATTATTTGCGAAATTCACATTTTTCTGCGATCTTTTGCGAAAATCCGCATTTATCTCTCGATTCTTTGACAGAATTTGCGTTTTCCCGTACTACTTTGGAACGAATTTCGCAATTTTTCTGTGATTCTTTGACAGAATGTGTGTTTTTCACACTACTTTTGACGAAATTTTCCGCGATCTTTTGATGATTTTTGTGTTTTTTCACGATCTTTTCACAAAATTAATCTTTTTTGTGACTCTTTGACAAAATGGGTGTTTTTTCGCGATCTTTTGACGAAATTGGACATTTTGCCCTATTATTTTTTGACACTGTTCACGTTTATTACACGATCTTTTGACAAAATTGAGTTTTTTTCGTGATTTTATCTCCAAATTTTTGGATTAATGACATACTTTCTTAAATTTCAAAACTAATCACTACCGCAAAAAACGGTAAAAATAGCGGGGGGGAAAAAAAAAATCTCATATTTGCATTTTTCAGGGTCTGTCAAGATATTGCAAGGTCTGCAGAAAATTTTCTTGGTCTGTGCGGCAGATCCGCAGACCCAGAAGTCGGCGCCACTGGCCAGCCCCAATTACCTTGGATTTTCGATACTATGTTGTGCATCTTAATTCAAAATGTATTTTAAAGATTTTCTACTCATTTTATTTTTTATTTTGAATTTTTTTTAGAAAAGCAGGCATGAAAGAGTTCCTCTTAAAGGAGGAATTCCACCTTTTTTCAAAGCAATTTTGGCTATTCTCTGGATTGATGCAAAAATGCAGAGAAAATATTGAAACCATATTTGGGGGAATAAAATATTTTATCTATACAAATCGTTGGACATTCTTACTAAATTGCTGTGCAGAAGAGCCATCCAATAAAAGGCGAGCTTTTACTATAAGCATGTTAAAGTCATGTAAAAAAAGTTCTTTATAGTGTTTTAAACATGGAAGGAAGTTTCTGTAAGATTTCTTTTTGAAACCGAATATTTTGCTCTATTTTTACAACACGTATGAGTAATTCTGGTGTAGCACTTTTGGAAATGTATTTCTGGAGCAAAAGTCAGTTTGAAGTGCATATATTTGGCATGGAGATTTTTTTTTTTTAAAGGGGGGAATAAAATCTTATACAGTCAAGCTATTCAAATTAATATTTATTTTGAAAAATTAATCTTTGTACTTCACGTAAGTTGTCATCAGATATATTTGGATTTATACCTTTAGCAGATTGCCTTCAATTTTCTTTTTTGATTTAATAAATCTATACTCTATGTTTAATTTTTTTTAATTTCTAAGTTACAAAAAGAAAATAACAATAATATTCACAGTTATAGTTCATTTTATTGTATAAATAGTTCTTAAAGTACATCTAAATTATAAAAATTTCGAGGTATTGTGTAGATTAAAAGAATTTTCCACCTTTTTTCCCATTTCCCACTTTCATGCCTGGAAAAGGTTCTTAGTAAACATTTACATTTTTAAAACTAACTGTTATACCAAATTCTTAGATTCTAGATCTAGTTATCTAAAAAATTGCAATTTTCAAACTTTTTTGTTCCTGCACATTTTTAAATTTCAAAATTTTTGAACTGTTCTGTGGGTGCATTTATATACCTAAAGTAAGAGCAATGTCAAATACAATAAAAACTTTAAAACACCGAAAGTTTCATTTATCATTAAAAGGTGTTAAAAAAACAAAAATATGTATTGTGATGTCAAATTTCAAGTTTTTATTCCTAACAATTTCAAATAAATCATAGTTTAGATGTTTTGCATTCGTTTCATTCCTTTAAATATTAAAATTTTTTTTATGTTAAAAAGTGTGTTACTGTTTAGCAATTGGAAACTCTTATGTGATATTTTTATAAAT
Organism: Maratus speculifer; assembly: GCA_964019185.1. Lineage (NCBI taxonomy): Eukaryota > Metazoa > Arthropoda > Arachnida > Araneae > Salticidae > Maratus > Maratus speculifer. Next base: position 341,002,084 of record OZ025290.1, on the reverse strand, counting down.
ATATTTTTGCTATTTTCAGATGTTTTAATTATTTTGAAATTATTTTTATAAGATAAAAAATTCAATTGGATATTGTTTTTGTTATATAATTAATGTAGTATTATTCACTGCACTATATGTTTCCACTATAATAATGTATTTTTATATTTTTTATGTGTTAACCAGACTCAACTGTCTTTTCTCTGCATTCTTGAGAATCAACTGGAAGAAAACTGCATCATATTTGTACTCAAAGATCATAAAGTGCTTGTAAATTGCAATATGGATTTAATCTCTGAATTTTTTGCTATGTCACATCAGCATTATCATTCTCACATCTGCATAAGTTATATTATGACATTGATTAAAAAAATATACTATCAAACATCATAACAATGCTCCAAACTTTTCATAAAAGCAATATTTGAATATAGGCTGCTTGTACAAAAAACTTTGGTTAATGCAATCAGTTGATTTCATGCATTAAATAATAAAATTATAATATCCAATAATCTAATTAAAAAATTCAAATTGCAATATTTCCATATTGTGTAGTTCACAATTATTATAATGACATTTTGATTTGTAAATATTCATTTAAGTAGTTGTTAAATGTATATATAAGGGGAATATGCGTTATAAATTTTCATTTAAATTATTTTTAATCTTTAATTTAATGTTATGTCTAATATATAATAATTTAAATTACATTAAAAAATGTATTAACAATTTATCAGGTTTTTTTTTTTTTGCATGTTTGATAGAAAATGTTTTAAATTTGATTTGTATAATCTTATTTTAATAACATATATATAGCAAAATATAATCAATTTTGCCTTCATTTTTCTTGTCATTTTATTGCCATGACTCTATTATAAAATTCATTTGAAGAAGTAAAGAATTTTAAATTTAAACAGAAAGCAAAAGTAAAATAGTTACTTGTCAAAAACTGCAAAACATCACAGGAAAAAAAAAAAAAAAAAATCTAATATTTTAATTATTTAAACATATTAAATAGAAATTATTTATTTCTGTACATGTAGTTCTATACATGTTAAGCAAAATTTCATTTGTTAAAAGAACAAAAAATAAAATAATAAATAATGATTTTCAAATTTCAATGTTTGCGTGCCAGGAAATAAGTCATATTTTGGCACCTTTGACAAGCGTACCATAAATTCCTCATCCCTGATGTATATTGTTTAAAGACGTCACTGTCATCACCCTGTTCTACAAACTCCTATTGCTCAATCCAGGCTCTGTGATATTAAGTATTGTGCAAAATTATTATTCAGACTTGAAAGACTTGTATTTAAATAAATAAAACTGTTCACAATCTTCTTGCAGAAAGTTATCTACAATCATCATTATTTTACAAGAAAATGAATATGCTTGAAAGCATGATACTTTTTCCCATCCATGTACATATGTGTAAACACATTTATGTTATTAAAAGAACTGCTGTTGAAATTATTTGGTAATGTTTCTAGAATTAAACACTGGTTTGATGTAAATATTTTCAGTTTTAAAATAAAATGTTATAATCTATCTTTAATCTTATTGTTCTTATGTTACTCAGTATCTAATGTATTTTGTCTGTTTTTTATTTCAAAATTCTTAAAACTTAACTGCATTGCTAATTTGAGAAAAAAGAATCATTAAAAATGATTTAGTTAAATTTATATATAGAATATTCCAAAACAATTTAAAAATGGGCTTTAATTTTGGAGATAAATAAGTGTATAAATTACAAGAGTAATAAATAAAATAAGTATTCATTTTTTATCTTTAAAATCACAGCTTATTTCATGAATGCAGTTCACATTATTTCAAAAAAGAAATTTGAAGAAAATTTCGCTATTTTTAACAAAAGATTGTAAATATAAGTATCAAGTTTCATTGTATGCTTATTTGACCAGATGTTTTGAAATTTCGTCAGGGAATTTTTTTTTTCCGATTTGGTATGGAAAGTCAGGGAGTTTGCCAGTCATGTTTTGTTGGGAAACCAGCTTTAAGGCCCCTGTCCTCGCTCGAGGAAACGCTCGCGAACTAGTGCTATTCTTATGGAGAAGCATTTTTCTAATAACTCTTTCGCATTTTGACATTTTTGAATAATTTTTTTTGCATTGGATAGCTGAGGTGCATGCCAACAGCGCACCTTTTTTACTTTTTCGATTTTGGTTGCAGATATTTTTTACAAAGTTAGTTTCACTTTCAAAACCGGTTTCAAAACTAAAAGTGCTTTTTAAAAAACATATCTGCAACTAAAATCGAAAAAGTAAAAAAGGTGCACTGTCGGCATGCACCTCAGTTATCCAATGCAAAAAAAATTATTCAAAAATGTCAAAATGCGAAAGAGTTATTAGAAAAATGTTTTCCCATAGGAATAGCATTAGCTCGCGAGCATTTCCTCGAGCGAGGACAGGGGCCTTAAAGCTAACCTTGAATGCAGCTATAATTCAAACCATCTTAAAAAAAAAAAAAAAAAAAAAGACTTGAGAAAAGAAAGATGTAGTGCTACAGTTCTTGATTTTATTAGAACAAAAGAATCCTTTAAGAAACTTAAAATTTTTGTCTAGATGCTTTATTTTATTTTAGATTTTTAATATTTTATATTCAAATATTAAAAATAAAATTAAAAAACCTATGTGATTTAAAAAAAAAAAAAAATGTCAAATAACCTGCAAAAATTTTTGTTTTGCATGACATTGTTTCAATATTATAGCTAAGGATCGACTAAAATAGATTTTTAAGGCTGAAACCGAATTTCAGAGATCTTTCTATTTTTGGCTAAAAACAAAAATGCTCCAAAAGTTTCTTTAAGTAATTAAAACATACATAACTATACATAATTATTAATTAATTATACATGTGGCTCTAGTTGGCTCTCAGTGCTTTAAACCCAAAACTTTTTGATTTTTATACAAAATGAAATGTAATTAATTCATCAATGGTACTGAAAGATTTCCTAGAACAAGAACGAAAACATCATTGTAAATATAATATCATTGTAACTAACTATACAGAATTATCACATATCTAGTTTTGTCAAGTGTTAGAATATAACACAGTTTAACATACAAGATAAAACAGTTACAATAAAATCTGTTTATGCTCTGTTTTTAATTTTTCTTTTCTCTTCGAGGCTGATGAATTTCTTAAAATTGACCAATGCATTGTGTTTAAGTTTCTTTTTAAACAACTTCATTTTTCTTCTTTCTTTTATCATTATTGAAATAACAGTGTTTTTTAGAACATTTCTTGTATGTCTAAATATGCTAAAATGTCCCGTATTAGGCAGAATCGCATATTAATATGAATTCAAAACTTTCATTTTTCGATTTAATTGTAAGTTGAAAATGTAAATATGTAACACTCTAAAAGAGAAAGATCATAATGAGATAGACATTCAAAAGCAGAAATATTCAATGTATGAGAAGTTTCCTCCCCCTTGTCGCTTCCAACATTGCATTATTATTAAGGTGTACGATAATGTCCTATCTCATATGTTAATCTAAGGATTATAGCAATTTTCAAAGTAGAATGTAAAGTGATTTTCTATCTATTTTTAAGAAACTTTGTTATATCATTTCAACTTTAATACTTTTGTACCAGACACTATTCATCTGAAAAATTTGAAATTGAAAAAAATTTGACACATTTGATAGTTTTACAGTCACTAATAATACAATATAAAAAAAAAACCTGTCGGCTGGGCCTATAGGCGGTGGTAGATTTCGAAGAGTGCTCATTTCAACAACAAATATATATATATATATGATTAGAGATAAACCCAGTTTAATAACTTCATTTGGCCGTTTATGAAAAATTTTTAATTTCATTTTTCTGCAAAAACTGGTTTTATTAGAATCATCTTAAGAAAAATTTAGCTCAAATGCCCATTTTGAAATAGACCAAAACAGTACATTATATAGTTCCTAAATAACAAAAAACTGTCAGTTGAATGCATTTGAGAAAAAAATTCAATTTAAAAATGAGTCATAAAATAACCGATTTGTTGTTTGAATACATCTTTAATTCTTTAATCATGATTGCTTCAGAAAATTTTGTGCGAAATACTCACTTTGACAGCATTTTTAAAAATATATTCTATCTTTATCAAAAAACTGCCCAATGCATCACAGTATATAGTTCCTAAATAAGAGGATCTGTAAATCGGATGCGTTTGAGAGCGAAAATGGATTTTAAAACGAGTCATAAAAAACACAATTTGCATAGTGCTTTAAACCCAAAACTTTTTATTTTTATACAAAATGAAACATAATTAATTCATCAATGGTACTGAAAGGTTTCCTAGAACAAGAATGAAAACATCATTGTAAATATAACATATGAAAACTTCCTTAAATTTTCAAATCACGATGACTTCGGGAAATTCTGTTCAAAATACCCTTTTTAATAGCCTTTTTCGAAATATATTCTGTCCTTATCAAAAAACTGACCAATGCATCACATTATATAGTACCTAAATAAGAGGATCTGTAAATTGGATGCGTTTGAGAACAAAAATGGATTTAAAAACGAGTCAGAAAAAAATGCAATTTCTTATTTGAATACTTCCTTAAATTTTCAGTCCCGATGATTTTGGGAAATTCTGTTCAAAATACCCTTTTTGGTAGCCTTTTTTAAAAATATATTCTGTCTTTATCAGAAAATTGACCAATGTGTCACTTTATACAGTTTCTAAATAAGAGGATCTATCATTTGGATGTGTTTAAAATCAAAAATGAATTTAAAAATGAGTCAATATAAGCAGTTTAGATTTGAGGTTTTTTCTCCAACTCCTATTTTTGTTTAATTTCTTTTTGCTATACGAATTGGTCCTATGAAAAACTTGTCAATATAAAAGTTGTAGATATTTTTGAGAAGATGTAAAATAAATTTAATCAGATTTGATAGCTTAAAAATTGACGGAGTTATGGATTTTTCTCATTTTTCACCGCCCTTTTTCTTTTCGTTTTTAATTTTTTTCATCGGTAAAAGTTGATCCTATCAAAAACTTGTAAATACAAAAGTTTTAGATAATTTTAAGAACATTTACAAAAAAATTAGTTGGACTTGATATCTTGAACATTGACGAAGTTATGAATTTTTTTCTCTCAAAACCCCTGTTTTTTTTTTTGCCCCTTGAGCCCACTTCTAAATTTATCAAAAATCTGTCATGCATAAACTTTTGGCCCATTTTTAAGAAGTAATATAAACTTTAAACCGATGCGATATCTACTTTAATTAAGAAGTTGTGGCGTTTTTTCGGTTTTCACAAAAACGCCCCCTATTCCGACCCCCTTGGTCCGATTTTGCCCATTAACGAACTTAGCCGAGATTTTATCCCCTTTGATTTTATGTACCAGTTTGGTGGAGATTGGTGAAGTATTATAGAAGTTATCGTGTCCATAAAAAAGTGAGATATATATATTGTGGCGTAGTGGTAGATGGGCTTGCAATAAATTGTAGAAATCTAATTAAATATTCAGGACTAAATTTTATAAACTCAACAACTATAAAAATTTAATGAGAAATGACAGTTACAAATGCTCTGACTTTTCAGAGTGGTTGGTTCGCCGGACACCCGGACTTCAAACCCCGATATTGGGTATAGCAGTGGTCTGATAGAGCAGAGCTCCCTCCAACGTAATCTCGAGAGATCTATCTCTCCACTGTCCGACCAGCAGCCAAAAAACAAACGTCCTTCCCTGGTCAACATTTACAAGGGGGGGGGGGGAGGAAAGACCTCTTTCTCAGACTTCTTCCAATCTGGATCCAGGGGTCAAGGCGTCCTTCTCCCATTCGATATCACAGAGTGCCTCCCCTTGACTGATTTCACAGCCCAAGGAAATCTGTACTTAGCAATAGAAATGCAAGCAAACACCTGTGTAAGGTGACCTCCACATAAAGCGCGGGAGGCAGTATTGTTCAGGCATGGCACTAAATCCTCGTACACCACTCAGCTGGAGACAACTTGCTCATCCCCTCACTGTCCACATAAAGTTCAATAATTGCGACCACATGCCGATCCTTGAGGACAAAAGGCACACCTGCAGCAGGAAATGTGGAGATATGACAACTCCTTCCCCCTAAAGAGTTTTCCTGGGCTTGACTAGGAAAGCTCCACAAGGATAGCTCGTTCCCTTCAAACACCCTTTGTGAGGCAAGGCAAGGCAAGGCACATTTAAATATCCTATCACTTAATTTTAACTACCTTTTTCCGAGAACAATTTTCACATAACACCCACCTTGTCTCACTTGGAAACACAATAATAAATAACAATACATAAACACAAATGTTAAACACTGAAATTAAAAATATGCTAGATAATTAATATTTACAACTTCATAGTTTATTTAAAAAGGCTAAGGGATGAGTCGGCTCAGACCATCGGCGTTCCCATTTTCTTTTCCTGGCTTATGCTCTATTCTAAATTTGAACTGTTGTAGGCATAAGGCCCAGCGCAATAGCCTCGCATTAGTTCCCATCATTTTTTTTAGATACGTGAGAGGATCGTGGTCTGTCTGAATCAGGAATTCCTGGCCATCCAGATAATAAGTTAACTTTTTTACTCCATAAATGATAGCCGCTAACTCTTTCTCTACCGTACAATAATTTTTCTCAGCCTGACTAAATTTCTTGGACAAATAAACTATGGGATGTTCTTCCCCGTTACTCATTTGGGATAACACAATACCTGCCCCAATTTCGCTCGCATCTGATTGGACAATAAACTCCTTTGAATAATCTGGAGCATAGAGTACAGGTCTACTTACTAACTTTCCCTTTAAATTCTCAAACGCGGATTGACAATTTTGCGTCCATTCTATTTTCTCTTTTTTAACCCTCCCCTTTAACGCGTCGGTGAGAGGAGCCGCGATAACAGAATAATTCGGGATGTACCTACCATAGTACCCCACAATTCCTAAAAATGCTCTGATTTGAGTCTTTGTGCAAGGGGTAGGAAAATCTTTAATTGTTTGTATTTTAGCCTCCCCCGGGGATCTTTTACCCGACCCAATCTCGTGACCTAAGAAAATTTCATTTTGCAAAATTGTAATTTGTCTAGGGGACATCCTGTAAGGCCTTGCCCGCACCTGGGCATCGCTCGTGAGCTCTATGTCCATTTCCACTAATTTGGTATTACCCGGATCTGCAGAAAATACCTTCCCCTTCTGTCTTAACCTTCTACAGAAGCTATCAATTTGACTTTCCGTAGCGCACTCCGCTAATCCACTTTCCCGCACAATTTCCCGCAAATCGAACTGAGTCGAATCCGGTGCCGGATAAGGTATCTCAGCGTCCTTTTCAGACTCCTGTGGTTCCTCCGGAATAATCAAATTAACTCGTTCCGGCCTGCGGTAATATGGTTTCATCAGATTTACATGATAAATGGTACTTTTGTCCCTCTTTTCAGGTAAATCAATCAAATAATTTGTATCCGAAATTTTCCCTGTTACAGTTCCCGGCCCCAGCCAATTTACAGCCATTCTATAGGGCTTAGAAGTAGCTAAAACCAACACTTTATCTCCCACATTAAAATTTCTAGACACTGCATTTCTGTCATACCAGACTTTCCTTTTCTCCTGGCATTCGCGCAGTTGCTCGGAAGCCAAATCCTGACATTTTTTAAGTCTGTTGACTAAATCCAAGATGTATTCAACAACCGTTGGATCGGTATCACCAGAATCCATCCAATTCTCAAAAACAATAGTCTGAGGGGTCCTCAGATTCTTCCCTAAAACCAATTCAGAAGGGCTAAACCCTAAACTTTCGTGGGTCACCGTGCGTAACGCAAACAGTGCCGCTGATAGATTCTTCTCCCAGTCTTCTCCTGATTCTAAACAAAGCACTTTAAGGACTCTTTTTAATGAAGAATGCCATCTCTCCACCACATGACTCTGCGGGTGACAAACCGAACTATGAGTCACTTTGATTCCAAAGCGTTCAAAACACTCAGAAGTTAACTCACTGGTGAAGGATTTTCCCAAATCACTCTGGATTTCTTTAGGGAAACCCGTCCTAGAAAATACCAACAACAAGGCATCAATCACACTGACCGACGTGATATCTTCCACCGGTATAGCATCCGGATACCTCGACGCTACACAAATAGCAGTAAGTAAATATCTATTATTCTTATGACTCCTGGGTAATGGACCTACGGCGTCTATATTTATTTTTGAAAACACTTCCGAAATTACAGGCACAATTTTCAAAGGTGCTTTCACTTTATCCCTATTATGACCAACAATCTGACATTCGTGACAGGTTTTAACATATTGTTCAATCTCTTGATAACAGTTCGGCCAAAAATAATGCCTCAAAATTCTGTCTTTAGTCTTTGTGGTTCCCAGGTGTCCTGACACTTCATTATGACAAAGGGCCTTTAAATCCTCCCTAAACTTCTCCGGAACACACAATTGCATCCTCTCTTCCCCCGACTTACTCACAACTATGCGCACAAGACGGTCCTTTACAATTTTAAATTCTTTTTCCTCGGCAGTTTTTGCTCTTTCCCACAAAGGAATTAAAGAAGGACATTTCAGCTGTTCCCTTTTGAATTCATCCCCCGAAATCTTAGCTAATATATTTTCCCCATCAGCCTTCGGTAGAAATTCCCCATCCTCTTCATTTAAAGTGAGAGGTTCAGTTTCGGTTTCGGATTCACCCGGAATTTCGACTTCCATTTGTTTACTCTTTCGACTTTGACTACGCGTAATTACAGCACAAACAGGTATAGGAGATTCCTTATGCTTCTCAATTAATTCTGCGGTTTCATTACCCATTAAATAGAATCCCTGATCTAAATCATCCGGTTTAACAGCTGCCTTAGTGACAGTAGTTCCAAATTCACCTTGAATTGTGACTTTAGCCAAAGGTAAACAAAAGCAGGTTTTATCTAAAGGTTGACGTACCCAAGTTACTTCACCTAATAAATCTTCCGGATTTACCCAACTTTTTGCTAGCAAATCGATTCCACTACCACTGTCTCTTAAACAATCCCTTTCAACGCCATTAATTCTCACTTTACTGATATATGGATCAAAACTCTCATTTACTTCTACATTTCCGACTAATCGGCACACTATTTTTTCCTCTCTTTTTCTTAAACTGGGGCAGTCCGGGCGCATATGCCCTTTAACATTGCATTGGAAGCAAACGACTTCCCTAGTTTTCTCAAAGCGTTTATTTTTTTCTACCTTAGGTAGTTCCCTATTATTCTGAGGCTCCAGTTTCCTCCGATCTTCCGTCCTTTCCTTAAAATTATTCCCTGTTTTACCCTTTCCAAAAGACCTCCTTTCCCAAGGTTTACTATCCTTTTTTTTTAACGTTTTCTTGATGCTCTCATAATAATCCAGTTTGGTCGCTAATTCAGAAGCTTCGCGAAATTCCTCCCAACTCTCTAGATACCTTTCCTTAATTTCAGGGGGAACCCGTTTTTTCAATTGCTCCGTAAGCATTAATTCCTTCAAAGATTGAAAATCAGTCACCTTTGCGGACTCTAACCAATTATCTAGATAGCCACGCAACTCATAAACCAGATCAGACCAAAACGCACCCGGTTTTTTTTTATGCTCCTCAAATCTTAACCTTAAAGCAACCGTGCTTAGTCTAAACCTAGTCAATAACATACTCTTCATGTGATAATAATCATCTCCCTTATCTGCAGGTTCCTTGACAACTAACTCAGCTATCTCTGCAGGTAACAACGGAATTAATTGCGACACCCATTCTTCCTCCTTAACTTTCTCTTTTGTAGCCTGACGTTCAAAAATCATAAAAAATAAAGTAATATCTAAGATTTTCGGATCAAATTTTGGGACTAAGTCCTTTAACTTAACTTTTCTGGTCCCTTCAGTATTTATGGAAACCGTCGATCCTACACTCGCTGTTTCTACAGCATTAGAAAGCCTTAACCTTTCCAATTCATATTCACGCTCTTCTTTAGCTAACCTTTGATTTTCTAACCTTTCTTTTTCCCTATCCTCTTTGGCTTCCCTAGCTAATCTTTCCTTTTCCGCTTCCTTTAATTCCTCTAAAATACGATCTAAGAAAGCTTCCCCAGTTTCCTCATCATATTCCGTCGATTCCGTTATGCCTTTTATAATATCTTTAATCAGGTCTGAATCCGACACATCAACCTCAAATTCTCTGGCTAACAAAATTAAAGTTTGTTTCTTCTGCCTTTTTAACTTATTTAGAAAAGCCATGATAACAATTAACTAACACTCCTATACACAATTCTAACCTTTCAAAAACAAAGAACCTAATCTTTGAGTTATTTCAACATTAAATAAGATTTCCAAAATTTCAATGAGATTTCAATTTAAATATAGTTTCAAAATTAATTATAATTTCAAAATTATTACATTCCATAACTCTTACATATGCTACTCTTTTCACTTTGCCCCAACATAACATACAAAACAAATATCATTACTCCCTACCTTAACTTAAAATATATATATATATATATGAATGATCAAATGTTTCCAAATGAGACAAAAATAAATATAATAACACATATAAAAAACACACTAGAGAAATGCATATACAACAAAATGAAACCCTTAAACAAATTTCTACACACAATACACTAACCTATCTCTACCACACCCACATAATCGAACATTCCCAGTTCAAATTAAATTTTAAAAAATTAATTTTTCTAACTTTCTCATTGACCAGTACCTTGCAACACAAAAAGCATTTAAAAGGAACTCACCCCTCTTTTAGGCGATGGAACGGGTGCTCCACCAGGCAATACCAGGCAATCAGTCAGATGAAACTCCGGACGGGTGCTCCACCAGACGAATTCACACTAGGAAACGTTGAACAGGCATACCATTCTGGCGAAAGTCCAATTTCACAAGCGATGAAAATCCAAAAAATTGTCGAACATGCACACGACTCTGGCGAAAGTCCAATTTCACAAGCGATGAAAATCCAAAAAATTGTCGAACATGCACATGACTCTGGTGAAAGTCCAATTCCACAAGCGATGAAAGTCCCAAAAATCAACTGAAGAAATGGGTCCAGAGTTTTTAACTTAACTCTCAGATCCAAACGTGCTGCCACCAATATAATTTATTTAATTTAGCTGTGGCGTAGTGGCAGATGGGCTTGCAATGAATTGTAGAAATCTAATTAAATATTCAGGACTAAATTTTATAAACTCAACAACAATAAAAATTTAATGAGAAATGACAGTTACAAATGCTCTGAATTTTCAGAGCGGTTGGTTCGCCGGACACCCGGACTTCAAACCCCGATATTGGGTATAGCAGTGGTCTGAGAGAGCAGAGCTCCCTCCAACGTAATCTCGAGAGATCTATCTCTCCACTGTCCGATCAGCAGCCAAAAAACAAACGTCCTTCCCTGGTCAACATTTACAAGGGGGGGGGGGGGAGGAAAGACCTCTTTCTCAGACTTCTTCCAATCTGGATCCAGGGGTCAAAGCGTCCTTCTCCCATTCGATATCACAGAGTGCCTCCCCTTGACTGATTTCACAGCCCAAGGAAATCTGTACTTAGCAATAGAAATGCAAGCAAACACCTGTGTAAGGTGACCTCCACATAAAGCGCGGGAGGCAGTATTGTTCAGGCATGGCACTAAATCCTCGTACACCACTCAGCTGGAGACAACTTGCTCATCCCCTCACTGTCCACATAAAGTTCAATAATTGCGACCACATGCCGATCCTTGAGGACGAAAGGCACACCTGCAGCAGGAAATGTGGAGATATGACAATATAGATAAATATATAAACTGGTGCGATTGCAATAGGTAGTATTTCATACGAAATCTACCTAAAATTTTCATTTCTGGGAAGGTGCTCAATTTTCCTTTTAGGAAAGTGTGAACTCTACAGAAAATGCTATTCATAATATGTCTTCTCAGTTATCTGAGAATTTCAAACTGTTCAACTTAACCATCATCTTGTGAATATCAGATACAGGGCCGTAGCTAAAAATGAACAATAAGGGGGGCTCGAGAATGTAGGGGGGAGGGGCTCATAATTTTTTCCCTCTCTCACTGATGCAGAAAGATAAATGAGTGCATATTCATATTGTAAGTACTATGTTTCTTATTAAACTGTTGTAATAACTTCATTTTATGCTAAGAAAATAATAGGATGCAGAATGAAAAATTTAAGTGTATAACTGGTGCAAAATTAAACACCATGTTAGCTTCATATGTACAAATAGGATGAGGGAGTGTTGAAACACTTATTTTAGATACAATTTAGTAATTCTGCAAAACTGTGAAAGGGTCTCAAGACTAAATTAGATTTTTCAACAGAATTTCATTTGAATTTTTGGAACAGAAATTCATTTAGTGACATTGGAACTTTTTCCAGGGTCCCCTTGGCTAAGGCCCTGATCAGATAACCAAGATTTTCTATCAAATGTCAACATGTTTCTTGATAGACTTTTTAATGTTTAAATATTAGTAAAATAAAGAAAGCTAAAATAAATTTGATTAAACATGTACCTATTATTTCTAATGAAATATATTAATAAACTTTTCTCATATTCATACTTTTTTTTTTTTAAACTATCCTCTGAATATGAATTCTCTCTCTTTGAAAACTAAGGATATATGTATAATTTAGAGTAACATTACTTAACACAGTAGCAACATACAGGGGTTGGACAAAAATATGGAAACACCTTTTGAAATGCATGTTTGAAAAGAAAGATTGATTATAGTGAACTATGTTGATGGCACTAGAGTTTTCGCCTACTGACGCCAACTATACAACTTCGTAAAACCGCTGCACCGTTCAGTCGTTGTTGGAGCACTGTTATGTGAGATTATCATTGCATTATGTCAGAGTTAACAGACTTCGAACGTGGAAAAATTGTTGGCGCGCATATGGTGGGTGCTTCCGTAAGCAAGGTAGCCGAGGTTTTTAGTGTTTCAAGAGGTACTGTGTCGAAGATTTATTCCGCATATTTAAAATGCGGATAAAACATCATCCGCTAAATCACAGCGCGGACGAAAGTGTGTGCTGAGTGGTCGTGACAGACGATCATTAAGGAGGATTATCGCGAAAAATAAGCAGTCCACGGCTGCAAAAGTTACTGCTGAAAATGAATGTCGTGTTACCAAATCCTGTGAGTACCAAAACAATTAGAAGGGAGCTTCATAAATAAGGAATTGCTGGCCGTGTTGCAATTGAAAAGCCAGCCATCAGTAATGCTAATGCCTGTAACAGGAAAAAGTGGTGTTTAAGTCTTAAAGCCTGGACTATAGAGCAGTGGAAGAGCGTAATATGGTCTGATGAGTCCTCTTTCGCATTGTTCCCCACTTCTGGCCGAGTTTACGTCTGGAGAACGCCATCTCAAGCCTATAATACAGACTGCTTGTTGCCAAGAGTGAAACATGGCGGAGGTTTAGTGATGGTTTGGGCAGCCATATCGTGGTTCTCTTCTGGCCCCATGATAACTCTGTAAGGGCGTATTACTGCTCAGACTTATGTGAACATTTTGGCCGATTAAGTCCATCCAATGGTACAAGCTTTGTTCCCCAATGATGATGGTATCTTCCAAGACGACAACGTCCCCGTTCACACAGCTCACATTGTCCAGGACTGGTTTTCTGAGCACGAGGATGAATTTTCGCATCTTCCCAGGCCACCAAAGTCATCAGACTTGAATATTATCGAACCATTGTGGTCTACATTGGAGCGGAAAGTGCATTCCTGCTATCCACCGCCAACATCGTTATCTGAACTTGCCACCGTTTTGCAGGAATAATGGTACAATATTCCCTTGGCAAACATACAGAAACTGTATTTATCCATTCCGAGAAGACTGCAAGCTGTTTTGAATAACAACGGGTACCGTACACAATACTAGGCAAGGAAACGTGTTTTTTTAAAGGTGTTTCCATATTTTTGTCCAACCCCTGTAAGTGGGGGATAAGGGATCAGTTTGGGATAAAGCCTTTACCTCACAATATCCATGAAGGAAAAATTCTGAAAAAATTATCAGAAGATTGCATTAGTGTTACCTATTACCATATGTGTTTACAAGTCTTATAGAAAAACTAGTAGCATTCCAGGTAAGCAACTCTATTTTTGATTTCCAAAAGTAACTTTTCACAGTCATTTTATGATGAAATTATTTTAAAATTAATGAAAGTTATTATAAGAAACCTTTATGAATATGAATAGATGCGTAATAAAGCTATTTTTGCAATTCCAAAATGCATCCTACCAAGTTTCAATAATTATATCTAACATATGTTTTAACTAGTTGGATGTGCCAATCCCAAAACTTTCTTCTATCTCATACGTACATTTTAATATTTTTAAAAAATAGTTACTCATTTTAATGCTTTAATAATTTTAATTCAATACCATACCAACTTTGATTTTCATCTTAAATTTCTGCTTCAATCAATTAATCGGAGTAAAAACGAATTTCCGTCTCTGCACGAGCCAATGGACAATAGAATGATAGGCAATTTTTTTTTTTTTTTAAATTCAGGGAGGACTTACTTGCCTTACCAAAAAATAATCATACACAAAAAATTTAGTTCAGTTCTAGAACTATGATTTCATACACTTTTAAGTGATGAAATATTGAAAATGGCATAAAATTCGCTATTGCGCTCCCTTCCGGTGGATTTTTTTCAGATTCAGGGCGATCCAACTAGCCATAGCCATACACTTGCACAAAAAATTTTGTTCAATTCGATGCATAACTTCATGTACTTTTTGTCGTACAATATTGAAAATGACACAAAAATCGCGATTGCAGCACCCCCTTCTGACAGATGTTTTTCAAATTGAGGGAAGACCAACTAGCCATAGTCATACACATACACAAAAAATTTGGTTCAATTCGATGCATAACTTCATATACTTTTGGTCGGTATAATATTGAAAATGGCACAAACATCGCGATTGCAGCGCCCCCTTCCGGCAGATTTTTCTCAAATTCAGGGAGGACCAACTAGCCATAGTCATACACTTACACAAAAAATTTGATTCAATTCGATGCATAACTTCATATACTTTTGGTTGGTGCAATATTGAAAATGGCACAAACATCGCAATTGCAGCGTCCCCTTCCGGTGGAATATTTCAAAACTGAAGGAAGACCAGCTTGCCACAGCCAAAAACATTCACAAAAAATTTCGTTCAATTCTATGCATAACTTCATAGACTTTTTGATGGTAGAATGGCGACATACAGACAGACAGACATTTTGTAAAAACATGTTTTTTGGAATCTCTGACCCCTAAAACGTGTAAATCTGTCGAAAACTGGAAGTTGAAAAAAATTTCGATTACAATACTTTCTTCTATTGAAGATAGAAGAAAGTAAAAATTGGCCCTTAATTGCACACTGAGACAAGGACAAACAGAGTACATTGGGACAGTACCAATGTGCCTTTAGCCCATTCAAATTGCACATCAAAAGAGCTTTTGACCGAATGGTTTCTAATTCTGGGAAAAGGTTCTTAGTTCTTGTAAAACTGGCATATGATGTGTCATTTAACATTAAAAACATCACAGGTGGATTTAAATATACAGAAATTTGGTCATTTAATGAAAACGTTTTCATTGCAAATGACTTTGTGCTTTCTCATGTTATAGAAAAATTATGACAATCTAGTGGAAAGATTGTATTAGGTTTTGAAAATTATTGAAATACTTGTGGAGTTTAATTGCTCTCCAAATCATCTCCAAATCCACAAGACCCTATCTAAAGATGTTCTGTAAAAAATAAAACAATTGGCATAAAAAAAACCTGGATTATTATTTTTTCTTTTTAAGTAACAGTTGAAAGGAAAATTAACTAAAAAGTAAATTACAGTAGACTCCTTCAAATCTACAGCTCTTTAAAATCCACACATAATTTACAGATGTAAACAATGAAATTTTTAGTTCAGATGTATGGACAAAATATGACTTTTTTCATTTTATATCAATTCTATTATATATTTTAATTTGTAATTTTAGTAAATATTACTGAATTCATGTTTTTTTTTTTTTTTTTTTTTTTTTTTCCCATAAAGGAAGAATAAATTTATTTCTGAAAAAATACTGATATCACTGATAATCACAATCTTCTTACCAAATATATTTATGCATTAATCAAGCTTTTTTAGTTATTAAGTCTGGCTAAACCTGAATTAAAACTTTCTTATTTTATGATTTTGATATGAATTAGTAATGTACCTTTATGAGGCAAGTGTCATTGAATAATTTAGGAAAAATACATTTCTATTTTATTATAAATATTTTAATATACATTATTGATTATTAATGTGAATTTTGCTTTTAATATTTTAATCATTTTAAAAATTATCTAAATTTTTATTATTTTAGTTTATTAATTTTAATATTTCATTAACTTATAAGCATTCATTATAGTTTCAATTGCATTTTTAATTACATTCAATTACTGTTTAAAAAATGTAAACAAATCAATGACCAGAAATCCGCAAAGTTCTAAAATCTGCACAACCTCTGGTCCCAAGCTGTGCGGATTTGAGGCAGTCTACTGTATCAGCTAAAAGAGTAAAAATATCTAAAGTAAAAGTCTGCTTCTCAATGATTCCAATTCTAGATTTTTAAAGACAGCAACTTGATAGAAAAGTAAATTCTGATAAAAATTAATAATTGTTAAAACCTTGTCACTGATGAATTGGAAAAGAAATGATTTTGTTCTTGTCACATTCGAGGAATTATAGCATATGATATCGGAAGGGGGGAGGGGGTCCAAAATTACCAAAAAGCTGATAATGTTATATTTGCACAGCCCCTAAATGCTGTTTTTAAATGGCATGTAATTGAATATTAATTTCAATCCATTATCTAGATAGTCTAGAAGTATATAGACATGACATTTGCTATGGATTGTATGTAATAATGCATTATAATTAATGATTATTGAATGTGTATGTATTATTAATATAGTTGGTCAAATAATTTCATTGATTAAATAAATTATCCATAAATATTGATTTTTGTTTGAATTATAAGATACAAAAGAACAATGTTTTAAATATCGATTGATTTTGCATAATTTTAAATGATTATCAATTGATCACTGATTATCTACTCACAAAAACTGCTTGCTCTGAGATAATCATTCATTGTCTATTATGTAAATATACTCACCTACATAGGCTGAAATTTTCAAATCTCAGGCCAGCGGACAACTATCTTGAGCTGAGCAAAAATCAGTAAAACAAGCCGACCTAATCAAACTTTCTCAATTTAAACAAAAATTTAAAATGCATTACTTAATCAAATATCTTTACAATTAATATATATATATACAGGGTGACAAGAAATAACTTGGACACACATGATACATTATAACTTTAATGCTAATGAAAATATTACGACCAAACTTCAAAATAAATATGAATACATTATTTCGTCTAATATATTTACAAATTTTCAAAGTGGCTCCCTTTGGCCTTAATACAGAGCTTTAAACGTGTCACAAAATTTTCGGCTATGGGCCGCAACTCACTTTCTGATATTTTATCCCATTCCTTGCATAAGGATTTCTTCAGGGATGCCAAAGTTTTATGAGGTTTAGCACACACCCTTGTCTCCAAGATGGACCAAACAGAATAATCCATTGGGTTCAAATCTGGGGAATACGGTGGCCATTCTTGAGCTCCAATGAAGTCAGGAAAATGTGTCTTGCACCAATCTTGAGTGCCTTTAGCTCTGTGTGCAGGTGCGGAATCCTGTTGGAAGGTCCATCTTTTGTTTCCAAAGATTTTTGTGACCAAGGTAAGACAACATCTTCCAAAATGAGTTTGCAATATGTTTGTTGATTAATCTTTATCCCTTGATCAACAAAAACAAGTGGTGTTTTCCCACTAGCACATATCCCACCCCAAACCATTACAGATTTGGGTCGTTGACGCCGTTCAACAATGCAAGAAGGTCCAGGTGCTTCTGCTGACCAAACTCTATCATTATGGCTATTGTGTGCTTGTTCAATCGAAAACAGTTTTTCATCTGTGAAGACAAATGTTTGCCATCGATCACCTGCGGCCCGCTTTAACAGTTCTTTACACCTTTGAAGTCTTATGCGTTTGTTCTCTGCTGTTAGCTTTTGAGCCTCTTTCATTTTGTAAGGGTGAAGACCAAGCTTTACTCTTGCCATCAAACATGCGGTTTCTCTGTTGATCTTCATATCTCTAGCAACCTTTCTCATTGAAATCCTAGGATTTCGGTGAACTCGCTTTTTGATAACTGCACGGTTTCTTGATGTGTTAACCGTGCACTTTCTTCCTCTTCCTGGCCTGTCACCATCATGTCCGAGTTCTTTAAACCTTTTGATTGTGTATGAAACCGTCTGCTTAGGCACTTTCAATCATTGAACAATTTCACATTGTTTCATCCCTTGCTTATGTAATTCAAGTATGGCAGATCGTTTGTTAACCATAATGGTTATCACAACTAACTTCCTTACACCTGTTTATTAGCTTTCTAGAATCAATAACTTTATAATTTTAGTGGTAGTTACAGATTTTTGGTTTCAAACTTCGTCCAAGTTATTTCTTGTCACCCTGTATATATATGCACATTTTTTTAAATATTGAACACATAGTATTTATACAAATATTGTAAAGTACAACAATTTCTTGTTATATGTTCACAAGTCATTAGAAAAATTCTATTAAAAATGTAAGCTTGGAACTCCAAAAATAAATGTAGATTTGATAAAATATTTGTCTTTTATTTATCAAACAAAAATAAATTTCTACAGATTCTGTATACAAATGCACAATATCATTAAGCCTGAGTCTAATAATAAAAAAAATAATTAGATCCTAAGCTGTACAGACATTTAAATGTCTATCCTTCCCAAAGCATAAACCATTGATTTGTTTAATACATATTTAATGTGAACAGTTTAAATTTTTTTCACAATTGTTCACAACTTTATTCCTCCCCTAATCTCATTCAGTACAAGTCAAAACTTAAGCAAGTGCACCTTTCAAAGCGAACATTAAGTTTTATATTATTTTTAAAGCCATACACCAATCTATCTTCTCATTTGATTATTAATCTTGCAAAGAAATATTTTATTTTTTTATTTCAAACAAACATGTGGTTCTTCCATATGCCAATAACTGGATTGCTAAAAACATTTATAAAAAACATCATTTGTCCTTTTTTTTTTTTTTTTTTTGGCAGCAGATATTTTTTATAAAGACACTTTCATTTTCAAAATCTGTTTCGAAAGTGAAAGTAACTTTATAAAAAATATTTGCAACCAAAATCAAAAGAGTAAAAAAGGAGCGATGTAAAGATGCTCTTCAGCTATCCAATGAATAGAAAAAAAAAATTAAAAATATCGAAATGCAAATCAGATATTAAAAAATAACCTAGGAATACATAGGAATAGCATTAGCTTGCGAGCACTTTGTCTGCCAGAGACAGAAACCTTAACAACAGTTGTTGAGCATTGTTCTATTGAAATTTCATCCTCAGAGAAAAATTTTGAGGAAGGTGAAATAACCTCAACAGTAACTTATGAAGATTGTTCAATCGAATTTTCATCTTCATTGCAGAAGCTGGAAGGAGATGCGATTTTTAAAACCGTACCTTCAAACTATAGTTCTATAAACTGTTTATCCTCATGAGAGCGCTCATGAACACGTACAGCATCTTTTCTTGATAATAACTTTTTACAATACTTGCATGGAAATTTTTTACTTTCGGAATGTCTAAGTTGATGGCGAGCTAAATTACTTCTGCTAGAAAATGCACGAGGGCAACTATCACACGCAAATGGTTTTTCACCAGTATGATAAAGCAGGTGTGAATTTAAATTTCTTTTTCTAATAAACCCTTTTTGGCATATATCACAAACATAAGGTCTCTCACCGGAATGATTACGCTGGTGAATATACAGACTACCTTTCTGTGTAAAACTGTCATGGCATATGTCACAAACAAAAGGTTTCATCTCTGTGTGAGAAGCTTGATGGCGTGTTAAACTGGCTTTGTACTTAAAATCTTTATTACAAGTTTCACAATGAAAAGGCTTAGCATTAGAATGAGATATGGTGTGAGAATTCAAATTAGAAAATGTTTTAAATTTGTCGCCACATGTGTCACAACTAAATGGTTTATCACTTGAATGCGATGCCATATGACGGGTCAAGTCAATTTTCTTGCGACACACTTTTTGACAAATTCCACAAATGTAAGGTTTACGAGAAAATTCAGAAGGCACTCGGTATTTTGACATTCTTTTGCAAAAAAAGAAATAAGATTAATAAAAACCAGCATGCAGGCCAAAGAAGTTCAAATTCCCTTTTCCGTTTGCTTGTTTTAACAAGACAGCTAATCTAAAAAGAAAGAAAGAGATGTTAGTCTGAAAAAAAGTACATCTTTTAAGGAATTATATCTATCTAAAAGTGTCAAAAAAGGTCTTCAAATATTTTTGGGTCATTTTCAAAATAAGTACAATTCTGTGTCTTACCATTCTAAAATTTATAATATTAAAAGTAGATAAAAATTTCAAACCCTTAATTGTTCCTCATTTCGTTTTTTTAATAATCAGAATATTAAACTAAGTAATTTATATAAAAATAAATTAAATTGGGCAAAAAATAAAAATGAATTATTGACTTTTCAATGGGAATCATTTTTGTCTCAAACCCAAATTTTGATTTTCAACATGTTATAATTTCTAATTAATAATTGCTATTTTCGTTGATTTGGGCAATTTTATTTTGAGAACAATATAAATTTTGTGTACTTATTACAATTCTGTCTAAAAATTGATTTTAATATGGATTAATTAAATTAAATAAGACTGTCTTACGTGTTTTGTGTCACTGGTCTAACAACTAACATTTTTCAATTTTAAATATTATTCTGATGATAAAAATTGATTGAATTGGCTTTTTTATGTTAGCAACACTGTTTATAAACAAAATAGTGGGAAAACTAGCTGTCTTCATGTGATCTACTGCTTAAAAAAAGGAAAAAATATTCCTAAGTCAGCCGAGTTCTTTTATTATGTGTCACTGGTCTAACAAGTATTCTATTAAACTGATAACAGTTAAATCAATTTAATAAAAAGATTATAATAATACAGCACATAAAGTTGTGTTTAACATCCTAAACCACAATATTACAATTTTTAAATAAGGAATAAGAATTTATTTTTAATGAAATGTCACTGGTCTAACAGTCACTGGCCTAACAATACATTTGTTATGCTAGTGACAAATCCTGTTATACCAGTGACACAATGCTAAGCAATGAAACAATTTCACGTGGAAAAATTGTTTTTTAAAAGTTATAACAATATTATGATTATTTACAACTTTAATAAAGAATGTCTTTGGATTAATAGAAAAATGCTACCTATCTAATGCAAAATGTCACTGGCCTAACGCATGTCATTGGTCTAACTAATGCTTACTTTTAAGTAATTACTGTATTTGTGTTAATGAGCCAATTAAGCTCAGTCATTGCATTATTTGAGTTACAATTACCATTTTATTAAGTATAATAAAATATTTTGTGTTAAAAATCATACTTTAAAATTTCAAAAAAAAATTGCTGAAAATGTACCTTATTTTGAAAATGACCCTTTTTCTTTTATTATTCTTTCCCATCTGCAATGTTCTAGTTCTAATTGTTACAGCTACTGAAATAACTAGCATCATGAATTTCAACATTTAAAGTAGGCAACATATCAACATAAAATATTATCTGAAATAAATAAAAATAATTTCAAAATGCAGTAAATAAAGTAGTCCCCCCCCCCCCTCCCAGGGTTGCAAAAAAGCCGGCTAAAATTAAAAAAAGCCAGGCCGGCTGGCTTTTATTGATTTTAGCCGGCTTTTTTTGGCCAAAATTGGCCTTTTTTGGCCATAATTGGCTTTTATACAGTGAAGCCTTTTTATTATAAGCAACACATTTTTAAGTGTCTTTTAACTAATTTCAATGATGTTTAATTTACTTTGAGTTTAATAAATTTATTTATTAATATGAACAATTAGGATTTTAATTATGATTCATTATGAGAAATTGGGTTATAGCCCAAATTTTCAATAATGAAGAAATTGATACTAGAATAACACATTGATGGAGTTGCTAGTGGTTGAATTGCAAATATGTCAGCTAAATTATAAAATGGCCATACCAAGTGCTTTTTCTGATTTACATTGACCTTTAATCCTACCTTTGTTTTTCCATTTTTACTGCTTTATAAAATTAAAGGTTACTTAGTTACATGTTTTATTACTTAACTAATTTTAAGAGTTGTTAAAATGTCATGTTTTATTCGCTATAAACATTTAAAATCATACATATAAAAAAACACCATTTCTCACTATTGAAAATAGTATTTCAAATTATGCAGATTTCATAATATATTATATTTCACAATTTATTTCAGTATTCTCAATTAGCATATGCATGAATATAGTCATTCATGCAAGTGGGCATATATGATCTTTTAAATAACAAAGAGCTATTCAAAATTTTAATTCAACAAAGTTTATTAGAACATTTTTTGTTGTTTAATTTTATGTAATTATGTATTAAACTTTCCTCAAATATTGAATCCTTCCTAATTTCTCTTTCAACATTGTTCATTTTATGACTTAAACTTTACATATTGACCTGTAACAATGTTTCCATGAATGCTTTGATATGTTTCATTTTGTTAGTGTTCATTCTAGGCCATTTTTGAAGGGTGCAGCACCCTACCCTTTTTAAAAGTAGTAAAATGCACCTCCGATTTTACCCAGAGATTTTTGATAAATATTTTTTTTTTTTTTCATAGTATTTCTAAATTTGTGTGCCCAAAAATGATAGAATTTTTTCATTTCTTTAAGAAAAAGAACATGAAACTATTCAATCATGTTTTAATTTAAATTGTATTTCTAACTTTTATATTATAAAATCATTCAAAATTAATGTTACTTGATTTATCATATTTAAAAATTATGTATTTTGCTGCTTTCTTTTTTCCCTTTCTAAAGGTAATAATTTTTTTTCTTGCAAAAGTGCCCTTTTATGATGCAGTAGTGCCCTTTTTAGTGAATAGCACCATGCCCTTTTTATATCTATAGGGAACACTAATTTTGTCATAATTCTATTAAATATAATTCTTAAGAATGTGTAATATATGAAGAACTATGAAATGTAGAAGTTTAAAACAAATTTTTTGAGTATATTTTCTTTTTTCCAAGATTTATATTTTTCAGACATAATGCCTTCACAGTTGAGTCCTAGCAGTTATAAAGACTTATGTATTTGAAAAATTAAATAGAAATTTATAACTTTTTTAGTAGTAAATAATTAAAAATAAATCAATCCAAATTTAATATGGATTCAATACAAATTAACACTTTAAAAATAAAAGCCGGCTTTTTTCAATTTTAGCCGGCTTTTTTTAAGTGGATAAAACCAAAAAAAGCCGTCCGGCTTTTTTTGGCCCGGCTAAAAGCCGGCAACCCTGCCCCCTCCCCACTCATTTTCTTTAGTTGTTTAATTTCAATATTTTCAGTGGAAAAAAGTACTTTTTTCAATTTTAAAAAATGCTATAGTTTAATTTAAAAATGAATTTATAAATATAATGTATAAGTGCATCAAAATTTTCTTTAAATCAGTTATTTTGCATAAAATGTACTTTATTTTTCAACATATAACCTCCTTTTAGTTAATCCCTTTTAAAAATATAATTTCTCCAACCCTTCAAAATTGACCCCCTTTTTTTTCCCCAGCAATAACCTTATTATTAAAACCATTTTTTTTTTTCAATCAAGCCATTTTTTCTTATTTAAAAACTGAAAATAATCACACTGAGGATTATGTGGATGCAAAAGTAGATTGCATCCTTCCTAATTCATGGAACTTTGCCATGACAACAATACATGTGTGCACATGTGTTGTTGATTAAAACTGAGTTGGGTTTTAATCATCAAAAACTAGCTTTTGACATGGCATACATTAAAACCGTCAAAAACTCAAATGTGTAAATAAACTCAGAACAAAACAGAAAAAATGCTGTTAATATAGCATTGCTTATGTGTAACGATAGCGAAATATGTAGTTTTAGTATATACAATGTAAATTGTAATCAAATATGAAATTATAATTTTTTCTTTGTTTATGACTTAATTTCCAAGTCGTGTATTTCTGGTATGACATTTTTTGCACACATGGTTGAATAATGAATATCTTATTGAAAAAAATAGATAAATATTTTCTCAGCAGCATTATTTTATTTATTTATTTTTTCATTTTCTACAAACACAGAAAAATTTAAATAATTTTTTTTATTATTAAGAGGCAGATTTTATAAGAGTCGGGCAGAAATTGGTGTGGCATTATACACACCATTTTTGATTTTGCCGAAATTTTTTTGATGGTTTCTTCTAATGATTTTAGAAGATATGTATGTTTTATTTTTCTCCAAAAAAATTTTTTTTGATCCAGAAAAATTTCTAAAGTGAGTCCTGACCCAGTATTTTTTTTCGAATCAAAATTTTTCTGTATTCCATTATCTCAGTGCACTAAGCATCAGCCAAAGTAATTCTTGTGACTACAACATTACATTTAGTAGCTAAATTGAATAATTTTGTAAATTTAATGGCTGAGCTTCAGTGCAACTTGGCGTGGTTCGTCAAGCTTTGTCGTGGAAAGTGAAAAAACAACATATTTGAGGCTTCATGGACCGATGCACCGAGGGTCAGCCACAGTTTTGGGGTTTAACTTGTTGTACTTGTAATACTACTTAATATTAGCTGAATTAGCAGATTAGTTGCATGGATCACCTTCAGTGCTGCCAAAAAATAGCTATTTTTGTATCAAATGGCACACAAAAAAAATCTTTTTGGTGACCCTGTATTTCAGTGCTCTGAGGGTGAATGTGGAACTTGATAATTGTATTTTCTAGTATGAAACCTACCTTTTAACAGACATTTGACAGAACTTTGGCTAATGGCCATGCAAACACATAGGGCTTATTTCAAACCATTGAAGAAATGGAAAATATGCTAACAAAACATACAATTAACTATATACTAGACTATAATTTATTCACTATATGTCACATTTTTTTACGTTCTTCTATCTTTACAAGAAGAAAATATTGGATTTGTGAAAACTTTTGAAATACGATTTTCGACTGATTTACACGTTTTAGGGGTCAGAAAACTCAAAAATTTTGTGGGTGCTCTATCTCTAGGACTAATGCACTTGAATTTCACAAAACTTTAGATTCTGTGAGATTTTGATATAAACTAGATCTGATTAGTTTTTGGTGTATATCGCTCAATAGGTGGCGCTGGTACTAGTACATAGAAAAAAAATTATATTTAATTAGTACTTCATATGACATAGTGCTGATTATGTTTTGGTTCAAATCACTCAACCAGTGGTGCTGCTGCTGTGGTGCATTATTCGTGTTTATCGCAATAGCTTTATCTCTGGAACTAACGCAAGAATTTTCATCAAACTTCAGGTTTAGTTAGTCTTTGATATAAATTAGTATTCTTCAGTTTTTGGAATAGATCGATGACACTGCTATGTGGCATTATTCATGATTATCGCAATAGCTCTATCTCAAGAACTAATATGCATGAAATTTTCATCAAACTTCAGATTCAATAAATCCCTGATATAGATTAGTATTGATTAGTTTTTGGTGCAAATTGTCCAACAGGTGGCGTTTCATGAAAATTCGTGCATTAGTTCTTGAGATATATTTATTATGAAATCGTGAAAGAAGCAGCATAGCAGCAACAACTGTTGGACGATTTACACCAAAGCTAAAAAACACTAATCTATATCAGGGACTAACTGATGCTTAAGTTTAAAAAAAATTCGTGCCTTATTTTCTGAGATAGGACTATTTCGATAATCATTATTTATCGATAGGGGTGGTAGTGGTGTGTGTCTGTGGGGATGATTGTCGAGTCTAAGTGCAAATGCACTGAAGAAAATCAGATCTTCTAATTAATAGGGAAAAATATTTCGAATCTTGTTATATTTCGTGTAAAATATTTCGTGTATTTCGTTTCTTGAATATTTCGTGTTAAAAGTAATTTAAAGCGTTAAATACGAAAAATAGAACACCTTACCTAAGTCTCTAAGTCGTATTACGCTGGTCAGTAATACCTTTATTTTCAAACATACAGAAATTTCTGAAAATTCATAAATATTTAATAAAATAACTAGAAATTTACAAAAATAGCTTTACTGGTTTCAAAACAAAACAGATTGGTTGGTTGGCAGGTTGATTGACTAAGAAGACGATAATTTAAAAACCTTACAGCTCTTCCTTTCACTTCTTACTGCTGTTGTTTGCGTAGAGAGCCTTCATAAGAAAATGGTTGGTTGGTTGATTTTTGACGTCCGATTATCTGCGCTAGGGATATAGGACCAGGGGGGAGTGCCCTTCGTGGGGGTCTTTCTAAGGGAACCTAACCCGTATTTACGCAAGGTTCGAAGAAAACCACGAAAACTCCGAACGGTTAGGCCGACAGCCGCGATTGGGTTCGAACCCAGCACCTGCCGTCTACCAGTTGAGACATAAGAAAATGGACAACACTGGAATTGCATTTCCGGTATCACTTTTGGTAAGATGCCTTTATATAAGAATGGCGACATACCAGAATAACATTTTGTAATATAAGAGAGCATAAGGAAAGGGCATGTTTACAAACAAACACTTTCGTCAACCAATCTACCATTACATTTTTTTTCAAAGCGATCATTGCAGGAATCGTCTTGGCAACGTAAGCCAATCGTAACATTGCCTACCACAGAGCTGCCAAGCGTAGACCAATCAAATTCCCGGAGCTCATCCGTACAGTATCAGTCTTTAAAGAACGGACAGGTTTTTCTTGCTTATCCACAGTAATTCGTCCACAGTGACGTCAGCTGCCCTTTCCTTATTGTAAACGTAAAAATTACAAGCGATAAAAATCGCCTGCGTGTACATTTTCTAAGCATTTCATTGGCTGTTCAAGAAAATGCTTTACCATCTTCCAGATTTCCCAGCATTTGATTGGCTGTTACTGGCAACTGGCTTAATTCCAGGCGTCAAAGACGCCCCCATACAAGAGAGTTGCGCGCTTTCCAAGTGACTTCTCTGGACCCATAGTAAAATATGGAAACTCGTGGAATTTGAAGCACCTTTGACCCCTCGTACCTGTCCGTTCTTTATAACTCCTACTGTACATATGAGCTCCGGAAATTTGATTGGTCTATCCCACACAGCACACTTTCATCTCTGGGACGTCGCGATGTCGCATTGATCGTCTCAGAGATGTTCTGGGAACTGCTGAATGTCCGTGACCAGCGACGTCGCGTTGTAACATCTACAGTGCAACCCTCTTGAACATCTACGAGATATCGCATTGTGACATCTATGTGACGCTATATTGTAACGGCTACAATGCATCGCACAGAACATCTATGCTATATCACATTGTGACAGCTAAGCAATCTTATTCTGCTAGTGCTGTTCTGTAATGAATACATTATAAGTATATAAATTCAGACGCCAGTCATCACCATAATTTCTGAATAGCAACATTCACTGCGATTTTAATAAATTTATGTCGGTAAATAAAACAAAGATTATCATTCGGAAATAGCGATGATAATCGGTCTAGTGACATGCAAATTCACACTGTGACATTATTTTTTTGCTATTATTTTATTGTAATTAAAACAAAGTATTGTTCACAGCCCCACTTACAAATGATGATTAAAGTATGACTGTTTATAGAAAGAAAAAGAATTCTTTTTCTTTCCATAATAAAAGAAATAAATGAATCAACAAGCCTAGTTCATGAGATAAAGCTATTGTGATAATTATGAATAATGTCGCATAGCAGCGCCACCTGTCGGGGGATTCATGCCAAAATGTAATCAGAACCATATTATATCATACAAAAAACTGTTGGAATCAGAGAGAAAAGTAGAGCTCGATCTAAAAAAATGTTACAGTAAAAATTGGGAAATATTTTCAATCTAATAATGTGCGTATAAAAGAAAGGGAATCAGATGATCTGTAAAGCTCATGAAATAACCCAAATTTTTGTTAGTTGAAAATGAGGACTAAGCTTTACTGGTGCCTTAAAATCAATCAGGGAAAAAGAGGCATTTTTAACTCACTCCGTATTTCAATCATCCATAACCAGTTTAAAAATTTGGGTTCATAATTATATGATACAGGCTGATGTAATGAAGTATGAGAACGGTTCGTTCAGTACAAAGTGTGGACACAATTCCTTTCCAGCGGTTTTGATAAGTGGAAGATCAAAGCTCCAAGTAAATTCAAAACCTTGAATAGATACGATTCAATCATATATTAAATATTTGTGTTCAGATATGCTTATCTACATCAATTCCTCAACAACTTGATTATATTAATGTTGTACTTTAATTATCACATCATGGTTTATATTTGTTTAGCGATGTGGAGCTTAACCAATTTGAGACAACATAACAATATATTCTATTGACTACTTCCCTCAGTAATAATTTTTAATGGATAACAGTATAATTCTGAATATAAGGCACCAGTACAGCTCAGTCCACATTTTCAACTAACAAAAATTTAGATTATTTCACGAGCTTTACAGATCATCCGATTCGCTTTCTTTTATTCGCGTTTGTAATGACCGAAAGGTGACGTTGTATAGACCTGATAATCGTTTGTTTACGTAGTGCTTGCTGTTTGTTCCATGCTTTAGCATAGCGAAACCCGTTTAAAGAGCTATTTAAAGTGCAGTTTTTTATTTAATTATGGGAGATAAATTACAAATATCGACAATTTTAGAATTTCTAGATGCTGGAAAATCTAGTAATTGACCACACGCACGGGGAGGAGCTTGCAATGTTTCCCACAAGCATAGCGGTATTTGATTGGCTTTTGGTGAACGTTTGTGGGATAAATTGAAAAGATGATTAGCTAGAATCCATTGTGACGTTCTTTGACGTCATAAATGCTAGTGGTCCATTGCTTTAGAGAAGCTGAAGCAATTATTGATTCAAAGAGATTAGTAATGGTGCGGCATTAAAGAATGCAAGGAAGAAGAAGAAATAGAGATTGTAGGCTCGTGTTTACAAACAAGCCAAACAAAAGGAAATCCCCATATTATTTCAGGTTTGCTAGTAAAGGAAAACAAAAATTTGAAAATAAAAAAAATTTCATGCAATTTCAGCGAATCATGCAAGCATTGTGTTGCTGTCATGTTATTTTGCCATGAGTAAGTCAAATGTACTTTTTTATATTATAGATCTAAACTTTGTGTATAAAATTTTGATTTTAGATAATTTTAATACAAAGAAGCCAACGTTACTTGCGTTATAGAACTGTTTATTTATTTATTTATTATAGAACTGTTTATTTATTTATCGGCCTTTTAAACACTGATTTCAGTGGAAGATGCTCACGGTATCAGTTCTATTTCGTTTCAGACTTTGTCCGCGAGAGGGCGTCTATTTCATTTCAAACGCGAATAAGCACATTATTAGATTGAAAATATTTCTCAATTTTTACTGTAACATTTTTTAGATTGAGCTCTACTTTTCTCTCTGGTTCCAACAGTTTTTTGTATGACTTCATAGCTTTTTCAGATCCTCTCAGGAACTTTATCAATCACCTTCAACTAACAAATCTAAACTATTATTAGTCTTAGTTTAAAGTTATTAGTCGACATATTAGCTTGGCGAAATTCCGGAAATGACGCCAAGTTAGCTTCAATTTTGGCGAGTAATTTTGAATGCCAGATTTGGCGATATATCGCTTGGCGAAAAACTTGGCGACATTTGGCGATAGAACCGTCCCTTTCCAGATAGTAGTCCCACTGCAGTTTCTCGGTATCTACGCAGATTTTCTTATGACGGTATCTATACAGATTTTCATAGCTTCATTTTCAAATGTTATTTTTATAAATATAGAAGAATTTTTTCCCTTACTTATCCGTTTTTAATTGAAATATCTGTATTTTAGTAGCTGTTTTACGTCATAAATATTCAAATAAAGATGCGATGTTGTTTTAACACATATTTAATTACAGTTTATACATATGTTTATGAAAAATATGCATTTTCTGTTACGAATGACGTCAATTTCAAAGGTTCAAAACTATCAGGAGAATCAGAATTTTTATTGATCTATAAAAAAAAGAACACGTATTATCGTAACTTTTTTAAACTATTGAATTGTTTTTTAGTTGGTGGCAACTCGAAAGAAACAACTGAATTAGCAATTAAAAAGGAGAGATTTCTATAATGTTAAATTATGAAAGGTATAGCGTTATAGAAATTTTAAATGGGTGCCATTTCCTTAATTTTTTATATTTTTTTACCGGACCTTCGAAAGGCACATCCCAAAATTAAAAGCTTTCGAACAAGCTATTAGACGTCGCTGAATGTTTCCTGGTTCGGGTTATAATTGAGTTGTTTCTCTTTTTTTTCTTGTTTCACGAGCAAAAAGTGCCAAAACAGGGGTTCTGGATCTCCGAATCTAATCGGTGGATCTGGATGAATTTTTGTAAACTTTGAGATCTAGGTTAGGACACTTCCCCTTTTCAATTTCGTCGTGATCCGATGATTAGTTCCAAATTTATTAAGAGGCAAACTTTGGACTTTAACATTAGAGATGCATCTGTGCTCTACTATACAGCACTATCGTGCTGTATGATCTAGGACCAATGGAATCTGAAGTTTTATGAAAATCCGTCCATTAATTCTTGAGATATAGCTATAGTAGAAGTCGTGAAAAAGGCAGCATAGCAGCACCACCTGTTATGTGATATACACCAAAAGCTAATCAGATCTATTTTATATAGAGGTCTAACTGAATATAAAATTTTGTGAAATTACGTGCTTTAGTTCTTGAGACAGAGCACCCACAAGATTTATATCACATAGAGACAGATGTTTTGAAAAAACATGTTTTTTGGAATCTCTAATCCTAAAAGGTATAAATCCATCGAAAACCGGAATTGGACAATTTTCCCGAACCCAATACTTTCATTCGAATGCAGTGAGATTTATTGATTTTACACTGATTTATCGATTTATTATAGGATTTACAATTTAAATTTTGATTTAATGATTTTAATTGATTTATTACAGGATTTATTGATTTGTTATTGATTTACTATAAGATTTACATCTTGATTTCCTGATTGTAACTTGATTTATTAAATGATATACTGATTTACTATTGGATTTATTGATTGTAACTCGATTTATTAAAGGACTTACTGATTTACTATCGGATTTACTGATTTACTACCGGATTTACTGTTTTATTATCGGATTTATTGATTTACTGATTTCAACTTGATTTACATAGCGGTAAATCTGCTGTGTACCAGATTTACAGCGTTGTCGGACCCCTCGAAAAATTCACCCCCTTATCGTTCCCCCCTCCCCCTCCCTTAAAATTCAATTCCAAAAGATAAAAGATTCATAATATGAAAGAATGGTTAAAAGAGCCTCTATATGCCTCTCATTTCAGCAAATCTCATCTCGATAAACTCGCTACTTCGCGATTAAAATGTACCTCGATGACATCTGAGGTTTACCGAAGGATTTGAAGCTTGGCGATGAATTTTTACCTCGATAAATGCCCCTTGTGGTTTCCCGATGAAAACCTTTTTCGATAAGCATGATTTCCGTTCTCGCTGAGAATAGAGATGAGAAGGTTTATCGAGGAGAGTTTTATCGATGAAGCTTTGTGAAATGAAAGGTTTATCGAGAAACGAGGTACAGAAAGAAGCATGCCTTTTATTTTAAGTGTGGTTTTTGATCGAAACATTCGGTAAATATTATTTATCAAATGTAAAAAAAAAATGAAGTGCGGGCTGCAGGATTTTAGGGGCGAAAGGGTGGACCCATGGGGGGGAGGGGGACAATTTTCACTTTTCAAAACCCATCATGTGGTATATCATCTTAAAGATCTCGGATTACTCTTTCATATTATAATACTTCCCCCCCCCACACTTCCGAATTTGGTTCCCACAGCGGGGGGGGGGGGGAAGATTAGAGGCAGTTTTCAAGATTTTTGCGTTTTCATCATTTTATATCGAATTTTTGAATTGAAAACGTCCTTAGGCGCATTGGGATTTTTTTTTCTGAGATGGGAAAAAAACCGTTGAACTCGTCACATTGTTACCGCAACCTAGGCACATTGTTTTAAAAGTTCTCTCTTTCGAGGCCTCTTCCAGGGGGAGGAGCTTGAACTCCCCCCCCCCAACTTACACCTTAAAATATAGCTCATTTGATTCTCTACCAATTTTAACTTAGTTTAAGCTGCATGGCACCCCCGGTGCTGTGGACCCCCCTGTCGGTTATTCACCTAATTTTGCTCATTTCTTCACTTCATTTCAATTTTTAAAAGGTTATAACTTTGCTTCTATGGGGAGCTACAGCAGGGAGAAAAATTATAACATAGCTAACTTTTTTTGCCGCTCTTTTTGCAGTTTTCCAGTTTTCCCCCGTAGCACCGTATTTTTTTTTTTGGGGGGGGGGGGAAGGGGGGCCGTTTCGCAATTTTTATGTGATATGTCAAGTGAAAGCGTATGCTTCGTACATTACAAATCCAGCATAAAAAATTTCCTCTTGTTATTCAGGGTCACGTTACGGACCCATAATGGGTTGAAATTTAAATTTCTGAAACTTCTTCGAGGTTTTCGACAAATTGGTATCTGAAAAAAATCGTGCCAATGTGGTGAGTATATGACACTCTGTGCCATATAAATATTATTCACTATTGTTGGGACTCTGGCCTCTTCTCGCGTGTAGGCGTTAATTTACCGCGAGTACTTAGTCCTTGTATTTCCTGGACAATAAAATATTTCCTGATGATTAAAAATTTACACACGCATTTTTTCAAGTTTTCACTTCTTTCTTCACTCCCGAAATGCCACTTTTTTACGGAGTTTCAAGTAAATAATATTTATAATATATGGAATTTAGAAAAGCAGGAAGTTGTAGTTTGGCCTGTGACTGCTTATTGATCTTATTTATTTGCCCCTATTTCCCTACCTTGGGGGTGGGGGGAGTCAAAATTTAGCCGAGGCCCCTTCATGCATTGGAAAGGGCTGTGACCATCACTCATGTTATGCACCTTCCGCAGTCCTTCAATGCACTTTGACCACCACGGAGGACACTTTTATATATTTAGCCATATCATTGGAAAAGCCTGTTACCACTTTCTCATGTTATGCACCTCCCGAGGTCCTTCCCTCATTTTGCCTCTAACATGGAGCATTCTTATACATTTACCCAATACCCGTCATGTGACACATCGTCGGAAAGACCTATGACCACTTTTCATGTCATGTACCTCCCCCCATTTACGCTCTAGGGAAGGGCATTTATGTAAATTAAGATCGATACCTCTCAGGAGGCATATTGTTTGAAAAACTTGTGAACACTTATTGATGTTATCCATCTTTGGCGAACCTCATTTCACTTTGCCCTCTTAGGGCACTTTTCTAAATTTTGCCAATGCTACTCATGTGATATATAGTTGGGAAGCAGTATGCCCACTTATTCTCCTATGCTCCTTTTCCCACCTTTCACACGCCCAAGGATCCAGTCAGAAGTTCGTTCGGTTAGAGTTTTTTTTTTTTTTTTACCAGATTTTGCTGTGCGTGTACACCGCATTTGGTATATGATGCTCTATACAACAAGGACCCAGATTGAGATTTCATATTACAAGATTGCGTATAAATTAGAGACCGCAATGAAAGGACAGGCTCACTAGCTAGTAAATCAGTCGTGTCTTTATTAACACTGACTCATTCACCTGCAGACAACTCTTGATAAAAGCAATTGCAAACTGGTGTCATCGAGAAAAATTTTACACAATCGAAAGTTACCGAGATGTTCATGCAATCAAGAAAATCTTCTCGTTATCGCCCATCACTACCATTTAATAATAATATGAGATGAAACAGCTAGTAGTGTTTATTTTACATTACTGTATCAATCATTTTGAAAAGGGGTTAACTCCTATGCAATAGCATAGTTACTAAATGAAACCGTTACCAAATTAAAGGTTAAAAATAGTACATTAATTATTATTTTGATCTGTCCAGGTGCATATTATTTTAGGAAACCCCAGCATATTATAATTTATGGTAGAAAATGCCATCATCTAGTACAATTGAGATCCAATAAATATAATATTTCATGTTATATTGCCTATGAAATCTTGCCAATTCCTATACAATAACAACTCGTATGCAATAGCATAGAAGTTGACCCCTTTTAAAAATCAAAATGACAGATTCTATTTTTCTCATCCATTTTAAGCAGATTTTTTTTTTTTTTTTTTTTTTTTTTATGTTCCTGGGCTGTTTGTTTTATATCGTATGCATTTAACTATTTTAATCTATAAAATGTATCAATTCAAACTGAGCTTTTGGAATGCAAAGGATTAAATTTTGCAGTCTGTTGAATGCTACCTCCCCTCTCACTTTCAGAAAAAATTTTTGGAGTGGAAAGAATCAAATTTTGCAGTCTAGTGAATCATGATAATGTCATAAAGCAATAAATACTTGATTATTCATAAATTCCACATATCCACAGATTAAAATAATTCAGCTAAATAAGTTTCAAAATAGTTTTTCTGAATCAAAAACATTATTAAGGAATCTTTTTGCATATATATACAAATTTTACATTATTTTCAATAATATTTTTCCCCATTTATTTACAAATACCCTGTTCTATTTACCATGGATGTATATATATATATATTTCACATCTATTTCCTTTTTTCAAAGTTTAACAATTATCTTTAGTGAATATAAACACTTAACATGCTCAATAAGAATGAGAGAAATTTACCATAATAGATAAAATAATATGTTTGTTTATAGTAAATAACAATTCATTTACTAATCTTCATGCACATGTTAAATAATTTGTAACTTTTAATAGTTTAAAAATGCCTAATACATTGTTTAAACTATTTTGTTAATTAATTAAATATAAGTTATTGAATAAAAATAAACAAAAACAAATCTTCTTATACTAACCACATTGAAATAAAAATATTTCTGATTATCTTATACTCAGAATATTTAAAGGATAAATAAAGTGTGATACATAATTACAATATCTTCATAAGTAATTATTGATCATGAGTAATTAATATTAGTGGCTGATACAATTCTATTATCTTGATAATAGCATATAGAAGTTAACATATTAAAAAAAAAAGTTTTGTAAAAGTCATGCTTTTGCCCACTTTTATTTAACTACATTCAATAAGAAATTTATCAATTGTTTTTCATAAAAAATAAATAAATAAAAATGATAATAAAAAAAAACAGCAATGTTGTTGATTTAGACTCAGATAAAAAGTATGAGCTTTTTTGTAAAATTATAAATGCCTAGATCCACTAATAATTCAGTCATCCTCTGACTCATCCCTTAAAATTCAATTCCAAAAGAAAAAAGATTCATAATATGAAAGAATGGTTAAAAGAGCCTCTATATGCCTCTCATTTCAGCAAATCTCATCTCGATAAACTCGCTACTTCGCGATTAAAATGTACCTCGATGACATCTGAGGTTTACCGAAGGATTTGAAGCTTGGCGATGAATTTTTACCTCGATAAATGCCCCTTGTGATTTCCCGATGAAAACCTTTTTCGATAAGCATGATTTCCGTTCTCGCTGAGAATAGAGATGAGAAGGTTTATCGAGGAGAGTTTTATCGATGAAGCTTTGTGAAATGAAAGGTTTATCGAGAAACGAGGTACAGAAAGAAGCATGCCTTTTATTTTAAGTGTGGTTTTTGATCGAAACATTCGGTAAATATTATTTATCAAATGTAAAAAAAAAATAAAGTGCGGGCTGCAGGATTTTAGGGGCGAAAGGGTGGACCCATGGGGGGGAGGGGGACAATTTTCACTTTTCAAAACCCATCATGTGGTATATCATCTTAAAGATCTCGGATTACTCTTTCATATTATAATACTTCCCCCCCCCCCCACACTTCCGAATTTGGTTCCCACGGCGGGTGGGGGGGGGGGGGAAGATTAGAGGCAGTTTTCAAGATTTTTGCGTTTTCATCATTTTATATCGAATTTTTGAATTGAAAACGTCCTTAGGCGCATTGGGATTTTTTTTCTGAGATGGGAAAAAAACCGTTGAACTCGTCACATTGTTACCGCAACCTAGGCACATTGTTTTAAAAGTTCTCTCTTTCGAGGCCTCTTCCAGGGGGAGGAGCTTGAACTCCCCCCCCAACTTACACCTTAAAATATAGCTCATTTGATTCTCTACCAATTTTAACTTAGTTTAAGCTGCATGGCACCCCCGGTGCTGTGGACCCCCCTGTCGGTTATTCACCTAATTTTGCTCATTTCTTCACTTCATTTCAATTTTTAAAAGGTTATAACTTTGCTTCTATGGGGAGCTACAGCAGGGAGAAAAATTATAACATAGCTAACTTTTTTTGCCGCTCTTTTTGCAGTTTTCCAGTTTTCCCCCGTAGCACCGTATTTTTTTTGGGGGGGGGGGGGGAAGGGGGGCCGTTTCGCAATTTTTATGTGATATGTCAAGTGAAAGCGTATGCTTCGTACATTACAAATCCAGCATAAAAAATTTCCTCTTGTTATTCAGGGTCACGTTACGGACCCATAATGGGTTGAAATTTAAATTTCTGAAACTTCTTCGAGGTTTTCGACAAATTGGTATCTGAAAAAAATCGTGCCAATGTGGTGAGTATATGACACTCTGTGCCATATAAATATTATTCACTATTGTTGGGACTCTGGCCTCTTCTCGCGTGTAGGCGTTAATTTACCGCGAGTACTTAGTCCTTGTATTTCCTGGACAATAAAATATTTCCTGACGATTAAAAATTTACACACGCATTTTTTCAAGTTTTCACTTCTTTCTTCACTCCCGAAATGCCACTTTTTTACGGAGTTTCAAGTAAATAATATTTATAATATATGGAATTTAGAAAAGCAGGAAGTTGTAGTTTGGCCTGTGACTGCTTATTGATCTTATTTATTTGCCCCTATTTCCCTACCTTGGGGGTGGGGGGAGTCAAAATTTAGCCGAGGCCCCTTCATGCATTGGAAAGGGCTGTGACCATCACTCATGTTATGCACCTTCCGCTGTCCTTCAATGCACTTTGACCACCACGGAGGACACTTTTATATATTTAGCCATATCATTGGAAAAGCCTGTTACCACTTTCTCATGTTATGCACCTCCCGAGGTCCTTCCCTCATTTTGCCTCTAACATGGAGCATTCTTATACATTTACCCAATACCCGTCATGTGACACATCGTCGGAAAGACCTATGACCACTTTTCATGTCATGTACCTCCCCCCATTTACGCTCTAGGGAAGGGCATTTATGTAAATTAAGATCGATACCTCTCAGGAGGCATATTGTTTGAAAAACTTGTGAACACTTATTGATGTTATCCATCTTTGGCGAACCTCATTTCACTTTGCCCTCTTAGGGCACTTTTCTAAATTTTGCCAATGCTACTCATGTGATATATAGTTGGGAAGCAGTATGCCCACTTATTCTCCTATGCTCCTTTTCCCACCTTTCACACGCCCAAGGATCCAGTCAGAAGTTCGTTCGGTTAGAGTTTTTTTTTTTTTTTTTACCAGATTTTGCTGTGCGTGTACACCGCATTTGGTATATGATGCTCTATACAACAAGGACCCAGATTGAGATTTCATATTACAAGATTGCGTATAAATTAGAGACCGCAATGAAAGGACAGGCTCACTAGCTAGTAAATCAGTCGTGTCTTTATTAACACTGACTCATTCACCTGCAGACAACTCTTGATAAAAGCAATTGCAAACTGGTGTCATCGAGAAAAATTTTACACAATCGAAAGTTACCGAGATGTTCATGCAATCAAGAAAATCTTCTCGTTATCGCCCATCACTACTATTTAATAATAATATGAGATGAAACAGCTAGTAGTGTTTATTTTACATTACTGTATCAATCATTTTGAAAAGGGGTTAACTCCTATGCAATAGCATAGTTACTAAATGAAACCGTTACCAAATTAAAGGTTAAAAATAGTACATTAATTATTATTTTGATCTGTCCAGGTGCATATTATTTTAGGAAACCCCAGCATATTATAATTTATGGTAGAAAATGCCATCATCTAGTACAATTGAGATCCAATAAATATAATATTTTATGTTATATTGCCTATGAAATCTTGCCAATTCCTATACAATAACAACTCGTATGCAATAGCATAGAAGTTGACCCCTTTTAAAAATCAAAATGACAGATTCTATTTTTCTCATCCATTTTAAGCAGATTTTTTTTTTTTTTAATGTTCCTGGGCTGTTTGTTTTATATCGTATGCATTTAACTATTTTAATCTATAAAATGTATCAATTCAAACTGAGCTTTTGGAATGCAAAGGATTAAATTTTGCAGTCTGTTGAATGCTACCTCCCCTCTCACTTTCAGAAAAAATTTTTGGAGTGGAAAGAATCAAATTTTGCAGTCTAGTGAATCATGATAATGTCATAAAGCAATAAATACTTGATTATTCATAAATTCCACATATCCACAGATTAAAATAATTCAGCTAAATAAGTTTCAAAATAGTTTTTCTGAATCAAAAACATTATTAAGGAATCTTTTTGCATATATATACAAATTTTACATTATTTTCAATAATATTTTTCCCCATTTATTTACAAATACCCTGTTCTATTTACCATGGATGTATATATATATATATTTCACATCTATTTCCTTTTTTCAAAGTTTAACAATTATCTTTAGTGAATATAAACACTTAACATGCTCAATAAGAATGAGAGAAATTTACCATAATAGATAAAATAATATGTTTGTTTATAGTAAATAACAATTCATTTACTAATCTTCATGCACATGTTAAATAATTTGTAACTTTTAATAGTTTAAAAATGCCTAATACATTGTTTAAACTATTTTGTTAATTAATTAAATATAAGTTATTGAATAAAAATAAACAAAAACAAATCTTCTTATACTAACCACATTGAAATAAAAATATTTCTGATTATTTTATACTCAGAATATTTAAAGGATAAATAAAGTGTGATACATAATTACAATATCTTCATAAGTAATTATTGATCATGAGTAATTAATATTAGTGGCTGATACAATTCTATTATCTTGATAATAGCATATAGAAGTTAACATATTAAAAAAAAAAGTTTTGTAAAAGTCATGCTTTTGCCCACTTTTATTTAACTACATTCAATAAGAAATTTATCAATTGTTTTTCATAAAAAATAAATAAATAAAAATGATAATAAAAAAAAACAGCAATGTTGTTGATTTAGACTCAGATAAAAAGTATGAGCTTTTTTGTAAAATTATAAATGCCTAGATCCACTAATAATTCAGTCATCCTCTGACTCATCCCTTAAAATTCAATTCCAAAAGAAAAAAGATTCATAATATGAAAGAATGGTTAAAAGAGCCTCTATATGCCTCTCATTTCAGCAAATCTCATCTCGATAAACTCGCTACTTCGCGATTAAAATGTACCTCGATGACATCTGAGGTTTACCGAAGGATTTGAAGCTTGGCGATGAATTTTTACCTCGATAAATGCCCCTTGTGATTTCCCGATGAAAACCTTTTTCGATAAGCATGATTTCCGTTCTCGCTGAGAATAGAGATGAGAAGGTTTATCGAGGAGAGTTTTATCGATGAAGCTTTGTGAAATGAAAGGTTTATCGAGAAACGAGGTACAGAAAGAAGCATGCCTTTTATTTTAAGTGTGGTTTTTGATCGAAACATTCGGTAAATATTATTTATCAAATGTAAAAAAAAAATAAAGTGCGGGCTGCAGGATTTTAGGGGCGAAAGGGTGGAACCATGGGGGGGAGGGGGACAATTTTCACTTTTCAAAACCCATCATGTGGTATATCATCTTAAAGATCTCGGATTACTCTTTCATATTATAATACTTCCCCCCCCCCCCCCACACTTCCGAATTTGGTTCCCACGGCGGGTGGGGGGGGGGGGGAAGATTAGAGGCAGTTTTCAAGATTTTTGCGTTTTCATCATTTTATATCGAATTTTTGAATTGAAAACGTCCTTAGGCGCATTGGGATTTTTTTTCTGAGATGGGAAAAAAACCGTTGAACTCGTCACATTGTTACCGCAACCTAGGCACATTGTTTTAAAAGTTCTCTCTTTCGAGGCCTCTTCCAGGGGGAGGAGCTTGAACTCCCCCCCCCCAACTTACACCTTAAAATATAGCTCATTTGATTCTCTACCAATTTTAACTTAAAAGTTTAAGCTGCATGGCACCCCCGGTGCTGTGGACCCCCCTGTCGGTTATTCACCTAATTTTGCTCATTTCTTCACTTCATTTCAATTTTTAAAAGGTTATAACTTTGCTTCTATGGGGAGCTACAGCAGGGAGAAAAATTATAACATAGCTAACTTTTTTTGCCG
This sequence comes from Maratus speculifer, assembly GCA_964019185.1. Classification (NCBI taxonomy): domain Eukaryota; kingdom Metazoa; phylum Arthropoda; class Arachnida; order Araneae; family Salticidae; genus Maratus; species Maratus speculifer. The sequence continues at coordinate 340,961,608 of OZ025290.1, read as the reverse complement.
CTCTTTTTGCAGTTTTCCAGTTTTCCCTCGTAGCACCGTATTTTTTTTTTTTTTTTGGGGGGGGGGGGGAAGGGGGGCCATTTCGCAATTTTTATGTGATATGTCAAGTGAAAGCGTATGCTTCGTACATTACAAATCCAGCATAAAAAATTTCCTCTTGTTATTCAGGGTCACGTTACGGACCCATAATGGGTTGAAATTTAAATTTCTGAAACTTCTTCGAGGTTTTCGACAAATTGGTATCTGAAAAAAATCGTGCCAATGTGGTGAGTATATGACACTCTGTGCCATATAAATATTGTTCACTATTGTTGGGACTCTGGCCTCTTCTCGCGTGTAGGCGTTAATTTACCGCGAGTACTTAGTCCTTGTATTTCCTGGACAATAAAATATTTCCTGACGATTAAAAATTTACACACGCATTTTTTCAAGTTTTCACTTCTTTCTTCACTCCCGAAATGCCACTTTTTTACGGAGTTTCAAGTAAATAATATTTATAATATATGGAATTTAGAAAAGCAGGAAGTTGTAGTTTGGCCTGTGACTGCTTATTGATCTTATTTATTTGCCCCTATTTCCCTACCTTGGGGGTGGGAAGAGTCAAAATTTAGCTGAGGCCCCTTCATGCATTGGAAAGGGCTGTGACCATCACTCATGTTATGCACCTTCCGCAGTCCTTCAATGCACTTTGACCACCATGGAGGACACTTTTATATATTTAGCCATATCATTGGAAAAGCCTGTTACCACTTTCTCATGTTATGCACCTCCCGAGGTCCTTCCCTCATTTTGCCTCTAACATGGAGCATTCTTATACATTTACCCAATACCCGTCATGTGACACATCGTCGGAAAGACCTATGACCACTTTTCATGTCATGTACCTCCCCCCATTTACGCTCTAGGGAAGGGCATTTATGTTAATTAAGATCGATATCTCTCAGGAGGCATATTGTTTGAAAAACTTGTGAACACTTATTGATGTTATCCATCTTTGGCGAACCTCATTTCACTTTGCCCTCTTAGGGCACTTTTCTAAATTTTGCCAATGCTACTCATGTGATATATAGTTGGGAAGCAGTATGCCCACTTATTCTCCTATGCTCCTTTTCCCACCTTTCACACGCCCAAGGATCCAGTCAGAAGTTCGTTTGGTTAGAATTTTTTTTTTTTTTTTTTTGCCAGATTTTGCTGAATTTATGAATAATCAAGTATTTATTGCTTTATGACATTATCATGATTCACTAGACTGCAAAATTTGATTCTTTCCACTCCAAAAATTTTTTCTGAAAGTGAGAGGGGAGGTAGCATTCAACAGACTGCAAAATTTAATCCTTTGCATTCCAAAAGCTCAGTTTGAATTGATACATTTTATAGATTAAAATAGTTAAATCTAATATGAAAACAAGCATATAACAAGATTGTGTATAAATTAGAGACCGCAATGAAAGGACAGGCTCACCAGCTAGTAAATCAGTCGTGTCTTTATTAACACTGACTCATTCACCTGCAGACAACTCTTGATAAAAGCAATTGCAAACTGGAGTCATCGAGAAAAATTTTACACAATCGAAAGTTACCGAGATGTTCATGCAATCAAGAAAATCTTCTCGTTATCGCCCATCACTACTATTTAATAATAATATGAGATGAAACAGCTAGTAGTGTTTATTTTACATTACTGTATCAATCATTTTGAAAAGGGGTTAACTCCTATGCAATAGCATAGTTACTAAATGAAACCGTTACCAAATTAAAGGTTAAAAATAGTACATTAATTATTATTTTGATCTGTCCAGGTGCATATTATTTTAGGAAACCCCAGCATATTATAATTTATGGTAGAAAATGCCATCATCTAGTACAATTGAGATCCAATAAATATAATATTTTATGTTATATTGCCTATGAAATCTTGCCAATTCCTATACAATAACAACTCGTATGCAATAGCATAGAAGTTGACCCCTTTTAAAAATCAAAATGACAGATTCTATTTTTCTCATCCATTTTAAGCAGATTTTTTTTTTTTTAATGTTCCTGGGCTGTTTGTTTTATATCGTATGCATTTAACTATTTTAATCTATAAAATGTATCAATTCAAACTGAGCTTTTGGAATGCAAAGGATTAAATTTTGCAGTCTGTTGAATGCTACCTCCCCTCTCACTTTCAGAAAAAATTTTTGGAGTGGAAAGAATCAAATTTTGCAGTCTAGTGAATCATGATAATGTCATAAAGCAATAAATACTTGATTATTCATAAATTCCACATATCCACAGATTAAAATAATTCAGCTAAATAAGTTTCAAAATAGTTTTTCTGAATCAAAAACATTATTAAGGAATCTTTTTGCATATATATACAAATTTTACATTATTTTCAATAATATTTTTCCCCATTTATTTACAAATACCCTGTTCTATTTACCATGGATGTATATATATATATATTTCACATCTATTTCCTTTTTTCAAAGTTTAACAATTATCTTTAGTGAATATAAACACTTAACATGCTCAATAAGAATGAGAGAAATTTACCATAATAGATAAAATAATATGTTTGTTTATAGTAAATAACAATTCATTTACTAATCTTCATGCACATGTTAAATAATTTGTAACTTTTAATAGTTTAAAAATGCCTAATACATTGTTTAAACTATTTTGTTAATTAATTAAATATAAGTTATTGAATAAAAATAAACAAAAACAAATCTTCTTATACTAACCACATTGAAATAAAAATATTTCTGATTATCTTATACTCAGAATATTTAAAGGATAAATAAAGTGTGATACATAATTACAATATCTTCATAAGTAATTATTGATCATGAGTAATTAATATTAGTGGCTGATACAATTCTATTATCTTGATAATAGCATATAGAAGTTAACATATTAAAAAAAAAAGTTTTGTAAAAGTCATGCTTTTGCCCACTTTTATTTAACTACATTCAATAAGAAATTTATCAATTGTTTTTCATAAAAAATAAATAAATAAAAATGATAATAAAAAAAAACAGCAATGTTGTTGATTTAGACTCAGATAAAAAGTATGAGCTTTTTTGTAAAATTATAAATGCCTAGATCCACTAATAATTCAGTCATCCTCTGACTCATCCCTTAAAATTCAATTCCAAAAGAAAAAAGATTCATAATATGAAAGAATGGTTAAAAGAGCCTCTATATGCCTCTCATTTCAGCAAATCTCATCTCGATAAACTCGCTACTTCGCGATTAAAATGTACCTCGATGACATCTGAGGTTTACCGAAGGATTTGAAGCTTGGCGATGAATTTTTACCTCGATAAATGCCCCTTGTGATTTCCCGATGAAAACCTTTTTCGATAAGCATGATTTCCGTTCTCGCTGAGAATAGAGATGAGAAGGTTTATCGAGGAGAGTTTTATCGATGAAGCTTTGTGAAATGAAAGGTTTATCGAGAAACGAGGTACAGAAAGAAGCATGCCTTTTATTTTAAGTGTGGTTTTTGATCGAAACATTCGGTAAATATTATTTATCAAATGTAAAAAAAAAATAAAGTGCGGGCTGCAGGATTTTAGGGGCGAAAGGGTGGACCCATGGGGGGGAGGGGGACAATTTTCACTTTTCAAAACCCATCATGTGGTATATCATCTTAAAGATCTCGGATTACTCTTTCATATTATAATACTTCCCCCCCCCCCCACACTTCCGAATTTGGTTCCCACGGCGGGTGGGGGGGGGGGGAAGATTAGAGGCAGTTTTCAAGATTTTTGCGTTTTCATCATTTTATATCGAATTTTTGAATTGAAAACGTCCTTAGGCGCATTGGGATTTTTTTTCTGAGATGGGAAAAAAACCGTTGAACTCGTCACATTGTTACCGCAACCTAGGCACATTGTTTTAAAAGTTCTCTCTTTCGAGGCCTCTTCCAGGGGGAGGAGCTTGAACTCCCCCCCCAACTTACACCTTAAAATATAGCTCATTTGATTCTCTACCAATTTTAACTTAAAAGTTTAAGCTGCACGGCACCCCCGGTGCTGTGGACCCCCCTGTCGGTTATTCACCTAATTTTGCTCATTTCTTCACTTCATTTCAATTTTTAAAAGGTTATAACTTTGCTTCTATGGGGAGCTACAGCAGGGAGAAAAATTATAACATAGCTAACTTTTTTTGCCGCTCTTTTTGCAGTTTTCCAGTTTTCCCCCGTAGCACCGTATTTTTTTTTTTTTTTGGGGGGGGGGGGGGGAAGGGGGGCCATTTCGCAATTTTTATGTGATATGTCAAGTGAAAGCGTATGCTTCGTACATTACAAATCCAGCATAAAAAATTTCCTCTTGTTATTCAGGGTCACGTTACGGACCCATAATGGGTTGAAATTTAAATTTCTGAAACTTCTTCGAGGTTTTCGACAAATTGGTATCTGAAAAAAATCGTGCCAATGTGGTGAGTATATGACACTCTGTGCCATATAAATATTGTTCACTATTGTTGGGACTCTGGCCTCTTCTCGCGTGTAGGCGTTAATTTACCGCGAGTACTTAGTCCTTGTATTTCCTGGACAATAAAATATTTCCTGACGATTAAAAATTTACACACGCATTTTTTCAAGTTTTCACTTCTTTCTTCACTCCCGAAATGCCACTTTTTTACGGAGTTTCAAGTAAATAATATTTATAATATATGGAATTTAGAAAAGCAGGAAGTTGTAGTTTGGCCTGTGACTGCTTATTGATCTTATTTATTTGCCCCTATTTCCCTACCTTGGGGGTGGGAAGAGTCAAAATTTAGCTGAGGCCCCTTCATGCATTGGAAAGGGCTGTGACCATCACTCATGTTATGCACCTTCCGCAGTCCTTCAATGCACTTTGACCACCATGGAGGACACTTTTATATATTTAGCCATATCATTGGAAAAGCCTGTTACCACTTTCTCATGTTATGCACCTCCCGAGGTCCTTCCCTCATTTTGCCTCTAACATGGAGCATTCTTATACATTTACCCAATACCCATCATGTGACACATCGTCGGAAAGACCTATGACCACTTTTCATGTCATGTACCTCCCCCCATTTACGCTCTAGGGAAGGGCATTTATGTAAATTAAGATCGATATCTCTCAGGAGGCATATTGTTTGAAAAACTTGTGAACACTTATTGATGTTATCCATCTTTGGCGAACCTCATTTCACTTTGCCCTCTTAGGGCACTTTTCTAAATTTTGCCAATGCTACTCATGTGATATATAGTTGGGAAGCAGTATGCCCACTTATTCTCCTATGCTCCTTTTCCCGCCTTTCACACGCCCAAGGATCCAGTCAGAAGTTCGTTTGGTTAGAATTTTTTTTTTTTTTTGCCAGATTTTGCTGAATTTATGAATAATCAAGTATTTATTGCTTTATGACATTATCATGATTCACTAGACTGCAAAATTTGATTCTTTCCACTCCAAAAATTTTTTCTGAAAGTGAGAGGGGAGGTAGCATTCAACAGACTGCAAAATTTAATCCTTTGCATTCCAAAAGCTCAGTTTGAATTGATACATTTTATAGATTAAAATAGTTAAATCTAATATGAAAACAAGCATATAACAAGATTGTGTATAAATTAGAGACCGCAATGAAAGGACAGGCTCACCAGCTAGTAAATCAGTCGTGTCTTTATTAACACTGACTCATTCACCTGCAGACAACTCTTGATAAAAGCAATTGCAAACTGGAGTCATCGAGAAAAATTTTACACAATCGAAAGTTACCGAGATGTTCATGCAATCAAGAAAATCTTCTCGTTATCGCCCATCACTACTATTTAATAATAATATGAGATGAAACAGCTAGTAGTGTTTATTTTACATTACTGTATCAATCATTTTGAAAAGGGGTTAACTCCTATGCAATAGCATAGTTACTAAATGAAACCGTTACCAAATTAAAGGTTAAAAATAGTACATTAATTATTATTTTGATCTGTCCAGGTGCATATTATTTTAGGAAACCCCAGCATATTATAATTTATGGTAGAAAATGCCATCATCTAGTACAATTGAGATCCAATAAATATAATATTTTATGTTATATTGCCTATGAAATCTTGCCAATTCCTATACAATAACAACTCGTATGCAATAGCATAGAAGTTGACCCCTTTTAAAAATCAAAATGACAGATTCTATTTTTCTCATCCATTTTAAGCAGATTTTTTTTTTTTTAATGTTCCTGGGCTGTTTGTTTTATATCGTATGCATTTAACTATTTTAATCTATAAAATGTATCAATTCAAACTGAGCTTTTGGAATGCAAAGGATTAAATTTTGCAGTCTGTTGAATGCTACCTCCCCTCTCACTTTCAGAAAAAATTTTTGGAGTGGAAAGAATCAAATTTTGCAGTCTAGTGAATCATGATAATGTCATAAAGCAATAAATACTTGATTATTCATAAATTCCACATATCCACAGATTAAAATAATTCAGCTAAATAAGTTTCAAAATAGTTTTTCTGAATCAAAAACATTATTAAGGAATCTTTTTGCATATATATACAAATTTTACATTATTTTCAATAATATTTTTCCCCATTTATTTACAAATACCCTGTTCTATTTACCATGGATGTATATATATATATATTTCACATCTATTTCCTTTTTTCAAAGTTTAACAATTATCTTTAGTGAATATAAACACTTAACATGCTCAATAAGAATGAGAGAAATTTACCATAATAGATAAAATAATATGTTTGTTTATAGTAAATAACAATTCATTTACTAATCTTCATGCACATGTTAAATAATTTGTAACTTTTAATAGTTTAAAAATGCCTAATACATTGTTTAAACTATTTTGTTAATTAATTAAATATAAGTTATTGAATAAAAATAAACAAAAACAAATCTTCTTATACTAACCACATTGAAATAAAAATATTTCTGATTATCTTATACTCAGAATATTTAAAGGATAAATAAAGTGTGATACATAATTACAATATCTTCATAAGTAATTATTGATCATGAGTAATTAATATCAGTGGCTGATACAATTCTATTATCTTGATAATAGCATATAGAAGTTAACATATTAAAAAAAAAAAGTTTTGTAAAAGTCATGCTTTTGCCCACTTTTATTTAACTACATTCAATAAGAAATTTATCAATTGTTTTTCATAAAAAATAAATAAATAAAAATGATAATAAAAAAAAACAGCAATGTTGTTGATTTAGACTCGGATAAAAAGTATGAGCTTTATTGTAAAATTATAAATGCCCAGATCCTCTTATAATTCAATTATCCTCCCTCACCACACACACATATACACACTCGTACAAAAACCAATACTAAATTAAATAAGCTTCAATTTGATATACTCTCAAATTGTGTTTTTAATTTCGGCAAGGTTTCTTGCAATACATGTTTATTATCTCCATGAGTACTTATTGATCAATAATATCAGTGGCTGATAAAATTCTATTATCTTGATAATAGCACATAGAAGTTAACATATTAAAAAGAAAAAAATTGTAAAGGTCATGCTTTTGCCTACATTCAATAAGAAATTTATCAATTCTCTTTCATCAAAACAAAAAAATAAAAACAGCAATGTTGTTGATTTAGACTCGGATAAAAAGTATGAGCTTTATTGTAAAATTATAAATGCCCAGATCCTCTTATAATTCAATTATCCTCCCTCACCACACACACATATACACACTCGTACAAGCATCAATGCTAAATTAAATAAGCTTCAATATGATATACTCTCAAATTGTGTTTTTAATTTCGGCAAGGTTTCTTGCAATACATGTTTTCTTATACTAACCAAGTTGAAATTAAAATATTTCTGCTTATCTTATACTCAGAATATTTAAATGATAAATAAACTGTGATACATAATTACAATATCTTCATGAGTACTTATTGAACATTAATATCAGTGGCTGATACAATTCTATTACCTTGATGCATATAGAAGTTAACATATTAAAAAAAAAAAAAAAGTTTTGTAAAAGTCATGCTTTTGCACACTTTTATTGAATTACATCCAATAAGAAATTTATCATTTGTCTTCCATCAATAGAAAAAAAAAAGTAGCACTATTGAATATTGAACACTATTGAATATATTATATGTGCTTTTATACAGAAATTATGAAACTAAATATCCTTATCCATTTTTTGATAAAGGAAGAAGGATTTTGAGAAAATGCTGTCAAAGTTGGCATTTTGAATCAGATGCAATATTTTAATAAAGGTCATCAAGACGCAACACATGTTTTAATCTAAAGACATAATTCTTTTATAAAATAAAAAAGTAAAGCATTCCAAACAAATATGTTAAAAATATTTAAAAAAAAATAATAGTTTGGTCTGCCAATATGATATATTTTTATGTTTAAAAAAATCACATTCTAAATCTGTAAAAAGTTTCATAAAGAAATAGGTGTTCAGAAAAGTCTTAAAACACTTAATACATTAAAAATAAAAATCCAATTCCAGTAAAGTTTTTAGAATAGTTTTATTAATTTTTTTTCTTACCCATACAGCATTAAAAATTTTACATGCATAAAAGAATAAATATAATACTGCACAGTCATTTTTTAAAAATTACATATAAAAAAATATCACAATGTTTCTTGATTCATTCATCAATACATCATTCAACCTTTGATTGTTTTACTATAATAAAAACAACAATAACAATAATAAAAAAAGGAAAGATGTATTCCATTGAAAAACAAGACATATATATTTTTAAATTTATATTAAAAATAGATTATTTTTTCTTTAAATATCCATGATTCAGATGCAGAAAATAAACTATATGTTGCTATGAGATTCTTAAAAACATAGAGTACTATAAATAAGAAATTAAATAAAAAGATAAAAAAAGAATCTTATAAAAGAAATAATGGAATATAGAACAGTCATCTACATGAAAAAATCGAACTGAACATATTTAATTGAAACTTGATTAGTTTGCTGTTAAAGTGATCTATTGAAAATAAATACAAAATTATAAAAAACATGACAATATTTTTCTAATGCATTTCATCTAACTGATGGAATAAAATTAATAAATATTAGTCCTAGAAGTAATATTAACAAAACATTGCATATTATTGGAATAAGATATGATGAAAATATTAGGATATTTACAATGTGTACAGCGATATGTATCCAAAATTATCTATTAATATTTATTCAATATTGACCATATTAGTTAAAAAGAATTAGAAAAACTAATAAAATGCCACTAGTTTTTGTAATATTAATAATATTTTTAAAGTAATGGCAATTAAATCAATCGTAATGGTTCTTTTACTAGGGATTAAGAATATTTGTTGAATAATTTATTCATATAAGACTTTTTAACACATATGTGAAGTCTGGTTATTGAAATCACAAATGAACATGTCATAGCAAAGCACAGTTGCCCATACTCCCTCCTCTTTTTCCTCAAAAAAGACAGAGAGAATATACTGTACATTTTAATCTTACAATTGTTACTGAAAAAATATAGAAGAGGCAATTCAATTCGAAATTATGTCTTTTTAATATGGTAAAAAATAAACTTATGCTTATTAAGCTGAAATTGTACCAAACATATTTGTCTTTTTTGGTAATTTTTGCCTTAGAATACTAAACAGGAATTCATTCATCAAGTACTTTAAGAATTATAAAAATTCAAATTTGGAATTCCAAATAGTCTAAGAGCCGATAACACAAAAACCTATGTTATCAAGCACAAGAAAAAATCCTTTATTTTATGGTAGAGCAGTAATAGAGGAATCTAATGATCCATGTCTGCCGGAAGCGAAGTGGGGCATAAGCCAAAAATGCCATTAGTGGTTGACTCGTAGGCTTAGCACTGGGTTTTTCTGTTCCCAGTTTTCCATGTTTTCATATCTTTAATTGTACAGCAAATACAATGTTAAACCTATGAGTAAACCACTATGCCTTATTAATTTTTGGTTTATGCACCCCTTCACTTCCGGTAGACATGGATCATTAGATTCTTTTATGACTACTCTTCCATAAAATTAAAGATTTTTTATTGTGCTAAAGTACATAGGTTTTTGTGCAGTCGGCTCTTGGACTATAATAATAAATATTTATTTGTAATCATTTCAAACCAGACTGAACACAGGTAATTTTTTAATATTTGAAGTTGATGTTTCTAAAAATTGATTTCTGTTAAAAAATTCAGAAGCTACAATTCATTTCTTTTTTCCAAAAATTAATTTCAAAATATAATTTCCAAAATAAACATTAATTGTATTTTTTTTTCTCTTGGCTGACTTTTGCTTAAGAACAAATGAATAACAAAAAAATGTGACATAAAAGCACTTCATCATTGGTAGAATTAACTAATAAAGATAATTTTTAATGGAAAAATACAGGTTTTCTTAAATGTATGGCAATAACAGCATGCATACATAGTATTTATTATAAATTAAGAAATACATGCTCTAAAAAAGTTATTTTTTAGGGGAAAAAAGGGTGGTGGTACAATTTTTCAGTATTTAAACTAATTAAAACTTGCTCAAGATTTGGAATGTATGCAAGTCTAAAATTAAGAACCCAACACTAAATGATTTGCAGTAAAATTATAAAATAAAACCTCACTAAGTCTAAAAAAACATTTTCAAAGATTACAGACAAAAATATAGGTAAACATTAAAGTTCCTAACATAAAAATACAAAATATTCAAAGGAAAGGAAGCTATTCTTGCATAACTAACAATTTAAAAAATGAATGGATAGTCTTTTTTATTTAGTGCATTGAAAATTTTTTTTAACAAATTCATGTATACTTTTTCAATTAAAATTTAAAGAATTTGTCTAAAAGCTATTTTTGGAATGGAAAAAAAAAATGTAGATTGTATTTAGAGCATCATCCATATATATATATGTATAATTAAATTATTTAAATATTTTAAAGGATTCCACATTTGTTGTGTATTAATTAACATTAGACATTAAAAATATCTAAATTAAAACTTTGTCACTTCACATAACTGATAAATCAGTTACCAATTGCTGAATCAAAGACTACATTTCTCTCTAAAATATTTATCAAAAAAAGAAAAAAAAAAACTGAAGTTGTTTTAAAAGAAATTATATAATGAAGATTTTAATGAAGCTAAAATTACACAATAATGAGAGGGAGGGAGAAAACAAGATGCTTCATTCATGAAAATAAAAGAACAGAAAAATTGAAAATTTAATAAATATATGGATATCTGAAATAATATATTATTTACAATAGATGTTTGTGCCCATTTTTATTCATTATAATGCTTTTTCAGATTAAAAAAAAACAAAAAAAAAAAAAAAAAACAATGTTAGAGATGTAATTGAAAAAGACTGAGGTGGAAAAAAGAAATTAAAAAACCTAAATTGAATAAATAAATAGTTGCACATCAGGTTTATTGCAGTCATAAGTTTTTTCTATACTTAGACATTGGAGCCAGAATGAGAATTATCATCTTGAATTCGCTGCCGTTTGACTGCTATTTTACCAATGTCCACTGAATCTTCACAGTCAGACTGTGTTTCAGAGGGAGGTTCCGATTTTTCATTCTTGTTAAAATGATTTGAGCTTTGAATAAATAGACCACTACTGATGTTTTCAATTGCTTTTCGCAGCTGAGGGAAGAAAAAAAAATAGAACAATAAAAAAAATAGAATTTTTACATTTCTAATAAAATCCTTGTTTCTTAATTAACAAAATTTAAATTATTATACACAATTTTTAATGTATTACAAATAAACTGCTCACTGACACAATGGTATTACAATTCATAAAAAATAATTCAAATGCTCAAGTTACTTAAAAAATTAATAGCAAAAAAATTAAAATACAGTTACAAGAATATTCTGACGCAATATAATTTTCAACCAAATTAACTCAATATCAATTCTACATTCAACATAAAATCTGTCTTTCTTGTCAGTTACAGCTTTTAAAATAGCACCGAAGTGCAACAGCTTATAATTAATATGCTTTATTTTTAATTTTGCTCTAAGTACTAACATCCATTCTGCTATATGTAACTTCATATTACTATAGCAAAGAAATGTTCCTTATTAAGATAAAAACTTGAGCTACAGATTTCAAATAAACTTTATATGAAAGTTCATTCTCTTCTTTATTCTATTACGTAAAAATAAAAATTATGAGGTATTTAGAAATGATATATGAGGAATAAAAATAGCAATTTTTTTTTGCTGTATATCCAAAAGTGGACAACACATTTTTCATGCCAACAGAAAGTCTGCAGTGAAAAAAATAAGCATTTGCAGGAAAAAAAAAAAAAAAAAAAAGCAATTTATAACAGCTAAAACAAATTACCTCTTTTAAAGCAACTACACCAACTAGTCTTCCAATAGCAGTAACATATGCATAATTTAATCCCAACATAGAAAATAAGGAATGTACCTATTGAGAAAATATACACATTTTAATATTGCAATGTAATTAAAGGCAATAATAGAGTTTGGCAAGACAAAACATATTTAAAGGATAGAAAAATTATATATTTTTTCCTTAAATAAATATAGAAAGAAAGAGAAAAAAAGAAAAGATGGGTAAAATAGTCAAAAGAATCAATTTTTCATTTATAAATTGACCATACTGTATGAGTAAGTAATTATAAATACTTAATTTTTATATTCTCACTGTCTCAAAATATTTGTTTTATGTTGATGCTAATAATTTTACAAATAGCAACCATAACAATTTAAATACAAGTCTTTTAAATTTTAGAAAATAGTTAAAATCACTATTTTCAGTAACAGTTAATTCTTTTCTTTTAAAGACTTTTATAACTTTTTAAAAAACTGCATACAGCTTTTTTACTATGAAAGGAGCTTTTATTATGATACATAATTTTATTAATGCTATTAAAAAGTTTTATAAGCTATAAAATATTATGAAATTCCCTCAAATTAAAAAATGGCAACATTTATTTCAATTTATTAATAAAAATGTCTGATGTTTTAATAACTTTAAGGATAATGATGACAGTAACTAAATCATAAATTGATCATTCAGTAAGAAAAAGAAATGTAATATACAAAATAAATAAAAACAATAATTTTTTAAGTTAATACAATATATATGAAATAATTTTTAAACAAATTTTAATGAAAGGATTTTAAACAAGATTTTGAGATACAGTCAACTCTGTGAAATCTGAATACTTAGGAACTTAAGTATTTTGTGGATTACAAATCATGCCTTTGTTTACATTTTATTTTTTAAAGTCTAACTATAAATTAGGAACTAATGTACAAAAATTATAATTACACATCATAAAGAAAAACATAATGCAACATTGGTTTAATATACTTAATAACTAAGATTAAAGAATATTTAAATGAAATAAAATTATATATAATACAAATTTGACTAATTATTCATTATTTTAAATATTGTCACAACACAAAGGTAATTTCAGTTTTGGTCTGTAGTCAATATTTTTTTCTGTAGTCTATGAATATTCATTACTTCTTTCTTCAAGATAAAATTTTGTTACACAAGGAAATTTAAATATTTATATCCAATTTATATTTATTCATTAGAAAATTGATAACTGAAAAAAATAAATACCAAATTTAACTTTATGAATTCAATTGTTAATGACAATTTTTTTCGTTTACATGCCAATGCATAATGTCACTAATAGATGTTTGCAGATTATACATTGGCAGATTTCACAGAGTTGACTGTAGTACTATCTCATTTCTTTAAAACATGATTTGTAGCTTGATTACAAATTGCAATAAAAAGAAAGAAAAAAATGTATTATCAAACAAGCTTAAAGATTATAGTGTGAAAGTCTCACACTGGTCCACTGGGGCTGTAATATTAAATATTACTTCTAACACTATTACAGGCATTATTATACAATTTCAAATTCAACCATCAATCATTTCCAATCATTTCAATAACACTGAGGGGGTGTTGTTAAAACATAATTACAATAACAAATAAGATAAGATAAATTAAGAAAACTCACTTTAATAAGTGTAGTCCTTTCAACAAGCTGAAAGGGTGCAGGATCAACATGGCATTTACTGAAGTCTACTAATTGATTAAGTTGTTCTTCCTGCCATGCTAGTTGCTAAAATGAGAAACAATAATGATATACTTATCAGAAAATTGTTTTGTAGAAATTTTACACAATGGCAGATTTAACAAACAAAGGAAAAAAGGGAATTCAAATATGATAAAAAATTAATTAGAGTTGAAACTTTTAGAAAAACAGCAGCAGCAAAAAAATATACAATTAAAAAATACACTATCAAATCTACTCATATTTTAAAATAATTATTAATCAAATATATAAGTATGGGTATAAATGCATACGTACATTATAAAATGCATTTATAGAAAATTAGATGGCTTGCTCTGTGTTGCATGGGCTGTTATAATAACCTCAAACATAACTAAAACTAGTGCTGAATGATTTTATATTTTCAAGTGAAAATTTTTCCAAACAAAACAACAGTTAGGATTCTACTGTTTTCAGCAGTGTACAGCAAAAAATTTGTATGACTTTGATACAAAAAATTTGTATGACAATTTCGTAATTGCATATCTTTAAATAAAAATTTATCCAAATAAAGACCCAACTGCCTCTGACAATATACATTGCACATGATACGCATGCTTCTTCTTCTTCTTTTTTTATTTTTTAGCTAAACCCCAAATTTGCACAATTTCCCATCACTAAACCAATATTGCACAAATTTATATTTTTAAATGAAAATCCAAAGTAAAAGACTTTTGATATAATAACTGCCAATTTAATTTCTAGGCTGATTAGATAAATTAAACTTTTGATTATGACCAGTAGTTCCTGAGAAGCCTAAATAATAAAAAGCTCCCCCATCCCCTCTTTTAAGACATGAATTAATAGCTCCCATTCCCCATCTGAAAATTTTCAAAATACAATGCTCTACAAACCTGCAATGAATTCTGGGAAATCTGAAAAAGTGGGAAATCTGGGAAAAAGAAAGTTTTGCAAATTTGTGAAAGGACTTTTAGAAAAAATATATATTTTTTCAAATGGTAATTGTCAAGATATAGTTAGAAATAAAAAAGTACTATTTGTAGATGGGTATTTTTCATATTTCATTCAGGAAAGCAGATTCAAACTCTGGAAAATTGCAGAAAAAATGAAAACAGCATTACAAAAATAACTTTTTTAAAATAAGCTAACAATGATATAATTTTTTAACAAATAACATCATGTAATTAGAAAGGTATTAGCAACATTTTTAAATTTCATTCAAGAGGGCAAATAAGAACTTGCAAACATGCAGAAGAAAAATTACCTACAACTTTGGCATTCATAAAATATTTTTTTATATGGATAACACTGCTAGATCTGGGAAAGTATGATGGTTAATAAGGTGTTTTTTGTTTTATCATATTTTGATTTGTTTATGAAAATGCACAAAAATAAAGTGCATTCCCCCTTTTTCTTCTCTGCTTCAAAGGCTTGAACTTCTTCAATTTATAACACACACATGCTGTAAATACTAAAATTTCTGGCATATAATCTTTGGTTATTAACAGTTAAATCAACAGTTTTGAAATAAGAAATAAATTATCACAATAAACATCAGAAATAAAATATCATGTTTGATTAATTTGTAGATTACACATTATAAAATATGGTATGTATAAGATAGACGTAATTTTTAATAATTAAATTACAGTTATTGAACAAATGAAACAAACCACACATGAAGCAAGCTTCCCCTGCTATGGGTTTTTGCATATCCTGCAATCATCCCCCCTCCTCCCTCCCTATCCAGCAATACATGAACTCTCTTACAGCAATTTCCTCAGCATATTCTTCTATATGAAAAATAGGGAAATGAGATATAACTTTAGAATCTGAGTTACTCCTCCACACACAATGCTTTAGGATAATTTTACTTTGACTAAAATTGCATAATTTAATGTAAATTTTACGTGACGCATTATTGTTAGATTCATGTTAAAAGCTAGAATGAGAGAATTTTTATGCAAGATGTTTTGTTTCTTACTAAAAAAAATAAAGTTTAAAAAATGAAAGAAATCTCTCTTTATATTACAGTCAATAATAAAAATGTTTCATAACATATAATAAATAATACATATGATAAATAGTAAAAAAATTAATTCAGGGATTTAAAAACAAACTAGGAAATTAACTTGCCTCTTCTGGAGACATGTCTACCAAGACCTTTGGCTGAAAAAAAATAATAAAAATAAATGAAAAAAGCACAAATATTTTGAAGAAATAAAAATAAACCGAAAGGTCTAAAATTGATTACATACTTGTCTTTTAATAGTAGGAGTATTAGGAACACTGGATTCAAACTGGAGAAAGGAAAACTATGTATTACATATTTATCAATTTAAATAAATATAAAGATAATTAACAAATGATTTTACTATTATTTTGCCCACTCAAAACTACAGAATAAAATGTATAAAATATTTCACAAATTAAACTAAATGGCAACATTTCTATGATTTTAATACTGAATACTTATTTCTTTCATAGAGTTTTAATAAATAAAAAAATATAAAATATTCCAAACTGATGTATCTCAATAAATAAAGCTTATAAAAATTTGATTTACTTCAACTTTTACAGCACTGATGCAAAGTAACTATAAAAGATGTAGTAAGATAAAAATGTCCAATCAAACTTAATTCCTAGATATTGTCTATTTCTAGGAATTAAGTTCAAGTATCTAAGTTTAAATTTGGAATTTTGAAGGCCAAATGGTCAAGATTACACAAACACACTCATAACTGTAAAACCTAAGTTATACCCCAAGATATTTTATAACAAAATACAAACAACAAATCTAAAACAACAAATATAGGAGGAATTTCTTTACATAAATAAAAAATATGAAAAAAATTAATGCAAAGAGTAACAAAAATATTATGTTAAAAAAATATGCATAGACATATATAAAGTACCTTTTCAAATGGATCTGTTATAGCTTTCTTAAATACAGATTCAAAAGCTTGCTTCAAACGAGCATCTATAAGAATCAGAATTACATTTCCAAATTATTCAAGAATACTTACTGCATTGGAAAAATCTGAAAACAATGTCAGATTTTTCCAAACGAATTTAAAAAATAGAGAGAAATTAGATTTAAAATCAAGGGTAGTGTTAATGATCATGAAAAGTATT
This sequence comes from Maratus speculifer, assembly GCA_964019185.1. Classification (NCBI taxonomy): domain Eukaryota; kingdom Metazoa; phylum Arthropoda; class Arachnida; order Araneae; family Salticidae; genus Maratus; species Maratus speculifer. Next base: position 340,944,405 of record OZ025290.1, on the reverse strand, counting down.
ATTTAAATTTATATATATTTTTTATTTTAATATTTAATGAAAAGGAAAAAAAAAAATGATTAGAGCTATGTTTAAGTTACAATCACATATTTCAAAAAATGCAGAAAGACTATCCAATAAATAAATAAATAAATAAATAAAAATAAAACAAGAAGAAATCAGTTTTTAGTGAACACTGTTGATTGTCAAAGGATTCATCTGTTTAAATCTAAAATAAAGGGCATAAGCAACATGCTATCAATATTTAATACAAATAAAATACTAATGTTAAATGCTGATGATTCTGAAAGTGAGCTGTTCAATTTTCAGAATGTATTTAAAAAACAAATGGCTTAGTACTAAATAAAGGAAAATTATAAAATGTATTGCAACAACCTTGAAAAATGACAAGCATGTTTTACTCATGTTACTCCTCATTATTTATGAATGACAAATGCTTTATGTAAAATAATAAAAGTAAACTTTTTAATCATACAGATTTGTATTACCTTTTCCTTTTATAATTAAAAAGTTTATTCATATATTATTTAAAAAAAAAAATTCTTTAAAGATGCCATGGCAAATTTTTAATATTTAGTTTGCAAATGAATATGGAAGATATTGAGGAGAAATGAAGAATAAGCATCATTAGCATTTTAGCATTTTCCATTTTTTTTTTTTTTTTTTTTTTTTTTTTTTTTTAAAGCAAAAAAGCTAAAAGAAAAAAAAAAAAAACTGCATTTTATACAAAAAGCTTCTCTTATATATAAATTCATTGCATTGAAATAATCCCAATCACAACTGAGAACTGTAATTTAAAGTTGAATATTGAATGTTGTTAAAGCATTTTTGTTGAAAACTAATAGCACAGGAACCAAAAATTTCTTTCCACGGGAACTAGTACTTAATTTTTATATTTAAAAGTATAAAAAGAGTTACAAATTATAACCCTTGATTTGTTTAAGATATTTTTGTTAATGCATTGAAATAAATTTTTTGTTTCAGATTTTCTAAAAAAAAAAAAAAAAATTGTTATTGGCAAATTACAATGTCTATTATAATAATAATAATAATAATAATAATAATAATAATAATAATAATGAGAGGGGGAGGGGAGAAGGGATGATGTTTAGTTCTTGTTAATAATTTTTTTATATCCAAAATAAATGAGTTGATGAAATAGCAATACTTATATTTTATTGCTGTCTTTGATACCGAAACAATTTGGGACAGTGATGTCATATGAAGAGTTTTTCTTTTAATGAAAAGAAGAAGCCTGCTAATCGATTTTATGAACAGATTGTAACTAGAATAGTTTATAAAATCGATTAACTTGTTTCTTATAAATACAGCAAAAATTAAGCATTCCACCGAGTCCAGCACTGCTGAGTATGATGGTATGTTTTAAGTATGATAATTTTTTATAAGTGCAATAGTTAAATATCAAATGAGTTTTAACAATTAGGATGAATGAAATTCTCGATACGAATGGGTTTAAGTGATTATTATAGCAAAGACAATTTAGGAAAATATACATACCTATGTGCATACACATACATATGTATACACACACATCATCAGCATATTCAAAACTTAGACAAAGATTTAATGGGGAAAAAACAGGTAAAGAGAGAATTTAATCAGTAACCATTTTTACCATACACTTAAAGGGATTTTATGGCAAAAGAATATTAATGAAATTGCTTCTAATAAAATTTATAAAATAATATTAGCAGTTAATTTTTGTATAAAGTTATATATTTAAAATTTTAAATAATACAGAAAGATAAATGTAGAAAGACATAAAGGTATAAAGGGAATGTGTGAGCAACATCCATTTCATTTAATAAACACCAGATGAATATCTTTTAAAAACTGTAAATAGCTTATAAGATTAGTATTGACAATTTTTAAAATATTTTTTCTGATGTTAATTGATGAAATGGAAAGAAGATTCAAAAGATTCATGTCAAAAGATTCGTAAAAAATGGCAAATTTTGCTAAAAATTCGCGAAAAAACGCAAAATTCGTCAAAATATCGCAAAAATGCAAATTTTGCCAAAGTAGCACACAAAAAAAAGTTAATACCAGAAGCGAATTTTTCTGTTCTAAAAACTAATTTTCCTGCTTCAAAGTTGTGTCTTTATTGCTCCAAAGTGGATTTTCCTGATTCACAATCAATTTTATGCGAAGAGAAAATTGCACCGGGGGCATAATTAGAATTTGACGCTCCCCCCCCCCCCCCCCCTCCTCCGAACGTTTTCTCTTGACAGCCCTAAAATGGTGTTTGTAGTATAAATTTGGCGCCTCCTAAATTTCCACGCCCTGGGCGACCGACCCCCCGCAAGGTTCTGTTCACAATCTGTCACAAATTTGCCGCTTTTTTGCGATTTTTTTCACGAAATTTTCGTTTTTTAAGCAAAATCTGCCGTTTTTTCGTGATTCTTTAACAAAACCTGCTGTTTTTGCGATCTTTTAACAAATGAGCCTTTTTTTGCGATCTTTTAACAATATTTGCCGTTTTTCCGCGATATTTTAACAAAATTTACCTTTTTTCTTTTTTTTCAAATTTTTGGATTTTTTTTTGATTTTTTGACAAAATTTCTGTATTTCCACGATTTTCTGAACCGCTTAGATTCTAGATCCAACGCTATATAAGTGCCCTTAAAAATCAAAAAAGTGCCCTGAAGAATGTAAAAAGTGCCCTTTTCAGAACAGTAGCGCCCTGCCCCTTTTTAAACCTAAGGGAAACTCTGGGACACTATTAACATGTGCCTCCTTTCCTTTGAACAATTTAAATATTATAATAATAAGAAGAAATTCTATACATTTCTTACACAAAACTGAGTTGTTTAAGAGCGCCAATCTATTGTGATCTAGAATATTAATGATGCTATTTTACTTTGTTTTATATTTTTAGTTAAAATTTTTTTATTCTTATCTCAAAAGTTTAATTTGAATGTTTTCAAAAAGTTTAGTTTAAATGAAGTTAAGTTGTGTAATATTTTCCCATCTAGAAAATAATAATCATTGCTTTGTTGCTTTTCTTTTAGCAGAATCTAAAAATTAGATTGCATAATTATTTCGATGCTACACAATGACAATAATTGCTGAAAACTTTTTCTACCAAGAGGTGGCAAAAGATACCTTTCAAATTTTAACTTAAAATTATTTTCTAAGTTTAAACACTTTTCTGCAATTAATTTTTTGACTTTTCATACAATAGATGTTAAATTGAGCAATATCAGTTTACTCCATTTCATCCTGGATATAAAAATATGCATGCGGTAACCTATTTCTACCATAAGGTGTCTTTTGACACCTTAAAGATTTCACAATTTTTAATTTCTAAGGATATAATTTCTGATTTTGATCAATTTTACACATGAATATCATTTTACAACATCATATCAATTATAGTCAGATTAGAGAATTCTAATTTCTATAGTAATGGAAAATAGAAGATTTGCTGCATAACTCAGCTATTCGCTTGGTTTCTGCTATGTTGCATTTTAGTACAGATCTTTGCAGTGATTAGTTATCAAAAAAATTGAATAATACATTTATTCTCCAATTCTGGTAGAGAGTTTAATAGACATGAATTCTATTTTCATTCGTGTAAAAAATGTGGCATTGAATAAAGAAAAATTTTTTTATAGTGTTGTTTTTATGATTACTGTTATTGCTGCTGATGTAAAAAAGGTTTGATTACATTTGTGGAAATTTATATTTTGTAGATTGTTGAATAAAGGTAGAATTTATAAACTGTAATGAATTTAAAATTAAATATTAATTAAATAATCTCTAAGAAATATACACCAAAGAAAAAACATATTGCTCAAACTATCTATATTTAACTGATAATTTGAAATTCCAACAATTTTAGCAATTATTTGCATTCAAGTGCAAACGGTGTCAAAAGATACCTTTTGGTTGAAGTAAGTATGCAAAAAATTGTGATAGAAATAAAGTTAAGTACATTATAAAAATATAGAAATCACAATATGTTTAGATTTAATTTTTCTTTTCCAGTCAAAAGGACATGTTACCAGTGTCAATATTAGACTTAAGGCTAGATTAGTACATTTAAGACGTTATTTCCATTCCTTTATGCTTTGAATCAATATTTTAAACCTTTTATTTGTTACTCTGATTCCTGTTACTCTACAAATTATAGAATATTCTTGTCATATTTTCAAATTTCTCATGAATTTTTAATTTTGTTGCAAGGACAAAAGAATATAAAGGATGAGTCTATAAAGCTCATCTTAACATTATAATATAGCTGCTAGTGAAACTTATAATTAACTCCTTAATACAACATAGTTATATTTCTCAATACTGATTGAAGTTCGTTAGAGCTAGCTGGCACTTATAATTTGTGATAATTTAATTATTACAATAGCTATTATAGCTTAAGAATTAAAAGATATATACATTTCATTAAAAATCTAAATGTCCTACACATTCAACTTTTTTGCTTTAGAAGATATTTTGGCAGAAAGTTACATGTAAACTGATTACTAATGGTACAGTTTACTGTACAATAGTTGTGAAAGAATAATTTCACATTATTAAGTAGTATAATACTGGTAAATATTATTTTAATGTAACTATAGCTAAATTACATTTATACCATAAAATTTTAAATATTTATCCTAAAACATTATTTTTAAAAAGGTGTTATTTCTACAAAGTAGTATCAAAAGATATCTTTCAGATTTTAGCTTAAAATTATTCTGTATGTTTAATAATTTCTCGGCAATTATTTTTTTGATTTTTCATGCAATATTGGATTAGATTTCGATTGAATTCAAATTATAAAATAATGCAATCACATAGCATTTTGATTGGATATCTTAGGTTATGTCATTCTAATATACAAAATGTAAACAGTTTCTTTTCTCAGGCAAACAACTTTTTATTACTATTTTCTGTTACAATTAGATTAAGAAATCATTTCACAGACTTTTCTTTTTCAGCATAATTGATGTACAGTGATACCTTATCTTGTTTAGTTAATTAATGTTATAGATGATAAAGATTCTTTTGCCTTTTTACCCCCATTTAGTAATGAATGTGAATTTAATTAATCAATCTTTTATAGGATTCAAATTATAAGATAATGCAGTCACATAGCATTTTGGTTGCACAAAAACAGCACTTTATTTTATAAAGATTTTGGCTAATAAATTTTATTCTGCAGTGATTCATACATTAGATGAGTTATTGTATTTTTATGCAAATCTTAACAATTCATTTACTTTCCTTTCTGGTAGTTAATTGAAAGCTGCTTAAAAAACACAGATTTCATTTAACAAAATTTTATATAAACTTACATATTTTTTCTTGAATAACCAACAGCAATATCCTGATGTTCCTTGATTTTTAAGAGAGTGAATAAGATTATAAAATTGATAGGGTTATGTGTGATTTTTAATCAGGAATATGGTAAAAGATAGAGAGGCAAAACCTGGGAAAAACTACTACTCTAAACATCACTAAGTGGGATAATGTTGTACATTCTGGGTAACTAAACAAGAAAATAGATACAGAATGTAGAAAGATACCAGTAATTTGAAATGGCTAAAACTAAAAGACTAAGAAGATACATGCAGGAATGCAGTTTAAATCTTATAAAAATTGTTAAATTATTCAAAGAAAATTAGATAAACAACTTACCTAATGAATTAATGGTATTATATGGGGAATTGACAGGTGAATAACGGAAGGCAGACTTTTTGGAAGACTTAGGGGTAGCTACTGGGGAGGGTGGGGGAGAACACTTTGGGGAAGGCTACAGAAAGAAAAATAATATTTAGATAAAAAACAAAAACAAAGTTAAATCATACTCAATTAATACACTTGATATAACATAAAATTTGAAATTGCATTTCACAAGGAAATTTTAGACCTTGTGTATTGTTTTATTTGTAACTATGCAAAGAGTTTACAGAATTAAACTGTTAAGAAAATAAATAAGAATTTCCAGAAAATAAATTAAGTTGTATACACACACACATATGTGCATATGTGTATATTTACATATGTGATAATTAAACTCGTTAAAGCAACAAGCACAACTAAATTATTATTATTATTATTATTATTATTATTATTATTATTATTAAAACTATACACAAGTACTAAATTTTCTGTGACATGAATTTTAAAGTAAGCACTACATATCATTACCTATATTCTCTTGACTTCTTCGTTGACTAGTCTGAAATAAAAAGTTACTTGCATTACTGAAAATTTACTTTTAATCATTTTTCTACTGTATGAGAAATATTGAAGCCTTTTATTTATACATATAAAGAGAGAAAATTGATTCCAAACAACATTGTCATTCAGTGAAAAAGAGAAACACAAAACTGAAAGCTGTATATTTTTAAACATGGTACTATTTTTTCTATATAATTTTCCTTAATTAAACTTATGCATAATTGCTCTTTGTCATATTAATACAAGCAAATATACAGTAAAACCTCTATAACGGACACTCCCGAATAGCGGACACCTCTATTTAACGGACAGTTTCCCAATCCCCACTCCCAAAACTTAAATTTTTGTATGTTTAACCTCTGAATAACAGACATTCCGAATAGCGGACACTTTATTCGGCAATAAAGGATGAAAAAGTATTTTTTAAACAGAAAAAAATGAAAAAAAGTAAAAAAGCCTTTGAATTTATTAGGACAACGTGTCACAAATTTTGTGACCACAGTTAAATGTAGATAAAGAGCTGGAGAAAATCCCCTCCTCTTTCTCTCCCCCCCCCCCCTCCCAACGTTCAGTGCTAAATTCAGGGGATTGCCCTGAAGAAATAATTTCCTAGATTATTGAAATGTCATCCAAGAACATTTTGAGATTTTATGCTTTTAAACATCATAAAGTGCAATCCCCCCTTCCTCGTCCGGAACTCTACAATATCCAATAACATCACAGATAAAAACAAATTACATGTAATCGCAAGCAAAAATAAACTTTTGTAACAGATTTTTTTCAGAATAATATAATAAACAGTGGATAAAATGTGCACAATTTTATTTCAATTTTATTGCTTAAAAATAATTTTAAATTCTGATTAATAATATAATAGAGGTTTTAGGACATACAAAAGTAAATTAATGAAACATTAAGCATTTCTTAGCGGTTTTTGAATCTCTGAGGTTTTCCCAATAGCGGACACCTCCGAATAGCGGACAATTTCTGCGTTCCCGAGGTGTCCGTTATTTAGAGGTTTTACTGTACAAAAAAATAGTTTTTTCTTGATACATTTTTTTTTATTTTTTTATGATTCAAGTATTTTAGTCAATAGCCAAAGCTAAATGAAGATATAAAATAATCTGCAGTTTAATTAACAAACATAAAACTTTTAATACATCACAGAAGCATTAATATATTGCTTAAACTTTAAGTAGATGTAAAATCTTATTTAAAAATTTAATAATATAATAAATCTTTACTTTAGAATTTACTTTACTTTATTTATCTTTACTTTAGAATAAATCTTTACTGCAGAATCAGAATTTATTCACATTAATTTTTAGCTAAATGAATATATATCAAAAACAACTAGAAAGAAATGAGTATATTTAAAAATAGTTTATTTATTTATGTTCTTTAAATTTTATTACAAACTGGATTTTTTTATTGCTTTTTGAGCTCTTTCTGATATTTTATAATGTATAAAATATATCTTATTGCAAAAGACAAATTGCATATATTTTTAATTTTTTTTAATTCTTGATGTTACATGGAGATTGTAGATCTTGCAAAGATGAAATTTTATTTTGGTGGTATCATTTTGTAACTTTAGATATTATATTAATTTTTCAATTTTTTTATAATAAAAAAAAGATAATCATCATAAGATTAAAATCCAACAAATTCAACATATAAATGGAGATGTCCTAAATCTGTAACATACATAGAGAAAAATACATATTTATTAAGCTAATTTTTATATTCGTCATGCATATAGGTGCACACTTCATTTTTGCATCTAAATTTATAAAAGCTATAATCAATGCTAATATCTGATTTTTCCAACTAGCAAAGCTAAAGACACTGATTAAAAAATACATACTGATTCACACATGGGGAATAATTTTGCAATTTTAATTTATATATCTAGGGACAATTTTTCTTAGAAAAAGTTATCCTCTGCATAACTGAACAACAGAATTTTGAATATTTTGCAAGTATTTTTACAAATAGAAGGAAATTGTCTTCAAAATTTATTCTTCTTGAACAATGATTTGCAACATTTTTTTATGATGAGAGAAAAAAAAAAGAAAATAAATACAAAAGATGTTTTGAATCCAGAAAATAAAAGGTAAAAATGAAAGATGAAAGAAACATACAAAATGACCTGAGAAATAAATAATATCTGTCCAACAAAACCTAAAATATGTAAAATCCACCCAATAAGATTTTTATCTAGATTACACCCTATTAGCAGTTTAAACATTATGTCGCATTTTACATTCTTATCATTTTTCCTGCTAAAAAAATTATTTTTCTCTGAACTTTATCTAAAAGCCAATTTCAGAATTTCCCTTTATATTCTTATAAAGAGCATCCCATCAAAAACATTAATGTGAAAGAATGCCACGTTCGTTAACGATTTCGCTAATAAAAGAAGTGAGATCTAACTGAAAACCAAGTTCTTTCAAAGCTCCTAAAATCATAGCTCCTGTCATGCGTAATGTTCTTCGATTGCTTAAAATGATTTGTTATGTTACTTGCTTTGTTATGTTACTAGTGCCATGGAGCTACTTGAAAAATTTTCTCTTTTCAAATTTCTCTATTTAGTTGATCATAACTTAAAATTAATTGCTTCCTTAATTTATCTATATCTTAACTTCGATATATTTATTCAAATACTTGATTGATTAGATCTTTGCCAATGACATACTAGACTAAATTGTACTCAGACTCAAAGATAAAAGATGGTGGCTGAAAACTTGCCAAGTCGCTCCATTGAATAGCAAGTAACGTAACAAATCATTTTAAGCAATCGAAGAACATTACGCATGACAGGAGCTTTGATTTAAGGAGCTTCGAAAGAACTTGGTTCCCAGTTAGATATCACTTCTTTTATTAGCGAAACCGTTAACGAACGTGGCATTATTTCACATTTATGTTTTTGATGGGATATCATTATTTTTTGTCAAATAAGTAGGTTTATGTTTCCTTTTTGAAATAAATAGGCATAATATTAAATTACTTTTATTTAATATTAATCTTACAACTTTTCCCTGCATTTACGCAATGTTTTTTTTCGCGGTCATTTTCTGTTTTCTTGCACATTTGTAACGTTATAGTGCATTGCTCATCCAGCCGTATTACAGGAATGTTTCGGAAAAAATTCATACTTAAAAATATGAATATTAGGGCTGCTTATGTTTCTTTAAATTCCACTTATAAGGATATTTCTTTTATGCAATTTGGTACTACTTGATTATCCCATCGACCAAAAAAGTTTGTCATCAACTTGGGTATATATCGCCAATTTGGCAACGTAAATTACTTGCTAAAAATGATGCTAATTTGGCGTTATTTCTGGTATTTTGCCAAATTCTCGTAGACTCCCATTGCAATCCCATAATTTATCCAATAATGTTGTTGGAGTAAGGACTGTCATGATCATTTTGACATCATTATTTTTTAAATCGGTTCATTAACTTCCCAAGATTGTTTAAAAATCGCCATTTAGAAATTTTTTAGAACACTTTTCGTGCATTTTCACCCTTTTTAAATTTTGTATATCTTAACAAATATTTGTACATATAGTTATCTTATGTATAACATAAGACATATGTTCTTAGTGATCATTTATATATTATAAGTAATTAACATGCAAAATTTTATGTTTCTAGGGCCTTCAGTAACACAGACATCACCCTTTGAATCCCCTTTGAGTTAGCTGCATTGACAAAAGATATAGCCTGTGTTAAAGCAAGGACTGTCAGTGTCACCATCATTTTGATATCATTAATTTTAAGACTGGTTCGTTATTTGCTGAGATTGTTTAAGGATCGCAATTTAGAACATTTTTAAAATGCTTTTCATGCATTTTCACCTCTTTTAAATTCTGTATTTTTTAACAAATGCCCTTAGAGATCATTTATAACCTATAAATAATTAACATGCCAAATTTTATATTTCTAGATTCGTCAGTAAGGCAAAAGTTGTACATTTAGAATGTTTTTTGCTCCTGCACCCCCTTTGGGTTAGTGGCATCGACATAAGATGTAACCTATGTTGGAGCAAGGACTGTCCCCATAATTTTAATATCATTACTTTTAAAATAGGTTCGTTATTTGCTGAGATTGTTTAAAAATCGATATTTAGAATATTTTTAGAGCGCTTTTTGTGGATTTTCACCCCTTTTAAGTTTTGTATTTTTTAGCAAATGCTTTTAGTGATCATTTAAATCTTATAAGTAAATAACATGCCAAACTTTATGTTTCTAGGCCCTTCAGTAACACAAAAAACACATTTTTTAGAACATTTTTGCTCCTGCACCCCCTTTTAGGTTAGTGGCACTGACATAAGAAATAGCTTATGTTTGAACCAGGGTGAATACCATTATTTTGGCACTATTACTTTTCAAATCGGTTCGGTAGTTTTAAAGATCAGCCTTGATACTCGCCAAAGGTGACTCCAACTTGGCACTATTTCTGGTATTTTGCATACTTCCCATAAACTCCCATTGTAATCCAATAATTTATTTTTTAACCAACCATTAATGATTAATGTGGTGATTTCTAATTTTTCTCCATTTATAAACCCAATAACCTATCTCTTCACCAAATTTCAACTTCCTAAGTTACCTGGAAGTAGTCAAACATTTTATTGAGTGAGTCAGTGGTAAAAATAGTGATTTTCGGGCGTCAAATTCTCGTGAACAGTAAGATATTTTTTTTTTAATTTATAGGATTTGGTAATTAGAAGATGGTCTTACATGATACAAAAAATTGCAAGTGTCTAGGTCAAATAGAATTTAGGTTATTGGGGGGGGGGGTCAAAAGTGGCCCGAAATAGTTCATCTAGTTATAGTACACAGCATAGTTGCAACAGCACAGTGACTAAAATTATATATAAGCATTATAAGTATCAGAAATTATAACTTTTCTGTAAAGGAATTAAAAAATACATCCACACACACAACAAAGATGAAAACTTACTCTAGTACTACTAACAACAGGAACAACTTCAAAACGAGACAATTTTTTCTCAGCTCTAGGAGTCTTTGGAGATTCAGAAAGCTGGGCTCTCTTAGCTGCTTCTTGCAGTCGCCTTTCACGACCAATTTGTAGCTCAAGAAGCCTAAGAAGTTCAATCCTTTGAATAGATCCCAATAAAATCATAGACTCTAAAATTTAAGATTATAAATGAATTACTAATAAAACAATGATCTAATTTTTAATATACTAAACATTTCAAAAGAAACACACAATGTTTAAAATTTAGATTTTCAAATTAAAGGTTAAAATCTATGAGCAAAATTAATTATTTCAAATATATGAAAAAAGGGGGGAAAATGAAACTTCTAAAAATAAAGAATTACATTACTCAAGTCTGACTATGCTTTAAGCAAAACATTTTCAGTATTTGTATGGGCAGAATTTTTCATCATTTATCATCGTACTTCCATCAATTGCAGTCAGGCCCTGCCTACCTCTTCTCACATTGGCTCTGAGGTCTTGCTCACTACATCCCAGCTATATAAGATTTGTCTCCCCCTCTTTTTGGCTTATTATACCCTGGACCAGTGGTGAGTGCAGGTGCCTCTTATGACATACTTGTTCAGTAAAAGATTCCTTCAGAACTTAACTGTCCAAGCTGTTTTCGGGACTCCAGCGGGTGACGTGTCACTAGTATTGGTAATTTTCATTTCAGATTTTGTACTTTAATATTTGAATTTTTAGCTTTTTAATTTAACTTTTTCCCATTTTCAGATGCTGGTAGAGGCTGAAATACTTGCTTATCTGCCATTGTGGATCGGTTATGATGTAGAATACATTTTAATCAAAGTTGTTCCATCTATGTACACCCTGGAACAATTTGGCAGGTGATGGGTAAATGCCATTCATAATTAGTGAGCTATTTGGTTCCCTTTGTTTTTATAGTTTTCAGTTTAGTGTTAACTGAGCCTTTAGTTCAAGTTCACCCTCAGATACATTAGATATTATGGGTAGCAGCTTCATGCTGTATTGGCACTCTGTAAGCATTGTGATGTCATGTCATTTATCATCAGGTTCTCAAAAGTGAAACTTTTGTGCAATTTTTCACAAAAATGCTCTGATAAACAATGCATTATTTATAATTAAAATTTACTGGTAGGAATAATCAAGGATTCACAGCACTTTATGTGACACATATATGTGATGCTCAAACGGTTAACAGAATACAATTATTATTTAATCATTCATAGATTAACAGAGATTATGTAATAATAATAAATAAAATTGTATCTGCAATTCTTATACAGTTTTGCAATATATATCATATTTATTATGATATATATTTTTTTCTTTTTCAGTAAATTAGATTTTTTTTTCAATTTTAAATTATGTTGTGAAACTTTTTTAAATATACAATTTTAAAATATTAAGAATATAAACAAATTTCAGTAAGAGCAATTAAAATAATTTTTTTTTTTTTTTTTTTTCACCAGAAAGCAGAAACAGCTCACATTATTGTTGATGCAGTATTTTCTGTTACAATAGCATTTATATTTGCAACAGGTAAAAATAAATTGAAAAAACCTTCATATTCTCAAAATCATTGCAATTTAATTAGTCCCATGACGCCTCTCCTCCTATGGAAATGACATGATTTTCAACAACAATTTTTTAATTCCTTAACAAATGAATTAAAATTAAATCACATGAAAACAACAATGGTCACTTGAGCAACTAAAGTATTTTCCAAATATTCTAAAATTTGGCTGAGCTTTGTATCAAAATTTATCAAGTCAATAAATAAATGTTTGTTCCTCATACAAGGACATCTACATTAACTCATTTTATGTTGAATAAATTCATGCAAATTTCTGGGATCAAGGTGGGAGGATTGATGAACAAGGAATGGTCAGAAGAGCAGGAAAAGAGATTAAATCAAAAAACAGAAAGAGACAAATATGAACCTAGAAAAGTGACCTAACTATGAGGTATGTACCTGGAAAAAAAAGAGAATCCTGATTTTGGACATCTGGATTTGAGGCTTATTAATATGTATTATTAAAATTAAGATTGCTGAATTAGAATATTTATTCTTTTTCATAAAAACAGAATTTGAAAATAATTTTATAAAGTACTGCAACAGAAAAAAATAAATAAATACATTAATATATATTTTTTTGCATGGCAAAATAAGGTGATATAAATAAAATATAGTAAAAAGAGATGAAATTTCAAAACTTCAAAAAATTCGATATATTTGATGCAAAAAACAGTATTGTAATATATAATTATTTTCTCTCCCAATGATTATGTGAATGATTGAAAAAATAGAAATTATTAATATATAATAAATGTATTTCAGAAGAATTGTGAAGCTTTCATGTTTACATAGAAGTAAAGCATAAAAAGTTTAAACAATCCCTGAATATAAGTTACACAGGAGGGATAAAAAGCAAGTCATGATTTTGAATATGAATCTAATTTAAATGCTAATCTCATTACAATATGTCAACTCAAATTAAAAAAAAACTAAATGCAAATATTAATGCTAAGATGATTTTCCTTTTTTTAAATATTTAATTCATTAATAGCGCAATCACAAAATTGAATTTTCATTTTAAAATCTATGTACTTTATTCCTTTTAAGTCAGAAATATTTATTTAAAAATTTAAAGCATTCAAAATAAGAATTTCCAAAATTAAAAATAGAAGAAAAAATTTGATACGTACAAAAAATTGTCAAGACAATTTAACAAATATATAATATATTTTATTGTTCATTAAAAGAACAGCACCATAACTCCAAAATTTTTTATTTTAAGCTATTTAGACGATCGGAACATACCTTTTATTTATTTTAAACTTCATCAACTGTATACCTGTGAGTTAAAAATTTACTAGCAAGGATAATTACAAATGAAGTTTCAATCGAATATGATCATTTCAATTGTATTTCATACACAACACAATTTTCTGAGTTATGATGCTATTATATTAAAAATCACTATAAAGATTTATAAAAGATCAAAAACACTTTAATAGTAATAATAAAATTACCTAGAGATTCAACCAAAGGAAAAAACTGTAGCCTTTTCTTTAGCTTTAAGATATTTCTTAAATCCTTGTAATTGCAACCCCGCCATACACTCACAACATCACACACCATAATGTCCTCTACATATACATTATGAGCTCTAAAAAAGAAAAGAAAAAAAAAAGTAATTAGCAATAAACAAACAGACAAATGGAATAAAATAAAATAAAATTCTGATTGAGTATATGTCAGATAATAAGATTTTGAATAACTGAGCATTAATCAGTTAAAAGGTTTAATAAAATTTGTACAAACTATAATGGAATATATTTTTGCATGACAAGCATTTCAAGTTAACTATTACACTTTTTAATAATAAAGGTAACATAAAAATTACTATAAATATTGTAGAATTTATTTTCAAATATCAATACTACGCTAGATTGTTAAATGTAAGTACATTTCTAAACAATTCCCTCTCCCCCCTCAAAAAACTCAAGAATTATTAAACAAGTATGATAATAGTCAAGTTATAAATAAAAAGAAAATTTTGTTTTGCCTCCCTTCCCCTTTAATCCTTTTGGGATCATGGGTGCATACATGCATTTCCAAAAGTTGCAAACAGCGCTGGTTTATACTGGTAAAATAGAAAAAGTAACATAACTGTCCTTAAAAAAAGTGGTGTGCTGTGAACCAAATAAAATTCATATGAAAAATGATGGTCCCAAACAGGTAAATGCTAGAGGACAAGGGGGACAATCAAAATTTTATGAGGGAATTCAGATGATCATAAGTATTTCTTGAATTTTTACTTAGAAATAATAATAAAATAAAATAAAAAATGAGAGAAGAAATTAATTTAAAAAAAAATGTTTTAAAGGTTTTAAATTCTATTTGCTGGAGGAGAAAGATAAAGCAAAACAGAAACTTTAGAATGAAGTGCAATTTAGGTGGATATTTATTTATTTATATTATTATTATTATAACAAAAATGAGAAAGCAGGATGGGGAAAAAGTTTGGCATAAAAGTTCAGAGCTTTTACTAAACTTACACTTATTCAATATTTTTGACATTTTTGATGTTTACCATAGATTTTTTTTTTCTTTTAAGATGTAATCAATGAAATTTCCTTTGCTTCCTTATTTGTAAAACTGTCTCCTGGTCATTTTTATTTAGATTAGAATCACTTTTTAAAATACTTTAATTAGTCCCAAATGTTCAGGAACAATGCAGATATTTTCTGATATATGAAAGACTTACATAACTTTATTCAATGAAAATGTAGTTGTGTTCAAAGCAGAAAATTTTAATTATGAATTCTTAATTTTATAAAATCACAGGTAAGGAACAGAGGGAGGGAGAAAGAAGGTTAATTCATCTAACCCTAAAAAGAAAAAAACTCACCCATCTTGAGATGATCCTTAAGAGGTTGCATGACAAGAAAGTAATGTGAATTAAATATATATATTTAAAAGAACACTGAATATTACAAAGTTAATGCTATTTTTTTTTTCTAAAAATAAAAAATATTTTCCATTAATTTAAACACAAGTTTCAGAAAATAACACTTAATTATGTTGTATTTTATATTATTTTTCAAGAATACATTCTTATTTATTACAGTTTTTATATTTTCAAAAGACTTACTCAGAAGATGTTGATACTATATTTGGAAGATATGGTAATTTTTTAATTTGTATAATACTGTCATATATAGATGGTTGCAATGCTTGAGAAATACCATTGGCAATTAATACAGCAAGCTAGAAAAGAAAAAAAATATATAAAATAATTAACTTAGAATCATACCAATATTTAAATGTAAAAAAGGAGCAATTTTATGACTATTTTAATAGGTGTTAAAAATGTATGTTTATACAAAGGAAGCAAGCTTGAATGAAAATTTTAATTACTTCATATAAACAACAAAGAGTAATATTCTAAAGAAAAAATTAAATAAATATATTGCGAAGGAAAGATTACACAAAAATTAACATATTTTGTTCATATAAATGGAAGGAAAGATTTCAAGACATAATGGGAAAGCTTGAGGAAAAGTGACTCAGAGAAGATTGATTCTTATTTCAAATGAATGAAAAAGAAAAAAAAAATATGCAGAAGGATTGATTAATAAGAAGCAAACTAATTAAACATTGAGAAGAAATCAATTAATGTTACAGATTCAAAAATCCTTAGCATTGATTCTATATGGTTCTTTCAATCACACTTTTTTGAACTTTCTAATCTGCCTTTTCAATAAGTAGAATGTGAAACTTTTTATACTACAAAGTAATAACTTATTAAGTGAGCTGAATCCTCATATCTGATGAGGATTAAGGAATCCTATCCGATGCATATTTAACTGAAAAATAATTTTACACCTTTTTTTTATACATTATAAGTATATATAGATTTTTATTTAGAGATGTCTGTCAATTGCTCTCTAAACTTCTCTTATTCTCCTTTCAGGCTCAAAGCAATTGACTAATTACTATTAATTGAGCTATTCATGTCTAATACAAATTTAATTAATAAACACTTTTACATTATTTTTTCTACATTACAAACATATGTACATTTTAATGTATCTAATGAAGAAATCTATTAATTAATTTCTCTCTAAACTATAATGATTTTTTTTCTCTGTTTTTGTAGAGTTTACAAAAGGTTGCAATGCTACATAATCTAAATCTTAAAAGTAGATAATAAAAATTATATACAGGCAGTTGGAATATATTAAGAAAAAAAAATAAACAAAGCATTAGTTTAGATAATAATAAACTGTTATTTTTTTTAAGTGCATACAATAACAGACATTTTAAACACACAAAAATAATTTACCAAATCTTGTAGCTTTTAACTTAAATTTTCACTAAATAATAATAGTAAAGAGATATAATAACAAATCTTGAAAACTTTTAAACAAATATAAGAAATGAAAGATATTATTATCTCACATAAATACAAATTAAACAATTTATGATTATAAATAAAAATAAGTGAAAAGAATAAACAAATTGTAAAAAGATAATTTCAAGATCTCCCTTACTTGCTTCTTTCATACTAATTCTCCAGTACTCATGTTGTGTCGTTTTTGCCTGGACCACTTGTAAATTTTATGGTTAAAAAAGTTAGTCATGGTAAAAAAACTTTTTCATTCTGCAAAAGAGTTTAATTCTTATTAGGAATGGGACGAATATTCGGCCACTATTCGGCATTCGGGCCCTTTTGCCGAATATTCGGTTGGCCGAATATTGAAGGCTTGTTGACCGAATACCTGTAGCCGAATATTGCTAAAATCTTGCCAAATAGTGAAAGATATCTTGCCAAATAAATTTAGGATTTAAAGAATTTCATTTCTGGCAATTTTCTTTTCTCTAATCCAAATTTGCTACTTCACTTATGAAGTTCTTCTCATTCTTACTTACAAAATATACAGTTTTTCAGATACTAAAAAATATACAGCTTTTATGTATTTCCTATAAAAGCTAGTGATATTTTAGAAATTGCTGCCCAAATTGGAGATTTAATTGTACGGGAAATGTTTTCATTAGAGAATGATATATTACATTTCAAAATATAAAAACACTTATAGAAAAAAAAAAAAAAAAAAAAAAAAATGAAAACACTGCTTTATTCTAAAACACTCGAATATTTATTAATGTCTGCAAATTACATGCACATATAAAAAAGGCTCTTATGAAATTCATAATTTATTCACTAGGTGTATTAACGAAGATTCATTTTCAAAATTAAATATCAAATATCATTATTTCAAATACAACAGTACACCTGAAAACAGAACTTTGTGCCAAACTAGATATGCATTAGATGACACAGCTTGCTTTATGAAGATGGTTTTATAAATGTTTAAACATAAATTCTAAATACTGAACAAAATAATTTTTTTATTCTATAGTTTTCACTTTTAAATAATTATTTGAATAATTACTGACTTAAATATGTAACATCATTATGTATATATTTTTAATTTACGTCTTCCTTCATTCATGTTGTTATCAATTTCTGTTTATCTTTTTATTGCTTGTTGAATAAGTGGAATATTGAAGTTGAATATTGTATGTGCAGATTCCAATGTCAAAGATTTTGTTAACATATGCATTCTACTTTAAGCATTACCTTTTGCTTTAACATAATTTGTAATTTAAAGCTTGGTAGTTGATTTCAGAACAGTCTCGTTCTTATGAATTTGCTTATCATTAGGAACACAAACTCTAAATGATCAAATTTGCTTTATTAAAAGTTATTTCAGAAAATATCTTCTTGTGAGTTCTGAGAGAGAGAGAGAGAGAGATGAAGAATTTTATTGATTTTGGATGCAAGAAAGAGTAAAAGTATTATTTGATAGTAAAAGTGAAGTACATTCTTCATAGTTAAATGAAAATATCTTCCCATCATGACTTACTGAAAATCAATTTGATGTACATTAAAATAAAAGAATATAATGCAATTTCATAATTTTTTTGTGTTTAAATAAGTTTTTCAAATTTAAAAATACATTTAAAAGCACATTTAAGAGTAATAATTATTAATGAGTTCCTATTTTTAAAATTATATATAATCAAAATTTGTTTTCTTAATTGGAAAAAAAAGTTGGTATTCGGCCTAAAATTTGGCCGAATATTCGGTATTTGGCCAAATCACTATTCGTTCCATCCCTAATTCTTATTACAGTCAGCTCTCATTAATTCGAACTTGTTGGGACCACAAAAAATGTTCGAATTATGGAAAATATGATAGGAAAGCATGTTCAAAGGAATACTGTTGCAAAAGACGTAACTTTATAGTATTTTTTAAATTTATTTCAGTTGTTATCATTATAATATACTTAATATTAAATTAAAATATATAATTACATAAATTAGTTAAGGGATTAGGAACAAGAACAATGGAAGAAGAGTTTGAGTTTTGAGTGAACAACGCTTTGAGGTCTATAGCTACAAATGGCTGTTACCTCGAATGATCCATAAACCACAGAAACAAATACGGAACACTTTATTATTGCAAGAAATCCAGTACATACATTTTTTAATACACATCACAGGGACAACACCCGCACACCCATGCCGCTAGCTGGACTCGAACCAGGGTCCAGCGGTGTGGGAGGAGCTCACGCTACCGACCACGCCACTGGATCGGCAATGGAAGAAGAAGTGAAGGCATCGTTGATAGACAAACGGGGACTAAGAAAGTGGATATGAAATGCATAAAATTATATGTATACTAGTTTAGAACAATTCTGACAAAAATGAAAGAAAGGAAGGTATTTCAAGATTCTGATATCCATGAGAAAGTAAGGAAAAATAAAAAAAACGGAATTCTTGGTAGTTCGAATTAAGCAAAATAAAGAGAATGAATTTGAATAAACAAAAAATTTTAACATTATTCTGCCATTTAAAATTTTGGGACTTCATGCTTAGTTTTAATTAAGCAAAGATTCGATTTATCCGATTTTGAATTAACAAGAGCCGACTGATTAATTTTAATATGAAATTTGTTCAATAAACCCCTCTTTGTATTTTTATTTTGAGAATGAAAGTAACAAGTCATAGTCAACATAATGTCTATTAATCGGGACACTACAACACTACATGAGTGCTGGAGAGTTAATGATTTTAATTTGAGAAAGAAATGATATTAGAATTTATAAAAGACTTACAATTACAGGAAGTATGTGAGACATCTGCCCAGTAAGTTCAAACACAATCACAGATGTTGATATGGTATGAGTTACACTTCCAGATAAAGCAGCAGCACCTGTTGGATTCAAAAAAGAGAAAAAGTTATTTTAAAATCTTATGGAAATATACATATGAAAATTAACGCCATTGTTAAAAATAAAATATAATACCTATATTTATATTCATTTCCAGTTCTTAGTTTTAAATCAAAAACAGTAACTACTATATTTTCCAGTGTATAAGTAATTTCTTTTAAGTTGTCACAAAGAAAAATTCAGGGTTTGAATTATACACTGGACGTAAATTGAGATTTCTGACAATCATAATTGGTAGCAGTAGCAGTATTTATCAGATAAGTACTGATCTTTTTTTTTACTAATAATTTATCATTTTCAACATATTTTTCACAACAATAAAAAACAATTATTATTATAAGAAGCATTAATTTTTTTTAGAAAAAAATTAACAATTTATTCAGAAGAAATTTTACATCTAAAAAGTGTAAATTATTGTACTTTGAAATATTTTAAGCCTAAATATTCTCCACCACTGTCAGATTTGAAAAGTTTTGTGAAATCTTTTATATTTATAGAATTGTCATACAGATCCCAATCTTCAACGGGATAAACAAAGGTGGAAAATCGTGATTTAATTCTGGAATTATTATTGCAGTACTGACTTCTTTTGACTTTTTTTTTTCTACATATGATAAATCTTAAAATATTTTTATTTCCTCAAAAGAGAGAAGAAAGAAAAAAAGAAAAAGGGAGTCTCATTTGTGTTAACTTTCATACCAAATTTCAAGATTAAAAAAACAAAGTCAACTAACACACTAGAAACATAGTAATTGTAAAAGAGAAAATTAAAAAAACTTGTATAAGATTGGATTTTTTTAAAATTTTTTTATACATGCATAGAATAAAAGATTAATTATTCTTATAGATATTATAAAAATAATCCTTATTAAACTATACTACTATATAGGAAGCCTGACTGCAACAAATGCAGAGTAAAGTTTAAAAATTAATTGTTTGTAGCTTTTTAATTACATATTTTAAAAAATGTCTTTAATTTAAAAGTAATCATGAAAAAACAGTTTTATGAACACCAAGACAAATATTAAAATTAAATAATCTACATTAAATTAAGAATTTCTCATTATCAAAGATGATTTAGAAATGAAAAAGAAAAAAAAATTCAGAATAGTTAAAATATTAATTTAAATAAATAAATTTAATGTAACTAAAATCAAAATATTTCTAGTACTTCCATATACATTTTTATAACTATTATTTTTTGCACATGAAGTTTTCTCAAGCATATTTATTTTCTCATTTTAAAAAGGCATTTGTGGTGACTTTGACTTACTGGAAATATAATAATTGGAAGAACAAAGATTTTAAATTTTGTAGAATATCAGAAATTTTATGTTATACATTAACATATAATAAAAAATAGCACATTTTAATACATAAAAAAAAAAGAGAGAGAGAGAGAAGAAGTAAGTATTTTACCAACAACAGCATAGCCCCCAGGAATAATCCTGTTAACACTTCCACCAAGGGTTATGCCATCTGGAAACCAAGATGCCATACATTCACCTACTAACCTCCCAAATGCAGCACCTAATTAAAAAAAAAAAAAATTATCAAGATTTTTAGAAATTTGACATTGAGAAATTACATGATAATTAAATAAACTTTTTAAATATAGTAAAAAAAAAGGTGTCAATTTAATAATAATAATAATAATAATAATAATAAAAGTTTATATTACTACAAAGTGTTACCAACTATAACATTTACATCAAATAAACTATTCTGTTTTATTTGTTTATCTGAATTATATGATTATATAAAAATCTAGGAGTTATTTCATAATTCTAGAATTGTGAACTTTTCTCTGTTGCTCATAAATGTATAAAATATTGATCTACTGTTATTTTGAATTAAATAAAATTCAATACCTTTATTTTAAAATGCAACAAATTACAACAATTTGATAGATTGGAACATTAAATAAAAACACAAGAAGAAAAAAATAAAAAAAAAAATGTTTTGATCACAAACATGGCTATTGTGATTTTAGCCAAATAACAAATTAAACAAGTAAGAAAAATCATGCATTACACATAGATTATGAAGCAATTTCCAAAGCTTCATGAAATATTTATCAAAACTTTGTTATTTAAGTAAATATGGATATAAAGCCAAATATGTATTCCAGTACTATTGAACAGCCCTGTATTTGATCTGTCAGCTAATATACATACTATATAATAGGAAAGTTTAGTTTAGCAAAAAATGCCTAATAGCTTGAAATTTCTCAATCAGCAATTTATACTAATAGACGGAAACATACTTGAATACTTTGTTCAGCCTTGTAGTTTGCCTGGTACCTTTATTACACATCAGTGTTAAGATAAAATTTATTTTAAACTAAAACACTCTTAAAACAACTGAAGTCACTTTCTCTTAAAAATTATCATTCATAGACTCCATGTACCCAATTCTTTGCATGGCCCTGTATATCATTTTATCTATATTCTGCAAACATTTCTTAGTAAATTTAATGCAGTTCAGTGTAAAAATGCATAATTTATTTAAGAATCACCTTTTAGTAATTTATGCTCATATTCAGTAACGTTGGCGAGCTCTTTTGGGTAGCCCAGTATATTAACTATAGCATTTATACATACCATATAATATGTATAAATTTAGTGAAACTTATATTGTGCGTATCATAATTAAAATGCATTTCATCCACCCATCATCTTTTGTGTGTTCCTGTAAATACTATGTACTTTATATAAGGGAAGGCAGTATCGTATAATTTATACTAAGTTTCATTGACATACATCAATTTTATTATACATGAAACAGTTTAATATATTTAAAATATGTCACACACAATTCCCCCTTTTACCATTATCTAATGGAATTAATTCTTTTACATGGCCCTATAAATGAATAATAGCTACATTTTCACCTTATATTTTTATAGAATGCATATGCACTTCGTAAAAGCATTTAATGCACCTCGTAAAAGCATATAAATTTTAATATGTTTGACAGGGTATAACATCTTTAAAGTTCCTTTGAAACGACTTTCCCCCATAGGCCGTAATGAAATGGGAAACTTTTGATTCTCCTTGTAGATAAACTAATCATGGTAGAAATTTCATTTTCAATAGGGTTCGTGCTAGGGTAAACATCAATAACGTCTTAAAATTTCATGGCAATTTGAGTATATTTAAGTAAGTTAGAGAGTGGACAGACAAACCGAATGCATAAGCACTTTTCAACTTTGTTGAAAAGATCTAAAAAGATAAAAAAT
Organism: Maratus speculifer; assembly: GCA_964019185.1. NCBI lineage: Eukaryota > Metazoa > Arthropoda > Arachnida > Araneae > Salticidae > Maratus > Maratus speculifer. Next base: position 340,921,152 of record OZ025290.1, on the reverse strand, counting down.
TGCATAAAAATACTTAAGAGAGAGAGAGAAAAAAAACCTAAATTGCATGACACATGCTCATATAAGGAAATCTATGCTTCCATGGAAAACAGCATTCCTGGTTTTTATAAGTTATACATACCCATTTTAAAAACAGGAATAAATAGACCAGATGGCACAGGCAATGTTGCAGCTAATGTTGTAGTTATGAACTAAGAAAGAAAAATCATAAAATTTCAGTATAACATCTAAAAGAAAAAGAAATTAAAAAAAAAAAAAAAATGAAATTTTCAGTTTTTTATGAAATTAACTGACTGGCAATAAGTTATTTTATTTTAAAGCACAGCATTTTTACAGACATTTTAGTAAACTAGCAAACATTATCAGAAAAAAAAAAGAATTTTCAACCTCATGGAATGTCAGATTTTATGAACATATCTTGTAAATAGCAAAAACATCAATCCCTTTCAAAATATCAATAACGTTTTTCTTTTTTTATGCAAATAAACCTTTAACTGCATATAAGTTCAGCTATAAGTATGCTACATTTAAACAACAATTCATGAATAAAATTCAAAAGAAATTTTTTTTTTTAATATTAACAAATCAAACACAAAGAAAATAAATTAAGTGCCAAAGCTTTCAAGCACTTTTACTGTTTTTATTTGGTAAATTTGAATAGAACTGCATAATTTAATTTTACGAAAAAATATAGAGTGCATCTACATTAGAAGCAAAGTAAAATGTACAGACATTTCTTTTAAATAAGTTTCAATTTACAAAAGAAAAAAAATGATTTTCTACAGAATATTTTTTTCAAATCTTTTGTAGATACTTCTTTAAGTATTTTTTTCTATAACAATAGCCCATTAACATAAAAATCAAGGTAATTTTAGGGGGCGATCCCAAAAATAAAATTCAATACTGTAAGGCATGAATTTAATGCAAATTTTATTAATACAAAATAGCTTTAGCACAGAAAAAATGCTACATAAATCCTTTACATATATCCCATAAAATAACTGAGACTATTGTTACATTTATTAATAGTTCTATGAAATAATCTTTTCAGTGGACATGTGGTCTTTCAAACTGAAATGATGATGGTTTTTAAAATCCAACACAAAAATAGCTAAATGGAATGAACCAAAATCTTGTATATGCATATTAGAAGCTTTTAGCAATCAATATATTTTTTAAATATTTGCAATCAAAATCTACAATTAATAATTTTTTTCATATATTAATTTTATTATATTTTATGCATAAAAATGGAAGAAATGAATGGAAGTCGAGTAATTAAATGTAGGATATTTAACACAAGCAATAGCAAAAATCAGCACATGAAACAGTGGTACAAGAAACATGAATTATTAAAGTTATATATGTGGAAATACATTAAAATATTATTTAAGATTTAGAGCTCAAAATTTTACATCTATATAATTTCCAAAAATCTTCATTGAACTGCATCAAGTTTGGGTATTGTTACAGAAAATTTTAAAGTATTTTTTTTCAAAATGAAGGCTGTTCCAAATGCTTATTTTATTTCTAAATAACTATAGAAGACTCAGTTCTCAGTTGAACAGCATTTTTCACCCTGCAATAACTTTATGATTAAGAAGCAAGCTGTCATCTTGTTTTGATCTATTAATTTTTTTTTCTTCAATAAGTAGTGTTTTAAAAACTAGACATCAAGCATGAAATTTTAATTTTCATAGAAATAAAATTAACTTCATACATACATATATAACTAAAAATAAAAATATCAACAAGGATTGGTAGAATACATATTATAAAATTTTAAATATACTCTAATACTTAATTTAAATATACTAATAATATATATTATATTTTGAAATATACCATATTCACCACCTTCATAAGAAATTGGTTTAGGTGGTTTGAATAATAATTTTTTTATTGAGAAATTAACTTATTTTAAAAGAGTTTAGGGAGAAAAAAAATAGCAATCTAACTAAATTTAATCATACATAATATTTTTAAGATAAACAGTAAAATAATATATTAATATGCATACAGTAGAACAAAACATTTGCAGCAATTGATACTGAAACATAATTTGATTTTCGAAGTAGATTTAATAAGCTAAACAAATAGATAATAAAATAGTAAAATGAAAATAAATAAATAATGTATTTATTAAAATATTTTTTTTTAAACAAGAAAAAATATATACATATATATTTTAATATAAACCAATTTTATATATGAATCATGTTTTTCTAAAATATTAAAGAAAATGTAATCTAAATGTAAAAATAAGCAAAAATAAACCATTTCTATAATTTTTTTTGTCTATTTCATAAACAATGAATAACATCAGTTTAAGACCAATTGAAAAAAATATGATACATTTAATTTAAACTTTTTACTCAAATTCATTTTCATAACATAGTTGGTATTTTTAAAATACTATTGCTTCTTAAAACTAATTTTTCATCCAGCAATCTATTAAAAACAACTGCCTAGTATTTTTTAACTTTAATTTTCAATAAGGAAATTTGATTTTTATTGCCCAAGCACTCTAAAATACATAAACTAAAAATGACAAATTCAAAATAATAAGAGACAGTATGCTTATTACAATAATAAGTTGATGATAATTAGAAACTAATACACAATGATATTGATAATTATAATTTTGTTTAATAATATAATAAAAATGACCAAAAGAATAAATGAAGAAATTGAAATAATGTGATATAAAAATGAATTGAAAACACTAATTGGGTAAAACAACATACAAAGCTTGACACTTTAAACCCTTATTAGTGTTGCCTAAATCCAATTCAAATGAAAAGTATTGGTGATTATCCAACAGAAATTTGATTTGTGCAATATTTGATTGTTTTAAGTGATGGTCAAATTGAGTTTGCTTTCCTTTTTAATATGCACATAATGGTTTTCAAATTGTATATGAGAGGGGAAGGGGCTTGTAGCATTGTTAAGGAGTTAACTAATAATAATTTGTACGATTGAAATGAATTATTTAGAACACAGCTTAAAAAAAGGAAAAGGAAAACATGTAATTAAATAAATAAACATATATATTTATAGATATATATAATTAAAATTACATTATTCACTCACTGTAATGATGATGAATACAACAAGATTTACAAATATATTTGTATACTTTGTGGTCCAATGACTGACTATGATGGCTTCATCAACTTCTAGATAGTGATTTGACCAGGTCACATTGCTGAATAATTCATTCATGGATTCATGAGTAGTTAGCTGAAAAGTAGAAAATTATACACATGTTTAAAATTATGCATATTTTTTAAACCAATGCTTTACAGCAACTTTATATTGATTAAAGTGACAAAGGACAATCATAATACAAAATAGTAAATACCTAATGGAACTTACAACACTAGTTGAATGACAACCAATGTTGTATTTGTACTGACATTGACAGGTATTTCAAGTTTACAAAAAGAAAAAAAAAAAAAAAAAAGCCTAACTTTATTTTATATTTAGAGAAATTAAAATTTTATTTTACACTAGCTGAAAGTAACCCATTGTGTTGCCTCTGCATCAATATTTGAAAGTTTTTGTGAAAAATACTCACAGTTTCAAATCCAATTTTTAAATTAAAATGTATAAGCCATAAGATAAAATCATGATTATTATCATTTATAAATCTCACTAAAACTTTTAATCACAGGAATACTCTTCAAAATTGATCCATAAACTCTTGAATTTTTAAGCATTCAAAGACTGATGAATTGACTGATTCTACCAAGTTTTCCTTGTTCATATTAGAGTTATCAGAATGTGACAAACTGTAGATTGTATCCAGAATTATGATTTATAAATTTTAATTAGATCTTCTAATTGCAGTATTTTTATTTATTTATTTATTTATTTTAATTGATCAATTACTTACAGCTTTTTTCCTGTTTTCAGAAACTATTCGAGATACTAAAATGTGACAAATTGCACAATGTAGCCAGAAGCATCCTCTATCTTCCCCAGATAAGTTTAATTCTAACTAGGCAAACATTTTTTAGTGTATTCTTACAGGGGGAGAAAAAAAACATTTTTGATTACACATTGTCCAAATACTCAAATGAATGTAGAAATTGGTATTTTTCTGAAAATCACATACAGATGCTGCAATTATATTTAAACTTAAATTGTCAAGTATTAAAAGTAAAAAAAAAAGTAAACAAAAGCATAAATTTTACTCACGTAAATGCTTTATCGATTCAAGATATTAACTGATAACAGATGGCAACAAATTGATTCAAGATTTTAAAACTGATGGCAAAATATACATGAAATTTGTTTTTGAGAAAAACTCAATTTTACAGTCACTGAATGGACTTTCAGTGCTCCTAAATCTAATTGATGTCCTTATTATTTTTCAGACAAAATTATTTTTAAAAAGTCAATAAAATCACATTTTATTTCAACAATTAAGTAATTAAATAACTAAATAGATCAATGAAAATTACATTGGCTGAGAGATCAAAATACAGAGTGGATGGAGATAAATTATTGGGGGATTTGCCATTGTATAAAACTTTTATAAACCAATACAAATGATCATGAATATTCAAATCATAAATGATGTTTTTGCAAATTAAGAATGAAGTTTATTCTTTATAATTAAAAACAAAAACAGATCATCATATTAAGCGAAACAAGGAAATGAAAATTTAGTAAACAATGAAAAAATTGAAATATTTGTGGAAACAAGGCAAATATTATATGTATAGAGATTAAATATCTATAAGTAGGAAATCATGTTTACAATGTTTGTTACATGAAAAACACAAAAATACACTTTAAAAATAAAACTGATTTCGATGCAACCATTAACAAGCAATGTAGTTATTGCAATGAAAATGCACTGTTTAAATGACGTTCCTTAAAAATGTGGTAATGTTAGTTTGTCATGGTAATGTTAGTCTGGTAGTTTTTGTCAAAGAAATTTTATCCTTTTAAATTTTGGAACTTATGGAAAGAAAATAGTATCTTCTGATGCAATAGTAAACAAATATTTCAGTTTTTAGAATTAAGATAAAAAAAAAGAAAACATAGCCAAAATATGTGCATTCTCTCAAAAATTATATTTTCACACGTAATAGTATTCTATTTGTTTAACAATCCCTATTATTCCCCTTTAATTCACAATAATGGAATCATGCAATTATCTCAATCTGAATTTTTACAGAAATTTCATTAAAAATCTAAAAAATATAAATAAACAGGAAATTTATTGAAATTTTGATCGAGAGCAATTATAACATGTCTTGATCTTTAAGAATAGCTATTAGTTTCAGTTGGTGATTCCTTATATTTTCAGATAAGTAAATGTGAATACATATATGAGGACCCCAGAAGCCAAGGGGTACAAGTGACAAAATTTCGATTTGGAGTAAATTGAGTTTAAAGATAATTGATGTTAAATTGGAACATCAATAACAATTGAGTGGATTAAAATAGGAAATTTCTGCTTTTTGCATTCTGGTCTTTGAACTCTTATTTCAATAACTGTTAAAAAATAAAGTACAATTTTCTTTAAATGTATAATTAATCAATATTGTTTGTTTTTCAAAAAAAGTGGTTTGCCTCTATAACTCAGCAAATAATAAGAAAATCACTTATATTTCTTTACCTGAAATGAAAAAAGCATATTTTTAGGTCGTCTGTGTATTTAGTTTTTTTTTTTTTTCAATTTTGTCACTTATACTCCTTGCTTCTGTGTCCTCATATATAGTCAAATTTTAATATGTTAGATTTTGCTCACCTCTGCAGCCATGAATTGTCCTAAGCCTAAAGGAAAGGTCATTGTTGAAATGATCAGGGTAATAACTGCAGGATAAATAAAACGACTGAAAAACACAACACTAATTATAATAAAATGTTTAGAAAAGATTTGACTAACAAGGGAACCTTTTTTGGTGTTGCTCACACTTAGTATTAAGACCTGGCGCATTTTGTAACCTTATACATAAAAGTTAAAGAACCAATAAATATTTTCTGTTGTTAAAGTTATATTAAGTAATTTTTTATATTCTAAATTTTTTATTACTGGATTTTATTTTTTTATTTCACACCAAAAGTGAGTTAAGTTGTCAAATATGATGCTACAAATTTTTTAATTGCTTTATATTTGTACTAGGGCTGCTGGAAAACTCTCCAAATTTTTCTCCACCAAAAATGTGAAATATTATCATGTCAAATCACATAAAAAATGTCACAATTTTTCAAAACCAAATTTATAGGTTTTCCAAGGCATTTTAAAACTTTTTTCAATATTTTATATTTATTATTAACTAATTTATATTTCTAAGGGTTTTTCATTAAAAAACTATGTTAACAGTTTGATAAGAGGCTTCGAAAATAGCATTTTCAGAAAGTTATACTGCTGCAAGGGAAAAAAAAAAAAAAAGGCTTTAACAAATTTTAGTTTTCAAACTTTTTAATATAGGGCTTTAAAATGCACCAAGTCTCAATGCTAGGTGTAAGCAATACCAAAAAAGGCTCCATTGTAAGATTTAAAATATTAAAAATGTAAACAAAATAAAATTTTACATTAAAATTAACTTAATTTCTAATAATACTAATAACTGAATACAATTTTAGAAAGTTTGTTTTACAGATTTATTGATTTCTTTTTAAGCATAAACAAACAACTACACAGGAAAAAAAAAAAAAAAAAAAAAAAAACAATAATATAGTTGAACTTTATAATCCAAATACTCTCAGAACCTGAAAAAAGTGTCGTCATAAGTGGAGTGTCGCGATAACCGGAGTTGGAGAAAAATATGTTTATAAAAAGCTGTATTTTTAATTAATTTGAAATATTTTTTAATTGATAATTGTTCTTGAATCAATAGAACATTATTATTAAACAAAATAAACGGAATTGAAAAGAATAAATACCAGATTTCTGATGTTTTCCTTTTTTATTGTTACATGAAATACTGATGAATTAATGTTTGTGTATCCCTAGATGTGCTTCCTACAATTCTTTTTCTATATTATACAATGAATTATGAACAATATCCATTGTTTCAGAAATGAATGTTAGATAATTTCTGATCGGTTCAATGCAATGCAATGCTTTGGTTATAGTCGGAGGCTTGTTTTGTTTTTGATTCCCTTGTCTGAAGAAATTTCTGTCTTTTTCAGACATCATTGCATCTGGTAATGTGGTGACATCCTTATCAAAATTGATGTACATCAGAGCATCTCCCCATATATCTATTTCATAATCTAACTACTTCTAATGTCTTCTTCATTACCGTCTATACACTCGAGATCTGATGAACTTGGATGAAACCAGCATGCTTGAAAGAGTCATGAACTGTCCTAAACTTTTTTGTCACTTTGCTGTAAGCAGTTTAAAGCATTACGAATAGAGTGGGGAAATGAAATGTTTAACATTACTTAAATGAATATATATTGCACTATAAGTGGGAAAGACAGTGGATGAGTAATCATAGATTGGAGGATAGAAAATTCGCAGAAATAAATCTGTCCTTCACTGATATTGTCATTCATAGTGTGTGGAATTTTTTTTACTTAGATAAACAATTGAAAGAAAGTTTCTCTTTTATGTCAATGGGCTTTTAAACACTTTTGTGAAAAGTTGGACTAAGACATTTCTTACCATTTAATTTCTGTGCGTGTAAGATGGATTATGAAAAATAGATAATTTTCCTAAAACATTGGGACATCCAGAGTTAAAAATTATTCACCGATGTAAAATCTGGAGTTTACTTACATTAAAATTGTATACAGAAAATCAGGACTTTGAAAACCTGATGTGATAAGTGGAGTGATGTGAAAGCTGGGTGTTGGGATAGGGAGGTCTGACTGTAATAATAAAATTACAAATATTTAAAGGAGAAATGTTAATGTAGATAGATGCAAACATTTAACTAATAATATCAATTATTCATAGCAATTCATATAAACTATGAAATTATCAACATTTATTTTCAAAACTTATTTAAAATATAAAATCAATCCATAAATGCGGTTTAAAAAAAAAGTGTTTTAAGATATAAACAATTAAAATAACTTACTTTTTCTGTAAAAATTTATTCAACCTCTTATGTTTTCTGTTGAAATGAACAATTTGACGATGAAACCATACAAAAAATGCTCCAACTAAACCACACACTGCTCTAGAATAGAAATAAATTGTATTAAAATATTTCAAGAGAAAAATATACTTAATGAAAATAAACGGTCAAGTGCAAGAATTACTCACACTCAAAGGGTTCAATAAAATAAATATATGAATTATTAACTGTATAATTAAAAAATCGTTGCTTAAAAAATAAGATTTTGTGAAAAACTACATAACTTACAAACATAAAAGTTCAAAACCTAAATAATATTAAATATTGGTATCCTGTATAACTCTTTGTTTTACTTTTTTTAAAAAAATTAATTCAGTTCGGTACTGATAGTAAAACTAATGCACATTTAAATTTCATTTGGCATTTCATGTAACTAAATTTAGCCTAACAATAATCTTTTCTTCTTACAGTGTAGCTACATGTTTACAAATATATTTTGTACTTACAAAATATGTATGAGTGTATTTAATCAAAATGCCAATTTTGATTAAAAGAAAAGAGAATATTTTTCTATTTGTACAGTTTTTCATATTATTGCTGCAACAAAAATATTACAAGATAAATAAAAAAAGGGAATTCTTGAGTATTGTTTAAAGTTTAAACTTCCATATTCTTGGTACAGTCGGCTCTCGTTAATTCGAACTCGTCGGGACTACAAGAAATGTTTGAATTATCCGATGTTTGAATTATGAAAAATATGAAATGAAAACATGCTTAATATGGTATTATTACAAAGGAATTAATGTTATAGTGTTTTTTAAATTTATCTTGTCTGTTATCATTGGAACATGACTTAATATTAAATTAGGATGTATAAATATACTGCTGTTTGTAAAAAATGCAACACCATGAAGGAGTCATCAGAATTAAATGAAATTTAATACACAAACGACTTGTATTGGTACAAATAAATGTATACATTTTCAAAGCAATAAAACAATATTAAGTGCCCGAAATTAGTATTTGGTGTGGCCACCACGTGCTGCAATAAGTGCTTCTATACGACGTGGCATGGAGTCAAACAGATGTTGAATGTCTGCTTGTGGAAGAGCATTCCATATTGTTTGTATGCGCACCCAAAGTTCGTCTTTTGAAACTGTAGGATGTGGATCACGAGCAAGACGCCGACCAACCATATCCCACACATGTTCAATAGGCGACATATCCGGCGAATAAGCAGGCCAAGGAAGAAGTTGAATATGTTGGGCTGAAAAGAAGTCTCGATCAATCCGTGCAACATGTGGGCGTGCATTATCCTGTTGAAACACAGCTCCAGGGATGCCTTGAAGGAAGGGAACGACTTCGGGCTCTAGCACTTCACGGACGTACCTGTTGCTATTCAGATTACCCTCAATTCGTAGCAGCTGAGATCGTCTATGATACGAAATCGCACCCCAGACCATAACTCCAGGTGTTCGGCCACTATGACGTTTGACAACGCACTCTGGAAGGCAACGTTCACCAGCATACGTCTAACACGTATGCGGCCATCATGGTTCCACAAATTAAAGCGGGATTCGTCAGAAAAGACAACTTGTTGCCAATCAGCCCGCCAGGCTCTGTGTTCATCAGCCCATTGCAGACGCAGCCGTCGATGATTTGACGTGAGGGGGATCCTGTATAATGGAATCCTTGCATACAATCCACGGTGCAGCAGACGTTGACGAATTGACGAAGCTGACATTAATACACCTGTAGCAGTAGACCAACGTGCTGCCAACTGCCTGGAGGAAGCTGTACGGTCAGTCACCGCCATGCGGACCAGGTGTTTATCATCGCGCACTGACGTCACCTTGCGTCGTCCACTCCCAGTTTTTCGAGTTGTCCGGTTCTCTTCGGTCCACTGCTTCCAAACTCGCATCACTGTGGAACTGTTCCGCTGCACATGAGCTGCTATTTCGCGATAGGAAAATCCTCCTTCACACAGGCCTATAATTCTCCCCCTTTCAAACTCCGTAAGTTGTTGAAATTTGACCCTATTTCATCGTGGAGGCATACTAAACGTTCGCCACTAACAAATAACCATGCACTATTTTCAACGTCCCGCTACAGCCCGTTACTTATACGCTTTCAACATCCATCCAGAGGGCGCTGCTCACAACACGCATGCGATGTGTCTCTGAAACTTTACTACTTTGCATAACATCCTATAATTGACATTTGATGCAAATTTCATTTCCTTCGGATGATTCCTTCATGGTGTTGCATTTTTTACAAACAGCAGTTTACATAAACTAATTAAAAAATTAGAAACAAATACAATGGAAGAAAAATTTAAAACATCACTGATGGACAGACGAGGCACTAAGAAAGTGGATATCAAATGCATTGGATTATATGTATACTCATTCGGAACAATTTTCACAAAAATCAAAGAAAGAAAGTTATTCAAATGAACTGAAATTCGTGAGAAAGACAAGACAAATGAAAAATCTGAATTCTCGTTAGTTCGAATTAAATGAAGTCAAGAGAAAATGAGTTTGAATTAATGAAAATTTTTTACGTTATTCTGCTATTAAAAATTTTGGGACTTCATGTTTAGTTCAAATTAAGCAAAGATTCGAATTATCACATTTTGAATTAACGAGAGTCGACTGTAGTTGAAAAGATCACTTGCACTTTTATTAACTTATACATTCACTTTACACATGTACATAAATGGATGTATTATGTGTGTGTATAGATGTAGGAAGATGAACAAATGTTTCAAAAATTAAAATGTGATCATAATAGTATAGATTGAGGACCCATGATCAAAACAATAATGTTATCTCTTGTGAAATATGATATTCTGAAAGCATCAAATGTTAGGAAGTGGGGGTGGGGGTTGAACAGAAGATGAAGCATGTTATAAACTGGAAATTATTAAGTCAGAAATATGTTAATTTCGAAAGATAATAACACAACAACCATGTTTAATTTTTAAAGAAAAAAACTATTATTACTTATTATTAAACTATTATTACTGTTTTATTATTATATATTATATACATATAGAACAATTTATCAAGCATAGTTGAGGCCAGCTATATTCCAGATAATTGCTTGGGCAAAGGAACATATATATTTGATCAGATTTGTAGTTATGAAATTCTTTCAGATTTCAAATTAATAATTAGACTACTAAGGTTAAGAAACAGATTCAATTTGGATCAAAGATTAATTAGAATTTAAAAGATGACAATTTCTGTTAATCCCTTGGAAACAACAAATTGTCCATAAAAATCGAAATGCATAATATCTAACCATATATACTTCAATATCAAATTCTATGTTGTCCCAAGTTATAATGCATGTGGTAATCAAACAAGAAATGCACAGGTGCAAGTGATTGCTGATTTTTACCGAAAATATTCTGAAACCAGCCAATTGGAAATATTATTTTGGGTAAGTGGCTTAGAGGTTAATTGGCTTCTGTATAAACGGTTGCATACTGTATTTTATTCATTTAACTAAAATGCTTACATAAGGGGAAAAAAAAAAAAAAAGATAAAATGAAATTTCTCACCCAATGCCAGCAAACACAATGAGCTCTTGTGGATCAAATGGAAAATCAATATGGAAGTTTGTCCTAAATATGGCTGTGAGTGTTTCTAAAATAAATAAATAAAGTAAAAAGTGAATAAATTTACATTATCCTTTATTGGGAAATAAATAAATAAATAAATAAATAAATAAAATAAAAAATTGTAATTTAACAAATTACGGCGACTATTTGGAAAATGATATTTTCAAAGAAATTCTATACTTAAATTAAAATATTAAATATCATTTTTAGGATAATTATAATGAGTCATATATTATGTACACCTGCATTAAATATCAATATTCCTAAACTAATGATAAAAAAAACAGTAATTTATAGAAAGACAACTGTTTAAAATGTGTTTTTTTATTGCATGGAGTTAATCAGACTGACTTCTGAATGCCTCATATTATGTGTGACATGGATTAAACATTAATATTCCTGGATCCATCACAAACAAATTTTAAATGAAATTTCAGTTTTATAGTTTTCGAAACTGCAAATTTTAAAACTTCTTAACATCGCACATTTAAAATTTTTACACCGTTGCGTAGAGATAAAAATGCACTTTTTAATGAAATTTGTTTTAAATCTCTATCACAATTTGTTTTTAAATTATTAATTGTTTTAAAAGTTTTTATTACTCTTTTTGTCATTATGGCAACAGAAGTATTCCGTTTTTGGGCATTAAACTTGGACCAATCAGGAAACGAGTAAAACAAAATAAGTTGCGGAATTCAACTAATAAAAAGTTTCAGATATACTTTAGATTTCCCAATTCTCTACTGAGAACAACAAATATTTTTTCCAAATTGTTAATAAAACAAAAAAATTAATTAATATTAATTATAACTGTTATAATAAGCAGGTGCAAAGTTTGTCTGACTAACAAACTCACCTTCATTTTTGAACCAAACTCCCAATAGTCTCCATACCATAGCACCACAACAAGCAGCAAAAAAACCACGCCAGTAATTTCGCACAGCAAAATATACTGATGTTACCTCAATACTGAACAAAACACCTGAAAGAATTAAGAATTTTATTTAAAACACAATGAAAATTTATAGTGAGTATCTATTTTTATAACATTTTGTTTTAAAACTCTTCACTTAATAGATTATATCATTTTTAAACATATGTGCAGGACTTTTAAAAATAGACAATATGAACAGAAACATAGATGCCATAAAACTACATGAATACATGCAAATAAGTAGATCTTTATAATGCTATCCTCCATATAATACACAACTTCTCTGATGTAAAGAATGAATTTTACAGTTAAGAAGCCCCTCAATTCTCACACTGTAAAAAATTGCTGGAACAGAAGGAAAAAGAAAAATTTGCTTTTCCACTTTTTAGGTAAAGAAAAATTTCACAACCCACCTAATATAAGGGTGAATGAATATAAGTATGGAAATTGTTGTATGACCTTTATTATCTTATCCTATGAAAAGGGCACAATTTCGTATGAAGGATATACTATTAACAAAAACAGGAGTTAGTAATCCTAATGTGTGTAGGTGAAATAATAATTAAAACATTACACAGACTACAAAAATAATTAAAAGTATGACTAATTAACTAAACATTACTTTATAAACAGTGAGATATCTGAAACTGGTGTTTATGGATGAAGACATCTATATAAGGGTTAAAGCTGGTTAATTTTAATCTTTTCTACATGCAACTAAATTTATCTAAGAGTATACATGCTATTCATATAAAAATGAACTCAGTTTATCATAATAATCCAGTTAATGATAATCTACAGCGGGACCGTAGCTAAGGGGGTCTATGAGGTGGCTCAGCCCTTTCTAAAACATTTACAGCCTCCCCTGGAAAACATTTCAAGATCACTAAATGAAATTCTGTTTCGAAAATCTAAATGAAATTCTGTTTAAAAATCTAATTTAGTTTTGAGGCCCTTTCACTGTTTTGCAAAAATTTTATATTGTAATTAAAATAAGTGTTTGAAAATTCACACATCCTATTTGTACACATGAAGATAACATGATGTTTAATTTTGCACTAGTTACACAATCAATTTTTTCATCAAATTATTATTTTCTTAGTATAAAATTAAGTTATTATATCAGTTAAATAAGAAACAAAGTACTTACAATGTGAATATGCATTAATTTATCTTTCTGTGTCAGAGAGAGAGAGAAAACATGAGCCCCCCTCCCCCCTACATTTTTTTCAGCCTCCCCTATAATTCACTTCTAGCTACGGCCCTGATCTGTGTTTAAACACGTTTGCTAGACTATTTTTGACAGGGTTATCCAAAAGATATTGGTTCTTTATCAATTTGTTGACGATCTCCTAAGGGGTTTCGGGAAAACATCTTTGCAGAAATGTATGATCTATTATGTTTACACTATGTATATATGTATGTACTGGTATGTTATACCAGTATGTATGATACTATAATGTTTGCACACTTACGAGAGTTTTATTATAATTCCTCATATATTTTTCCAGATATTTAACAAAATGTCTAAACTTGCAAGTGGTCTGCCACCTTTGGCCATATAGTATATATATGATTTTTTTCATATGTATATATACACAAACATACATAATATATATATATATGTGTGTGTGTGTGTATATAACACTGGTGCCCAGCTAACCAAAAAGTTCTTTTTTTTTTTTTTTTTTTTTTTTTTTTTTTACTTTGGTAGTATTAGTATTGGTTTTTGCATTTTAATTTGAACTACAAAATCTTAAGAAAAAAAGTTTTTGATTGTTTTAGTGTTTATTTTAGTAGTTTTAAAAATGTTAACCATTTTCATGAAAAAAATTTGTAATTTTAAAATATTAATCCATGACATACTTATTTTTATTAAAACATGTCTTCTTGTGGATCAATACAAATTTATGCAAATATAAAGCTCATTGTGGTGGTTACTCCATAACCCCCCCATATGTTTAATTTAATTCATTTTTTATTAGTCATTTTATTTCCTATCACCTTCCTTTTTATTAATGTTCTCAATTTAAATTTAATTTCGGTTTCGCTTATTTTCATTTCGTCGCCTGTAATGTTTTCTTTCTTACTTAGCTTTCCAATGTTCCAAGCCGGTAAAATTCTGTTTGAAATCATTCCTTCCGGTTTTAAATTTGTTCGAGAACATTCTCGCTAGTTCTTTTGGGTGGAACTTCCGTTTATTCGGACACACCCCTAACCTATCAAATTAAATTTCACAGGTGACGTATTTCAAGCCGTTAAGTACATGGCCACCGGCTTTGGCCTCCCCTCTTAAGATGGTTATCAATTTTCTTCTTATTAGTTACATATCTTTTCATACTGTATATTGTAATTTGGCTTAGTTTTTCCTCACCCCCTCTGTTGCTCACTGCCAAATTGGCGTATTTTGCATTTACAATAACCCTTTCTCTTTTTCCCCTGGGCTCGCGGCCACCTGCGTCAGTTGCGCCGATAGACACCTGCTGTGATGGATGCAGTCGTATGATTGAAAGTTTTTAGTGTAATTTCGGGGCCGAGGTGCTCCCCCGTTAACGAAGGATGGAACGGTTTTTTTTGTTATGTTGAGATTATTACGATGCTGATTTTTAAGTGCGGCAAAGAAAAAGTGCTGTCCTCAAAATGCATCTAGGAAAGTGATGTTGATTTCTGTTAAGCAACGAGGAGCAAACCTTTTGTTTCAAAGGATCCTGAAAGTATTTTTGTTGTGCACTCTGTTTGGATATGCGTATTAAATAAGGTGACGTCGTGAAGCCTTTTATGTGTTGCTCTATTGATGCCACTTTTAACTAAAGAAGGTTGTCGACATGTTTATTCTAAATAGTTTTATTCTTCATCTTTTCGTCTAAAATTTTCGTCAAATATTTTTGTGATTAATTCTTCAATTGTGCTTTTATATGTTCTCAATCCTCTGAAAAAAAACAAGCAGAGGTGAAGAACGTGTGCTTTAAGAGGTGAACATTTTTCTTTCATCAAGTGAACATATTTGATTCTCATAAAGTTTTTACTTCATTATTTTGCCCAATTTTATATATATAATTTTTGAATACCCAAGGGGCGTTATGAAGAAAATATTGGTTTGTATCTATGCAATATGAAGTATAATACATTTTGTTTTTTTTGAAAGTTCATATTATGAAAGTTGCTCTTTTTCAAGAAGAAATAATATTATATTCTCCTTTTATGTCATGAGAAAATTTATAATTTACACCCTGTTGAGAAATCTAAAATATATTATTGACAAAGAATTTTTATTGCTTGGAGATAGCAATTGTTGTGATTAGCATATATTATGATATGGTTTTTATGAAGAGAGAGATTAATATGTACGAGTCAAAAATAATATAAATATGTGAAGAAATATTTATTCATGAAAAAGGGAAACAAGTTCTTCATGAAATAAAAATAGTTTTCTTCAAATTTTGTGTGCATAATAATTTATTGTGCCTATTGTCTGGATTTATTTGTCATCAACATCCAAGGACTTGACAGGTAACCTTTTTACCTTTTCAATTTTATATTTTTTTAACTTTATGTATGACATTTTATGTCATCATGGATAAAGAATATTTTTTTTTTTTTTAAGTGAAGTAAGGATGGTCACGTGGGTCGTTTGCAGGCCCCCATTCTCCGCGATGTGCTGTCATTATCACGATCACTTTGGCCTAATTGTGGGTAGAGGCAAATAAAAAGTGCTTTCTCCACTTTCAAATAAACATAACATTATATTTCCTTTGATGCCCTGACCAAAGCGTCAGCCCACTACACAACACTTATTTCTTTTGGAGCCGTGACCAACGCTTGAACATTCTTCATTATTTTTTTTCAAGTTTTTTTTCTTCATATAGTGATTAATGTTTTATATAATTATATTTTGTTGGGTATGGTGCAGTAATCAAATACAATATTTATATTGATCTTGTATTGAAATATTATCTTTTTCTGGAGCAGTGCATTATATATACAACATAATTTTTCCATATATATTTTTTCTTGTCTTGCTATATTTTGCAACTAATATATATATGCATTATTTAACGGAGGTACTGGTAAAAATTATTGTTCATGCTAAGATAAATTATTCTTCTTGTCATACATATAATAATTTATGTTTTGAGCCATATTATATATAAATATTTACATAAAATATTTGGGTCTTATATTCTTCATATGATACTAATATGTTAGTATACGTTTTCTTCTTTTTTTTTACATATAAAAATGATGTATGAAGTAAATGAAAGTCATCAATATTTTAAGTAACGGGTCAATTTATATATATTGTTCATCATAGGACCTGCCAAATAACCAAATTTATCATGTCATACATTGAGTTCTTATATTAATTATTTCATCATGCCTCCAAAAGCCAAACTAAATATTGCAATCCAACCTTTCGACGGTAACCCTCAGACTGTAGAATTTTTCTTCGATCAATTATCTGACTTACAGGAACTAAATAACTTTACAGACAAGGAACTTTTTGTTCTCTTTAAATCAAAACTTGAGGGCACCGCCTTACTCTTCTTTCTGGAAACTCAGTCACAGCTCAAGAACTCTAATTTTAGTGAAATTCGAAAGGCATTTATAGACTATTTCTTACCCACAAAAAAATCTGTTTCTCTAAAATCTTTACAGAACTTGACCTTAGATTCAAATGAATCAGTTAAAAATTTTGCTTTTCGGTTGGATAAACAACTTCGACTTGCTTATCCAAAATTGGATCTTTCTGCTCTTAATTCATTAAAGTTTACTCATTTTCTTGAGGCTTTACCTAAGCAAATCAAACGTAAACTCTTAGAAGAAAATATTACGTCCTTCGAATTAGCTCTTGAACGAGCAACTTTTCTTCAAAATATATATGACTCTCCCCCTAAAAAATCGTATGAAAATTTTAATCAAGCCTATTGTATCGATTCTGAAAATGTCCACGATAATTCTAGTAATACTCTTCATAAAACTCCTATAAAGCATACGAAGGCTAAAATTTATCACAATTCTCAAACCAACTACTCTCCTTTACAAACTCAAAAGGACAGTTCTCATACTTCTCGTAATTTTCAAAGAAGACCTAGGACATTTTCGCCTTCTCCACCGAGACAAGAGGCTACAAATAAACGTAACAATAATTTTCGTCATCAAAACTTTCACCGGAAACGTCCTTATCAACCAACCTTTGACAAATATTCTCACAAAAAAAATTCTACATCCTTTTATCACAGACGAGATGTTGTGCAGTGTGCGTTCTGTGGGAAATTTAATCATCGTATGGACTCATGCTACAAATTCAAAAACATTATTGGTAATTCTAATCAAAACTCTTCAACTCAGGTTTCGTCTCACCCTTACAGAAAGAAAAGCCACACCTCTTCGTCTTCTGAAAATAACAATGTTTATCATTTAAACAAATAAGGGAGACTGGTTCTACTGACCGCCTTCTCTCCCGTAATTCTCATTCAGGGTCAGTACACTTTGACAACAACAACAAACATCAACAATTAGACAAACGCTCGTCAGTCACTTTAGTGTCATCCACAGCTGTCCAAACTTCTCCTATGACATCTAAATTTAACAAATCTTCTTGTTCATATAATTCTTTGCCTTCCAAACAAAATTTTCAAATCAACGATGACATACAAGAAAATCATGTCATATGCAGTTCTTTTAACAACTCTTATGTTCTTCCATGCATCCTAATAAATGTTCAACATAATGAAATCGCCACATTAATAGATACTGGATCAAGTTTATCTCTCTTGGATGAAGAATGCTTTAATAGCATTAAATCCAGGCTTCATTACAAATTTTTATCCAGAAATGTATCTGTATCGACCATAAATTCTAAGGTCTTCTTCAAAGGATGCATAGAGATAGCTTTTAAGATTGATAAATATTTTTTTCATCATGTATTTTATCTTACAAAAATTCAAAATGTTCACTTTCAAGCCATACTTGGCTTTGAGTTTATTAACAAACATTCTATTACTATTTCTCCAAGTTTTAAGTCTATCCTAATTAAGGACAAACACATTCCTTTTCAAAGTTATAATGAATCTCCTACTTGCTATTTTATGAATTCTGAATATAATTATGTGAATTCAAATGTACCATATTCTCTTGATGCACACAGAATGCCTTCTTATGAAAGGCCTATATCAAATAATCTAACGAGTGATACTTACATTGATAATACTTGTGCGAATTGTGATAATTCAAGTTTGCAGTTGTCCAACAATTATACAACCTATCCTTATTGTTATAATGTTCAAAATAATGGTTTGTTTACAAATAGTATGGCTCATTCTGCTATGAATTTTCATAATCCTTATATTGATGGTCATTTTACTTATTTTTCTAATTATTTTCCAACTGATTATGCTAATGTGGTGAATTATGTGTCTACTAATGATAATAATATACTTAACAAGAATTCCTCATCTAAAAATACTAGTGATAGTAGTTATATTGGTGAAAAGCAACCTCATTTAAGTATGGGTAATAAAATTTTGGTGAGTTCCAATATGGTACAATTACTCAATAGAGAATTAATACCTCCTAATTCGTTTGTTTATTTACATGTGAAGTATCTGAATCCTCCATCTGAATATTTTCTTTTTAAACCCAATTTAAAAAACAAGGGTCTGGTATTACATGAATCATTACACTCAAAATCTTCCATTCAAAATGATTTATTTTTGGTTGTATGTCAGAATGTTTCAAAGCTCGATATTCATTTAAATAAAAATTCAATTATTGGTGAATGTATCAATGTAGATGAAAAAGATATTGAAGAATACTCTTTTGATTTAGAATTTGAAAACGAATATTGTACTTTAATTTTGCCATCTGAAGAGATTAAGAGAAAACGTATTCAAGAATTATCTCCAAATGACTTTGATCTTAAACATTTACCTCCTCATGAAAGGGAAGCTTTAACAAAATTATTATGTAGTAAAGCGCTTGCCTTTTCGAAATCTCTTGACACTTTAGGTCATACTGACCTGGTCAATCCTCAGTTTACCATGTTAAATTCTCATCCAGTAAAAACATTACCTTTTCCTGTACCTCAAGCACTCGAGCAAGAAGCTCTTGACCAAATTAATCAAATGTTGAACGCTGGTATTATTGAGAGGTCAAATTCTTCTTGGGCGTGTCCCATGCTTCTTGTTAAAAAGAAGAGAACTGATATGTCTAAGCCTCAAAAGTATCGTTTGGCTCTTGATTTAAGATTGTTAAATTCGATTATAATCCCATCATCATATCCTCTTCCTAGAATTCAAAATCTATTGGTGCAGTTGTCAAAATTTAAATATTATACCACTCTTGACTTACCCTCTGCATATTGGCAGATTGCTGTACCTAAAGATATGCAAGATAAACTTAGTTTTACTACTCCATGGGGAATTTTTACCTATTTACGTCTAGTATTTGGCCTGAAGACGGCCGCCAGCACTTTCCAACAATTAATCGACTCTGTTATTCAATTATCTCAAATTGATTCCTGTTATGCATATCAAGACGATATTGTAGTGGGTGCTAATTCATTTGAAGAAATGTCCATGAAACTCACAAAGCTATTAGACACTCTCATTGCTAATAACATTACTCTGTCTCCTGAAAAATGTGCATTTATGCAAACAAGCATTAACTTTTTGGGTTTCCAACTCACAGATCATAAAATTCTTCCTATTACAAGTAATATTTTAAAAATTACCTCCTTTCCAAAGCCTAAAACCAAGAGGCAAACAAAGAGTTTTATCGGCTTGTGTTCATTTTATAGATCAATTATACCTAATTTTTCTAATTTGATTACTCCTCTCATTGAAGTCACCAAACCTAAAAATAAGTTTTCTTGGAAATCTGAACAAGAAAATGCATTTAAAGAATTACAGGACATTTTCTTTCATAAACCTATGCTCAATCTTCCTATCTGGAATGAAACATTTTATGTTAATACAGATGCCTCAAAAACAGCAATATCAGCTGTTCTTATGCAGAAATTTGATGGTGAACTAAAACCTATCTCCTATTATTCTAAAACTCTATCTCAATCAGAAAGACACTACCCTGCCATCAAATTGGAACTTTATGCCATTTACAAAGGCATAACTGCTTTTAAATACTATATTTTTGGTCGACCCTTTATTCTACTATCTGATGCCAAACCACTTAATAATTATAAAAAAGCTACATCACCTGCTGATATTACTACTCGTTGGATGTTAGAACTGTCAGAATTCTCGTACACATTCCAACATGTTCCAGGCAAAGAAAATGTCTTGGCAGATTTTCTGAGTAGAACTCCTCACATTCCTACTGAAGATCTCAATAATAATCCAGATCTTATTTCTTCACAAGAACCTCTACCTATTGTTGATAATCAAAACGATTTACATAATGACATTCCTCACTTTCCATGTGGTTTAGTTGACAAAATCCACCATACATGTCATCTTCAAAGTGACTCTTCACTTCTAACTAAGGATAATAACCAAGATCCTTTATTAGAAATTCTTGATCACACCATCTTCTCTGAACAACAAAAGGACCCAAAAATCAAACAAATTTATGAAGATCTTAAAAATAACAAAAAATCTAAAAGTTTAAATGGCTACTATATTAATCCAAGTAATGAGTTACTTTGTTATAATGGTCATTTCTCTTCAGAAGATATCGAGCTACACAAAGCTGTTTTACCTCTATCACTTCGAGCAAAGGCCTTAAGAATTGCTCATATTACTCATACTGGAATTCATAAAACCATTGTTAATCTAAAGAAAAGATTTACCTGGAAAACCCTTGTTTCTGATACCATTAATTATGTCAACTCTTGTGAAATTTGTTTAGTAAATAAGAATCATAAAAAAAACACTGCTCCATACCTACCTGCACCACTCCCAACGGCTCCCAATCAAAAGGTCTCTATGGATTTACTCGGCCCATTGAGAAATCGTCAATATGTGTTAACAATGATAGACCATTTTTCTCGTCATTTAGAATTATATGCCTTGAATAATATCAGTGCTGAGTCAGTTACAAAGGCTTTATTGCATTATATTTCCACTCATGGAAAACCTGAATTAACTCTTACTGATCATGGTTCTCAATTTACGAGTGATATGTTTTCATATTTTAACAAAAAGCTTGGCATTAAATTGGAGCATAGTTCTGTAGCCCATCCCCAAGCTAACGGTTTAAGTGAACGTGTCAATTCTCAAATAAAATCGTCTGTGAACACAATGGCTTCACAAGGATGTGATATACCAACTGCTCTAAAAATTCACCAATCCATATATAATGCTACACCTCATCCAGCCACAAAATTCACTCCAAATCTTCTTCATTTTGGAAGAGAAATAAATGATATTTATTCCAATTATAAATCTCAAGTTTCATGGAAAATTCTCAACACTGCATATGAAATTCATAAATTGATGGATGTTATTGAAAAAATATACTATCAAGCTTACAAGAATAACGAATCATCCAGACAAAAGGTGTACCAAAAATCCAGAGAAAAATTAAAGTTTTCCAACATCAATGTTAATGACATTGTTTATGCAAAATTTCCTAATGTGTTTAACAAAAAGATACAAGGCCCATACGTGGTCAAGAAAATAATTTCTCCTGTGCTCATTCAAATTCAAGATCCCAATAATAGTCATGCTTCACCAATGTTGATTCACACTAATCGAATCTTGAAGCTTCAAAAGAGAAATGAAGCACTGCAACATCCTTCAGTCTCTTCAAAAGGTGCATCACATGATCAACCAGCTGTTGATAATGCATCCTCCACTCCTGTGAGACAACACTCTTCTATTCAAGTTTCAAATCATGATGCAGCTTGTAATACTTCTCCTCAAATTCTTTCTTCTTCTAAATGCCAGCAAACATCTTCATGTTCCAGTAAATCGGTACTGTCACAAGCTCCTCCTGATAGCACTCATACTGGTGCTAAAAACAAATCCACTCAATATAGAAGTTATGATCTTCGTCCTCGCAATCATAAACTACATAAAAAATAGACTAACTCTCTTTTTCCTTTTACAGGATGACTTTTGCTTTGTAATATATTCAGTCGAAGCTAGCCGCACTGATTGTCCAGCAAGAAGAATCGCTATGTAATTTTTTTTTTTTTTCTTTTCTCCAGGCTGCAGGCAGCTGTTATTATTATTTTTTATTATTATGTAAGTCTTCTTCTCCCTGGTACAACTCAACGGTCATCCTCGGGATGTATGTATGAATTTTAATAGTTTTATTAGTTACTGTATTTATCTATAAGTCATAATTTTTACAATATTTACACATAATCTCATGTATGCCATACTTTTAAATTTTATAAGGTCTTTAATTACAATAGTTGATAAAAAAAAATTGAGAAAGAATTTGTCTTTGTTAGAATATGATGTCAGTATTTAAGGTGATTTTTGACAAATGTGCATTATAATAAGAAAAGTGAAATTGTAATTGATATAAGGTAAACATAAAGATGAGTACTCATCAAATTATTTTCCCTATTGTGTCTTCTCTTTACAATGCATGCATGTTTTAACATTTAACCTCTTTTAAAAAAGAAAAAGAGAAAAGAAAATGCATGATAAACTTATTCATACTAATATTTCTTCTCTTCTTGTTGAAATATAGAAAGTGAATGACTCACCATAAGTAGTATATAATATTTTTTTTTGTATACTTTTGAGTGTTTATACTTTGGATCCAAAGATGTTTAATGAGTCATTATATATATTTATATAAAGCAAATTCTTGATTTATGACAAATGCAAAAGTGATCACTTACTTAATTTTTTTTAAAAATGTTTGAAAATTTACAAGTAAATATGTTCTAGATATCTTCTATATAGAAATTTTGACACAATTGATTTTTTCTTTGTAAGTTGACATTATCAAGTCATATATAAGATTGACATATTCATATAAGTTTCTTCCTTTTTTTCAGAATATTAAACATCTTATGTTTTATGTTTATTTTGAATGAAGTATAGTATTAAAGGTATTTATGCAATTATTGTCAATTTATATTGAAAATGTTTAAGAATATTCCTTTATGAGAGTGTAAAAATTCTCTCTTTGAAAATTATTATATTCACTTTGAAGATATTTTTATTGGAAAATAATATCATGCTTTTATTACCATTCTTTTTGCAACTTAATTAATTTTATTTTCTGTGAAAATGTGTTATTGAATAATACTAAAGTTTATTCATTTAAGATTTATTGAAAGCTTAAAAGGCTATGTGGTGATATAAGTAAATATTTTTTATGAGAGCCTAACTAATCTCTCTGCACCATTTATATATATATTTTTTATTGTTCAATTTTCAACTTACAAATTCATTCAAGTCATCATGTGCTATTTGAAACCATATATTTTATATATAGTTATAGTATGATTCATATACAGTTATAGTATATTTCATTTTTGTTCACAACTGAGAATATAAATATACATATTATTGTATAATCACATATTGCGACATATGTTAAAGCATTCTACTGTTATAGTGCATTTTGCACAGCCTAACAAGAGACTCGTTAAAGTTAAGGACTGTTGCACATAGACATAGACTTTAAATTTTTTTTGTTTTTTGATATATATGATAGAGACTTCTGGAAGAAACTTTATATACCTTTCATGTTAACATTTACTACAGTTGGTATATTTTCATAAGGATTACTATCATAACAGTAATTATTTTTTTTTATTGTTTAAATATCATGTACAACAATTATGTATATTCTTATAACTATTTCTGATATATTTATTTTGTGTATTTACTTAGTATATTTGTTCTTGTGTTAGAAAATATTGTCTTGATGAAAAATTGTTCATTTTGTCATCTCACCAATATTTTCTTTTGGGGGACCCTGGGTAATATGTGGTGGTTACTCCATAACCCCCCCATATGTTTAATTTAATTCATTTTTTATTAGTCATTTTATTTCCTATCACCTTCCTTTTTATTAATGTTCTCAATTTAAATTTAATTTCGGTTTCGCTTATTTTCATTTCGTCGCCTGTAATGTTTTCTTTCTTACTTAGCTTTCCAATGTTCCAAGCCGGTAAAATTCTGTTTGAAATCATTCCTTCCGGTTTTAAATTTGTTCGAGAACATTCTCGCTAGTTCTTTTGGGTGGAACTTCCGTTTATTCGGACACACCCCTAACCTATCAAATTAAATTTCACAGGTGACGTATTTCAAGCCGTTAAGTACATGGCCACCGGCTTTGGCCTCCCCTCTTAAGATGGTTATCAATTTTCTTCTTATTAGTTACATATCTTTTCATACTGTATATTGTAATTTGGCTTAGTTTTTCCTCACCCCCTCTGTTGCTCACTGCCAAATTGGCGTATTTTGCATTTACAATAACCCTTTCTCTTTTTCCCCTGGGCTCGCGGCCACCTGCGTCAGTTGCGCCGATAGACACCTGCTGTGATGGATGCAGTCGTATGATTGAAAGTTTTTAGTGTAATTTCGGGGCCGAGGTGCTCCCCCGTTAACGAAGGATGGAACGGTTTTTTTTGTTATGTTGAGATTATTACGATGCTGATTTTTAAGTGCGGCAAAGAAAAAGTGCTGTCCTCAAAATGCATCTAGGAAAGTGATGTTGATTTCTGTTAAGCAACGAGGAGCAAACCTTTTGTTTCAAAGGATCCTGAAAGTATTTTTGTTGTGCACTCTGTTTGGATATGCGTATTAAATAAGGTGACGTCGTGAAGCCTTTTATGTGTTGCTCTATTGATGCCACTTTTAACTAAAGAAGGTTGTCGACATGTTTATTCTAAATAGTTTTATTCTTCATCTTTTCGTCTAAAATTTTCGTCAAATATTTTTGTGATTAATTCTTCAATTGTGCTTTTATATGTTCTCAATCCTCTGAAAAAAAACAAGCAGAGGTGAAGAACGTGTGCTTTAAGAGGTGAACATTTTTCTTTCATCAAGTGAACATATTTGATTCTCATAAAGTTTTTACTTCATTATTTTGCCCAATTTTATATATATAATTTTTGAATACCCAAGGGGCGTTATGAAGAAAATATTGGTTTGTATCTATGCAATATGAAGTATAATACATTTTGTTTTTTTTGAAAGTTCATATTATGAAAGTTGCTCTTTTTCAAGAAGAAATAATATTATATTCTCCTTTTATGTCATGAGAAAATTTATAATTTACATCCTGTTGAGAAATCTAAAATATATTATTGACAAAGAATTTTTATTGCTTGGAGATAGCAATTGTTGTGATTAGCATATATTATGATATGGTTTTTATGAAGAGAGAGATTAATATGTACGAGTCAAAAATAATATAAATATGTGAAGAAATATTTATTCATGAAAAAGGGAAACAAGTTCTTCATGAAATAAAAATAGTTTTCTTCAAATTTTGTGTGCATAATAATTTATTGTGCCTATTGTCTGGATTTATTTGTCATCAACATCCAAGGACTTGACAGGTAACCTTTTTACCTTTTCAATTTTATATTTTTTTAACTTTATGTATGACATTTTATGTCATCATGGATAAAGAGTATTTTTATTTTTTTTTTAAGTGAAGTAAGGATGGTCACGTGGGTCGTTTGCAGGCCCCCATTCTCCGCGATGTGCTGTCATTATCACGATCACTTTGGCCTAATTGTGGGTAGAGGCAAATAAAAAGTGCTTTCTCCACTTTCAAATAAACATAACATTATATTTCCTTTGATGCCCTGACCAAAGCGTCAGCCCACTACACAACACTCATGTTAACTGATTCACTGCTAACTAATTTAGAAGTGTAAGACAAAACTGGGATTAAAAAAAACTTTAAAAATTTATTTGAAAATCCATGAAGATGAGATATGTTGTTTCATTCAAAATTAGTTGTAAAGTATCAGTTACAAATATATATATGTATGTGACATTTTGAGATAAGAAGCCAGTAATATTATCCGCAAGTTTCCCAATTTCATAATCACAGGAATCGTGGCAAGATAAAAATTAAGTAAATAAATAAACGTAGAAGCTTCATTAAACTACACATTGGCTGCACCAAAATAGTTTATTAAAATGCATTCACATAGAGCAAAAAATGCTCTCCCTGGAGCAGACATAGTTTCCGCAAGTCGTCTAAACCCGAATCATTGAACAAAAAAAATTCCATCCTTCTCTGGGCTTCCTCACTAGAATAATAAAAAAAAAGTTTCTAGAATTTTCCATAATCTCAAACCACGATTCTTTTATGTAAACAGAATTTAGTGTCTAGCACCGAGGTTAAAAATAGCAATCTCAAATCTTCTGCAAACGATAATTTTTATTTAAAAAAAGATTATTATTTAACGAATTTATACTTGAAAATAATCAAAATTCGAATATATTCCACAGACGATAATTTCACACAAAAAAGAAAAGAAGTGAATTTATTGATATGCAATAAACATCAAACGCAAAGAAAAAAATAAAAAATATAAAAAGAATGATATTTTTGAAAAGTATGGTTTTGGAATAAATTTAATAAGACTTTCTTAAAAAAGGGTTGATAAAAATAGGGAAAAAATGAATTTAATTGGAATTTTTAAGAAATAAAGTTAAATTAAGAATATTTTTAATTTAGAGCCATTTTTTAAATTTACACATATTGGAATAAATGTTTTTTAAGGCGAATTAAGAATTTATATTGTTTCTATAAAGATTAATAGATTAGATCTAATAACAGGATTTTAATTTAATAAATTGAAATCAGTATGGAATATTGCTAAAAGGAAATTAATAATAATAAAAAAATAAAATTTGTAATATTAATGTGTAATAAACATGTGTTGTCACAACAGGTGGAGGGGAAATCACTGAAACAGCTGCTTCATAGTCTACTATCATAAAGACATTACTAGTAACATTAAAAGAAAAAAAAATGTATGAATGAATTTTTTTAGTATATATTTACCACCAATTGGAGCTGCAAAACTACAAGCGACACCAACAGCACAGGCAGCTGCTAACATTTCATTAGCTCGAGATTCATTCTGTAATCAAAAATATACATCAGTCTTTCTTAAATCAAAATTTCCATTAAAAAACAGGATAAAAGATTAAAAGATTACCTCATGAATTCCTTTAAATGAAGTTATGAGTTTACTGAGAATTGTTGCTAAAATACTTGAGATATGTACAAATGGACCCTGTTGGATAAATAAATCTAGAATAATATGTATATTTAATATCTTTAAATTAAATTAAAAAAAAATTAAAGCACCAAAGTAA
This sequence comes from Maratus speculifer, assembly GCA_964019185.1. Lineage (NCBI taxonomy): Eukaryota > Metazoa > Arthropoda > Arachnida > Araneae > Salticidae > Maratus > Maratus speculifer. The sequence continues at coordinate 340,893,258 of OZ025290.1, read as the reverse complement.
AAAGATGTATAACAAAGATTTTTTGTTAATAACAATAAAATAAGAATGCATAATATTTTAAGCATTATCATATTTTAAAAATTAATATTTAATGTCTTTATATGTTTGAATCAAGTTAGTTCAATAAAAATAGTTATATCAAATTGATTGTTTTGAAATAAACAAAAAGCTATATTTCCAATAAGGAAAAAAAATCTATTAAGAAAAATATCATGAATACAAACTTTTAAAACATATTCTGAACCAGGGGTGGGGAAATACATCATTTTGCTCGCCAGTGGGGAGTGGATTTTCTCACAAGGCAAGCACATTTTTAGTTTTTGAAAAACTGGTGTGGTATGCTAGAAATTTCAGAAATTGTTTTCAAAAATCTTACAAATTTGTAAATATACTTTTGAAAATTCCCAGGGCGGACTATCCCGTCTGCACCCCCCCCTCCCCGCTAGCTACACCACTTTCCTACATACTATCAAAATAAATATATAAACTAAATTTTATTATATTTGAAGTGTTTTTGAAAAGTACACATACAACTCAGACAGCAGGAAAGAAAAGTTTTAATGAGCACATTGGCAACACATATTGTAATCTTGAACATATGATTTTTCCCTAATTCCCTAATATTATTTGTACAACTATATATATAAGTAATATTGTCTGTATGGTTAAAAAAAAAAAAAAAAAGAGAAGAAAGAAAATTTCTTCTAGCCTTTTTACAGATATAAATGATAATTTGACAGTAAAAAGATAAATAAATTAATCAAATCTTAAGACATACTAAAAAGTAAATACTGTGATTACCTCTTTCCCTAGTGGCATTCCACTTCCTAAAGTACAAGTTAGGCCAACGATTTTGGATATTAGCGTTCTGAATGATAAATATTCTTTTAAAACAACACCTCTCAAAATAGTTTTCATTTCTGGAATTCCTGAACCTGAAAGAAAATAATGTTATAGAATAAATATTAGCAATTTCAATTGATTTACTCATAACATAAATGCTAGAAATCCAGGGAAGAGCAAGATTTTGAAACAATTGTGTCTGTAATTTTGCAACCTAAAATTGGTTTTTTGAAACATTTCTGAAACTGATGACAAGTGGGACTTAACCTAAAGTATGGGTAAACTATAGTTTTCAATATGAAACATATCACATTGAAAGTTTTTTCAAACAAGATTTTTTTTCTTGTTGTTGTTTGTTTTAATAAGAATATAAACATAAAATAGATTAATTAGGAATATTTTTTCAATTTTTCAAGACAATTTTAAAAAATATCAATAGTAAAAAACAAACATAAATTTAAAAATTAAGAAATACTGCATTTACTCATATATAAGTTGACTCGTCTGTAAGCAAACCCCTAATTTTCTTACTTCAATCTTGCTTAAAATTTAACCAAAGATTTCAATTTGCAATTTGAAGTAGTAAGTAAACAAAAACAAATCATTGAAACTTTTTTAATGATAAATTATTACTTTTTGCATGTTTTATACATTATTTTATTATCCATATACTTAAAAGCCAAAATTTTGCAGCATTCAAAATGCTTGTTTTTGCTTTTTTTAACTGACTCACATATAAATCTATCCCCCTTCCTCCCATAACCCAAATTTGTTTATTGAAAATTATCAGAAATTCCTCAGTATACATGGCATTAATTTTATTGTTTATCTTTCCTTACCTGTGTGTTCTGGCCTACTGAATAAATATTTCTGATAATTTTTAAACAGATAACCATAAAAGAAACACAATTTAAAATTCTGTTTGGATAAAGGAAAAAGTTACAGTTAAAAAAGAGCATATTTTCTTTGACCTTCCCTAAGAATTTTCTTTTTTTTTCCCCCTCAGAGCTTAATTATTATTTAAATCATTTGGGAGAAATAAATTTACTTTTTTTTTCCAAAATAATCAGAGATAAAAATATTTAATTAATTCAAAATACTTGATCCTTCTCCTGCCAACACTCATGATACATTAAGAATCAGTCAATGAATTTTTAGGTTTAATTATTACAAATGCATACATACCTATTGCTTGAGGGGCGGTGATATGGACAAACCCAGCAGAAAAAAGGATGAGGCACATGGGTAAAGCTACCCATGCTAAATACTGTAAAAAAGGGTGAGCAGTCAGATCTCTATATAACCATATACGAGCTGGAAAAGAAGAAACCAGATTTTAGATTATATAACAGGTTTAGAAATTTACAGATTTTTCAATGATTCAGGCAAGAAGTTTAGAAATTATGAAGGTTTAAAGTTTCAAATTCCTAATATTAAATTGGGAAGAGTTCCATATCTTGTTCTAGTTGGTGCGATTGTTGAAGTAATGCAAAATGCTGCATTTATAGATTTTCAAAACTGTTTAACCCAATGAACATTTTACACTAAAAAGCTACTAAAGGACTTCGAATTTGGCCAAATCATTGTATCAATATAATTTACAGACTACATGGTATGGAAAAACATAGAAAAAGAAAAATCAAATTTTTCAACCATAAAAAAAGCAAATCTCACTTTAAAAAAGTTATAAGCATGTTAAGTTACATATAATCAAGACATCAATTAAAATGATAAAACTTTAAATAATTTTTTCTTGGAAAAAACCTGCAAAAAATTTAGTAGAAGCCCTGTCATATTGACCCTGTCACAATTGACATAATACAGTAATAACAAGTATATTAAGATAATAACACTATAAATATGAGACATATTCAAAGATTCAATATTTAAAAATTTCTCATAAATCACTTTAAATTTGAATATAATATCAATATAAAGGATTTATCACAAATAATTTCTAAAATTAATAAGCCACTTACACTTTTGACACATTGATATTGCATAATCCATAGAAAAACTTAATAAACTAGATATCACACCAAGAAAAGCTAAAAAGAACCAATCTTCTCCAAAACGGGCAAAAGTATTTTGCCAGATTCCTAAAATATATAGAAAAAGAACAACTTTAAAATACATTTTACTTAAATTTACAATAAAAGTAAAGAAAAAAAAAAACAGTACTTATTTTATGTGCTTTGATATATATTGCAGTGTTAGCAATAGTGAAGAATACAAAAGAATAATTTAATATATATTAAATTAGAAACAATAGAAGATCACTTATCTGCTCAACTTAGTTCTCAATGCTATTGTTTTAATTTGAGTCTTTTGCAGAACTATATCTACGTATATCTGTTTTAGTCTGTTTCATGTATATTTAATTAAATATAAGATCTCATTAATGCAAAGATTTAATATAAAAGTATTTATATAAATCTATATAATTCATGGAAAATTTTCATGCCTTGCATTCAATATTTTGAATTTTAATTGTTTAAAATCCATGTAAAAGAATGAAAAAGTGTAATCTGAATCCAGGGTCATCGGTATAGTGCACTGATGTTCTACCAGCGGAACCACTTGGAACAATATCCATATTGTTTATCTCTTGTCACATATAATAGTAAGGAGTGCCAGGCTGGGTGATTCTCATTCTAAGTGATGGAGTTGGTAAAACATTGGAGTGCTACACCAATGACCTGGGTACAAGTCCTGGTTTGGAGACCTTTTCACTTTGTTGGCTAAATGCTTTTTAAGCAATTAAAATCTGAAATAATATTGTAGGTATATATGTTAGAAAAAAAAATAAACATTATTTATTTTAACATTATTTCAGAGGCACAGTACTTCAGAATAGTTTGTTTATAAATTTAAGTACTCTATTTTAAATCCATAAACTAATTATTACTTCCTTGACTGCCTTAAATATTCATTACTTGTTAATTAAAAATTTAAAAAATAATAATTCTTGCAAATTAGAATAATTCCAAATGCACAATACTTAAAAATAATTTAAAGTTTTCAATCTAATCATGGTTTATTGTCGAAAAAAAAAAAAAAAAAAAAAAAAAAATTATGTATACAGTAAAGCATTGTTTATATGACATTTTAGTGTGGTCCCGATTCATTCCTATTTGTTTTAATGTAAAAATGTATCGTTTATACGACGCATAAAATTGTTTATACGTCGTTTTTTCGATTTGTACATTTTTTTTGTTTATTTTTCTTGTGAATTTTAAGAACAGACGGAATTTTCCAGCTATGGATGACACCAAACATTATATTTAAATAAATCTCATCCATATGATAACAATGTGGACTAGTGTGGGAATTGTCACAAAAAATAGGAGAGGTCATTCTTTTTGCGAGGACTGGAGATGGTAAGCTTTCCCCACCTGTTTGTTTTTTACATGGCATAGCACATTTTTTGCTTATCAGTACACTAACAATACAGATCAAGTTTTTTTTTTTTCTTAAATTCATCACTTTTCGTACTGTTTTGGCCACAGCTTTTTTGGTCATGTCTTAAAAACGCAAGTCCATCTTGGTAAAAGAAAAAATGAACGTTTTGAAAGAATTCGAATATAAAAGTTATGATAGTAAAAAATGTCGCAAATTGCATCGAAACATTAAGAACTTATTTTGTTTGCTACAATACCAGCAGAAATACTTTTCAAACCCTTCACTCATTGCACAAATCATTAATTACACCTCCACGTCAATCAATCACGTCAAATAACCATAGACAATTTTATTTTCTCTACATGAAATGATCAAAAGAAAAAATAAGTGTACTGTAAAGTACCGAAAGTAAGCACCCCTTTAGCAGACAGGAAATTCTAATAATTTTAAGGAACGCTTATAATTGGATATTTTGTGAAATAGAGGGTTAAGAATTGGAGGTTAAGGAAGTAAATTTGGAATTTATAAATATCCAAATATTTATATAATTTGTAAAATAAATGAGAGCAGGAGACATATATTCAGATGGAACTTAATTTCGGTACTTTTTGGTGTTATATTTAAATTGTTTGCTGTATTCCCCCTCATTTTTTTGGTTATATGTTTGTTTAATTTGTAATTGTATGTAAATCAAGATGCTAAACATTAAAATTAAGTACAAACAAATTTAATTTGAGTTATAAAAGTGAAAATCAATTATATGACGTTATCGTTTATAAGACGTTTTTAGGTAGTCCCTTCGGCATCGTATAAATGATGCTCCACTGTATTTAAAACCAGACCATCATCATTTATCTGACATAAATACTATTTATCTTTAACTTGAATTTATGTGTGTATCTGGGAGGTGGCAGCACAGGCACTCACCTCACTAAGTTCATTTATGAAAATCTAGGGTTAATTAAATATCTATTCACATATTAAAACACAATCAATCTGCCAAGTCATATCTTGGAGGAAAACATAAAAAAATCAGATTTTAGTGGTTGACTCATAGGTTTACCATTATGTTTTCCTGCTCCCAATCCTCCATGTTTTCATGCCTTTCAGTGCAGGAAAGCACAATGGTAAACGTACAAGTCAAACGCTAAAATTGGATTTTTAGGCGATTTCCACCAAGATATGACTTGGCAGACAGATTGCATTTTAATGAAAATCACGATTTAACTAATCCTAGATTTTCATCCATGAACTCGATGAGATGATTATCTGTGCTGCTGCCACTTGGTCTACTATTATCATAGGGACGTTTTTTGAGAATTAAATTTCTTTGTTTGCAGTTAAAAATACAACGCATACAGAAAACAGAAAAGCTTGAAAAAGAAAAGAATCATTATCAAGTTTATCATAACCTCACACAGCAATTTTGCTGCAATAACTTTTTATTACTATAATTGTTTAAACTAATTTAATAATTATCGGTTTGTGATGTGGTCAGGAAGTGGAGACTACTGCCCTGCTGAGGATTCAAGTAAGACATGGATGTAATTGTGTGTTCAAAAGTTATATCTATATATAATAAGAAAAGAATGATGCAGTTGTGTGTTCAAAAGTTACATCAATATGCAGTAGACTCCTTCAAATCTGCACACCTTTGAATCAGAGGTTGTGCAGAATTTTGAATTTTGCGGATTTCTGATTATTGCTTTGTTTAAATTTTTTAAACAGTAATTTGAATGTAATTAATAATGCAATCAAAACTATAATGAATGCTTCCAATATAGTAAAATATTCATTATAAAGATCAAATGCATTTTTCCTAAAGAATTCAATGAAACTTGCCTCATAAAAGTACACTACTATTTCACTTCAAAAGCATAAAATAAGGAAGTTTTATTTCAGGCTTAGTCAGACTTAATAATAAAAAAGAATTGATTAATACATAACAAGATAATTAATAACATAATTGACAACAAGATTGTGACTACCAGTGACATCTGCAATATCTTGTATTTTTTCAGAAATGAATTTATTCTTTCTTTATGAAAAGGCATGTGTTCAGTAATACTAACAAAAATTACATATTAAAAAATATATGGAATTGATATAAAAATAAAAAAAGCCAAATTTTGTCCCTATATCTGAATTGAAAGTTTCATTGTTTACATCCGTAAAAAAAATGTGTGGATTTTAGAGAGTTTCGGATTTGAGGGAGTCTACTGTACAATGGAAGGAATGGTGCAATTGTGTGTTCAAAAGTTATATCTATATGTAATTGAAGAAATAAAAAATTGCTGTGTCTTGTTTGTATTATCTGTTCTGTGCATAAACAAGGATTATCCAAAGGGACTACAAATTGTTGCTACATGCCTCAATGGAATTTCCTCCATGGTGGACTTCAAATATTAAGAATTAACGGTTAATATCATAAGTTTTTTATTAACATATAATACAAAATGCAAATGAAAACAATTTTGTTAACTAATAGCATAAGTAATAAATCAAACAACAAAATAGCTTAATGGCTTTTTTTGGTATCAGTAACTTGTAAAATTACTTTAATCATAACACTGTAAAAAATTAATGTATTATGATAAAAATTTCAGAATTCTTATGCTGAATAACTGTGGGAAATGATGCTCCTATTACAAAACAAAATTCTACAGCTTTTTCTATAAAAACACAAACAGTCTCTAGAATTTCAACATATAACACTTTTAGGGAAACTGGTCACGATTCTAAAAGGTTTCTCATAGAATTCTATTTAAGATTTTTCTAAAAAGGCAGCATATTGGCGAAATATGAATAAAAAGTCCCAGTTAAACTGATGGCATTGAGCTCACTGGCATTTCACACTATTTGTATTTTAGACTCCTATTCCAAAGAATAATGCCCCTCAAAAAATGAGGGATTAGCTCCCCCATTTTTACTTAATCAATGATCTTCTTAATCTAATCAGAGAAACTTCTTATTAGAATAAACAAAAAACAAAACAAAAATTGGAAGCAAATTGGATAATTCTGCAAGAAAACCCATTTATCTACATTAAGGGGATTGCCCAATTTAGGCTGAACCAATGAATCTTCAAATCTAATCAAGGAAGCACCTTATTGGAATAAACTGGTATATCAAATTTGAAAAAGATCAAATAATTCTGAATGAAAAACTCATTTATCTAAATTAAGGGGGACTAGTCTTCATTCTCCCTTTTATATTTAACTAATGAACCTCCAAATCTAATCAGGGAAGTTTCTTATCAGAATAAAACAGTGTATCAAATATGAAGCAAATTGAATAATTCTGCATGAAAAATCTATTTACCTAAAATAAGGGAAGGGGGCTAGCCCCCCTTTATACATCACAAAGGAATATCCACATCTAATCAAAGAAATGCCGTATTAAAATAAACCACTGTATCAAATTTGAAGCAAATCAAATAGTTTTACACGAAAAGCTCTTTTATCTAAATTAATGGAGATTAGCATTCTGTTACTCCCCCTTTCCTTTAAACTTAACCAATGAATCAGGGAGGCATTTTATCAAAATGAAAATAGCCCTAGAAAAAAACAAAAAAAAAAAAATTGAAGCACACTGGATATTTTTATCAAGAGCTATCAGAATAAATCAGTATACCAAATCCAAATTTGAAACAAATTGAATAATTCTGCATGAAAAATTCATTTACCTAAAATAAGGGGAGGGTGCTGGCCTCCCTTTATACATCACAATCTAATAATTAAAAAAAAAAAAAAAAAAACATATACAAATCCAATCAAGGAAATGCCTTATATCAAAATAAACTGGTATATCAAATAATTTCAAAATAATCAAATAGTTTTGCATGAAAAACCCTTATCTAAAATACAGAACCTGCAAATACATTAGTTCACATCTGCAAGCAGACAGCTTTGATAGCCTGTAAGCTAAAAGCTAAATCTGATCAATTTAATTAAATGACCTAAATTATCAACCATGCACACAAAAAAGTGATGTAATATGTTCACATTTTTATGTGAACATATTACATCATATAAAAAACATAATAAATATAACATTTTATATAAAAAAACAATTTTAAATAAACACATTTTTTTTAAATTTTGAATGGGACAGATTTTTTTTTTTTTAAATATACAAATATTAGAAATAATACATATTCACAAATATATTACCAACTAATTTCCTATGAAAAGCATTTTTATATGGTTTGAGTTCTTTTTGTCTAAGCCTTTCTTCCTTTTTTCGATGCTTGTCCAGCATCTTAAGACGATATGCTTCAAGTTTAGCATATTCCCCAAGATCTTCACGATACTGACCAAACATCTATAAAATAAAAAATATATATATAAATAAAAATTATTCAAATACACAAAGAACAAAAAACAATGATTTTGAAAAATTAATAGTCTCCAATTAAGGAAAAAAAAAAAAAAAAAAAAAAAAAGACGTAGTTACACATACTTTTGCAATATCGCATTATTATACAATTTAATTTAAAAACATTTTGATTTAAGCATATTCTAGGAAATAAGTTTCAGATTACAATTATTATTATTTACTTACATCAGAGATTTCAGATACATCATAATAAGTCCTATGGGATATTAATGTCAAAGATAACAAGTTTTTTCATTTAATGATCAATTTAAAGATCCTTTGGGATAGAGAGATTTTTGTTTATATTTGTATGCATTTTGAAATTAAATGCACTTAGTATGTATGTAGGATCACATAAGTAAAATCAATTTAGGGGATGGAGGGCACATGTGAACAGTAAACATTTTATTCAGTTAATCTCAAGCAAAGCCCCCCCCCCCCCCAAAAAAAAAAAAAAAAAAAAAAACTAATAAACAATACTGGTACAATCTTTTGGCTGAATTTTTAGAGCAATCAGTCATTTTGATTTCTGTTTTTTTTGTAATTTGTTTGTTTTAGAAGGCGTTAGTAAAGAAGTTTTCCAAAGTTATTGAAGTAAAAATTTATTAGGCAATTTTTAAAGTAGAAAATATCAGCATTGCATTCTATAGTGACATTATTATCATTATTTTAATTGCACTTAAGTTGGTAGATGGGGCACTTGTGAACAGAACATATGGAGGCAGACATGAACAAGTGTGTATTTTTTGGGTCTATGGATGCATTTTAATTTTAAAATTTAATTACTCTTGTCACACATTGAGCTATAAATTCAGTGTTTTTAGGATATCTTCAGAGTTTTAATATTCTGGAAGTTAGATAACAATTAAAAGTGATAGCTTTCTGTAAAAACCAATATATTTACGTGTTATACTTTAATGATTTCTAGGGATGCACCGAATAGTGATTTTGGCCGAATACCGAATATTCGGCCGACAGGTGAACCGAATGCCGAATATTCGGTTGGCCGAATAGTAATTGTTGGGCCGAATACCGAATATTCGGCCAAACGAATAGTTAACTATTCGGCCGAATACCGAATATTCGGCTTTCCAAATACTTTTTATATTTCAAAGTTTAAAGGTATTAAAATGTTACTTTTTAAAACAATTTTACATAATATTTAATAAAAGAAACTTACATTTTGATAAACAAGGGTGTTTTATAAGAAAATTTAATACTGAAAAAAAATCTGCCTTTAGTTATTTAAGAAGCACAATTATGAGACTTTTTGAATTAATAAAATTTTAAATTTCATGGTTTCATCTACGAATTAAAACAAACATTTTAAAATCAAAGAGAAATAATGAAAACATGGATAAAGTAAAACTTTACAGTCTCTTAATTGTCCTTTTTCAATGATTCAAGGCAGATTTTTTTCAATATAAAGTACAAATACTTTCAACTTAATTCTGAATAAAGGAATATTTAGCTCATAGTTCTTTTCATATGAATGATGGCATTTTCTACCCTTCCCATCATATCATATTTTACAGAAATCAAAGCATGCAAGTTGAAAATACAGTACGGTATCTTATTTATTGTTAATGCAACAAACGAAAACATCTGATCTAAACTGAGATGAAATACAATGTACTTATGAGTCAATAAGTTGATTATGGTTTCATGAGCAAAAATTGCCTTGATAGCTATTACTATTCTCAAAAGTTTTTCTTCCTTCTTTAAGATCTTTTATTTGGGAAAAGCAAGAAACAGAATATTTACTAAACAAAATTTAGGAACTTGCATTTGCACATCATTTATTCTTAAGGAGAATCCTAATAAATCACCATTTTAATCCTTCTCATGGTTTTTTTCCTTAAGTTATATACTTTATAAACAACAAATAAATAATGTAAAAACATTCTATTTTATTTAAATATGACTTTCTTTTTAATTATTTTAAATATATTTATAAATTGACAGTTGAAAGTTGAAATTGTGAAAAGTTTTTAAAAATGTATTTTAAAAGGCTTCATTGAATATATAAGATTTGGCCGAATACTTTGATATTCGGCTAAACCGAATATTCGGCCAAGCCGAATAGTTCGATATTCGGCCTAACCGAATATTTGGTAACATGGCCGAATACCGAATAGATACCGAATATTCAGTGCATCCCTAATGATTTCTACTTTTTAACATATTTATTTTCCTTAAGCCTTGTTACATGCATAGACCGTTTCTCATAGACTTATAAAAAACAAAATAAAGGAAGTTTAAATTCAATTTTGCCAATAATTTTAAAAATGGGCAATTTTTTTTTTTTTTACAGCAAATAAATAATAAAAAAGTACTTGGATTCTGAATGAGAATATTTTGCATATTTTTATGCTTAAGGTTAGATGCAATGTAACATATTTTGTTTAAAAATATCCTTAAGCAGTATTAAGAATCAATTTAAATAGCTATTTGCTATGATAATTAATTTTCAGAGAACTGAATAAAAAAGTACAAATTATTTTTAAATATATATTTATGAATTTAAAAAACAAAAGTATTGCATTAAAAAAAGGGAAGAAAAAAGCCTTAATCAATAGTTAAATAAGAATTTTGAAAAGAAAAGTATAGTATCCCTCAAATCCACACAGCTTAGGACTTGGGGTTGTGCGGATTTTAGAATTTTGTGGATTTCTGGTCATTGCTTTGTTTACATTTTCTAAAAAGTAGTTTGAATGTAATTAATAATGCAATCAAAACTATAATGAATGCTTAAAATACATTAAATTATTAAAATAAGTCAAACAAAAATAATAAAAAATTAGATAATTTAAAAATGATTAAAATACTAAATGCAAAGGTCAAGTTAATAATCAATAGCGTATAGTTAAATACAGTGGTGTAGTCATAAAGATAACAGAGGGTATATGCTCAAGGCAGAGAGTATACCCAAGAGTATATATATTATATAGCTTTCTTAGGAAACAGAGAGTATACGGTGTTCCTTAAAAAAATCCAGAGAGTATATGGCATATACCCCCGTTTATCCTCCACTACATCCATGGTTAAATATTCATATACAGATGAAAATGTATTTTTCATAAATTATTCAACGAAACTTGCCTCATAAACGTACATTACTAATTTATATCAAAATCATAAAATAAGGAAGTTTTATTTCAGGCTAAACCAGACTTAATAACCAAAAAAGCTTGATCTACATAAATATATTTGGTAAGAAGACTGTGATTACCAGAGATATCAGCAACAGCTTGAAAATTTTCAGAAATAAATTTATTCTTCCTTCATAAAAAAGATTGATTCAATAATTATAATAAAAATGAGAAATTAAAAAAAATATGGAATTAATGTAAAATTTAAAAAGTCAAATTTTGTTCCTATATTTGAATTGAATGTTTCATTGTTTACATCCTGTAAATGATGTGCAGATTTAAGGGAGTCTACTGTACTAGAAAATATAAATGTCAATGCATTTACTTGTTATCCATGCATGACGAAAATAGATTGAAAGCTTTGAAATTTTATTTAATCCTTTATTATAATATAGATTTAAAATAATAATAATAATTGTAATTTTTATGTTTCTGCGTGTGTGTGTGTGTGTGGGAGGGGGGGTGTCCAGATTTCATAATAATCATAGATATAGGAAAAATCATGTTTATTGATCATTTGTTTCATTTTTAGCAAACAGAATGTACCAAATTAAAAAGAGTAGTGTTCACTCTAGAAATAAAAAAGGCATGTTGCTATTCGCTAAAATGGGCACTACTGCAGCAGAAAAGGGCACTTTTGCAAGAAAAAATTTGCTATTGCTTTTAGAAGGGAAAAAAAAGAAAGCGGGAAAAATACATAATTTTTAAGTAAGATAATTTAAGTAATATTAATTTTGAATGATTTTAGGATACAAAAATTAAAAATACAATTACATTAAACCATGATTGAATAGTCTGATGTTCTTTTTCTTATAGAAATAAAAAAAAATCTACCATTTTTGGACACACAAATTTAGAAATACTATGGAATAAAATAAATATTTATTAAAAATCTTTGCTTAAAACCAGTGGCGCATTTTGCTACTTTTAAAAAGGGCAGAGTGCATTTTGCAAATTTGAAAAAGGGCAGGGTGCTGCACCCTTCAAAAATGGCCTAGAATGAACACTAAAAAAGAGATCAAAATAAGAATTTTCTGGCCCATGAAAAATTAAAAATTCTCACATTCTGTAAATGAAGATTAGTAACTTTAGTTAAGAATATGCAATTTTATATTTTATTACAATGTTTTTGTTTATTTATCTGTCATACTGGAATACATGAAATGAAACAATATTAAATATGAATTTCTACTTTAATTCATTTTATTCATATACAAAGTGTTTTGCTTTTTTTGTTTTCAATTAAATGCATGTTTTAATTAATTCAAATATTGAATAATTTGAACACAAGAAACATCTTTTTTGAAGTTCAAATAATAATAATAATTTGTATTTTTGTGAATACTATAAAAAAGAATTTATTTAAATAACATTCTTATACAAAAAGAAAAACATAATTTTTATTCAAGCAATGTCAGCTGATTTTTAAATCTATTACAAAATAAAATAAATAAAATAAAAAAAGCTTTTTTTAATTATTTTTTAAAAATGAAAGAGTTAGAAAAAGAGCTAAAGTTATAATAAGAAAAAATTTTGATCTAAAACCAAAAAATTTTATGTATAAGAAAAAATCTTCAGTTATTAGATTGAAATTTAGGTAAGTAGTATTAGCATATTTAGCATGACTGTAATAGATAGAAAAAATAAGTAAATAAATTATTTATAAAATTAAAATGACAAACGTGAAAGGATAATCAGTTGAAATATGTTTTAGAGCCCAGAAACTTTTTCTTTCGCTATAGAAAAATAATTATGAATAGACAAATTTACTATTTATTGTTAAAATTTTATACAATTTATTTAATATTTTCTTTATTTCTTTTTTATTTTATGAACAAAAACAAAGTTTTCGAGCTGAATTTCCTATTCTAAAATTGGAACGAGCCATATTAAATAAATTTTTCATTTCAAGTTGTATAAATATTAAGTTTAAAAAATAATAGGAAAATATGTCCCCAAAAAAGGTAAATTTAAATCTTGCAGAATATATATATATATATTGTTCAAAATAAGTTGAATAAACGATTGAAAATAACATTTATCTTGGTTAGGATAGTATTAAATTAACAGTATTTAAAAAATAGACATCGTTTTTTACATATTCAAAATGATGATAATTTTTATTATTAAACATGAAAATATGTTTAACTATTTTGATTAAAACTCGTAAAAGCTGCTAAAAAAATAAAGAATGTCTGAAATCTTGATAATCGTAAATAAATATTAATGAGAAAAAATTATTTATTTTCATAATAAGGGAATAGAAAACTTACCAAAGTATGCTCATATCCAAGAGCTGCTTTATCCGTACCGTCCGACATTATTGAAGATTTATGTAGATCACAAATCTATAAAATATTATAAAATTAATTTACCAAGTTTTAAAAGGAAGTAATTTCTTAAATTATGTAGCGGCATTCTAGAAAAACAGCGGAGATCTTTAGAAAGTAACACAAACACACTGTCATCCCCATTTGTCCGCAAAACCACCTGTGAGAGTTTTTTTCTAAAAACTTTTCTCTGGACGATTCGTTCCATTCGTTATTCGTTCGTTCGTGAAAACATTTTATGGTTGCCTGAGCTGTTGGCAGTCGCCATACTCGCCAAACTAATAAGAAAAAGCAAGCAAGTATTCTTTCAATGCCGACAATGTGTTATTGAATCGATTTCCAATGCACAGTAAAGAAAAAAAAAAAAAACTTTTTTTTTTTTAATGAAAATATTTAATGTTGTCGGTTGAACATTATAAAATAGTCAAGCTATGCTTTCGTATTTGTTAATACTTTTTATTCAGTTTAAAAAAATTATTTGAATTAAGTGTTATGGTAATTGTTCTAATATGCAAATTTACAAATGATAAATAAAGAAACTTTTTTCTCACACCAACTACAAAATATTATGCACTGTTTTCTATTTTGCCGTATTATTAATATACTATAATGTCGCCTGTTAAATAAAAATTAATATTATTTTCCTGGCAGTATTTTTAATTACATCATTTGTGAGCAGTGTTGAATTCAGACACTTTTCTCCAGGAGGGACTTTTGTGGCTCCGGGGGGATACAATAGAGTTTCAGGGGGGGGATTACACTTTTATACCATTGAAAATACAAAATCTCAAATTTTCCGGGGGGGACATTTGATAGCTCCGGGGAGGGTAATGTCCCCCCCGGGCCATCCTCTGAATTCAACACTGTTTGTGAGGCCGTCCTTCATTTTTTAAAATAGCCTGGTTGTAAGAAATATATTTGGAGGGGATAGGGGGTCTTGACTTTTTAATTTATTATCTTCTTCGGAAAACCCCAGAAATGCAGGGCTATCTGGGACCAAACCTTTTAGAGACAGAAATTTCTTCTAAATAAAATAAAATATATTTTGTTAATAATGATATACATATATATATTTAGTCTCTTTGGGGGCGGGAAGGGATGTAATAAGCTCTTTATAATATAGGAGGGGGCAGTTACATTCAGGGTTGGCTTTTTCCCGTCCAAAACTTGTTTTTCCCATCCCGGCGGGAAAAGATGGTAAATACTGGGAAAAAAGTGGTAAATAAGTAAACTTATAAGTAACAATATGTACAAAATATTCTGGCTTTCTGAATCTGATGTGTAAAATTAAAGTTAGAAATACATAGTTATTACAAATTTCCATTAGATTTAAAATTATTCTATAGAAAAGGAATATAAGTAAATAAGAATTATGCATAAAAAATAAAATTTTGCTCATATAACTTTTTAATAATGAATTTCCTAAATAAATATTTTAGAAAACAAAATAGAATTATTAAACTTAAGTATAACAGTGTCATCAAGATATGTAAGAAATATTTGTATTACATTTAACTAAAAGTTTTATTATTTTTTAAATAGATCTATTAAGACACAATACTTACCTTCCTCTATCTTTACTAGAAGAAAGTTTTGGATTATTATTAAAAAATTTAGAATACCAATTTTTGATAAATGTTCTAGAAGGTCCTGAATATGATTTGATGATTTTTTAGAAAATGTCTGTCAGTGAGTGTATGCGACAAAAATTTTGTGGGCACTCTATCTAGAACTATATGTATGGAATTTCACAAAACTTTAGATTCAGTAAGACTTTGATATAAACTGAAGCTGATTAGTTTTTAGTGTATATCGTTCAATAAGTGATGCTGTTATGCTGCAATATTCACAATTTTCTCAATAGCTCTTTATCTCAAGAACTAATGTATGGAATTTCATTTAACTTTAGATTTAGTTATATAATTTGGTGCTGATTACTTTTTGGTGTAAATTGTTTAACAAGTGACACTGTTATGCGGCATTATTCATGATTATCACAATAGTCCTATCTTCTTGAGAACTAAAGTACGAATTCTCATCAAATTTCAGATTCAGTTAGTTCCTGGTATAGATTAGTTTTGTTTTGTTTTTTGTGCAAATTGTCCTTCAGGTGTCATGGTTATGCTAGATTTTTCAGATTTTCTAAGAGCTGTATCTCAAGAATTAATGGATGGATTTTCATTCAACTTCAGATTAAGGAAGCTCCTGATAAAAATTGGTCCTAACTTGTTTTTGGTGTACATTACCTAACAAGTGCTGCTGTTATGCAGAATTTTTTAATATTTCGGCATTAGATCTTAACTAATAGATCTCAAACTAATGCCTGGATTTTCATCGAACTTCAGAGTCAGTCAAAAGCTGATATAAGTTGTTGTTGACTAGATTTTTGTGTAAATCACCTAACTGGTGGCACTGCTGTGCTGCATTTTCAGGAAAGATTAACATGTATGAGATAGCTGAAAGTTTTGGGACTGCCACATCTGACTAATTTTTTAATTTTACAATTTTGATTAAGTGTAATGCAGAGTTTCCCCCCAGAGGGTTTCAGGGGGCGCTACGCCCCTCCTGCCCTTTAGTTTAAAAACTAGCGCCTCTCTTGTCATTCATTCAAAAAAAAAAAAAAAAAAAAAGCACCCTTCTTGCCCACATTTGAAAAAACGCAGCGCTTCAGCGATGATCCGAATGCGCTATAGCGCGTAAATTACGCAAAAAATAGTCTCATGGGACGGGTAATTTCGTCAAAAAATCGCTAAAAAAACGTCAAGTTTCGTTAAAAATCGCAAAATAACGATTAATTTCCGGCAAGATTCGCAAAAAATGGCTAATTTCGTCACAAAATTTCACAAAACGGCAGATTTCCTCAAAAGATCGTAGAAAAACGACAAATTTCTTCCAAAAATCGCAATAAAACGAAAATTTTTGTCAAATGAGTCGTAAAAAACAGCAAATTTCGTCAAAAGATTTGCGGAAAAAAAACCCCGGCAAATTTCGTCCAGCAATCGCAATAAAACTGAAAATTCTGTTAAAAGTTCCGTTTTTTCGCGATATTTTCACGAGATTTGTCGTTTTTTCGCGATTTTTGAGCAGAATATTCCATTTTTGCGATCTTTTAGCAAAAACTGCTGTTAATGCGATCTTTTAATAAAATTTGCCATTTTTTCGCGTTTTTTTTTTTTTTTTGAGAAATTTGATGTTTTACCACGATCTTTTAACAAAATTTGCCCTCTTTTTTTTTCTTTTTTTTTCAATTTTTTGATGAAATTTGTTTTTTTTACGACTTTTTGAACCACTAGATTCTAGATTCAACTCTATAAAAGTGCCCTGAAAAATGTAAAAAGTGCTCTTTTCAGAACAGTAGCGCCCTGCCCTTTTTTAAGCCTGGGGGAAACTCTGTGTAATGTTTATGCAAAATATTCTTTTACAACCAGAAGTTCATCATGTTTGTTTAAATTTTTTATTGTTACCAGATTTTTGTCTAGTTTATAATGGAATGCTTGTGGAATATTTTAAAATTATTTACTTAAGTTCTTCTTAGACATTTTTAAAGATTGTTTTGAAATTATATTTGTTTTAAATAATCAGTTTTTCCCACGTGGGAAAAACATATAGTCTTTCCCAGGACGGTAAATACCGGTTTTTACCACGGTATTTACCAGGGGTGGGAAAAACCTTGCCAACCCTGGTTACATTGCTCCCTCCTTATTTTTTTAATGAGCGGGTTCGATTATTTAATGCTAATAGAACTAGGTTGTATACCTATAAATACAACTATTATTGTTCAACTTAGCATTTTTTTTTTCATTTAACTAGAAATTTTGTATAATAACCATTTTCGCTTTATTTAATTACAGAATGTTTGTCATTAAATAAAACTAATTACAAGTCGAAAATTCTAGACAATAATTTGAATAAAAAATCCTGCTGAATAAATACGTTCCTATAAATTATAGGACCTATTGGCTAAATTCGAAATACAACCAGTCAATATATATAACCAGTTCACAGTTCAGTGTCATAGATAAAAGTGTGTGAATGGAAGAATTTTCATAAACCCCCAACAAAACCCTCACAGAGTTACAACCCATAAATGATCATAACTTGTTAATTTAGAAGGGTGGAAGGTATAAATCAAAACTTTTCATGAAGATTTTTTTTTTTTTTTTTTTTTGTAATATATTTTATTAAGACAGTTTTGATATCCAAAATTTCTAATGCATTCATGACGTCATTATTATTTGTAAATGTATAAAATTTGCAAGTATATTTGTAATCACACAAAATTTACTTATTCTGTTCAAATAAAAAAAATCGAAGCGCTTCCTAGTTATTTATAAAAACAGATAATTTTTCAGAACATGCGGTCAAAAATTAGCATTGTCAGGTTCGACAATCACAAGAAATGTTAAGAGGGGAGATCAGTTGTTATGATTCAAGATTCACTACGATCATAAAAAAAAATGAAAAACATTGTTTGATTCCAGAATTAGTTAAAACTCGATTCGTATATTAAAACGCAATCGGTCTGTCAAGTTCCGTCTTGGTGGAAAAGTCTGAAAACCCGATTTTATCGGTTGATTCGTAAATTTATCATTGTGTTTTCCTACATCAAAAAATAGGAAAACATGGAGTACTGGGAGCAGGAACTCACAAGGATAAATCTACGGGTCAACCACTTAAATCGGGTTTTCAGGTGTTTTCCATCGAGATGTGGCTTGGCAGACCGATTGCATTTAAATATACGAATCGAGTTTTGACGAATTATAGAATGCTGGCATAATAGTTGGAATATGCCAATGCCAAGTGATAGTTGTATGTTCGATTTTTATTAGAAGTAATAATATATTTAGAAATAATTTCCATTTAAGCAACAGTTTGACTAAATTTTATTATTACACAGCAATATTTCGAAATGCGACTTAAAATAATAAGAAAAATTAATATTAATTGCAAATCGATGATAATTTAGAAAATATTTTGAAACTTTTATGCTTAATTCATATGTTTCTTTCAGTATTCATTTGAAGTATTTAATTTTTTAGAAACAATTTTCTTAGTATGCATTTACATCTTAAAATTAAACATGATATCAAAATCCAAGTTTCTTCTCTGAGGGTTTACCATCTCTCTAGGGATAGTGGCACTAACAAAAGATGTCTATGTTGAAAAAGAGACTGTCCCCACTAATTTGCCAAAGTTAATTTTGATTTAACTTATTATGAAATACCGGATTGGTATTTCATAATGTTCCATAGAACGTAATTTAAAAAGTTTCTTAGAACATTTTTAGACAAGGCGTTTTTAGAACATTTGTTGATCCTGCCTAATAAAATTGATATGAATCTATGAAGTATATATTATAATATATATTCTGTACAATCTGTGATGCAAAGGATATTTGTTATTAATTTACAAGGCTACACAAAAGTATTCCATTACATAATGGTATAGCGGGAACATTGCTTGGGGCGCGATTTAATTGTATTATACTATTTAACATTTTATGCAATTGATGTACATTATTGAGGATTACTATGAGTTGCTTCCAGTATAATAGAAAGCAGATAATATTTACAGGGACATACAAAAGATTTCGGCTACTATACTGTATCCAAAATACTGTATACTATTATATCAAGACCTGAATACTTTTTACACTTCAATATAATACGAACGCATCTCATTTGCTATGCTTGAGGTACAATTTCCAACTTATTAGCTTTATAAGGATAGGAATTCTCGTATGCAGCTTAAGGGGGCTCAAGGGTTGAAAACTTTTCAAAAAATCGATTTTTTTATGATCTAGTTTGATTATTCAATTAATTCTTAACTCAATGCAAAAAAAAAAAAAACGCATAAAAATATTTGCATTTTTAACGGAGTTATAAGCATTTATGTATCAATACTTTCATAGCCGCATCCATATAATTTCAACTTTAAGTCGCGTTTTCTCAAAACTTGATTTTTGACGACTAACACCAAGATTTAGAAAAAACTATTTGATGGAATAACTTAATTTTTTTTTTTTTTTTTGCAAGCTTATAACATCATTATCTAGAGAATGAATTAAGGATATAACTATCATTAAAAATAAAACATTATTAAAAAATATCTCAAAGTTGAAAATTCAAAAAACTCATAAAAAATACTACTTTTTTTTCATTAAAAATACTCAAAATATTAAGCTATCTAAAATATATTAATTCATTATCTAGATAATGATGTTATATGCACGCAAAAAAAAAAAAAAAAAAAAAAAATAAAAAAAATAAAAAAAATAAGCCATTTTATCAAATAGTGTTTTTTAAATTTTGGTGTTAGTCATCAAAAATCAAGTTTTGAGAAAACGCGACTTAAAGTTGAAATTATATGGATGCGGCTATGCAAGTGTTGATACATAAATGCTTATAACTCCGTTAAAAATGCAAATATTTTTATACGGTTTTTTTGCAGTGAGTTTAGAATAAATTGAATAATCAAATTAAATCATAAAAAAATCGATTTTTTGAAAAGTTTTCAACCCCTGAGCCCCCTTAATAGTTTTACACATCTGGCAAACGAATTTTGTTAATCATAGTTTTTTTCGTGATGTAAAAATTAGATACAAAATACACCGTGTCGAGAAGTGGTAACTCGCGAAATCAAGGTTTCTAGAGGGATCGTGACATGTATGAGGAAGTGATTGGTGACTTATTTACAATGTTTTTCAAGCAAAAGAGCGTGCATCGAACAATTTATTAATATGCAGATCGAGTTTGACGCGATAATTATAAGTTAAATTGCGCAGTGATTATTTTAAGAATTCCCGCCTGTTAAATAATTTGCAATGGGCTTTTCCATTCATTTGGTTGACAAGTTTTACCTCGTCCTTTAAGAATATTCTCGATTCATTCAGTGTTACTTTCACACGGAAACACGTTTTGCCGAAAATTTTGCATCACAGTCACGAAATAATTTCCATCTCTATGTGTTATAACGATTTTTCAGATAGTATAGTAATTCAAATTAGAAAGAAAGAAAAAAGAACTGAATATTTTATTTCCTACATATGAAGTGACATTTTTTTTGCCGACTGTAATAAATCAAGAAAAAAAATATTACGAAGTAAAGTGAAATGAAAAAAAAGTTGCTACTTCAAAAAGTGGTAATAATGAAGCAATCAGAAGGGGGAAAAAGCAGTGTACTGGTAATAATGTTATACCTTTAAAACCAAATATTCGGATATCAAATACTCAAAGCAGCGAAAGTGCAGAAAACCACAAGTCTCCTTTGCATAAAACGATTAATTTTTTTTTTTTAGTTTACAAGTTTTAGCCTAAAAAATAGAGCTAAAAGTTTACGATTATGAACCTAAAATATTATGGTATTGTTTTGGGAAAGTTTTAAAACAACATATTTTAAACGCTGCGGATGCGCCTTTTTCTCAAAATGTTTTTAACTTTTAAAAATTTTGTAACTAATTTGTTTCTTTAATAATATCTAAAATTTAATATACAATCCATAATTTTTACCACCAGTAATTTAAATAGTAATTTTTGATTTATTTAATTATAGAATATCTGTGATTAAATTAGACAAATATTTCTATTTGGAAATACAATGCAAAAAATAAAATAAAATAAAAATAAAATAATAGCCCCTGCAAACAAGATACGAAATATCCGCCATGATTATAAAGAACTCTGTTTCTCTATCAGAATCCTCCAATTTGGCGAAGTATTAAGTAAATAAATTAAATTTTAATTAAAAGTATTATATTGCAATACTTCAAGGCAACCAAACTATGTAGTCGCCAATGGCGCCAATGGCGACAAGTTGCTACGATGAATTTTTTCAGTTTTTTTGTTTTAAAAAATCTGAAACTTCTGCATAAATCTGCAAAAATTTGATATGTTAATTTTATTTTCATTACTTTCTTAAGTATGAAAACATACTTTTTTCAAATATATGAAAAGATACTGATATTTTAATTTTAACAAGTAACATAAAAACAAAATATCGTACATTTGGTAGATTCTTGCTTATTTCAAAATCCAACGGCCCCTTAATAAATATTAAAAATGTATACTATATTGTTAAAGTGTATAAAAGTTCTTTTCTTTTTCTTTTTTCAATTGGTAAGATTTTTTTTTAAGGGTGTTCATTGTGCCACCAAATTTTATTCCATTTGCATTTCCGCACTCTTTCAGGTTTTTAAAGAGAATAATAATACTTTACTACAATCACATGGAGTTAATATATTCAAAAAGTGGAAAGACTGTAACAAACTTTCACTTTGAAAATTAACTTGAAATACACGTAATTAATCTTTTCGTATCCATAGAATTTTCCAGTTTTCACTTTCGACGCGCATGATGACAGTGATGCGACTACGTTCTATTATTATAGGAAGCAGACGATATAAGTATACAAAATAATTTGTGAATCAACTATTCGCGTTTGTAATGACCGAAAGATGGCGTTGTTATAGACCTGATAATCGTTTGTTTACGTTTGTTTGTTTACGTTCCATGCTGTAGCACTGTAGCATAGAACCAGTTTAAAGAGCTAGTTAAAGTGCAGTTTTTTTTATCTTTTTTATTTAATTATGGGAGATAAATTACAAATATCGACAATTTTAGAATTTCTAAGATGCTGGAAAATCTAGTAATTGCTTTAGAGAAGCTGAAGCAATTATTGATTCAAAGAGATTAGTAATGTGCGGCATTAAAGAATGCAAAGAAGAAGAAATAGAGATTGTAGGCTCGTGTTTACAAACAAGCCAAACAAAAGGAAATCCCCATATTATTTCAGGTTTGCTAGTAAAGGAAAACAAAAATTTGAAAATAAAAAAAATTTCTTGCTCTTGCAAAGCTGGGTCAAGCGAATCATGCAAGCATTGTGTTGTGGTCATGTTATTTTGCCATGAGTAAGTCAAATGTACTTTTTTATATTATAGATCTAAACTTTGTGTATAAAATTTTGATTTTTGATAATTTTAATACAAAGAACCCAACGTTGCATTCGTTATAGAACTGTTTATTTATTTATCGGCCTTTTAAACACTGATTTCAGCGGAAGATGCTCATGGTATCAGTTCTATTTCTTTTAGTTCGACTTTGTCCGCGAGAGGGCGTCTATTTCATTTCAAACGCGAATTAAAAGAAAATAATCAAAAATTAATCAGAATACTCAACAGCAAGAAATCATAGACTAAAGACAAAGAATATAGAAGAAATATGTTGTAAATACGGTTTGTAGTATGATGCAAGTTATTAGCTTGTAGTTCAAGAGCCGACAACATAAAAACCTAAGACGTTGAGTACAAGAGAGAGAGAGAGAGAGAGAGAGAGAGAGAGAGAGAGAGAGAGAGAGAGAGAAACATTTATTTTATGGAAGAATTGAAATAGGGGTATCTAGTGATAGATGTCATCCGGAAGTGATGTGGTGCATTAGCCAAGAATTAATGCCAATAGTGGTTGCTTCGTAGCCGTATCATTGTGTTTGTCCTGCAATTAAAGTAATGAAAATATAGAAAACTGGGAGCAGGAAAACACAATGATAAACCTAAGGGGCGACCACTATAATGGTATTAATTTTTGGCACTTCTTTTCACTTCTGGCAGATACGGATCATTATATTTCCTTATTTCTACTTTTCCATAAAAGAAAGTTTTTTTTTTTTTTTTTGGGTGCTTGATAATTTAGATTTTTGTGCTGTCGATTCTTGCACTATAAAATTTAAATGCCATCATTAGGTTCAAACAAAGCAAGCGCATTGGACAGGGACCGAATTCTTTCATATCACTCGTGCATTTTTTTTTTCTAACCCTTTCGGGACCGATTTTTTTCAACTTTTAGAAAAAAATACTCTTATCTTAATAACATTAACAATAGTTATCCAAATATATTAATTAGTGTATAACGAATATATTTCATTGTCTGAAAGTTAACGAACGTAGTTGCTTGCGTACTATTCAATTTATATTCATATGACAATCGGATAAGGAAGAATTTTTGGAGATGTTTAGAAAATATTGTATTACAATAAAATTTAACTCATATTACAACTTTCTAATACTTTTTGCGTTTTATTACACATGATTATTTCAGGAAAGCAACTTTTATTTTAAATTTAAAGAACGAAATATATATTTAAAATAAAAGAATCGCAAACGGAGCAAAGAGAATTAGGTAAATAATAATAATTATTATTATTATTACTAAATGCCTAAACATAAATGAAGTCATACAATAAATGCACAGACATGTAGTAACATTACTATTTATAAATAGTAATAAAAGTATTTCTTAGAACAAAATAATATTGCATTCACTCGAAAGGGTTAAATCAAAATGATTTGCTCATGTTTAAGAATTCTAAAATAGCATTTCACTGTATTATGAATTAAAAACTCTATTAGTAAAAGCTTTTTTCTTTTTTTAGCGAAAGCACGTGGTTGTGTTTAGGCCTAACGCAACGAATTTTACAGTTACATTTTTGGCGTCACCTCAACTCACCATACTTAATCTCAAGTCTTTCTCTTAACTCCATGATTGTTTTTCCTGAGTAAATATAAATAAATAAATAAATAAAATAAAGTGATCCGTATACAATTGATTTCTCAAATGTTTGAATTTTTTAATTTTATTTTTCACTAAACCTCAATTTTAAGACAGACTTATAATAAACTTATAATAAAAAATTGCGTTTTTATTTATTTTTTTAAACATTTATTCAAATGAATTTCAAAAGTGTCTATTTAATTTTTAAAAACGTGTTTTTAATCATTTTTTTTATATATATTAGGGGGCTTTGCCCCTCTACGAGCTACGCTCGCCAACTCCCATTAGTACGCCCTAGATTCTAAAAGCATGCTAATTTCGTCGGCTTTAAAACGATTGACTTATAATTTAAACGAAAATTGGTGATCTCCCTGCAAATAGGTTTCCATTCATTTTCCTTTCATTGCAGATTTTTAAAGCCAAATCAGTCTCTGTTAACCTTCCCACTGCCGCGACCGGATATATCTGTTCACTAGGCTGCAGGTTTCACTGCAGTTGAAGATTTATTTAAATTAATATAATTCTATACAAATATAATCCAGTTTTAAGAAATTAAGATATGATTGATGCTTTGAAGGCTTATAAGTAAATAAATTAATAAATAAAGAAATAAATAAACAATTTAAAAATGATTTATTTTCAACGATTTTCATCAAGTGATTCTTTGGCAATATAGTCGCTTTCTGGTGACTCCCCTTCTTCTTTATGCAGTTTTTTTTCTAGGATTTTTGCAGCTTTAACCAAAAAGCAATGTTTTAATTGATAAAAACTTTTATGGCGTAAATAATCACTTAAAAAACGAAAATCAAAATTGCAAAGGGTTCAAATTCATCTAAGATTTATGCGGTACATTAGCTTCATTTAAAGAATTATATTTTTACGATGGAGGAATTTGTACGCTAATACAGATTGGGTTTAAAAGTGCCTGGAAAACTTTTGAATCAAATATAAAATCAAGTAGTTGAAGATTCTTTGTTTTTATTTTCTTAATTTCACAATTACATAAATTATTACTACTAAAAATAAATAATAAATTTTATATTATTCAAAATTTTGTTAATAAAAACTGTCTCTTCTTATGAATTATATAATTCCTCACATCTTCTGACATAAGGTGATCTTTCAGATTTTTGGTATTTAATTCGTTATATGTAATATTTTCTTATGTCTTAAAATTTTAAATTTTGCTGTGCTTAATGTTCCAAAAATATAGTAAAGTTCGAGTTTTATTTATTCAAAAGTAACATTGCTATTGGTATTATACGCAGAATATTTCAGCTTATATAAGATCTTAAAAACCATAGCCTAAACTGAATTTATTTTAGCACGCATTCGGGTCCGAATTTCTTTCTACAGTCGAGTCTCTCTATAACAAAACTCCATACACCGAATTACTCTATATAACGAATTTTTAGTAGGAACGGTCCCCTTTTCGCAAGATTGCATTAAAAACAGTCTCTATATAGCGAAATATCTATCTCCATATAACGATTTTTTCATGAAGTGGTCTTTATTTATTCAGTTTTTAAAAAAAGCTTCGAAATCATATGGAATCAATTTTCCATCAGTTATTTTTGATTTATCGTTCAGTGCCGAGTTTTTTTTTTTTTTTTTTTTTTTTTTTTTTTTTTTTTTTTTTTTTTTTTTTTTAATATATATATATTATTTTTCTCCTTGATCTTTAAGTCCAACGAATTCCCCATTTCCCACACACCTTTCCACATCCTTCTAAAAACAGAGTCAATTGGATTGTTACACATATAACAGAGGAATCAATGATAGGCACATAAGAGAGGCCTTCAAATGGAGGAAAATGTTTTCTCCATGTTTTCATTCCTTGCTAAAATTTGAACCTTTTTTTTTTTTTTTTGAGAGCATAACAATTTTAAAATCAAAATAACAAAAAATTACAGATATCTTCGTCTGAAATTAATACAAGTTTTCCTTATTTGATCTTCATTAAGCTTTTTAATAAATGTCTATTCTCTTTTTTGAAACTGCTTAAATAATTAAGAAATAAAATGTTAGGTTAATATTTACTTTTAAACAATTCAAATTCTTAATTTAAAAAAAATCAAAAATAATATTTGTTCAAAATTTACACATTAAATACGATTTTTAACATCATTCTCTATACATCGAATTTCTCTATACAACGAATTTTTTACTGGAATGATGGATTTCGTTATATAGAGACTCGACTGTATTTTGAGAATAAAATTACTTTTATTTTAATAAAAGTAATTGTAGCTATCCAAATAGATTTACTGAAGTTGAAAGATTATTTCATTGTCTGAAATCTAACGAATATACTTACTTTACGTACTATTCAATGCATTTTAATACGAAAATACGCTAAAGAAGAGTTCCTAGAAACGTTTGGAAAATAACGTTATTACAACAGGATTTGAGAGGTCATTACAACTTCCTAATTTTTTTTGCGTTTGATCACACATGATTTGCTCAGAAAAGTAGCTTATATTTTAAATTTAAAGATAAAGACTAATATATATGCATAAAATAAAGGAATTGCGTACGATGCATAGATAATTAGGAAAACATTTATTATTATTACTATTATTAGGCGTGTAGTCGTAAAAATAACAGAGGATATACGCTCTAAGCAGAGGGTATACGCTCAAGGCAGAGGGTATACCCTACAGCGATTATACTATTGCTTTTTTGAAAAACAGAGGTTATACGGTGCTCTTTTAAAAAATCCAGAAGGTATACGGCGTATACCTCCGTATACCCTCCACTACATCCCTGATTATTATTACTACTGAATGTCAAAACATAAATGAATTAAGAAATGTAAAAAAAAAGGCATAGCCAGATATTATCATTTTGTGTACAATAGAAAGAATCTAAGCAGGGCCGTAGCTAGAAAGGAATAATATTGGGGAGGGGGGGGGAGTGCAAAAAAAAGGTAAGGAAAGGGCTCATATTTTCTCTCTTTCTCTCTGTGACGCAGAAAGATAAATTAGTGCATATTCACACTGTAGGTACAATCCTTCTTATTAAACTGTTGTAATAACTTCATTTTATGCTAAAAAAAGAATAGGACAATGAAAAATGCGAGTGTATAACTAGTGCAATATTAAACATCAAGTTAGCTTCATATGCGCAAATAGGAGAAGCGAATAATGAAACACTTATTTTAGTTACAATTTAATGTCTCTGCAAAACTGTGAAAAGGCCTCAAAACTAAATTAGATTTTTGAACAGATGTTTTTTGGATTTTCGGAACGTAAATTTATTTAGTGACTTTGAAATCTTTTCCAGGGGAGACTCAAAATATTTTAGGAGGGGTCTGAGCTCCCCCACCCTATCACCTTCATAACTACATCTCTGTAACTAAGTAAAGACAAAATAATATTCGATGAAAAGACATGCACTATTAATAGTACACCAAACCCGAAAAGGTTAATTCACCCATTATCACATATCACACAAACACAAGTATTCAGACAGAAATGAAGAATTTGTCCCATTGAGAAAGAAGTACAGAAGCAGACAAGAAGAAAAACATTTAAATAAAATTGAAAAATAAAATAAAATAAGTCATCCTTCTCGTTAAGCATAAGAAATCCATTGTTCCAGCCAGCGATTGTCTAAATCAGAACAAATCAACATCTATTCACGGATAACCCATAATCATAATACAGTCAAGCATATTTAATACGCCTCTGAGGGAAAGATGTATGTGAAAAAGAAATGATGCAAAACTTATCTAATTATAGCAGTTGATAATGTATTTTTTTGTCTTTATTTGAATGTTGGAATGATTTTTGCTCTGTATTTTCGCAGATAAAAAAAATTTCGAAGATAATGCATATTTTTAACAAGTTGGGGCAAGTTAAAATTTGGAGTTGAGATAAATTCTTGATAATGATACCCGCTACAATTTCCATTACCTACTTAATCCTCTCCTCGTACTGCACTGTAAAAAATGAATATGCCGGATTACAACACAACGTGCGGGTAAAAATATCATCATCAACTTGTGTTGTAAATTTCAAGTGTGTTGTAAACGAACGTATGCTTGAATTTTCAAGTATGGTAATTTTACAACACAATGTGTTGTAAATTTCAAGTTATGTTGTAGTGAGCGTGTGCTTGAATTTTCAAGTACGGTGATATAATTTTACAACACGGTGTGTTGTAAATTTCAAGTTTTACTGTAATGGATACGTGATTGAATCTTGAAGTATGGTGATGTGATTTTATAACTCAATGTATTGTAAAATTCAATTTTTGTTTTAATAAGCGTGTACTTGAATCCTCAAGTATGGCAATGTAATTTTACAACCCCAGTGCATTTGAAATTCATGGGCGTCATATGAGGCTTCTACTTCTAGTTTCAATATCTGAAAGAAAAAAAGATGGATTATTTTGCTTTTTGTTCAGTAGTACCATTAAATCATTTAATTATCATAAATCATAAGGAATCTAAATAGTATAATCTAAATAGTTGCATTAATCTTATCTAGATGTCAATACTATATAATTTTTAGCATTATTTACAATTGTTGCTTTAATGTTTCGAAGAGAAATGAACTAATTTTTGGAGTTGCTTAATTGTTTTGCGAGGTAAAAAATGATTTATTATTTTTTAATCTTCCCTTAATATGTGCATGCTTTCAAATTAATTTTAAACATAACATATTTCTTAAAAAATGTGGAAGTGTTATGGGTCTCGTGTTTTAATCCCGGGAAAAAAAATAGAATAACATGGATTGGATTTTATTGAAAGGCGTATAAATTACCTTAAAGCCAAATTTTAACAAGATTTTAGAAATTTGATGGCTTATTTTCGAAAAACATGGGAGTATTATTAAATTATCAATGCTTACAATGTTAACTTTAGAGTTAGTGCGTTTTCTTCGTTTAGCATGAATGGAATTGACGATTTTAACAGTAAAACCTTAATCAATAGCAACGGATTTAATGTAATTCCGCTATAAGATTGTTCGGAAGTTTATAAGATACTTTGCGAATGTAGCAAAGAGTATTTTGACCAAATAAAGCTACTCCTTAAAAAAAGATTGAGAGAGCATTAGAACTTGTGCTAGAAATTTTGACATCAAACGTTCCGCTATTGCTAATCACTCCTGGTCCAATAATCATTATTGAAAAATTTCCTGTCTCAATAATTCAAAAATTCTCATTTATTCACAATTTTGACTTTTGGGAAGCTTATCATGTACGGAAAAATTCAAACAATTCAGTTAACTATTTATCCAAAACGCACAATTTTTCTAAACTATAGTTTCAATTTCTTTAATTCGTTCCCTTCCCTTTCCCTCTTTTTACTCCTTTCTGTTTTGACTCTCCTAGTGCAAATGTTCAATTCTAATTAATATTCTCGTGTGCGCGGGTGATCGATTCCTACATTGTTTGTCATCTGGGTTTTGCATATTGGTGTTAACAGTCAGGCAGTGAGGTTGAGGTCAGCATCTCCCACCGCCTTCCCTTTTTTATTCCTTGTTTTTAAAGTAATTTTATTTTTGATTTTATGCATTGATGATGGGATCTCAGATGAGGCCTTGGATACGCCATATGCGTTTTATAATATTTATATTTATGTTTTATAAATGTTGTATTTCATTCTTTATATATTGACACAAAGTACAATCTTCCCCTCCTTTTAATGTATACATTTATTGTTCGCATACTTTATTAATTAAAATGTAGAGGAGTCATTAAAATACCATAGTTATATATGAAATAATTTCATATAAAATAAAACTTAAAAAAAAAAGAAATAATTATTATTTAAAATTTAAAAGAATTTAGTAATAGATTTTTTGCATTCAACAATATAAAGAGATAACATTCAATAGTAATAATGCTTTCTTGCACTTTCTTGCAAAGGGGA
This sequence comes from Maratus speculifer, assembly GCA_964019185.1. Taxonomy (NCBI): domain Eukaryota; kingdom Metazoa; phylum Arthropoda; class Arachnida; order Araneae; family Salticidae; genus Maratus; species Maratus speculifer. The sequence goes on along the minus strand of OZ025290.1, from coordinate 340,862,732 downwards.
CACCCCTTACGGAGAGGGGGGGGGGTACAAATATAACTTATATCAACAAAAGAGATGGACAATATTCTTTCTCTTTTCTTTATTGGTAAACACAAGTAAGTAAAGTTTGCAAACTATTCTGATTTAAAGAACAAGTTATAAATAAAAAGAGAAATTTTTGGTTGGATCAGAAATGATAACGATATCGAAAGATAAACCTCCTTCCCTATCTTACGATATCATGTACCAGACCTCCTCTCCCCCATAAAGTGATAACGTTATATATGCACAGCCCCTCTACATATAACAGCCACGTTGAGTTAAACAAAAGAGTGTAAAAATTAAAATATCACACTTAAAATTCATTGTGACATTCGAGCGATGAAAACTGCTCAAGTTAAAAATATCTGAGATTCTAAACGGCTGACATTGTAATGCATGATACTATTTGGAAAATTCTATGGCTGCTCTCATTGTCTTAAAGCATGTCTTTTTTTGCATTTATTACGCAAATGAAATCTGAGTCAAGAAAACGATACCCTGGAGAAAAATACTTGTCTTAAAATTTCTACAAAATAATTGTCCCAATTTATTTGTCTTATACTGAGTGACCTTGAAATATCCTATCCAGTTTCGAAAATGAGTTGAATACAAGTCCGAAAATGAATGTTACACGGAGTTATATTTTTGTCGGCTATTACTTACCCATCATACGTAGTATAGGGTAAATCTTGCAATCGTTTTGAAAATCGAAAAAAATTTTTTTTGACGGATTTACACGTTTTAGATTGTGGAGATTCCGAAAAACATATTTTTAGAAAAAAAAAAAAAATGCCGTCCGTCTGTCTGTAAGCGCTCTATCTCCCGAACAAATTGAGATAGAGACTTGAAATTTTGTATGTAGTTAGTATGTAAGAATGGGACGAAGCCTATTTAATATCAGCAACCTCGATTATCCGGAACTATTTTTTTCGGACCCTCGAAAAATTCGTTCTGATGAAAGTTACATAAAAATTTTCGAATTTTTTTGTTTTAAGAAATGGACGTAAAAGGCAATAAAATAACACACATTTTGCATATAGAACGAAGTCGATCGGATTATTAGTTGCCGAGATATTTGTAATCCTGTTTTCCACATTCTTCGATTTTTCATGACCCTGTATTCCATTCAAATTTCAATTCAGAGGTATATTTTAATTGGAAATGAGACGCTTAATCCGACACAGTTAATTGTTAGTTAATAGAATTATTATTTTTGGAGTTATAAGGATGTTTCTTTTACGCAGTTCGGTACTACTTGAGTAGTTTGGCGTTTTATATAATTTGTCGAAATTGGTACATCGGCAGTTCTTTAATAAAGCATTACTATGTATGTTAACAATATTTAAATTTTGTTTATGAATTGCAATGCATTGTATAAATAGTTTTCACACGTTTTATTTTCATATACATATCCATGATGGGTAAGTATTACGGTGGCCCCCAACGACTAGTTATTGAATTGAATTAGCTTTGCAGAAACTGCTATCAGAATTGACACTTTCAGATCTGATGTACTATTAATAGTACTTGTCTTTTAATAATGTATTATTTTGTTTTAAGAAATACTTTCGGTACTATTTACATGTAATAATATTAGTATGGGTCTATGCATTTACTATATAACTTCATTTATATGTTTAAGCATTTAGTAATAATAATAATAATTATTATTTACTTAATTCTCTTTCCGCCGTTTGTGATTCTTTTATTTTAAATATATATTTCACTCTTTAAATTTAAAATAAAAGTTACTTTTACTGAAAGAATTGTGTGTAATAAAGCACAAAAAGTATTAGAAAGTTGTAATATCAGTTATATCTTATTATAATACAATATTTTCTAAACATCTCCAAAAAATTCTTCCTTAGCCTATTGTCACATGTATACGAATTAAAAACAACAACATTCGTTTTGTTTAAGACAATGAAATATTCGTTAAACACTAATTAATCTATTTTGATAAATAGCGTTAATGTTAAGTTAAAAGTAATTTTTTTCGAAGAATTGAAAAAAAGGACCCAAAAAGGTTAATGTTTTGTTATTGAAAACGATGTACAATCTTTCTTCAATCTGCCTCAATCCTTCCCCCTCTACAAAAAAAAAAAAAAAAAAAAAAAATCTGTTGTAAATTAATTTGAATCAATTAGTTAATTAACAAATACTTGTAATAAATATTGTTCTTTTAAAGATTCATGTTTTACTGTTTTCAGCCGTTTGTACGCTTCAAGGATATTTTACCAAAATTTTTGCAAAGAAATTTTTGCCTTAGGGTATTAAATTAATGAATGGTAAATATTTATTCCACCTACTTTTTGCCGACGATCAAATGATAATGTATAGGATGAGTACGATACTGACTATATGATGAGGAAAACTCTCGAACACGTTAGAGAATGGGGACTGAACATCAATTTTGGAAAAAAGAATAGGGTTTCAAGGAAGGTATTATAACCGAAGACAAAGTGCTAAAGAATGTATCTCATTTTAAATACATGGGATCTGAACTAAAAGAGCAGGGTGAAACAGAAATGGAAATAAATAGAAGAGTAGCAACAACAAGTAAAGCAATATCAGCATTAAACTCTGTGTTATGGAGCAGCAATATAAGACGAAAAAAAAATAGTTTATATTACAAGCATTGAAAGTATATTATTATATGATTCAGAAACTTGGACAATCAATAAAGAAAATGAAAAAAAAAAAAAAAAAACTATTGGCAACGGAAATGGATTATTGGTTGAGAGCAGCAAAAACATCGAGATTGGAAAGAAAGACTAGTCGTTGGAGGCCACCGTAATACTTACCCATCATGGATATTCATAACATAATATATGAAAACATAACATATGTAAACAATTTATAAAATGCATTACAATTCCAAAACAAAGTATAAACGTATATTTAAGTATTTTTAACACATCATCATGCTCTATTAATGAATTTCTGATGAAACAATTTTGATAAATTGTATGAAATGTCAAACTATTCAAGTAGCACTGAACTGCATAAAAGAAACATCCTTATAACTCTAAAAATAATTATCATATTCACGGTTTCTTGCATCGAATTAAGTGTCTCATTTCCAATTAAAATATATCTTTGAATTGAAATTTGAATGAAATACAGGGTCATGAAAAATCAAAGAATGTGGAAAATAGGATTAGAAATATCTCAACAACTAATGATCCGATTGACTTCGTTTTTTATGCAAAATTTGCGTTAATTTATTGCCTTTTACGTCCACTCCTTCAAATAAAAAAATTCGAAAAATTTTACATACCTTTCATCAGAAAGAATTTTTCGAGAGTCCGAAAAAAATAGTTCCGGATAATCGAGGTTACTGATATTAAATAGGCTTCGTCCCATTCTTACATACTAAGCACATACAAAATTTCAAGTCTCTATCTCAATTTGTTCGGGAGATAGAGCGGTTACAGACAGACAGACACACAGACGGACGGACGGCAAAATTTTTTTTCTAAAAATATGTTTTTCAGAATCTTCAGTGTCCGAAACGTGTAAATCAGTCATAAAATTTTTTTCGATTTTCAAAACGATTGCAAGACTTACCCTATACCCTTACCCTATGATGGGTAAGTAAAAAACATTGAAATAAGAAATCGATTAAATGTGAAGACAAATATTACGTAGAAGATAGATGAAAAGAGGTTAAGCATGGGCGTAGCCAGCCTCTTGAACGGGGGGGTGCCCAAATTTTTTAACCTGAACATGTTGGGTACAAACAATATCTTATTTAATAAAACCTAATAAAACGGAACCCCATAAAACCTATCAAATTTCCGTTTTAGACAGGGTTTTTTCGGAAGGTATAATTGTGTAGAACTTTTTTTAAAAAGGACCCAAACGCAATTTTTCATTGCGTGAAGAAGGATGAGAAATTGCTTAAAACTAAATCTAATGGACAGGGGCGTGCGAAGAGAAAACTGCTCCCGGAGCAAAGTTACAATTTGGCGCCCCCTCCACCCAACTTTTTCTTGTAACAGCCAAAAATGACGTTGGTAGTATAAATTTGGCGCCCCATAAAATTCCACACCGGGGCAGCTGCCCCACGCTCCCCCTTTCGCACGACGCTACTAATGGATAAGAAAAAAATATATAAACATAAATAAAACATGATAGATATAAAAATAAGATATCCGTAAACATAAATCTGTAATTATCACAAGTTTTCATTTCAAACAGCAATAAATACTAAAATAAATAAGCGCGACTTTAGTTCCCCCCGTCATTTTGATCAAAGTAGCATTGAAATAACATGTAGTACGCAATTTAAAGTGAAAAATAGTTCTTATATTTTCTACTCATGAATAAATAAAATTTTACCGTTAAAAAAAAATGAGCCCGTACGAATGTCAAAACATGATCCCAAAAAACGAAATTTAGCAAACCAACGAACCAACCTCCATATTAATTTGAATTTTGCGTAGCATCATTTCTTATTTTCAGAGGAAGCACAGATTTGTACTAGAGATGAGTTCGGGCTCGATTTGTGAAAACCGCGCCCGAAAGATTTTTAGTACATTGGAGCACGAGACCATCCGAGCCAAGGGCGGATCTGGAGAGTCCTCAAGGGGGGGGGGGGGGGCGATTTTAAAAATTGGGAGACTCGCATCCTATGCGCGGGTCAGGGCTAATATTTTCACTACGGGTCGGGTTTGGGTCCGGTTAACTTCTATATTTTCTGCGGGTCGGGTTTGGGTCCGGTCGACTTTTTTTTCAAGCGGGTCGGGTTTGGGCTCATTTGATTTCTACTTTTTTCTGCTGGTCGTGTTAACTAATCAGGGGCGTGTGAACAGAAAACTGCGCCTGGACAAAATTTCAGCTTGCCCCCCCCCCCCCCCCCAGACTAAGTTTCTTGTGACAGGCAAAAATGACGTTGGTAGTATAAATTTGACGTCGTTTAAATTTCCGGACCCAGGGCGACCGCCCCCACCCTTTCGCACCAAGCTGTAACTAATACTTTTTTTGTGGTTCGCATTTGGGTCCATTTGACTTATACTTTTTGCAGTGGGTCAGGTTAACCTCTTTTGCTGTGGGTTGCGTTTGGGTCCGGATGACTTCTTTTTAGATGCGGGTCGGGTTAACTTCTACTTATAATATAAATCATAATAGTAAAGCTGTACAATACGAAGAAAAGTAAGTTTTAAAAAATGCATGTTACCTGTTAAGCATTGGTAAAGCATTGGCCTTGTAAGCCAAGTATCCGGGTTCGATTCCCGGCCTGGGCAATTTTTCGCTCAGCTGGAAATACTTAATTCGTATGATAACTTTACCAATCAGTTTGATTGTGTTAAAATAATTAGTATATCTACGTATTCATCGCTGTATGGAGTTCCATTACCTGCGGTTTATTCTGCCGAGCTGTTTCAAATGACAGACCAGATGTTATGGCCAATAAGGTTATCTGAGCGAAAAATCCCAGCCGGCTATCGCCCAGATTGTTTAACAGGTAAAGCATTGGCCTTGTAAGCCAAGTATCCGGGTTCGATTCCCGGCCTGGGCAATTTTTCGCTCAGCTGGAAATACTTAATTCGTATGATAATTTAGTAGGTTAGAGTTCTATTTAAAAATGTTCTTATGATATTCTAAATGTCCTCATCATCTATTAAATCCAATGATGGCATTTGAAAAAGTTCTTGATTTCTTTCCAATAATGTTATACAGTCTATAATTTATTCACTTCTACTGATGGCCTGACACATTATTAGTAGTCAATGAATTTGTTGAATTTTAAAAAGGAAAAAAAAAACTCTGGATTTTACTCCACTTAGCTTTCCGAACAATTTATGAAATAGTGTCTGTATAAAAAGTTTAACAATAAATAAAACTTTTTTACACAATTAATTTTACACAAAGATGAAATATTTTCGCTGGCGAGAAAGGCCCCATGTTTTTTCTTTTTCTTTTTTTTTTTTTTTTTTTTAGAAAAATGAACACTTTAATTTACAAATCTAAACAGATTTCTAATGTCATAATTTTCAACCAATTTTGATTCCACCCGTGCTAACTGCAAAATCTCATAAAAAGACTCAATCTCGAACGATCCTGGAACTGGATCCCCCCTGTCTATTGCACCGTTTAACAGGCACGTTGAGCACGCACAGCAAAATTATGCATAAAAATTCGACATCGAATCTTCTAGTTCCAGTTGCCACCATCAGGGAGCGAACTTTATTCTTAACAAAATTGTGTCTGCATGAAACTTCGTTAAACAACTTACCCGTAGATATAAAAGACAAAAAGAGGCTTTTAGCAAAAATTTAAGATATTTTCTGAAATTACTATTCGAAAATAGTGGTACGCTTTTAAAATTTTTATATTAAAAAAGCAATAATTATCGCAAGGCTCCGTCAAAAAACCGCATCTAAAACGGTAGAAAAGAGTACGGTTTTAAATATTTAATCGCGGCCGACTTCTCCCCAAAATTTGATGCCCCCTACTTATGAAAATTTTTACTGTGTGTTAAATTATCTGAAAGTTCCGAATTGATCGGCTTATTAGTTTTCTTAATTTTAATAAATTCGCGTTTCAACAAAGCATTTTATTTCTTTTTTAAAAATTGAACTTTTTTATAAAACAAAAACTTGCGGATCGATTTTTATAAAATTTAGATATTAAACAGAGTCTAAAAAAGAGCTAGATGCATAACTTTAAAACCTCTAAATGGTGTATTTTTTAAATTTTGGCGGCGTTTCAAATAATACTAATATAAAAAATGTGATTTCGGGAGACTGACTCTGAAAATGAGATTTTGAAAGGCATCATACAATTCATGAAACAATAATTAATATCTAAGATTGTAATTCAGCAACCGTGAAGAAATTTTTATATCTGAAGTCAGTGAAATATTCTATATCTGAATGCATAAATTATAAAATATGTAACTCAATATTTTAATTTTTTTACAGGTCATCCATAAAAGCCATTATTCACCATCCAGAATTGTTCGCCTTTGAAACACCTGCTCTTACTATGAAAGATTTTACAAAAAACTTTGTCTCTTTGACCGGAAATAAAAAGAAATTTTATTAATGGATTTTTCAGCTTTATAAAAGAATATCGGAAGAATTTTTAGAATTTTAGAAAAGGATTTTTTCTCTCGTTTGGCTGTGCAATTTTCGAGTTTTTAGGCTCAGTAGAAAAAGGTAGTACATTTATCCCCTAGCAACGTAGTAATTCTATTAAACCTCTCCCTTCACTTTGAGTTCTCAAAGCGTTTGTTGAATTATGAATTCTTTTCCATTCTTTTAATTTGGGATTTTTAATTAATTTCTCATTTAAATATTAGAGATTTCAATTTATGAAATTCAAGAGTGCCAGGAGAGATTTGTGACTATTTTCACAAAATTTTGAGCCTCGTATGTACCGTCGATTTTTTTGGCCATTGTGAACAGACAAACACACACATATGCATATTGAGATAAACTTTCTTTTATTTGTATTTAATACTTTGTCAAAATACTTTAGACTTTCAAATAAAAGTAAAATTTTAAATCGAATTAAGAATAGTACATAAATTTTAAACTTCAAAACAAAATTGCGCAGAGCTTTTTCGTGTGACAAAAGGGCGCACAAACTTTGCCTGCTCCAGGGCGCTGAATCTCTAGCTACGCCACTGTTCCACCCCCTCCGTTCTCCAGGCTAATCACATGGTGGAATAATCGTTTCACATCTGTATTTCCTTTCAATATTTTTTTTTTTTGCTCCTATCTAGACTTTAGATAACAAAAGCAAAGATATAAATGGTAGTTTCTATCCTTGTCGAGAATTTACTCTAATTTTTTATGGAAATATGCATGCAACAGAAATGTGTTAAAAAATTTCCATAAAGAAACGACATCAAATTGGGATTATAAAACCAATTTTTTTTTATTCACTATGATTAATACAGATTGTAGTAAATATTCTAGTTTTAAGAAAGATGAATAAAATAATTTTCTTAAAAAGAAAAAAAAAAGAATCAAGGTCTCTTCTTTTATCACATTTCAAAACATAGACTGTTAGTTTTGATTAACTAATTGAACTAACTTTGCTTACATTTTTCTTCTTTTTTCTTTTATAAATTTTGATTTTTAAAAAAAAATCAATATTGGATCTGTGCGAGCGGGGGGGTGCCCGGGCAGCCAGGGCACCCCCCCCCCCCCCTGGCTACCCGCATGTTAAGATGGTTTGGTCATGTGACAAAGATGGAAAGTAACGGATAGCCAAAATCACTAATCAAGTGGCAATCGGAAGGAAGGAACAGAAGAGGAAGACCGAAAAAACGTTGAAACAATAATCTGAGACAGATTTGTAAATTATGGACTGAGTAAAGCAGAGGCGAAAAACAGAAGTGAATGACGGAAAAAAATACGCGTGGTTGAGGAAAACCTCATATGTGGGAAAAATCCTGAAGAAGAGACAGAGGAAGAAAAAAAAATTCTATTTTCAAATATAGCGGTCAGTACTTTTCAAAATTTCTGGTACTAAAATACTTAAAATTCCTGGAATCTTTTGATACGTATGTACCTTGGTCTGATGCTTACGTTTGTTTAATGAAAAATAATAAAATTCTATACAAATAAAATAAGCTTTGTTCTGTGTTTCTGTCAGTAATGGCTAGCAAAATCTATCGCACGTACATGTTTAAAAACATGGGTGAGGGTAGTCCAAGGCAGGTCTTGATGCATCTCAGTCTTAGATATTTATTTATTTTTAGATAATTAGCTGCGAAATTAATTAAAAAATAATCGAATGTGTTTCAAAAGCATTCTTTTCCTGAAAATCTTCAAACGCGTCAGTGCATCTTGCTTAGTCCTTTCTTTTTTGAGAATATACAACTATATCCAACCCTACGTTGTATAGTTTCCTAAGAAGATTTATTATTTTTTCAACAACGATTTAAAAAATATATATACATTTAATAATTCATATATTTATTGTACGGAACGCCCTGAGCTCGAGTAATACTCGATCTTAACCGGTTGTTTTTACTCGTGGTAGAACTTTATTTTAACCCGTTCGGGTATGGCGTACTATTAATAGTGTACATGTCTTTTCATTGAGTTCTATTTTGTCTTAAAAATTACTTTTGTGACTACCTACATCTACAAATGATAGTACATGTCTATGCATTTATTATTTATGAGTTCATTTATGTTTTGGTATTTAGTACAACAATAATGATAATAAAAGTTTGCTTGATTCTTTATGCACTGTTGGCGATTCTTTTATTTTAAACATATATTTGTCTCTTTAAGTTTAAAATAGAAGTTACTTTTCTGAAAGAATCATACAAAAAATATTTGAAAGTTGTAATATATCTTAAATATTGTTGGAATACGATGTTTGCCAAACGTCTCTAAAATTTTTCCTTAGCTTATCTTTATATATATAAATCTTCTGTGTGTGTGTACATGTCACTAAACTCCTCCTAAACGACTGGACCAATTTTAATGAAATTTTGTGTGTGTGTTTCAGTGGATTCGAGAATGGTTTAGATTCACATTTCATCGAAATTGATTCAGTACTTTTTTAGTAACTAGGCAATAACTAATAGTCAGTGATTTTTTGCTAATTAAAAGTGTTGAATAAGTTCGATGAATAGAGTGAGGACGGAATGCTCGAGCGGTCTAAGGCGCCAGATTTAAGCTCTGTTTCTTGAAGAAAGAGATCGCGTGTTCGAACCCCGCTCCTGTCAAACGTGTATGCTTTACAGTAATATAGCCTGTATTATAATTTTGATTAACTGACTTCAGAAAATCGTTAACTTTTAACAAAAAAGAGAAAAATAAACTTTTCTATCAAAAATTGAACCGACTTCAAAAAATACTGAAGAGTGAAAAATAATTTCCTTACATAATTGTAATAAGAAATTAAATTAAGAGCGTAGTGTTTATCGTGCGTATTACTGTATTTAAGTACATTTATTTGATTTTCTGGAGTCGGTGCCAGGAAGGACAACGTCTGTCGGGTCCGCTAGTTTTTATATGAATATAAATCGAATGCTACGCAAAATAACTACTGTAGTTAGATTTCAGTCAACGGCATATTCGTTAAACCTTAGTAAATATTTTTGGATAACTACTATTAACATTACTAACCTTTTGAAGGGCGGTATTATATTCTACTTAATTTTAACAAGAATTCACACCAAAAACTTTTAATTAAGTTTTACTTGTATAACTGAGGAGAAAAAAAGCTGAAAATTTGCTTTTTCCGTGCGTTCGTAATTATGTAAATACGAAGCACCTATGGTTGTCGCTCAGTCCGTCAGTCTGTCCGTCCGCATATAACAGCGCAAAAACTACCCAACCGAATAGTTTGGAATTTAAAATATATAATTATTGCGTAATTTTGTCGAGTCATTTCAAATTTTATGAAATTAGATGTATAGTTTAATTACAGGGGCAATGAAAAGTATTCCGTTACATTAATGCCAATGGGTAAAATAGTTTCAAGTGCATTTTAATGAGTTACACACTTTCGAACATAGTAAAATTGATATGCATTTATGAAGTATATACTAAAATATACATTCTATACAATCTGTGGTGCAAAGAACATTTTTTATTAACTTACAGGGCCACACAAAAGTAATCCATTACATAATGGTATAGGAGGAGACACTGTTTAGGCACGTTTTAATTACATTAACTATTTCACATTTTATGAAATTGATTATATTGCTTAGGTTTACTACAAGTTACTTCGTGTATAATAGAAAGCAGATAGTATTTACAAGAACACACAAAGTATTTTGGTTAATATGATGTATCTGAAGTACTGTATACTATTACACCAAGATCTGATTATTTTTAAAACTTCCCAATAGTACGAACGCACCTCATTTGGTACGCTTGACGTTCAATTTTCGACTTTTTATTATTTTGAAAAGAATTTTTTCTGAATTTCCGGTGGGAATTCAACATTACAAAAGCACAATTGCCTGCCCCTCATAACTATTTTTCTTTCCTTCCTGAAAGCTAATAATAATAATAATAATAATAATAATAATAATAATAATAATAATAATAATACAATTTAACAAATCACAGCGACTATTTGGAAAATGATATTTTCAAAGACTAAAATTTTAAAGACTTATAAATAAATTCTATGTATAAATTAATAATAATAATAAACATCATTTTTAGGACGATTATAACGAGTCATATATTACGTACGCCATGCATTAAACATTAGTGGTTCCTAGACCAATGATAAAAATACAGTAGACAACTTTAACTGTTTGAAATGTGCATTTTTATTTGATGGAGTTAATAAGACTGACTTCTGGACGCCTCATATATGTATGTACGACATGGATTAAACATTAATATTCCTGAACCTATTATGCATTAACAAATTTTAAATGAAATTTCAGTTTTACATATTTCTGAACTGTAACATCGCACATTTTAAATTTTTATACCGTTGCATAGGAAAAAAACGCACTTTTAAATGAAATTTGTTTGAAATCTATATCACAATTTATTTTCAAGTTATTATTATTTAAAAAAAAAAAGTATTACTTTTTTTTTGTTATCGTGGCAACAGAAGTATTCCATTTTTGGACATTTAACATGGACCAATCAAAAAACGAATAAAATAAAATAAGTTGAGGAATTTAACGAATAAAAAGATTCACATATGCTTCAGATTTCCCAATTCTCTACCGAGGACAACAACTATTTTCCAAATAGTTATTTTTTAAAAGTTTTTATTACTTTTTTTGTCATTGTGGCTCCAGAAGTATTCCATTTTTGGACATTTAACATGGACCAATCAGAAAACGAATAAAATAAAATAAGTTGCGGAATTCAACCAATAAAAAAGATTCAGGTATACTTTTCAGATTTCCCAATTCTCTACCGAGGACATTAATTATTTTCCAAATACTAGTTTAAAAAAAAAATCGGAAACGAAAGGGTTAATCCACTGATTACTGCAAATAAAATTTTTATTTTGAATGTTCACTAATTATAATATAAAAACTGTATTCCATAAAAATCGAGTTAAATATGTCTGGAAAGCTTATGTTCACAGAAACACCCGTATTACTGGCTTACTGGCTACAAATTCATCGAACCATGTGTAATACACCTGTTCGAGTTTGAAAGAGACACGATAAAACGCGGATGCTGCACATGTAGAGGCTAAAAAATATCTTTTCAATAGCTGATTACGCATCCATGCAGATGAATTACGGCAGACGCAACTGTATTTGTTTCTAGATTTGATTGTTATAGAAGCCTATTCAGCACGGAATTGGACTCCGCTACAATGATTTTTTTAAAAAGGACCTTAGTAGTTTTATAATACGACAAAAAGAGGTGTTGAAACAATAATACTAAAAGAAATAAAATATACACAGTGGCTGTCAATTCACTTAAATTCAAAATGTATGAGAATAATGTAAGGAGTGGAATCAGGGGCGTGCCAACGTTGTACAGCGCCTGTGTGCAGAACTACAGTTGGCGCCCTATATCCCCCCCCCCCCCTCCGAAAAAAAGAAAAAATTTCCAAGTTCGTTTGGAAAAATATAAAATCTTTCTATATTTCATTTGCGGCATATTTAAGGTTATTTTCATCAGCCCGAACAAAACTTTTTTTCATAAATCTATATTTTTCCGTTTATATTGCATCCGTTTATATTGAATTATTGTAGTTTCTAACTTTTTTATGTCTAAATTAAACTTTTTTTTTACCACTCTCTGTAGCATCGAAGGTTACTGTTAAGCGCATCTAATGCTAATATGTGCTCAAATTTCGATATTTTCAATTTCATGTTTTGAATTAAGATAAATAAATCTTACAACCATCACAATTATTTATGCAGTATGGGATTAGACAGGAGCGAACGCAATGAGTGCATAACCGCTACTCTTAAATTTTGAAAAAATAAGAATTTTTGAACATTTATGACTAAATTTAGTTTATTTTTGCCATCCCCTCCTTTTCCGCCATAACGTCAGATTAAGAGTATAAGATAGTATAGATAAAAAGCATTTGTTCTGGTCGGAGGTTTATAACTCCAAAAACACAATTTTTCTCCAAAAAATAATAGTTATAAGCGCTGAGAAAAGGTATTACTTCGGCCGCCAAATGTAGACTTTACTCTATGAGTGCAAAAATCACAGTGTTAAACTAACGCATGGGCATTCCAAAATCTTCACAAACGGCTTATACTTGATTTCATCAGTTAAAATTTGTCCCATAACTGACGCCAGTCTCTCAAATCGAAAATATCTATATTGCACAGCACTCTCAAACAAGTTCTGGTTTTACAAGGATTTTCTATTCAGGATAGGACTGTCCAATGCATATTCCGCAGACGTCATAGGGTGGGTCGTTTTTAATGTTTTCTTGGCACCCATTCGAATGTTCCCTCTAACTATTTTAAAAAATCATATTAATCCTTAAATAGATAATTCTTACTTTTTTCTATCTCCAATAGAAGAAAGTATTTAAATCGACATTTTTTTCGACTTCCGGTTTTGAACAGATTTGCATGTTTTAGGGGTCAGAGATTCCAAAAACATGCTTTTACAAAATTTATGTCTGTTCGGGTGTCTGTGAGTACGTATATCTCTATTGCACCATCAACAAGTGTATGAAGATATGCATAGAATTGAACCAAATTTTTTGTGAAAGTGTTTGGATATGGCTATTTGATCCTCCTTGAATTTGAAAAAAATCTACTCTAAGAAAGCGTTGCAGTACCGATTTTTGTGCCATTTTTAATATTGTACCACCGTAAAATGTATGAAGTTATGCATAGAATTGAACCAAATTGTTTGTGTAAGTGTTTGGCTATAGTTAGCAGACCCTCCCTGAATTTGAAAAAAAAAAATAGCCGGAAGGGGGCGCTATCAGTGCGATGTCTGTATCCTTTTCCCTATTGTACCATCAAAAATGTATAAAGTTATACATAGAATTGAACTAAATTTTTTGTGTATGATTATTTTTGAGTACGGCAAGCAGATCCTCGCTGAATTTGAAAAACATCAGTCATTTATTCTATTGTCCATCGGCTCATGCACAGACGGAATTTCCAGTCCTTTTAATACGGCTATTTGTAAAGACCTGGTAATAACAGAATATGGGAAAACTATTGATTTAAATAAATATCATTATCCATATTAACTGGTTTTTACTCCGATTAGTTGACTGAAGCAGAAATTTAAGGTGAAAATAAAAGTTGGCATAGTATTCAATTAATAATATTGAAGTATTAACATGTGTAACTAATTTTTTAAAATGTACATATGAAATAGTAGAAAGTTTTGGGATTGGCACATCCAACTAGTTTATTTTGTTCTGAAAAATATATTTAAGTAATTTTTTGTTAATTATCCGGTAGAAAAATAGTAAAAAGAATTATTTATGTCTCTGTCAGACATAATGTCACGCTTGAGTAACATAACAAAAAAAACTCAAAAATAAATAAATAAATAAAAATAAGTTATGTACTTATTTTAAAATGTTTACACTACACAATAACAACTACTCAACAATATAATTTTTTACAATTCTTTTCATAGTTTTCAGAATTAATAATGACTATTTTTTACGCTGAAAAAAAAATCTGTAATTTTTGTAGAAAAAAATGTATTTTATTAAAAAAAAAAAAAAAAAAAAAAAAAAAAAAAAAAAAACTGTAAAAAAACATTTGTTTCTGTTGGAAAAAAAGAGGTTAAAACTGATTAATTTTTTTTCTGTTTAAAAAAATGCGAATAGTGTAATTTTTACAGGATTTTTTTTTTTTTTTTTTTTTTTCAGAAAAAAAAAATTGTTTTAATGAAAAATTACAGATTTTTTTCTGTAAATTGTACAGTTTTCCGCATTGCTGAGAAAATTGATATGTTATTTCTGTAAATTTGATAGATTCTTTTACTTTAATGCAGCTTATAAAGATAGAAAAAAATCGCCAGTTGAGCACATTTTAAGCAGTATCGATAAAATAAGTTATAAGCTCTTCGTGATAACAAATCAGAACAAAGACAGACTTAACGCATGTTATTATATGTAACTAGTGATGGGCGATTCTGGAAATTTTGAGAATCGATTAAAATCGATATCGTATAAAGCAACATCGATCATAATAAGAATCGATTTCTCAGTTCTAGAATCGATACTAGAATCGATATTTCGATATTTAGGTTCACACAGAGAAGATCCAAATTACTAATTCCAAAACTTAGACAATCAGCAGGACCGTAATTACCGCCTCCCCCCCCATCCCCATTTAGGGAGGCATAGAATTAAGCTATTGCAGATTTTAGAGTCGGATAATAAGAATTTTAAAATTTAAAATGATTGTCACTTATGGTTTTCAGTTACGCAAAAACTTTGACAAATTTAAGAGACATAACTCAACTAATAACAACACTGAGTAACTTGGCATTAAACCGAGTATAAAGAGTGCCAAGAGCGTGTAGCTAGGATGGGGAACAAGGAGTATAGACAAAAAAAAAAAAAAAAAAAAAAAAAAAAAAAAACTTTTTTTTTTTTTCTAATGCCAACCAAATGTTACACGAGATAGTTTGGAAGAACATAAAATATGCCCCATTCCCAAGGGGTCAGGTAACCCCCATTCTTGACGGAAAGACGACCATAGCCCAAATGTATCTTTTGTCGAAGTTTCAAAATGAGGATTTACAATAAAACAGAACGAGAATTGGACATTTTAAAAATTGCATGCATACTTTGAACGGCCCATTTAGTAAAGATTAGCGAGGAAGGGGAGGGGGGCGAGGGATTAGAACGGACGAACTTGAAAAAAAAAAATAATTAACTAATAACCCAAATAACTGAGCTTCTAAACAAAAATATAGTGTTTAACTTAGTGTTGAATTCATGGGGTGGACCGCGGGGAACATGCACTCTTTGAAACTATAAAAAGTGCCAAGAGCATGTAACTAGGTGGAGAGAGGGGTAGTAACAGAAAAAAACGAGGAGATAAAAGCTTTATAACGATATGTTACATGAGATGATGTGGAAGAAACAAAAAATATGCCCCCCACCCAGGGGGGTAAGGTGAATCCCAAACGGACAGAAGGGCGACCCCGGCCCAAATGTATCTTTTGTTGAGGTTTCAAAATATGGATTTATAACAAAATAGAACGAGGATTAGACTTTTTTTTAAATCGCAGTCATAATTTGAACGAACCTGTAAGTTAACATTGGTGAGGAAGGGGGGGGGGGGAGTAGAACGGGCGAACACGAAAAAAAAAAAAAAAATAGTGGCACTCTGACAGTGTCGATAGAAGTGAAACCTTGAACAATTACGTGTGTATTTTTGAATCGTTAGGATGTATAATTTTGAATAGCCAGGAAATACTTTTAAATGAATAAAAAAAGGTTCTATAATATTAAAAAAAATATTAATGTCTATAAAAAAAAAAAAAAAAAAAAAAAAAAAAAAAAAAAAAAAGCGCGATACCATATGTCCAGCTATTGTAGTTAACTCACTATAACTACTTTCCTACATTTTAAAACGCGATAAATACACCAACCAAATTTAGACCATACTATCGATACCTTAATCCTTATCCAAATAAATCATTTTGTATTAATGCCTGTTACAATATCTGTAGATTACTTTTTGAATTATTCAAATCGGACATTCCATTCAAAAGATATTACGAATTTAAAGATGACAATCTAAAGAAATAACAGCGCTGCTGAGTACTCGGTGGCCAAAAAGCTTAGGGATTATGTGTACAATCAAACGATTGCGGGTTCGTACCCCAGTTTCGCTGATATGTATCAATGTTTTTTTTTTTTTTTTGAAGAAGAAGAAGTTTGAAAAATAAAAATTTTAATACATTATGGGTCCGTAATGTGACCTGAAATGATGGGAGAAAATTTCTTTTGCTAGATTTGTAATGTATGAAGCATAAGCTTTCAATAGACATATTGTATCAACAAAAACCCCCTCTGCCCCCCCCCCCCAAAAAAAGGTCCTATAGGGAAAACCGGGAAACTGGAAAAGCAAAAAGAACAGCGAGAAATGGTTAGCTATACTAGAATTTTTCTCATCACTGTAATTCCTATATAAGCAAAGTTATAGCCTTTTAAAGATTGAAATGAAGTGAAGAAATAAGCAAAATTAGGTGAGTGATCGACAGGGGGGGGGGGGAGAATCCACAGCTCTAGGGGTGCCATGTAGCTTAAACTTTTAAGTTAAAAATGGTAGAAAATTAAATGAGCGAATTTTTAAGGTGTATATTGAGGGAGGGTGCAAGCCCATCCCCCTCAAATTTTTTTTTGTTTCTTTTGAAGAAACAAAAAAATATGCCCCCCGGTGGGGCGCAGATAAACCCCAAACGGGCGGAAGGGCGACTTTTTATTTATCTTTTGTCAAGGATTTAAAATGTGGATCTAAAATAAAATAGACCGAGAATTGGACATTTTTAAAACTATGCATATTTCGAACGGCCCTGTAAGTTAAAACTGACGTGAAAGGGGGGATTAGAAGAGACGAACGTAAAAAAAAAAAAAAACCTAATAAACTAATACTTCAAATAACTGGACTTCTAAACAAAAATATAACGATTTAACCTAGTGTCGAATTAATGGGGTGACCCGCAGGGGATTATCCCCCCCCCCAGAAGTTATGAGATTTTATGCTTTTTAAATGCACAAATTGCGATTCCCCAGTGGTGACCATCCCCCTCCAAACCTAATGACGCAAATCCCCCCCCCCGCAAAAAAACCCTTCATACTTTAACATTCCCCCCCCCCCCCAAACATAATACAAATTGTAAATTATATTCTACCTATAATCTACTGCACATTCAAGAGATAGCGAAATGAGAATAGCAGAATGAGCTAATATTGCCCTTATCTAGAATTTAAAGAAAGAAAACATAGGAACATTTCTGGAATTAAGTTTTGAAATATTAAAAAATTAAAAATCTCCCCCCCCCCAAAAAAATGTACTTTTTCTCAAATTCCCCCCCCCCCCCCAAAAAAAAAAAACTAAATTGTATGACGCATCTTGCGCCACCAAACCCCTCTCTGGGCACCCATGCACAAATTGCGATTCCCCCTCTCTTACAGAGCTCTAAAACATGATGCCTTTCTCCGGAGTCGCAGAAAAATACTTGCATTCAACATTGATTTAGCCTAGAAAGAAAAAAAAAAAATCGAAATCGAATCTAAAGATCGAAATCGAATCTAAAGATCGACATCGAATCTAAAGATCGAAATCGAATCTAAAGATCGAAATCGAATCTAAAGATCGACATCGAATCTAAAGATCGACATCGAATCTAAGATCGACATCGAATCTAAAGATCGACATCGAATCTAAAGACCGATCTTACGGGCAGAATCGATTTTACAGTTTTACTTTCTTTTGTAACTTTACAAGAAGAGAGTATTAGATTCGTGAAAAATTTTGACTTCCCGTTTTTGATGGATTTATATATTTTAGAAGGTTTTTAACACGATTTCATGTATTTTAAGAAATATCTGTCTGTGTGTGTGTCTGTCACTCTGTGCGTCTGTATACGACAAAAATTTCTGACCGTTCTATCTGAAGAACAAATGCACGGAATTCCACAAAACTTTAGATTTAGTTTGACCTTGATATAAACTGTATCTAATTAATTTTTGGTGCATATAGCCTAACAGGTGGCGCTGCTATACTGCATTTTTGCGATTTGCGCAACAGCTATATCTGATAAACGAATGAACGGATTTTCATCACATTTTAGATCCTGTTAGTCCTTGACATGAATTGATGTTTTCTGCATTTTGATGTGTATAGCTTCTCAGATGGCGCTGCTATACTGAATTTTTCACAATTTCCACTCAGCGCCATGTGAAAGGGGGGGGGGGGAGGCGAAAGGAAGCGGTCGTTCCGAGCACGGAAATTTAGGGGGCGCTAAATTTTTACTATTAACATCACTTCTAGCCTATCACAAGAAAAAGTTAATGGGGGGGGGGGGGCTAAATTGGAACTTTGAACCGGGCGCAGTTCTCTTTTCGCACGCCCCTGTTTCCATTTTAGCTTTATCTCAAGAACTAATGCACGGACTTTCATAAAAATTTAGATTCAATTAGTCCTTGATATTATTTGATGCTAATTACATTTTGGTGGAAATCGCTTAAGAGATGGCGCTGCTATACTGCATTATTCATGATTAACGCAATAGCGCTATCTCAAGAACGAATTTTCATCAAAATTCAGATTCAGTAAATCTCTGAGATAGATTAGTGTTATTTAGTTCTTGGTGTAAATTGCCCAGCAGGTGACGCTGATATGCTGCATTTTTTAGCTCACAGGCTATCATAGCCTGAGAGCTTATGTGCCCGTCCGTTCTGTATGTTCGTGCGTAACGCGATAACTCATGATAAAAATACGGATCCACTTGAAATGTTGTATATAGGTATATCCTGATAAGGCGCTTCCCTGATTAGTTTTTGGAGCTCATTCGATATGTATAAGGGGGAACAAGGCTCATGCCCCTCCCCTTAATGGATATAAATGGGTTTTTCATGCAGAATTAACAGTTTTTGTCCAAAATTTAAATATAGGATCATTCTGATGAGGTGATTCCGTGACTATTATTATGTGTTCATTGAATAAGTATAAACAGGGGGAACGGGGGGCTCATGCCCCCCCCCCTTTAATTGATATAAACGGGATTTTCATGCAGAATTAACAGTTTTCGTTCAAAATTTAGATATAAGATCATTCGGATGAGGCGATACCGTGGCTGTTATTATGTGTTCATTGAATAAGTATAAACAGGGGGAACGGGGGGCTCATGCCCCCCCCCCCCCTTTAATTGATATAAACGGGATTTTCATGCAGAATTAACAGTTTTCGTTCAAAATTTAGATATAGGATCATTCTGATGAGGCGAGTCCGTGGCTGTTATTAGGTGTTCATTGAATAAGTATAAACAGGGGGAACGGGGGTTCTAATGCCCCTCCCCTTAACTTGCATAAATGGATTTTTCGATCAGAATTGTCAGATTTCGTTCAAATCTCTGAATAGTTTTGGAAGTTTAATGGTTAAGTATGAAAGAGAGGAATAACTCCTCTTAAATTATATAAATGCTAAATGGGTTTTTATTAAGAATTATCCGATTTGCTCTGAATTTTGGATATAGATTTTTTAATATGATAAAGCATGTACTTGATAGTTTAGGAAGTTCAATGATTAAGTATAAAAAAGGAGAAAGGGGAGAGCTGTTTCCCCTTCTTAATTTTTTTTTTCGAACGGAATTAACGAAAATACAAGGCTGTAATGTACAATTAGTATGCGTAGCCTGTGAGCTCAATGCCATCAGTTTAACTGGGCAATATTCTTTTTATTATGATTTCGCAATAGCTGTATCTCGCGCTTTCATGGATTTTAATCAAAATTCAGATTCAGCTGGTACTTAATAAAAATTGATCCTGATCAATTTTTGGTGTACATCACTCAAAAAAAAAAAAAAAAAAAAAAAAAACGCTATTTTGCAGGGGGGGGGGGGGGGAGGGCGGGTTCTGAGGTTTCTTTAATTCTTCTATCTTAGAAACTAATACACTGAAATTTTGGAATTGGCACATTCGTCTATTTTATCTTCGACTTTTGAAGGAAAATGAAAATTATATTACCTTCAGAGAAATCGATTAAAAATTTTAAAGTATCGATTAAATCGAGTTGGCCGTAGTATCGATTAAATCGATTTAAAAAATCGAAATCGCCCATCACTATATGTAACACATAATAGCTCACCAAAAGGCTTACAGAAAACGACAAAAGGAAGAAAAAAATAACTTCTGAGTTATTTTATGTATTTACGGGTTAAAGGATGCTTTAATTAAAATAGATATTTTTAAATGGGGTTCTTTTTAATTGTTCCCAATGACCATTATTTAGTGTTAATTATTGAATATTATTAATTTGTTTTTTAGTGATTAAGGTTTCTGAGCCCTTTGAAAACCTTTTGAGATAGGTTGCCCCTCTGAAAAATCTAATTTCAAATTTACTGTTATTTATATTATTTCTGCAAATGACTTTTACGAAGAGTTTTGAGTTGTATAGGGACTTATGGCTATTACAATGAGATGTATGCGCATCGTATAAAACGCTTGGGACGCATAAGTCTACCCTTATTTTTATGGCCTGATTATCCCAGGGAAGGCTTTTACCAATATTTCCTAATAATAGATTTTATCTTATTTATGACAGAAATTCTGAAATAAGTCGATGATCGCTATTTAAAAATAAGGTAAATGGCCAAATTGGGTCCCTTGAGGGCGCTGTGATGGCCTCGTACGTAACACCATGTAATGGCCAGTATCGGATGCAAACACGTATAAATTAAAATTTATAAATAATTAAAAAGAATATTACCCAGTTAAACTGATGGTATTGAGCTCACAGACTGCGCATACTATTAGTACATTACAGCTTTATATTTTCAAGGGTTCGTGCCGTTCGAAAAACAAATTAATTCGGGAAAATATCTCCCCCCATTTCCTCTTTTTATACTTAATCATTGAACCCTCTAAACTAATCAGGGATATGCTTTATCATATAAAAAATCTATATCCAAAATTCAAAGCAAATTGGATAATTCTTCATAAAAACACATTTATGTAATTTAAGAGGAGTTATCCTCCTCTTTTTATACTTAATCATTGAAACCCCTAAACTAATCAGGAATATGCTTTATCATATAAAAAATCTATATCCAAAAATCAAAGCAGATCGGATAACTCTTCATAAAAACACATTTATATAATTTAAGAGGAACTATCCCCATCCTTTATACTTAACCATTAAACTTCCAACACTATTCAGAGATTCGCCTTATCAGAAAGAACCTACATCCAAAATTTAAAAGAAATGAGACAATTCTACATAAAAACTCATTTATCAAATTTAACCGGAGGCGTAATCGCCCGTATCTCCTTTATACTTAAAAAAAAACGGTTAATTGGGGAAGCATCTTATCACTATGAACCTGTATACAAAAATTGAAGCAAATCGGTTAATTCTGCAAGAAAAACCATTAATATAAATTAAGAGGAGTAGTCCCACCAATACCCCTTTTATACTTATCCATTGAATTCCCAAAACAAATTAAGGAGGCACCTTATCAGAATGAATCTATATCCGAAATTTGAAGCAAATCGGTAATTTCTGCGTGAAATAAACTCATTAACCTAAATTAAGGGGAGGGGCGGTACCTCCCATTTCCCCAATTTTAGACTTATCTAATGAACTCGCAAAACTAATCACAGATTTTTCCTCATGAGAATGATCCTATGTCTAAAATTTGAATGAAATCTAATAATTCTGCTCGGAAATCTCATTTATCTAAATTAAAGGCATGGGATTAGTCCCCCGTTTCCTCTCTTTATACTTATCCAATGAACTCCCAAAATTAATTATGGCGGTGCCCTCGTCAAAATGATCCTATCTCCTATGTCTAAAATTTGAATGAAATCTGATAATTCTGCATGAAAAAGCAATTGATGGAAATTAAGGGTGGGGATTTAGCCCCATCCCGCTCTTTATATTTATCCAATGAACTTCTAAAACTAAACATGGCGGTACACTGATCACAATGATCCTATTACAATTAAAAGCATTCTGTTATATTTACGGATCATGGGAAAAATAATTTTAAGTGCATTTTAAAGATGTTACACACTTTCAAACGTAATAAAATTGATATGCATCTAAAAAGTATATACTAAAATATACATCTGTAATGCAAAGAACATTTTTATTAATTTATAGAGTCACACAAAAGTATATACCATTACATTATGGTATGAAACACAACTTCCTGCGCCTAAAATGTAATTTTTAGCTCACAGGCTATCAAAGCCTGAGAGCTTGTGTGACCGCCCGTTCTGTATGTATGTATGTACGTGCGTACGTAACGCGATAACTCATGATAAAAATATCCGATTTACATGAATTCTGGATATAGGCTTATTATGATAAGACGCTTCCCTGATTAGTTTTGAGAGTTCATGGGATAAACATAAGAAGGGGAACGGGGGCCATTGCCCCTCCCCTTAATTTATATAAATGGGTTTTTCATGCAGAATTTGTCGATTGCGTTCAAATCTTAGATGTAGGATCAATCTAATGAGGTACCTCCGTGACTAGTATTGGGTGTTCATTGGATAAGTATAAGAAGGAAAATGGGGGAGATAATCCCCCCGACTTAATTTAGGTTTTTCACGCAAAATTTACTTTACCCCTTACTTAGGTTTGCTTCAAATTTTGTATATAAGTTTATTCTGAAAAGGCGTTTTTCTGATTTGTTTTTGAAATTCGCTGGATAAGTATAAAGGGGGGATGGGGAAACTACCCTTCAAAATTTATGTAAATGGTTTTTCATGCAGAATTAACCGATTTGTTTCAATTGTTGGATACAGGTTCATAGTATTAAGAAGCTTCGCCCATTTGTTGTGGTGTTCTTTTGTTAATTTTAAAGGGGGTACGGGCGATTACCTCCCCCTTAAGTTAGCTAAATAGAGTTTTAAGCAGAGTTATCCGATTTGCTTTAAATTTTGGATGTAGGTTCTTTCTGATAAGCTGAAATTTCTGAACAGTTTTGGAGGTACAATGGTTAATTATAAAGGAGGAAACGGGGAATAACGTTTCTTAAATTACACAAATGAGTTTTTATGCAGAATTATTAGATTTGCTTAGAGTTTTGGATGCAGGTTTATTATATGATAATACGTATCCCTGATTAGTTTTGGGGCTTCAATGATTAAGTATAAAGAAAGGAAATAGGGGAGGTGTACTTCCTTCCTTATTTTTTTTCGAAAGGCATTATTATATAAGGCTGTAATATACAATTTGTCTGCATAGCCCGTGAGCTCTATGCCATCAGTATAACTGGGCATCATTCTTTTTATTAATTTTTCAAATCAAAATAAATAAATAAATAAATAAATAAATAAATAAATAAATAAAAAATAAAGGGTTAAACTACTTATTAATGCAATAAAAATTTTTATTTTGAATGTTCACTAATTAGAGTATAAAAGCTGTAATCGAGTTAAAAATATCTGGAAAGCTTGTGTTCATAGAAACATGATGCGTATTACTGCCTTACTGGCTACAAATTCATCGAACCACGTAATACACCTGTTCGAGTTTGAAAGAGACGTGATAAAACGCGGATGCTGCACATGTAGAGGCTAAAGAATATCTTTTCAATAGCTGACTACGCATCCGTGCAGATGAATTACGGCAGCCGCTGTTGTATTTTTTCCAGATTTGATTGTTATAGAAGCCTATTCAGCACGGAAGGACTCCGCTACAATGATTTTTTAAAAAGAGGACCTTAGTTTCATAATACGACAAAAAAGAGGTGTTGAAACAATAATATTAAAAGAAATAAAATATATTGTGGCTGTCAATTCACTTAAATTCAGTAAACATGTGAGTAATGTAGAGAGTGAAGTATGAGAGTAAAAGTGATTATTATTTTTTCTTTTTACAATATTTTTTTTTCTTTTGGGCCAACTTAGACAATGGATAGTTTTCAGGCTAGTTAGTGACTATATAAATACAACAAACCTTATAGCTGTATTATAAGACTTATCAAAAGTGTTTTTTCATTAACAACTGGAGGTCGGGGGGGGGGGGGAGGGAGCTCTGCCTCCGACGAGCTACGCTCGTGCTGAGATAATAATAATTTTATGTTTGGTCTTATTTTTACACACAGTTTAAAAATAAATAAGACCATGATATATAAAATAAATATAATTCCTGTTTTATGATATTCGTGCGTGTCATAATTCAAAGAATCGTTCCATGTACATCCTATGAGCAGCCACTCCATTTCTTTGCATAATCCTCATACATGAAACGCATATCCACAAGCTGCGTGTTGATGTAAAGATGCATATTGCTCGAAAACCGTGAGGAAATTTCGATTCAAGCCAGCGAAGCACTGTTATACGCCGAATTTAATGACGCCCTCTACTGCTTTAAAGTTGCATTTCCGCACCCACATTCCTATACGAAATCTGCTTTTTTAAGTCCCTCTATTTGCTTTTACATTTCTGGCCGGCACATAGTTTTGTAACACCCTGTTTAAAGGATTTATGGAATGATCGAACATAATGGAATACTTCAGTATCTAGCGCATATACACTGTTGCAGCTAAGTGTAAAATTGCCATACAATTTTCCCATAAGGCAGTGTGTTCACTTGTGTTTGGATACCTGTTGTTGGAGCGACATGATTAAAAAAATCTTATTCTCAACTTTTGTAGTGTTTTGCAGTTAAATTTAATAAATTTCGTAGAAATAATAATAATAATAATAATAATAATAATAATTATATATATATATATAAATATATATACATAAAACATTTATTAGTGATGTTAACCAATTCAGGATAAAGTCGAACAATTATATTTATTGTTATGTTAGTCAGTTTTTCTTTATGATAAATTCTTGCTATGTGAAAAAGTTTTGTCTTTTAAGATAATATAGTACGTGTAACATGGAATATCAGCTAGACAACTGTTTCAAGACGAGTCTAAAAATTAAAACAAATTTTCAGTGAATCTGATGATTTATAGATGATAAAGTGATAAGGTTTTCTCATTAAATAATTTTGGTTATTCTTTTAAATCGTGGTTTTTTTTCAATTTTAATATTATTTATGATTTTATTCCATATTACCTCATTGGTTGTCATTACCCAAAAAGTGCAGCTTAAAAAGAAAAAAAAAAAGTTAAATATTGATATGCATTTTTCTTTCTAAAAATGTGTAGTCAAAGTTTGTTCTTTATTAACTTATAAGCTATCTATTTTATTTTATTTTTTTTATGCTGACTTACAAATAAAAATTATAGCATTCCATAATATCAAAATTTCCTCTATATCCCCTCGTCATAACGTTCTGAACATCTGAACGTATAACAGATAAACAAATAAAGTGAATACAGATAGATGTATATTAGAACAAACAAGATGATTTGTGAACGAGAATTATTTACGGTGTTTTGTGCTTACAAAAGAAAAAAAAGAGAGGGTGAGAAAGAAAACAAAAGAACATGAGGTGTAGTATTATATTCCATGAAATAACTTTGCAAAGAAGATATATTTATTTGAAGAATATATATTTTTTTCATTTCATTTAACTGCTTAATTAAAAAAAAAACAATTTTTTTGAAATAGGAGTTTTCCTTTTACATGCATAGAGAAAATGTCTAATTTTGATTTAATTATGTAACTAATTTTCATTCTTTATACGCAATGAGGTTTAATCTTTCAGTTCCTATACGAGATATACAATATAGGAGTACCGTAAATTACCGAAATTAATATCCCTACCCTCATATATGTGAATTTTCCTGTTTTGAAAAGGGGCATTTATATGCCCATTCCTTCAAGTTTTACTTTACGACGCTTTCAGTCTTTCTGTCTTTTTCAGGAAATTCCTTGAGATTTTTGTTTCCATATCTGCTAAATGAATATATCTTATGAAATTTATTTTTATCTAATATTTTACCATACCATTATACCATTATACCAAAATGAAAAATGTTCTCTGTATCATACTATTAATGTTTTCCTTGATTTTTTATGCACTAACATTTATTAAATGTTAGTGTTAGATATTTATATTGAGTTTAAGATTTATTCTTTTTGTTCATATTTATTTTACATCAAAATTAATTATTTTATATCGAAATTAATTATTTTATGTATATTTGTTTTATTAACTTATTTTTATTAATGGAAACTACATAGCTTCTATGGAAGGGAATTTTAAAGCCGAAAAATGTAAATTTGTTTTGATTTTATTTTGAAAATTGTTTAAATCCAATGAAATTTCATATATTTCAAATGCAGTCCTTCCACCCTCACAATTTTTCTATTTTTTTAAACGACAATTCCAATTATAGGTTCTTTTTAAAATCATTAGAATTTACTGTCTACTAAAGGAGAGCTTACTTTCGATATTTCACGTTAATTCAATTTTCAGTTGCTTTTAATTTTTAGCTTCCAAATAAGATAATTATATAAAAATATGTAACTATAATGTTTTAATTTTTTTTAAATTAGATATCATAAAAGGGCGTCATTTGTAAACGCTTGGGGGAAGGGGAATTGTCCCATTTTAAGACTATGAAATTTACGAACATATTTGCTATAGCAAATATATGCGAATTTGCAGATATAATTTTGATCGTAGTAGCCAATGAAATTCTTACTTTTAAAAGAAAATTCCGTTGTAAACAGTTTACTGATTAAAATATGGAAAAAAAGGTAAAATCAAACTAACTAGAAACTGAAAAAAAAAAAAAAAATCCGTTTTACACAAGTTTCAACCTAGTAAGGTAGATTTGTAAGGTATTACTTTGAAGATGTTGTAAATATTTCCGTTATTGGTAAGTTCTGACTAAAAAGATTTTATTGCATTAAATTCCATAAGATGGAAACTAAGGAATAGCATAATTCCCCCCCTCCCCCCCCCCCCCCAAAAAAAAAAAATATGCATCATGAAAAATTGAGAGTTCGGGCGTTCCGCCTATAGTGCTTACGTGACACAAATCTTGGGAGCCCTGAATATGGGAACATACCGCAAAATAAACAGGGACACTTGGCAGCACTAGATAGGTCAAAACTTGCCCATGGAAAATTTTTTCAATAATTGCGGTTCAAATCTGGCGAACGCATTCAGAACAGCAAGTTCAAGAAAAAACATATATCCCCTCAAACAAATTTATCATAATTATTCAATAACTACTTCTCTTATAGATGAATTATTTGTAATAGTATTTCTACAAATGACAAAGTTTGAAATTTCCATTTATTTATTTATTTTACTTGAATTTTTAAAGCTAATTATTATGAAAATAAATCTTCAATGTTTTTAAAATAGTTTGTGATTGTTTTAATCTAAACATTATAAATAAGGAAAAATCACTGTACTGTAACTGATAAAGGCCCACTTCATATCAAACTTAAAGTCGGATTTTCAGACATCAAAATACATTTTTTTTTAAAAGTAAGTAGTTAAGTAAGCGTGAGTTTTAAAACATGGGTAATTAACTCTGACTGTCTCGTTAAGTCTGTGTAAAATACTGTGTGAAATAGCTAAACAGGGAGAAACGAAAATTGAACTTTTATTGGTGCAGTGAACCTATCAATTATAAAAACAACGTAGAATCCGTCGAATTTCGTTGAAAGAAAAAATGTTCAAAAAAGAAATGTTTCATTAATTTATAATAAACTTACAAATTTAGTTACAATAAAAAAAAACACCTGATACTGGTAAATCTAACGCTTAAATAACTGATATTTAACCTAGAGTTAACAAAATACTATTTCTATAAAACTCAGTTGTAGAAATTGTTAAAATTAAACTTTAATCGTACATGTAAGCAGTAAAAAATAATAACGATCTGTTATTATGATAAAGTTAATATCAGTTACAGCTCTTATGGTAGTATTCAAATATGAAAAAAAAAAAAATCAAAATTTATTCCACTTTGACTCAATTATAATATTTTTCCACATTGAAATCTAAACCCGACAGCATTTTTACCGCATCAAAATTTAAATATGAACTTTTCATATCTGAATTCAGTTTTTTTTTTTTTAAATCGATGTTTTAATTTGATCATTTTGAAATCATTTTAATTCAAAACTTGAAGTCTTGATGTTATTAGCTGAAACAGATACTAAAATATTTATATTCTTTTAAGCGTAAATGTGAAATTTTGTATGTGAAACCAAAATTCACCGGGTTTTATAACAGACGACATTCATGACACAGCTTGTACTTTATTTTTTTTCCACTTTTAATGAAACAATGACACTATAAAGATACAGTAATCTGCTTTTTTTCCATCCCTTTTAATAGACATGGAACACTTGCCACAATTAGAAAAACTGTATTAAAAACTACAAAAAAATTATTTTTTTAAAAATAAATTAAGATATAGTTAAAAAAAAAAAAAATACATTTAAAAGTACAATTTTTTGCCAATACGACGGTGTAAAAATTAAAAATGTGCGATGCTTAATAGTTTAAAATTTTGCAGTGGCTAGAATTGCAAAACCGAAATTTCAATTAAAATTTCAAAGTGTTGTCATTCGCAAAATGACGTATGCGTTGCACACAGATACATTTGGTCTTTATAATATAGATAGAGAGCTGTTTCATAAGCTATTCAACAGCGCCTTGCGAAAGGGAGGGGGCGGTTGCCCCGGGCATGGAAATTTTGGGGGCGCCAAATTTATACTACCAATGTCAATTTTTGGCCTGTCACAATAAAAAGTTGGGGTAGGGGGCGCCAAATTGAGGTTTTGCCTCGGCCGCAGTTTTCTCTTCGCACGCCCCTGCTGTTCAATCAAACAAAAGTCAAAGTTAAATTTACAGTATATTTTTTAAGCCTTGTTTGACACCATCTCAAAGATGTAATCGCTTCATCGAATAAAATTTACAGATTTAAAATTCAGTCAAAGTTAGATTCAGTAAAGCAATCGAAAATAAAGAAAAACTTTTCAACTTCTTCAGGTTTTCCTCAATTAAAACTACTTTAAAAGAACGCTCATAAAGAATTTGAATTTCCATTTAAATTTCTTCCATTTTGCTTGAGTCATAACATTTACTAATAAAATAATAAAAACTCAAGGTCTGGAAACACCAGACTGCGTCCTGACACAATATCCTTCGAAAAACCAGACCGACAAGGGAAGGGACATGAAGGATTTTTCCGGCACATGTCTGAAATGTAAACACGCGTGGCTTTAATACATCAATCAATCAGTTTGGAAGAAAATTATGCGAGGTTCAGGTGTATTTATTTATTCTATTTTGCTTTGTTTTTATACATTTTTATTTCACAGCATAGGTTTCGAAGACTGCTTTCAAAGAGTTTGAAAAATGATTGTTACGCTTTTTGTTTGAATTCGGTTGTGTTTCATTTGGGAGAATGGAATAACAATAAAATGCTCTGGCATATGATAATATGACAGCATTTCTATCGAGGATACTATATAAATGCAAAGGTCACACAGTGCCGGATGTATCAGAAATCGTGGGCGAAACTTTCATCGCTTTCCCCCCAGTTTTCTTCGAAAATAAGCAAAAAGTCAAAATATTGATAATTGTGCTGCTACATTGATATGAGTCAATATTAATGAGTAATGCTGCAAAGTTAATAATGCTTTTTATTTTGAACCCAGTCATTATTTCTTAGAATACTTTGAAATTAAAACAAGGAGATAGGAGTGAAATATGTATTTAAATGTAAATTTAGTCATACTTTGTTGTCAATAATTGGTAAATGCTTTTATTACAATCGTATGTTCGAGGACACATGCTTCAAAATTAATATTAACCTTTTCGGGTCTGGTGTATTATTAATTGTAGCATGTTTTTTCATCGAATAGTATATTACCTTAACAATTACTTTTGTTAATTTTTAATTAACCATCATACGTAGTATAGGATAAGTCTTGCAATCGTTTTGAAAATCGAAAAAAAAAAATTTGACGGATTTACACGTTTTCGACACCGGAGATTTCGAAAAACATATTTTTAGAAAAAAAATTGTCGTCCGTCTGTCTGTCTCTAAACGCTCTATCTCCCGAACGATTTGAGATAGAGACTTGAAATTTTGTATGTACTTAGTATGTAAGAATGGGGCGAAGCCTATTTAATATCAGTAACCTCGATTATCCGGAACTATTTTTTTCGGACTCTCGAAAAATTCGTTCTGATGAAAGGTATATAAAATTTTTTTTATTTTAAGGAATGGACATAAAAGGCAATAAAATGACACAAATTTTGCATACAGAACGAAGTCGATCGGATTATTAGTTGCCGAGATATTTGTAATCCTGTTTTCCACATTCTTCGATTTTTCATGACCCTGTATTTCATTCCGATTTCAATTCAAAGATATATTTTAATTGGAATTGAGACGCTTAATCCGGCGCAGTAAACTGTTAGTTAATAAGATTATTATTTTTGGAGTTATAAGGATGTTTCTTTTTCGCAATTCAATACTACTTGAGTAGTTAGGCGTGTTGTATAATTTATCGAAAGGGATTCATCAGCAACTCATTAATGCAGCATTACTATGCACAATAAAAATATAAATACGCGTTTAAATTTTGTTTTGGAACTGCAATCCATTTTATAAATAGTTTTCAAATGTCTTATTTTCATATGTTATATATGCATATATATGATGGGTAAGTATTACGGTGGCCCCCAACGACTAGTTACATATAGAAGAAATGATAGTATATGACTAAGCCTTTCTTATGATGACTTCATTTATGTTTTGACATTTAATAATAACAATAACAATAAGAGTTTGCTTAATTATCTTTGCACCGTTGGCGATTCCTTTCTTTTATACAAATATTTCCCTCTTTAAATTTAAAGTATAGGTTGTTTTTCTGAACAAATCATGTGTGATAAAACGTAAAAAAAAAAAAAAAAAAAAAAAAAAAAAAAACTGTATTATTTGGTTATTTTGTCGACCAATTTTGCCAAATTATACAAATCGCCAAACTATTCGCCAAATTTAACAAATGGATGTAATTTTTATTTCAGATTACGAAAGAACAAATAAATGAATAAAACGCTAAAAAGAATACAAATAAAACTTCTTATTAAAAATCAATTGATGGCTTAATAAACACGTGATACAAATTTAAAATTAAGTGAGTGTGACATATTTGATCATCATAATTGACATTTAATCTTTTAGTTTGGCGTTAGTTTTTTGGTCGACATTATAACCAAGTAGTATCCAAAAAACATCAGAAAGTTGTAATATCGGTTAAACCTTGTTGTAATACGGTATTTTCCAACCGTTTCCAAAAAACTCTTTCTAAGCGTATGATCAGATAAATATGAATGGAATAGTACACAAAATAAATACATTCGTTGCATTTCAGACAATGAGATAATCTTTAAACTTCAGTAAGTCTATTTGTATAGCTACGACTAAATTTATTAAAGTAAAAGTTTTTTTTTTTTTTTTTTTTAATGTAAAAAAAAAATTCGGAGCCGAAAGGGTTAAGAGGCAAAATTGATTATTTTGCTCTCAATAGCTGAAAAAATGTTATTTACATTAAATCTGTTCCTTTCTGAATCATTATATATATATATATATATATATACACTATATTGCCATTGATTATTGGACACTTGCGATTTTAGACATTTTACTAAATATCTAAAAAAATACACGAGGAATCATCTCGAAACTCTTAGTGTATAAATATAATAGTATACGCCATACATCACCGTGAATATTTTTTACCGAAACTCCATAGGGGACCGTCAACAAATTAAAAAAGAATGAATATCTTTTGAATAACCCTGTCAAAACTAATGTAGTAAAAGAGCTCAAACTCTAGATTATGATTGAATACCTTATTTTAATACGCCTTGTTCATTTTTATGCAAATAGTATGCATACTCGCAGAGTAATTAAGGTTTTTATAAAAATGGTCCCAAATTTTTCCAAGTTTTTTCCTTATAATTTTCAGAATTCTTAATATAAAATAATATTTCTTTTCAGAAAATATGACAAACAACATTGCACACAGTATCTTGTAATCAGAATTAAAAAATAATGAAAATTTTGTACAAAATGAGTAGGTTTACTAAATAATTTTTTACTGCTCATGCGTCAACGATATCAAAATTTCATTTGCATATTATGTTAGTTAAATGTATAGAGCAACTTTTGTGAAAGTCACAAAATCATAACTTGAAAATTCTGAAAATAATCGTCAATTGAATTAGTTGAAAATCCGTTATTCTCAAAATGAAGCAAAAACGAGAGGGGTTGTATCCATATATTCATTGATTAGTGTCAATATAGAATACACAATACGGGATGTACTACTACATTTGGATAAAATCCCTCATTTTTTTGCTTCATTTTGGAAACAACGGATTTCGTCCTTTTTCTATAGACGATTACTTTCAGAATTTTCAAGCTATGATTTTGAGACTTTTACAAAAGTTGCTCTATACATTTAGCTAACATAATATGCAAATGAAATTTTGATATCTTTGACGCATGCGCAGTAAAAAAGTATTTAGTAAACCTACTCATTTTTCATACAATTTTTATTATTTTTTAATTCTGATTACAGGGTACTGTCTGCAATGTTGTTTGTCCTATTTTCTGAAAAAAATATTATTTTATATTAAGAACTCTGAAAATTATAAGGAAAAAACTTGGAAAAATTTGGGACCATTTTTATAAAAACCTTAATTACTCTGCGAGTATGCATGCTATTTCCATAAAAATGAACACAGTGTATTACAATAAGGTATTCAATGATAATCTAGAGTTTGAGCACTTTTGCTACATTAGTTTTGACAGGGTTATTCAAGAGATATTCATTTTTTTTTTAACTTTGTTGACGGTCCCCTATGGAGTTTCGGTAAAAAATATTCACGGCGATGTATGGCGTATACAATTATATTTATACACTAAGAGTTTCGAGATGATTCCTCATGTATTTTTCTAGATATTTAGTAAAATGTCTAAAATCGCAAGTGTCCAATATATTACAATCTTTGACTACTCTGTTATCCCGTCGACCGACCGATTTCCCCAAATTATACAAATCGCCAAACTAATAGCCAAATTATACATATTGAAGTAATTTTTATTTTAAATAATAAAAAAATAATTAGTGGAATATTAATAAAAATGCAAATAAAAAGTCGAAATAAAAACCACTTAATGACGTTTAAACATGTGTATCGTATTTAATGTCATTGAATTGACATTCACGATCACCCATTATTGGCATTTAATCTTAGAATTTGCCGATAATATTTTGGTCGACGGGATAGCAGGGTAGTACTCAATCTTTTTTACTATCCTAATATATTTACTAAATTTTAATTGAATACTGAATTAGTTTATGAATTAAAAGTTAAAACATATTTACTAATCCTATTACTCTTTTGCATAAATAAATAAATCAATAAGGTAGTTTTCATTATTATTTAATTCCTGTTGTAGTTTTATTTACGATAATCAGAAATTAAAGGATTGAACAGTTGTTATAAATCAAAACAAGGAAAATTGTCGCAGATGTGAAATGTCCTTTAGATACCAATACTTTCAAATAAATGAATAGCTTTCCTTTGTCCAAATAGATGTAAATAAATTCATTGACTATAGACTTCCTTATTTATTAACAGCTGTTACTAAGATTGATTATGAAATGAATTAAAAGTGAATCAACGCCTTAAAATCTTGCATTTATTTTAATTTTTAATCTTATTATTTTGTTCTTGATAAGTATAATCTGATTCCATTTATTTTTACCTTTTTACTTTCTTCTATCTTTACAAGAAGAAAGTATTGGATTCATGAAAATTTTCGACTTCCGGTTTTCGACGGATTTACACGTTTTAGAAGGTCCTGAACACGTTTTGACTATTTTTAGAAAATGTCTGTCTGTGAGTCTGTCCGTCTGTCTGTCTGTCTGTCTGTATGTGAAAAAAATTTGTGGGCGCTCTATCTCAGGAACTAATGCTCGAAATTTAATAAAATTTTATATTCAGTTAGACCTTGATATGAATTAGTGCCTATTGGTTTTTGGTGAAAATTGGCCTGTAGGTGACGCTGCTATACTACGTTTTTCACGATTTTCAAGATTATATCTCAAGAACTAATGCACAGAATTTCACGAAACTTCAGGTTCTGTGATCCCTTGATGTACATAGACGCTGATTAAGTTTTGATGTAAATTGGCCAGCAGGTGGCGCTGCTATGCCACGTTTTTCATGATTTTCATGATAGCTATTCTTAAGAACTAATGCACAGAATGTCACCAAACTTCAGATTCCGCGATATCTTGAGATACATAGCCGCTGATAAGGTTTTGGTGTGAACTGCCTTATAGGGGGCACTGCTATGCTACATTTTGCACGATTTTTGCGATAGCTATATCTCAAGAACTAATGCAGAGAACTTTATCACGTTTTAGATTCTGTTACACTAGAATATATAACATAATTAGACGCTGATTACATTTTGGTATTAACCTTGCAACAGGTAATGCAGCTATGCTGCATTTTGCACGACTTTTCCGATAGCTATATCTCAACAACCAACGCACAGAATTTCATCAAACTTCAGATTTTGTTACAAAATGACATATAACATAATTACACGATGATTACGTTTTGTTATAAATCCTTCAACTGATGGTGCTGCTGTGCTATATTTTACACGGTTTTTTTTTTAAACTAGCTATATCTCAAGAACTAATGTACAGAATTTCACCAAACTTCAGATTATTTTATACCATAACATAATTAGACGCTTTTTTACGTTTTGGTATAAATTGTCCAAGATATGGTGTTGCTGTGCTACGTTTTGCAAATTTTTTGTTATAACTATATCTCAAGAACTAATGGACGAAATTCCATGAAATTTCAGATTCTGTTAGGTCTTGACATAAATAGATGCTTGTTAGGTTTTAGTATAAATTACCCAACATGAGGCACTACTAAGCTCATTTTCTCAGAACATTAATTAAATTTTGCGTTTTAGGCTTTTCGGATACCAGAATCTCATTAGGCTAGGTCAAATGTTCGAGGAAATTCGATAGTGGGTAACTTTGAGGTCACCACTTTTTTTTTTAAATATTAAAACGTACTTATGAGATAGAAGAAAGTTTTGGGATTGACACATCCAACTAGTTTCAGTTGGCGTAGAAAAAAAAAAATATTTATTCTTTCAAAATTCAAGTAATTAAAAGAATATTATTTCGCAAATAAAAAAAAAATACTTTAGTTTAATCTAAAATAAATAAATAAATAAATAAATAAACAAGCTTAATCCTTTACTGCAGAATTTTTTTCTATTTTTATGAAAAAAAATTTATTTGAAGTCTGTATATTGGTCTAATAATGAGAAAAATCGTAAAAAAGGGAAAAAAATTTCAAATTTTTTGCTAAAATTTGAAATTAAAGTTTTATGGTTACACAATTAAGGGTTTTAAATATTACATTGCTATATTTTCCTATTAAATTGGCTTAAATTAATTGATTTTATCTTCTTAACATTCTGCAACTTTCTTTAGCTAAATATTTTTAAGTATTCAGTAAAAATAACAAAAGTAAATTTGGCCTTGATAGCTTGATCAAAAATTTGTTTTGTATCCGAAGAATTTTTTTTTCTTTTTGTCTTATGTAACCATCTGACACTGATAAATTAGTGTTATTCCATTCTTTGAACTTTTCTTGATCAGTTACAGTGATCATTGTAGTCAAATTCGTGATACATAATGAGAATATAGTGTTTTTAGGTAAGGTATCTGATGCAAATATGGCCAATGCAGTTAATATGGCCAACCTGTTATACTATTATTAATTTCAGTGAAATCCAAAAGATGATGCTTGGATCTATTATCTAGATATACGAATAACATAGTGTAGCACCGTGTTGGCCGCAATATTTGATCATGTGCATAGGGGGGGGGGGAAGTCATTGTTGATTTGTTGTTTGTTGCATTGGCATTTTATAAAATTTTCTCTGATAAGTTAATTATTTTTCTTATTTAAACAAAGTATTTGTATTTATTGTTATGTATAATACTTTAGCTGGTTTAAAGTCCTTTTAAACTGTAACAATGAATTTTAATATCTGAGTGTTCAGGCAGAATTACGAACATTTTTTCAAAACTCATAATTTTTGGTAATATGCCCATTGGGCATATTATATGTAGGTAATGCATACTACATTCATATAAATAAATTTTTCTACTTTTTTGTATTTATTTATTTATGCAAATAACTGGGTTAAAACATTCAGTGTACTATTAGCATTAAATACCAAATAAATAAACTTTTAAAAATATATAATGCTAACAAGTAAATATAAAAGAAATCAAATGTAATTATGTTAAAATAAAATACTAAATTTTCTTCTTGTTTTTTTTTTTTCATTATTATTTTTTGTAAAAACTCAAAAAATAAATTAGGTTTTCTGCGGTTTTAATTTCTTATGCGTTAAATATGAATATTTTCATTATATTTCACCTATTGCCATATTACCTGCATATGGGCATATTACCATCATCAACAGGACTTTTTTTTTTCAAAACATTACTGCCAATTTAAATATTGATCAATTTAAATTTAAAATTTTTTTTCCAGTACTGAAAAGACTCTTCTCTTTCAGCCAATTTTTATTTCGTAAAAAAAAAAAAAAAAAAAAAAAAAAAAAAGATTTACAACTGTCGCTAAAAAAATTCTATTCTTAAGGGGACGAGGGACCTTTAAAATCATTTTTTTTTCTATTTTTAAAATTGCGCTTTAAATATATTCAAGGGTACATTATATGCATTATAACATATATTTATCACAAAAAAAGGGGGGGGGGGAAATTTGTGTAATATTTTAGATTTAACGAGAACTTTTCAAAATGTCCCATGCGCATTCCATATCAATGAAAATCTCCAATATTATTTATACAAGTTTGATTTACATATATAAATAAAACTGCATGGAATTTCATATATCTGAATATAAAGCTAAGAAAAGAAAATATTTCTATTTTTTTTCTGAAATTTTGAGCATTTTTAACTTATTTTTACAATAAACTACCTATAATTTTTACAATTATTTTTATTTTCAAAAAACCATGCACATTTTTATGACATATATTGAGATGAATAACTATAAAAAATTTCAAAGCATTCAGAGAAAAAATAATGCGCATGGAGCATTTTGAAAAGTTCTCGTTAAATCTAAAATATTACACAAATTTCAACATTTTTGTCAAAAAAAATTTTTTTTTACATTTTTTGTGATAAATATGTGCTATAATACATACAATGTACCCTTAAATAATATTATTAGTACAATTTTAAAAATATATAAAAAAAACAGGATTTTGAAGGTCCCTTGTCCCCTTAAGGTGGCTATATTACCTGCAGATAACTTAAGTGCCAGATATGGCATACTTGAGCAGTGAAGGGTTAAAGAAAATTAAAGATTAAAAACAATTTCAAATTTCTACTTTCCGTATTGCACAAGTAAATACAGTGAAACCTCCAAATAAGGGACAAAAGTTCTGGTCCCGGTCCCTTAGTATAGGACCCTTAATGTATTTACCTCTGAATAAGGGACATCTGAAAATGAAATTAAAGAAGCCATTTCAGATAATGAAGTAGTCTATGGTGCAAATTAAAATTCAGATTCATTGAGACAGGCAGTCATGTTGATAGGCATACAACACAATTGAGGAGCATTTATTCACTTATAATTCAAATAAAGGTTATCAGTGCGTTTATCTATCTCTATTGCTGAAAATTGTGAGGATGGCTCTAAAGAAGAAGAAGAAATGAAATTTGCGAGATAAAGATCTTAACAGATGCTTTAAGATACATAAAACTGTTGAATACTTTTTTCGTAAATACTGCTCATTATGAAAGACTAAAATTTGTAAGTATGGTAAATGAACACTTGGGAGGTTTGTAGTGAAAAACTGAAATCTGAAAAACAATCTCTTTTGATCGATTAGTATTTCAAGTAAGATTCTTTTAAATGTTATTTTAATTTTTGTATGTACACAGATACTTATGTAAAAAATATAAATCAATAATTCTACAATTCATTTAATGTAGTAATTGATTGAAATTTTAAATTAATTAATTCTCTTTTTCTTTTGAGTTTGATTAATGTAATTAATAGCCTTTGCGTACATTTTAACTTTACATTTAATGGTTGCTTTTTTTATGCCTTTTCTAAACGATTAATTAAAAAAAAAGTAAAAACTCCAAATAAGGGACAACTCTATTTAAGGGACAAAAATTCCGGTCACATGGGTGTCTCTTATTCAGAGGTTTCACTGTATAGTGTATTTAGGTACGTGCCAGATGTGGCACAGATGTGCCAGATGTGTGCAGTGAAGGCTTACAGGAAATTAAAGATTAAAGACAATTTTATATTCTAGATTCTATGTTGCACAAGTAAATGCTAATAATAATGAAATATGTTATTGTTTCCCATGACTTATCTCTTTTCAAATTCTTTATTATTATTTTTTTTTTTTTACTTTGTTTTGTTCCATTTATTTATTGTCTTTTGTGTTTAAATAATTACTTTGTGGAAAAAACCATTTTTAATACATTAATTTTAAAATTTTCTTGATCAGTTACAGTGATCATATTAGTCGAATTTCTGGTCCATAATGAGAATATAGTGTTTTTAGGTTAATTAAAAAAAGGTTAAACATAAAGATTAAAGACAATTTCATAATTCTACATTCCATGTTGCACAAGTAAATACTAATAATAATGAAATATTTTATTGTTTCCCATAACTTAACTCTTTTCAAATTCTTTAATTTTGTTTTTTACTTTTTTTGGCCTATTTATTTACTGTCTTTTGTGTTTAAATAATTACATTGTGGAAAAACCATTTCTAATACATTAATTTTATAGGAATTTAATTTAGCACAGCAAAGATCTTTTATTAAGGTTTTCTAGACTATATTTTATTTTTAAGTTTTTTTACTAACTGAAAATCTCGAGTATTTTTACTTTTTTCCCTTTATTCAGAAACTTGATTTTAATTCTTTGTTTTTTAATTACTTTAGAGGAAATATTATTACTAATCTGATAGCAGTTGGCCAAGAAAACTGATATAAATTAGAGAACAACTTTTGTTTTGTGAAAATTAACCTAATTTCGAAGACTGCCTTCAGATTTCAGAGATATTCAGGTTAAAAAAAATGGATATAGTAAAATAAATGGGAATAAATATATAGATATTAAACAATATGATTTAGGTTAAAAAATTAGTAAGACTATTTATTATATATATGTATATATATATATATCCAGAAATTGATGTTGATTTGTAGTATTATCTAATGGTTCTATATATATATATACAGTGGCGGTCAAAAGTTTCCGGCCAGTTACTTTCTTCGATTTATTTACTAAAAGGTTTCAGCAAAGAAGAAGCACAATTGCTTCAAAAGTTAGGAATATGTGAATGACCTCTGACCACGTGATCATTTTGATTGGATACTGAAGATGCTTCATGCAATGGGATAAAATTCGAAGTTCGCGTGTGCAAAAGTTTCCGGCCACTTATCATTCTTTAGTTTTTTTTTCTATCGGTAAACCAGCGCATGAAATTTCAGCTTAAAAGGTACTCACCAGGCTAAAATTTTTACTCGCCACTATTTTGCATTCATTCAGACAACAACGTCAGCCCCCACACCTGCGCAAAAAATGAAATATTTATGACAAATTTAATTTATATTGACGATTGTTAGAAGGAACTGTCTTTTAAATCCAAAATATTTTACATTTTTTATGAAAAATATGGGATATTAGGTGACGTTTAGGTGATGCTTCGGTGACGAAACCTGAATCTCATCGCGCAGGAGTGAAGAGCAATCTATTTCGGTACGGGCGGGTGCGTAGTACGAAAGTGGGGAAGGGAATGAAAGCAGACAGGGTAATTTCATTCCTCCGTAGGAAAGACGAAGAAATAGGCAACGGAGCTTTTTTACTTCTTTTGGAAAATAAATACCATCGCTTCATTTTGAAATACTTCTGTGTATCGCTGTGCATAGTTCGATTTGAAGCACAACATTTTAAAAGGCGAAACTTACTCGCCAAAGGTAAATATTTACTCGCCAATGGCGAGCTGGCGAGTGGAAATTTCGCGCCCTGCGGTAAACTGTTTTTTGTTTGTATTTATGAATGAATCAACGTGTATAGCATTGTATGAATTCAAAATTGAAAAGTTCAACAATTATTGTTCATAAATGAGTGATTAGTTTGTCGCTAAAAGGCCAGTCTGCTCGAGATATTGCGGCAAAGTTATCGATCGGTTAATTCAAACGTAAACGATATTTAAAAATTATATAAAGATGGCCGTGACCTTCAGGACTTTCAGAGGTCCGGGAGATCCCAAAAAATTACTAATCCTGTGGACAGAATTATCAGGAGAAAAACAAGTGATAATCCGCATAAAAATTCCGCTGCGATTTACGGAATGAAAATATTGCTGAAATAAGTCCGTATACCGTATCAATATGCTGACGTGATGCATAACTTTATGGAAGAGTTGGTGTTAAATTTTTTTCAGAGTTAAAATAATACAAACGTACCCGACTGGCGTTTTCCAAAAAACACAAAGTCTGGTCAAGTGAAAACTAGAAAAAAGTTCTATTTTTCCATCAATCGAATTCGAAACAGTTTTGGAAGTGATGGCAGACACAACGTCCGATGACCCAACAACAAAAGATATGATTCGACCTATGTTATTCCTACAATGAAGCATGGAGGAGGACACGTTTTGCCGTGGGGAGTATTTTCTTCTAAAAGTGTCGGTCCGTTATTTGAAATCCACAGACAGGTGAATGATACAATGTATAAGGCTATCTTGCAAGACTATTTTCTGCCTTATTAGAGAAAAAAATTTGGTCGCAACTATTTTTCTTAACATGATAACGACATAAATAATGTTTGCAAACCTCGATAAGCAATGGTTTTCGCACAAAAAATTTCGTTTTTGAAATGATCAGCCCAGTGGCGTAGCTATGTTTTTTGGCGCCCGGGGCCAGCAAGAAATTTTGCGCCCCCACCCCAATATAGATATATAACAATTTCTCTCAATTTGGCGCCCCTAGGCCTCGGCGCCCGGGGCGGACGCCCCCCTTACCCCCTTAGCTACACCACTGGATCAGCCCAAGCGCCCATCATGAATTTAATAGGTAAAAATCCCTTTCGGCATGGCCTATAGGCGGAGGTAGATTTCGAAAAGTTTTCATCTCAAAAAAAAAAAAAAAAAAAAAAAAAAAAAAAAAAAATTAAATGATTAGAGATAAACCCAGTTTAACTACTTTATTCAACCGCTTTTAAAAAATTTTTAATTTCATTTTTCTGTAAGAACTGGTTTTATCGAAATCCTCTTAAACGAAATTCTACTCAAATGCCCATTTTGGCAACATATTTTGAATTATATTCTTACTTTATTAAAAAAATTGACCAATATGCTCATTATATAGTTCCTAAATAACAAAAAACTGTTAATTAAATTCGTTTGACAGCAAAATTGAATTTAAAAATGAGTAATAAAATAACCAATTTATTATTTTAATACATCCACAATTCTTTAATCAAGATTGCTTTGAGAAATTTTGTACGAAGTGCCCACTTTGACAGATTTTTTTAAATATATATTTAGCTTTTATCAAAAATCTGACCAATACGGCACATTACACAGTTCCTAAATAACGAAAAACTGTCAATTGAATGCGTTTGAGAGCAAAATTGAATTTAAAAATGAGTCATAAAATAAAAAAATTGTTATTTGAATACAACCTCAATTCTTTTATCATGATCGCTTTGGGAAATTTTTTTGCGAAGTGCTTACTTTGACAGCTTTTAAAAGTATGTATATTCACCCTTTATCAAAAAATGAAAGAATACGCACATTATATAGTTCCTAAGTAACAAAAAACTGTCATTTGAATGCGTTTCAGAGCAAAATTGGATTTAAAAATGAGTCATAAAATAAACAATTTGTTATTCGAATACCCACAGTTCATTAATCATGGTCGCTTTGGGAAATTTTGTGTGAAGTGCCCATTTTGGCAGCCTTTTTTTGAAATATATTCTGCCTTTATCAAAAAACTGGCCACTCCGTCACATAATATAGTTCCTAAGTAAGAGAACCTGTAAATTGGATGCGTTTGAGAACAAAAAAAGATTTAAAAATGACTCGGTAAAAACGCAATTTTTTTAATTTCCTCAAATTTCAATCATGATAATTTCGTGAAATTCTGTTCAAAATACCCTATTTGGCAGCCTTTTAAAAAATATATTCTGCCTTTATCAAAAAACTGGCCAATACGTCGCATTATATAGTTCCTAAATAATAGGACCTGTAAATTGGATGGGTTTGAGAACAAAAATGAATTTAAAAATGACTCAGAAAAAACGCAATTTGTTATACTTAATCAATTTTTAATGACGATAATTTCGGGAAATCTGTTCAAAATACCTTTTTTGGCAGCCTTTTTAAAAATATATTCTGCCTTTATCAAAAAATTGGCCAAAACGTCGCATTATATAGTTCCTAAATAAGAGGATCTGTCATTTGGATGCGTTTAAAATCAAAAATGAATTTTAAAATGAGTCAGAATATAAGCAGTTTGGATTTAAGGTTTTTACTCCAACTCCTATTTCTGTTTAATTTATTTTTGCTATAAGAATGGGTTCTATGAAAAACTTGTCAATATAAAAGTTGTAGATCTTATTGTGAAGATGTAAAATAAATTTAATTAGATTTGATTGTTTAAGAATTGAGTAAGTTATGGGTTTTTTTCTTTTTCCTCCCCCCTTTTTCTTTTCGTTTTTAATTTTTTTCCTCGGTAAAAATTGGTCCTATCAAAAACTTGTAAATACAAAAGGTTTAGATAATATTGAGTACATTTATATAAAATTTAGTTGGATTTAATATCTTGAGAATTGACGAAGTTATGAATTTTTTTCTCCCAAAAATCATGTTTTTTTCGCCCCTTGAGCCCATTTTTAACTTTATAAAAAATCTGTCATGCATAAACTTTTTGCCCATTTCTTAGAAGTAATATAAACTTTAAACTGATTCGATATCTATTTTAACTAAGAAGTTATCGCGTTTTTTCTGTTTTCACAAAAACCCTCCCTATTTCCACCCCCTTGGTCCGATTTTGCCCATTAACGAACTCGACCGAGATTTTAGGCTCCTTGAATTTATGTAAAAGTTTGAAGAAGATCTGAGCATAATTATGGAAGTTATCGTGTCTAGAAGAAAGTGATATACACCGATAGATAGATAGATAGATAGATAGATAGATAGATAGATAGATAGATAGATATATATAAACTTTTTTACTGATGGTGGTTTTGGGGTCTAGGAGTCATGATTCGTGTAGATCCGCAAAAATTTTTCAGAAATTCCAACATGGGAGACAATGCAATAGGTAGTATTTCATACGAAATCTACCTAAAAAGGGGAAAAAAGATGACAAAAGTCTGCGGAACTATAAATATTCCAACTCAGCCGAAATTTCGCCAAAATTGCAAGAAATGCGGGAAAAACATACCCATAGACGATCTTTAACCACTGATTGTAATGAGTGTCACGTTGCTGCGCCGCAGTACTTATTACTCAAGTTAATAAAATAGTAATATGATAAAATACTAATTGTAAATGTTGTTGATCACTGTAATTTTCTATTACAATACCACTTTTTTACAAACTTGTGAAGGTGGCCGGAAACTTTTGAGAACATGCGCTTTCCTTTATACTTAATTTTGTCAGTTAAATTTATTGATATTTACATGTTCTTCTATAAGTAAGTTCCTAACTATTATGTCAATAAAATGTATAAATATCACTTTGAGATTCATCTTCATATGGGTATATTTACAAATTAAGTGAAACATTTTTGCTGGCCGGAAACTTTTGACCGCCACTGTATATATATACAGTGTGTCCAGCAAATAACACCTTGATTTCAAAATTAAATTTCTCAAAAACAAAGATCGATAATAATATGCGGTAAACGGTTTTTTCATTAGGTAAGCTGTAAAAATCTTATACAGAAATTTCAAACAGTGAATATTTTGAAAAAATTGTGTTCTGATTGCATAGAATGCTTTGATTTGAAATTTTTCTTGTT
Organism: Maratus speculifer; assembly: GCA_964019185.1. NCBI lineage: Eukaryota > Metazoa > Arthropoda > Arachnida > Araneae > Salticidae > Maratus > Maratus speculifer. Next base: position 340,817,997 of record OZ025290.1, on the reverse strand, counting down.
TTAGATTGCCTGCAGAGAAATGATTTTTCAGCTTACAGTGCAAAATTTTAAAGATTTTTCAAAATAAATTTTTAGAATTTCGAAATTTCAAAAATTTAATTAAAAAAAACTATGAAATATGGCATTTTAAGCCGAAAAACACATTCTCTGGCAGCAATCTAAAGCAAGAAAAATGTCAAATTAAAGCATTCTTTACAATCAGAACACAATCTTTTCAAAATATTTACCGTTCGAAACTTTTGTATAAGATTTTTACAGCTTACCTGATAAACAAACCGTTTACTGCATAATTCTATTGATCTTTGTTTTTGAGAAATTTAATTTTGAAATCAGGGTGTTATTTGCTGGACACCCTGTATATATATATAAACTATGACTAATTAAGACAAACGGAAAGATTTTCATTTTTCAACATTATTTTAGATATTGCATTTTATTTTTAGGCTTTATTTTAGGCGTAGTAACTTGATGTAACGTCATATGAAAATTCATTCATGACAAGATAGTTAATTTTTTAAAAGTTACGAAATTTAATTTTTTATGTGATCCCAGGGTCTTATGAGTTATTTCCAGCAGAAAGTTTTTTTATATTCCAACAAGTAAAACAGTAAAAATTCCATTTTTGTACGACCAAAACTTACCGAGTGATAATACTTTGAGTTTTTCTTAATTTTAAACTTTTGTAAGTACTAAAAGTACGTTTATCCATTTTTACTTACCCATCATACGTAGTATAGGGTAAGTCTTGCAATCGTTTTGAAAATCGAAATTTTTTTGACGGATTTACACGTTTTAGACACTGGATATTTCGAAAAACATATTTTTAGAAAAAAAAAAAAAAAAAAAATTGCCGTCCGTCTGTCTGTCAGTCAGTCTGTCTGTCTGTAAACGCTCTATCTCACGAACAAATTGAGATAGAGACTTGAAATTTTGTATGTACTTAGTATGTAAGAATAGGACGAAGCCTATTGAATATCAGCAACCTCGATTATCCGGAACTATTTTTTCCGGATTCTCGAAAAATTCGTTCTGATGAAAGGTATATAAAAATTTTCGAATTTTTTTATTTGAAGGAATGCATGTAAAAGGTAATAAAAAAACACAAATTTTGCATAAAGAACGAAGTCGATCGGATTATTAGTTGTCGAGATATTTGTAATCCTGTTTTCCACATTCTTCGATTTTTCATGATCCTGTATTTCATTCAAATTTCAATTCAGAGGTATATTTTAATTGAAAATGAGACGCTTAATCTGACGCAGCAAACTGTTAGTTAATATGATTATTATGTTTGGAGTTATAAGGATGTTTCTTTTACGTAGTTTGGTACTTCTTGAGTAGTTTGGCGTGTTATATAATTTGTTGAAATCGGTGCATCGGCATTTCATTAATAGAGTATTACTATGTGTATTAACAACATTTAAATTTAGTTTTGGAATTGAAATACATTGTATAAATAGTTTTCACATATTTTATTTTCATATGCATATAAATGATGGGTAAGTATTACGGTGGCCTCCAACGACTAGTTAATTCTTAAAATGCCAAAATCCCTAAAATTAAAATCACCGTAATTTGGTTAGTTTTGGTTTTAGTATGAATGAAATTTTTATTGTTTCATTTCTTAGAACATCGTAAAAGTGTTCATGCTACCAGTAATAAAACACCCAGATACAAAATATTGAGAAAAATAGATTTAGGGAAAACTGGGGGCTAATGGGACAACAGGGTTTTCTTGTAAAAATATAACATTCAAAATTTATCATTAAATTTCATTTCCAGTGTTACACAAAACATGCAGTGAATCACTTTTTTATTAGCTATTTGCAAATCAGGAAATATTAAGATCAATATGAGTTTTTTTTTTAAATATTTAATAAACTTCAACTGTTTGTCAAATGTTTGTTTTGGTCTATTAAATCAGTTTTTAATAATACCTTTTACTGTGAAGCTTATATGCAATGTTCATTTTTAATCACTTTTTTGCACCAGAGATAAATAGTTAACTTACAATAAGTTTAAATGCAGTGGTAAAGAATTCAGGGACAAATGTGCACTTCACATAGGGTCTAATGAGAGACATTCATTTTGATGGGGACAGTGGGAACTGTTCACTTAAAAAGTAATTCATGTTAAGCGTGTTCACGTTAACGAGGTTCGACTGTATATGCTAATTCATATATGTTCTACGGTAAGAAACGGGATGAAACATCTTACAAAGAGTATACAGCCATTCCTATTAAGAGGTTACTTCAGTCAAACGAAAAGACCTGTAAGCTAAGGCTAAACCTATGGAAGAAATTTATAAAGATCTCGTTTGTATTTTATTATATTTAAGTGATTTTTTTTTCATCGGATAACGAAGGCCCGATCTGTACAAAAACAGGTTTTTTACTTTTTCTATTTTGTTCAGAGTTATTTCTAATGAGAGCAATTTCATTTCCGGAACTGGTTTTAAAAATAAATGTATCCTCATAAAAAATAAAAAGAATCTACAGTGAAAATTAAAAAAGTAATAAACGGTCTTTGTACAGATCGACTTTAGCTGTCCTAAAAAAAAAGTAATTTAAAAATATTAAAATGCATACGAGATATCTTTTTAAATTTCTTCCATGGGAATAGCATTAACAAACGGGTTTTTTCGTTTGACTGAAGTAGCCTCTTAAATGATTGAGCTTCTTTCAAATAAATAAATCTAATGTTATTATTGTTAATATTGTTTTCCTTTCGCAATTTAATTTGAAAAAGTATGTAATGCGATGACGTAAATGTCGCTGTAAAATAAAAAGAAAATCCCAAAGAAAAGAAAAAATATGTTTAAATTTATAATAAATAACAAGCTTGAATTCTTCAACTACATTGCTACAAGTTTTTCTTATTAAATAATTCAGAATTAGAAAATTAACAAAGTAAATGACAAGCTTCCATTAGTAATTCAGTAAGCACTTTCATCATGCTAATTTAGAAATCTTTTGTATATTTTATTCGTTACCAGAAGCTTTAGATGCTGAAAAATAAAATCCCGCGCTCGACTTCTGAAAAATAAAATCTACGATCGCCAATAAAGCGATAAACGCCAACACTTGCAGCCTTCTTGTAAGATGCGTGTCGATAATGATTTGCTTTCACCGATGATATCACCTGTTTCAGCTTGTTTTTACAGTTTTTTTCTTCATTCGAAATTGTTCCAAATTGTCTTCATCTTAGGCAACCGTTCAGCTCTTAATTTTTAAATTAAAATATTTCAGTTTGAAATTTTAAACTTCGTGGATTTTAATTTTTTTGTTCGAAATTTTTGTAAATTATTAATTATCTTTACATTAAGCAATGATATAACTCTTAGACAGGGACGTAGCTTTAGGGGGGGGAGGGGGGGGAGCCTCCCCTCCCAATATGTTCAGGTAGTAGGGCGCCAAAGAAGGCTTAAGGGCGCCGTTAGGCGCCCGAATAAAAAGGCTTTGTAAGTAGTAATAAGTAATTATAAAATAACTTAATTTGAAATGTAAAATTACAAAATAAATTACTATTCACTTACAAAACATGAAAAAGGTACTTAATTTTAGACTTGTTATTACCTCTATTCCCCCACTCCTATCCCGAAGAAAATGTATGCATCCGAAATAAAAAATTTCAAAAACAGGCTTGTAATGAATTCCAGGATAGATGTACAGTTATTTCCTTCTTATAATAGTTGTTGATCACCCTAGAAATAGATAGAAAGGGAAAAGAAGTGTGGAAACGACTGTAGTGCGTTTGAATGGTTCTATAATATGTTTTAGTAGTAGGGCGCCACAAAAGGTTTAGAGCTGCAGTCAGGCACCTAAAAAAGAGGGTTTCAAAAAGGGCGCCATGGAAGGTTTAAAGGCGCCGTTTAGGCACCTAAAATTTTTATTATTAATGTGGCATTCGTAGATCATTTTTTACACACACACACACAAAAAATGAAAAAAAAATAATGAAATAGCAGTAACATGATTTGGAATTAATATTATTGTAAATTTATAAGAAAATAAATTATGGTTTCAAAAAAATATAGGCAATCCATTACATTTGAGACATTTTAAGATTACTACTAGGCGCTATCCCCAGTGCGAAAACAAGAACACATTCCGGAAATGGACATTGTTCGATCACTACATGTAATGTGATTTTTCGGAGAAAAGCTCTCCCCTTATTCCAATTCAAGGTTGGTGGTTCTCGACAGGGTCATCTGACCTTAATTATTTTAACTCCCCTCTTATGTCCTTCCTTGTGTGAGGTTAGATAATTTCCCGGCGTCACCTACATACATATTTGTTGTCCAGTGTCTAGTGTTGACAGATTTTACTGAAGCTAATAACGCGACTTTTCAAAACTAGCGATTTTTTTCGTTCAATTTTTAAAATAAAATAAAAAGCTGTCTTTCGTAGTCATCCAGAGAGAAGATATTGAGTCATGAATGATGACTGAAATAAACATAAAAATAAAAAACCAGGAATAAAAGAGAGAAATAAGTTATGAAGCGAAGAAATGACACAAATTTATAAAAAAGTGGATGAAAAACGATGATGCAGTCGAAGGTAAAAAATGTACATATTTTCCTTTAATTAAGCATGTTTTTAAAGTACAATGTTTATATTTCTGACGCAATTGTGAGTTCATTTATTATCAATCATTGCTATTATTATAGGAAAAAAATCGAATAGCATTCTCAGTTTTCCGGTAAATTTAAGTTTTAATGATTTTTATTATTTATTTCCTAAACAGATAGCTATTTTTTTTTATTAATGATGATTTCTGAAACTTTTACATTATTAATAATCGACCTAGTTTTAACCCAGGACTGGGCAGGAATGAAGCTTTCCCCAAAAATTAAAAGACATATATGTTTAAGGGTGTACTCGAAAACATGCTTTTCTACCTTCAACACCTCGAAATTTTCTGATAGAATTTCAGACTCATTTTCAAAAATAGAAGCATGAAACTTGCTGGAATGATTTTTGAAGAGATGTACAAGGTGCCGTATGATCTTATTTTTCGCTCCATTTATTAGAATTTGATTGATAAACAATCATTGCTTCAGCATGGTTCTTTTTTTCGTCTCCAGGTCTTCCGCTTCGGAAAATTCGGTTCACAACGCCCACTTTGACAGCATTTTCCCCTCTATTTTCTGCCTTTATCAAAATATCGAGATTTACGGCACCTTGTATAGTTTCTGAATAAGAGAATCTGTCAGTCTGATGAATTTGAGAGCAAAAGTGAATTCAAAATTAAATGCGAAAATAAGTAGTTTGGATCGGAACACCATTTCTTACAAATGTTTTTAGAAAAAGCAATCGAACATAGTAAGATGCAATCGAATGGAACCAAACAAATATTCAGTTTTACATGATTTATTATTATTATTATTTAGGTTTGTGGTATCCACATACTGCATTTTCACAGATTTTATTTTATAAAACACTGTATATTAAATTGTAACATTATAGTTAAAAATGCATTGTTTATGATCAAGTGGTACTGATTTCATTCTTGCAAGGGTTGTTGGTAAAAAAAAAAAAAAAAAAAATGCTTTTCAAAAACATTTTCAACTGAGCAATATTTTTTTTTTTTTGGCTCTATTTTTGTTTTATAATATGATTCCTAAATATAATTTTGTTATGTTTTATCGGAAGCAGGACGTTTCGGTCCCGCCATTTCGGTCCCGCCGTTTCGGTCCCGAGACATTTCGGTCCCGAGACGTTTCGGTCCCAAGACATTTCGGTCCCGAGACATTTCGGTCCCAAGCCATTTCGGTCCCTGGCCATTTCGGTCCCGAGACATTTCGGTCCCGAGACATTTCGGTCCATGGTCATTTCGGTCCCGAGACATTTCGGTCCCTGGACTTTTCGGTCCCTTCTCCAGCAAGCTGAAATTTTGTGCACGGGAAATATCTGACATAATTTTATAAGGAACATTTTAGAGTGTTGAATTCAGGGGCAGGTCATTCCCCCCGGAGCTATCAATTACCCCCCCCCCGGAAAATTTGAAATTTTGTGTTTTCATTGGTAAAAAAGTGTAATTTCCCCCGGAGCCACAGAAGTCCCTCCCGGAGAAAAGTGTCTGAATTCAACACTGGTTTTTTAACTGAAAGTCGCATAAAATTTTAGTGTAATGCGATTAATTAGAAGTAACAAGTACCCCAAAACTTGATCAATTATTTAGAAATCGATGGAGATTTCTGAAAAAAATTCACAGATGAATGGCATTTTTTAAAATTGCCAGAATGTTTTGAATTCTTGAACGAGGAAATGGAGAAGTTAACTTGGAAACTGATAACTAAATTTATAAAATAACCCAATTAACTTATGATATTAACACACCCCATAATAGTTGTAAAATTTTAACTTCTGAGATGCATGTTTCCTCTCCAGGGAGACAAAGGCTTTTAAATTGCCAGGACAAAAGAAAGAGTTATTGTTATATGGAATTTATATTCTGACACTTAGCATATTATAGGATTTCATCGCTGAAGCCAATTTTCAGAATTATAAGTGTTTCATTATTTTGCACCCCCGCCACTTCCCGCATAAGAGCAAAAATGGTGAAATAAATAAAAAACATCTGTATCTGGTGGTATTTTACCCCCTGTGCCAAAATTATCATTGAATCCTCTTTTTGTTTATGGCATTTTTTATATGTTGTTTTTGGTTACTAGCATTTATTTTCCTTTTAAACTTTTCCGTTTTTAAATTGAGAAAAGAGTTTCCAGATTGCAACACGTGGAGGTAGTTAGCATTGCAATTATTTTATTACATAAATATATGACACGAGCAGAAATAATTATTAAAATGATTTGTAACTTAAAGATTTTTTTTTTTTTTTTTTTTTTTTTTTTTTTTTTTTTTTTTTACATTTTAGAAAAATGAATTACATCTTGAATTATTAGCAATTATTTTTTCATGACAACAGTTCTTTTTTTATTGTTATTATTACAATCTAGAATGTTTATTATATTGACGCTTCCCTGTTTTTATTAATGTTTTCCAAAACAACGGCAACAGCAAAAAAATTATATTGCCGTACTTTTATGCATATATCACATTTATACAACACATCTGTTAAATTTTCTAAAACCAGCTTAAGGAAACTAATTACAAAATTATTAATGTAATGCGTATTGAAATTTGTCATTTCATTTAAAGCTGATATTATTATATAAAATAATTATTTTTAACATTAAAATATAAAAACCCTTATAAAAAATATGAAAAAAAAAGCCTTCTGTCAAAGTAAGTTAAATTAAAAAAGGTAACTTAAAATATTATGTCTAGGTGGTAAATAACTTATCTAACAATCTTATTTAGTTATGTTATAAGTTTTGAATATTTCAATGTCATTCATAAGCTGTAATAATAAGGATAAAAAATATTCCATTCTACTTTTTATACTGGTTTAATTGATACTAAAAGCGTTTGAAATGAAAATAACAGCAAGAGGAATAAAAAGCACCGAGAAATGCTGTTCTTTTCAAAACATTCATATTTCTTCTAAAAAATGCCAGCGATTATGTGGGAGGTCCGTCCGCATTTGAACTCCAGAGTATAAAGGGCATTGTAAAGAATAAGGGTTTCATCTGACAAGTGTATAAAGATCAAGATACAAAGAATAAAGCTAACTATCTTGTATAAAGATGACTATTTGTTCAGATGGGCGTTGACAATTGATTGACATGCAGAATTTTTGCTTAAAAGAGGTTAATCGTAGTACGTAGTACTTAGCTGATACTTATATGCATACATTTTCAATTTTATAGGAACAACAACATAAAAAAAAGTGTTTAAAAATTCTCGGCACACAGTTTTGATTTGTTATTTACTTAATGTTATACATTATTTTATTAAATGATTAACATCATCTTAGAAAATTTGAAAGCATTAATAATTATGTTGTTAAATTAAAAAATTCTCAAAAATTAAATTATTTTTATCAAACATATTTATTAATAAGGATTCGAAATTATTTTAACTATTAATTGTTTAAGTGACTTATTTATCAATTACTTGTTTAAAATCTAGTACAAGAACTATATAGAAGTTATAGCAAAAATGAAAAAAACATATTTTTTAAATTTCAGCTACTAAAATGTTATTAACTTCATTAGGATGTATAAAAATGATAAGGATTCTCAAAATAAATATGTTATTTATTCATTTATTGGTTAGTTTATCATATTTTTCTTACTCTTTAAATATAATAATTAATATATGATTGATTTTTGCGAACTGTAAACTATAACTTTGTTTCAAATAATTTAAATCTGCATCTGGATAATAATGTTACCTAAACCTGTTAAGAAATATTTTTACGCATTGTTACAGTGTTGCATTATTATGTTTAATTAATTATTACGTTACGTTACTAATTGGTTTTTCAAAATAATAATAATAATAATAATAATTTCCCTTTTTGAAATAAATAAAAATTTTTGAATAATAACTTATGGTGATGAATAATTGCTATAAATTAAATCCCAAAACAGTTAGTGATTTTAAAATGAAAATCAAATTAATATTTTATTAAATTTATGTATTTTCAATTTAATGAATCTTTATATAATTAAATTGATAAAATTATTAATATGCATTTCGAATTTTACTTTACATAAACTCAATAAATAATCTGTCTTATATTCAATTTATCATTATGTTTTGTAGTAGTTATAAACTGAAGCTTATCGTTTACCTGTTTATTTATTTTATATTTAAAGTTACTGAAATTTAAAACTATTTATTCAATTAATAATAAAATTAAAATAAAAATTGACAATTTTTTTCTGTGAAAGTGGGAGCGAAAAGGTAATGGAAATAAATAAATAAACGATAAATTAAAAAAGTTTAGTTTTGTCAGTTAAAAATCGAAAATAAAATTATTTAAAATAATAGTTACATTATTATATAAAATAAAAAAAAAATCATTTTATTACAAAGAAATAGGCCCACTTTCAATAAAATTAACTCACAAAAATTGTCTTCATAAAGTAAGAAAACTGTTAAAAAAAAAAAAAAAAAAAAAAAAAAAATGCAATTAATAATTATTACATAAAAAAGGTCGTTGGAGCATTTTTATTTTTTTTAACAAACATTTTTTATAGCACGCCTAATTACGAAATTACTAATTTAAGGATTCTAAGAAAGTGTGCGAAAACAATTAATAAAAATAAAAGTTAATCAATAAAAATAATAGTTTATAGTATAGATAAAATACCTAATATAAAAAATATATGATAAAACTTAAAATATTTATTCTGTTAAATAATAATAATAAAGACAGTGTAGAATTATATAACATTATTTAATCAAATTTAAATCATTGTTTAATCAAATCTGTGATTTTATTATCACGAGTTACAATAGATTAAACTTATTGGACTATTATATTCAGCTTTGTATAAAATTTGAGGGAAGGGGGGCAGGAGAATAAAAAATATTAAAAAAGGCCCGAACAATGTTGAGCTTACAGCGTTTAGTGGGCCTTCATCAATCAGAAACCAAGTTATGAAGTGGCCGGTAAAGAAATAGCAATGGACCGAAATGGCAAGAGACCAAAATGATTAAGGACCGAAATGGCCAGGGACCGAAATGGAAAGGGACCGAAATGTCTCGGGACCGAAATGTCCAGGGACCGAAATGTCCAGGGACCGAAATGTCTCGGGACCGAAATGTCCAGGGACCGAAATGTCTCGGGACCGAAATGTCCAGGGACCGAAATGTCTCGGGACCGAAATGTCCAGGGACCGAAATGTCTCGGGACCGAAACGGCGGGACCGAAACGGCGGGACCGAAATGGCGGGACCGAAATGTCGTGTACCCAAAAATGTTTTTGTTCAAGTGATTGGATAAAGGGATTTGGAAATAATTGATTTTTGCTTTTAAAGTAGCCATTGTCAAAAGAGAGAATTAAATTTATTTTGAACGACTGTCTTTTAATGTTAAAAAGTGACAGGAAAAAAGTATTCGTTAATGTACCGTATAATTTATAGAATAATCGCTCAACCGATTTAAAAAATGCACATTAGAAAAAAATAACTACTTTAAAGTTTTGTGTTACAATTGCAGTCCAATACAGGTTATTTTTTACTTATCTGTATTTACTGGGGAACTAAGATTATAAAGGGAAAAAATGTTATTTCATTTTACAGAACCTGGAATATTCAGTATATTTGGTGTATAGACCACCGTTACTTCCTTGAAAAAGGGTCGAATGTTCATCCAGAGATTTAACATTCCTTTTTTACATAGTTCCTTTTTTACTACTATCACTACTACTATCACTATTGCTACTATCACTCGCACCACATTGGTGGGAGTGATAGTAGTGGGCCCGATCTCGGAGGATGTCACCAGAAAAAATTGAAGGCTAAATTCAATTATATTGACCAGTAAGTTTCGGGCGGAAGCTGCGGCTTTGAAACCACTATGACTCTATTGTAATTAACTTTGTGTTCTGTATTTTTATTTTTCTTCCAAATACAATTGTGTTTATCATGTCAGGAAAATGAATTTAAGGATCCAGGATTCGGATTCTCTTCAAACATTCTACATTGCCTTTTTAGACCTTGAAAAAACAAGAGCTGGGAGAGATATTTTATCAGCACATGTGCATGCACGCTGGAAATGGAAGTTTAATCATGGCTGCATCACTTATATCACCTAAATAGATGCCATTGCCATGAATAATTAACTAAACATAAAAAGTAGCATAACTACCCCCCCCTCTCCTAGAAAATGTGCAAATAATTCAAGGGCGCCAAAACATTAAAAGGCGCCAAATTTTGGTTCTCCCCCCCCCAACAAAAATTTCACGCTACGCCCCTGCTCTTAGAGTTAAATTTAACTTAAAGTAGTTCAAATTAGCTTTTCAATTTCTTTATCTAATATATAAAAATGAAAATTTGTCTGTCTGTCTTTAATTCTAAATAAATCCACATTGCTACAAGTTTTTTTATTAAATAATTCAGAATTAGAAAATTAACATAGTAAATGACAAGCTTCAATTAGTAATTCAGTAAGTACTTTCATCATGTTAATTTAGAAACCATTTGTATATTTTACCAGAAGCTTTAGATACTGAAAAATAAAATCCCGTGCTCGACTGCTGAAAAATAAAATCTACGATCGTCAGTAAAGCGATAAACGCCAACACTTGCAGCCTTCTTGTAAGATGCGTGTCGATAATGATTTGCTTTCGCCGATGATATCATCTGTTCAGCTTGTTTTTACAGCTTTTTCTTTATTTGAAATTGTTCCTAATTGTCTTCATCTTAGGCAACCATTCAGATCTTAATTTTTAAATCAAAATGTTTCAAGTTTAAAATTTTAAACTTAATAAATTTTAATTTTTATATTCGAAATTTTTGTAAATTATCTTTATATCTAGCAGTAGTATAACTCTTAGAGTTAAATTTAAATTAAAATAGTTCAAATTAGCTTTTCAATTTCTTTATCTAATGTATAAAAAATGAAAATTTGTCTGTCTGTCTTTAATTCTATACAAATCCACGATTTGGAAGCCATAATTGTGAAAAGTTACTTACTTTTGTATTTAAACACAGCCGAGGCAACTAAAGTCAGTGTTAATCCAGACATTTTTCTCCGGTAGAGACTTCTGTGACCCCGGGGGGATACGATAGAGTTCCGGGGGGGGGGGGAGAATAAATTTTTTACCACTGAAAACACAAAATCTCAAAATTTTTGGGAGAGAGACGTTTGATAGCTCCGGGGGGGGGGGGTTTGTCCCCCCGGGCCACCCACTGCACTCTAAAAGTGGAAAGAGTGAAAAACTCACTTTCAGAGAGAGTGAGAGCCATTTTCACTCTTTTTGGAGTGACTTTTGTAAAAATACACTCCTAAAGGAGTGGAAATTTTAACTCTACACAAAGGAGTGAATAATCTCACTCTATAATCGAGAGTGAGAGAGTCACTCCACTGATGAGAGTGACTGGTCTCACTACGCTAATGAGAGTGAAAGCCCGGCATTATAAACTTTTAAAAAAGTTCCGTTGAAATTTGAACCAATATATGAAGTAAAATATAATAAAAACCACCAAAATATGTCAATTTTTAATTTTCAAATACTCTATTTCATAATATAACCTGGAAAATTACGATTATTTGGTATTAAAACGCACTCTTTTTAAGAGTCAGCAGTTACTCTTCGAAAGAGTGAATACCCACTTCGTAGGCAAGAGTGACTCATCAGCCAATGAGAAATGTCTTCTCACTTCCTTTACTGATAAGAAAAATGTTTCCGCCATTTTGGAATGAATCTTTTGTTTCCTCGGTCACATATGTGGACCTCCGTTAATTTCATTTTTATTAATAATATTCAAACGTATTATAAATTTCGATCTTTGAATGAAATGCTTCGATATGTATGATATGAGATAATCCAAAAACCAGATTAAACCTTTTCTGGAATCACAATGGAAAAAAATAATTCAGTATATAAGTGAATTCAGTAATAATTCAGTGATAATAAAAGTATGACCCACTGGAAAATACTAGATAAAAATTGGTAAAATTATTTTTATATTTTCTTTCAATATTAATCGAATATTACAAGATATTACGGGTGAATTAGAATTGTTATATTCTGCATATTTCTATGATAGTTTACCTTATTTTCAAACTGAACTACTTTGACTGGAAACATGTTTATATGCTATTAAAAGAGACTACTTCCATTCAGAAAGTTTTATTTATTTTTAGTACCATATCACAGATTCAACTAACTTACTTCTCCACTTCTGTTTAAACTTGCCCGATGTCTTTTTTTCTTTATTTTGCCGTAGAGAATAATTGAAACTCTCCAAATCGTAAAGTAATCAAAACTTATTTACAGCAATACTATCATTATTTCCAAACAATATAATTTTCTTGTTTAAAGATTTTGAAAATATTGCAAGTTTCGAAAGCAGAATTCATTAATATTTGTTTTTAAAACATAAAAAAGGTTAATTATTAAACTAGGGTTCCTCATAAATAATTAATTGCAATTAATTAATTATCATCACATGAACATAGTGACATGTTCGATTTTTCAAATATTAAAAACTTTATGATAGTGTTAGAACTTACGAAAACGTAACCTTATTACAGAACTTGACTCTTTTTTTTTTCGAAATGAAAAACATTTATCCTTAAGAGGCTACTTCAATCAACTAAAATGACCCACTCACTAATGCTAATACTATGGAAGAAAGTTTTAAAAATATCTCGTTTGCATTTCTGTATTTTTAAACAGTTTTTGCAATAGCTTTTTTCATTGGTTAGATGAAATCGATCTGTACAAAGGGCGTTTTTCACATTTTCGATTTTGTTTATAGATATATTTTTAATTAGGATACTTCCATTTTCGGAACCGGTTTCGAAAATGAAAGCATCCTCTTGAAAAAAATCGAAAAAGCAAAAAAGAGCAGATGTAAAGGTAAATCTCAGCTATCCAATGCAAGAAAAATCATTTTAGAATATTAAAATGTAAATGAAATACCGTTAAAATTTTCTTTCGTAGTATTAAAATTAGCGAGCAAGTCTTACCATGTGACTAGATTAGCCCTTTAACTATCAAATACATTGTTAAATTCAGACACATTTTTCTGGAGGGGAGCGCATCATAAAGTTTCGGGGGCTAGGATGCATTTTTAGATTGTTGAAAACACAAAATGTGTAATCTTCCAGCGGGGACATCTTATTGCTCCATAGGAATGTCCCTCCCAGACTACCCCCCTGAATTCAACTTTGATCATATACTATTATTTCTGATATTAAAACCACTCTTTCTATATAGATACAAAACACATAACGATGCATAAGGTATACGCAAAGTTTTTGAATAGATTTTTAAGATATTCCACAATTTTTTAAAAACACATCGTTTGATTTAACATTGTAGTTAATTAAAAAATTGTTGAAAAACGTATTATCAAACATTTAGCAACGTTATCTCAAACATTCCAGTATGAAATCCTTGCACAGAGACCATACATCCTTAATGTATGCCGCATAAGGAATTAAATATATTTTTTAAGGAAAAATAAAAAATCATGCCCTAGAGGGTTAACTACGTTTCTATAAAAAAGCATTATTTTTAAAAGTTAACAGAAATTAAATTTTTTTGCGAGATTTAAGTACTATATCTTTAGTAAAACTTTCTCCTTGTATTAATAAATGAAGCAATAAAACTTTCATTTTTGTATAAAAAACTTACCGAGATATTAACTTGAATTTTATGAATTTTAAGCATTTTTTGTCATTATAAATGGAAAAATGTTTTTCATCCAAATCACAATAAGATGCAATGCAATGCTAGATGAATGCAGACCAAATGTTTATAAGTGTTATGATTATTGTCGCCAAGAATTACCATGGCTCTATTTGCACCCAGAAGAATTTTTAGGAAAAAATCTCATTAAGGCAACCCTCAATAGAATGATGGATTACTTATCTCACCCCCCTCAAGCGCACAAGATACAGATGGGAAAGAAGCTGCAAGCGCACTAGATGATCTCCTCCTGCTTGTGGGCGCACTTGATGTACACCCAGAAAGACTACCATTTAGAGCACTCTTCCTATTGCCTACATCCTTCATGCAGATAATCGGCCGTCATACATAACACTAACACGCACCGACGAAAAATTATTATTTTAAATTAAAACATGAATAAAAAACATTTTTAAGTCAGAAAGATCCCATCTTATATATATATATATATAAAACCATTAATCGTATTACAATATATGAACCGTTGAATTTAATAAGATTGAACATGGAGGAAAAAATAATTAATTAAAATAATTACAAATGGAATTTGTAGAACCAAAGTAGAACCTTCAAGTCCCAAATACTTTAGAACTACAAATGAAGTGTTATATATATATATATATATATATATATAACACTTCATTTGTAGTTCTAAAGTATTTCTCTTTGTGCGAGGTCTGGTATCTACGAATTTCATACATTTAAGAATGAAAGCGATTTCACGAATAATATGAAAAATTTGCGATTTTGGATCTGAGAACAGTTCATAATGAGTTCAGTAGTTCACGAAATGAAGAAGATACGGGATCTTTTTGCGTTTTGCTGGATCTAGTGAAGACTGAAAATTCATATGCATGAAATAAGAGAAAGTAAACTATCCTTGCAAATATCATTGAGGATGGAATGATGTTACAGCTGGGATCATGGGGTACGTTACACCTGCTTCTGGCATTCGAAGCAGGCCAAGGCTGGTATTTAAAAGTAGAAGTTCGAAGACCCTCTTCAGAATAAAGGTAAACATTTATTTGTCTCTGGTTTTTTAAGTTTATTAGAATTATTAATTTCCCAAAGTGAAATAACTGATCAGGTGGTCTCATTAACAAGTTGTACTAAATGGCAGAAAACTCTTCACTGTGAAAAAAAATGTTCAAGCTGAGGATTAAAAAAAAAAAAAAAAGGTCTTTAATTGGAGACTGTTTACTTGCATGCACTTTTTTACTTTTTTTGATTTTGGCTGTAATGTTTTCTTTTTCTTTTTTTTTCTTTCTCATTTTTATGAAGATACTTTCATTTTCGAAACTGATTCCGAAAATGAAAGCGTTCTTACTAAGGAATAAAAAACTGTAATTAAAATCGAAAAAGTAAAAAAAAACGCTGTTATAGAGGTCGACCTCAATTATCCAGTGAAATAATAATAATAATAATAATAATAATAATAATAATAATAATAATAATAAAGTTATCGAACATAAATGAGGCATTTTAAAAGAACGCTCTCAGAGATTTAACATCAGCTTGCAAGTGTTTTCTCGAGTCGTGATTGAAATAGCTTCT
The DNA here is from genome assembly GCA_964019185.1 of Maratus speculifer. Classification (NCBI taxonomy): domain Eukaryota; kingdom Metazoa; phylum Arthropoda; class Arachnida; order Araneae; family Salticidae; genus Maratus; species Maratus speculifer. The sequence goes on along the minus strand of OZ025290.1, from coordinate 340,802,163 downwards.
TAAAATTAGTCTGTAAAACACTTTCTGCACTTGTATTTTTACAAGCTTTTTTGCTTTCTTTCAACATTTTAATGTATAATAATAAAAAAATCTATTTTCTGCGAACATTCCATTATCTAAGCCCCCCCCCCTTTTTTTTTTTTTTTTTTTTAATTAAATTTTTGCATGCTGCTAACACTTGTACACGAACATGCAATGTGAAAACTTACTGGTGCTCATCATGTAATTGTAACAGGATTTTATTCGTTCTATTTCGGAGATACCCCGCTGAATCCAAATTTCAGTTTCTCCACTCAGGTTAAAAACTGGGATAGAGTTACGGTAAACGGAAGCGAGATGTTTTATAGATGGTATAGCAAGTATCAGGACGATTATCTGATATAAGTTTAACATAAAGGTAAGTTTAAATTTCAATTTAAATTCAGTTTGAGCAACAGACGTTGCGAAACTAAATTCGCACGTGTAGGCGAGACTTTATTTGAAAAAAAAAAAAAAAAAAAAAAAAAAAAAAAAAAAAAATTCGCACATTTTACGCAATATTTTATGCGATTTCAAGACTGTTTTCTTTACATAAACGAGTCTTACAACAGACTACATCATAAAATTACTGTATATGTGAAGCGTTTGTACCAAGGTTAGTTAATTTACGGCGAATTAAATCTACAAATCTTACAACATTTCTCCATGATTTATAAACGACTATAAATGACTTATTTAAAATAATTTTCTTATAGGGTCTTTATAAAATTGGAGGGCTAGCGATACTGTTTACTTAGCTGTTTCATACAAAATGTTTTTCAGATGTTTAATTACTCTTAATCAATTGCCAAAACAGCAATTGCTGTCTCGATAGCAGTTGATTCTGCCCGAGAATTCCACAGCCAAAGGAAAATAAATCGCAACCCAATTATAGAAGATCGCCACTATTTTAAGTATAATTCCATCTCCCACAATATTTTTAAAACTGAGCAAATTAGCGTGTCATTAGGGTCTGAGGTGTCTGAATAGGGGTTAGCAGTGTAGCTCGTAAGTAAAATCCTTACATTTTCTAAGTTGAAATATCAGTTTCTACGGCAAAGAACAGATTGAATATAACTTTAAATTTTTGTTAAGAAATTTTAGCAATAAAACATTTCTTAAAAAGAGAAGAGAAAATTTTTTACAACAATAATACAGAGCTCATGTAAAAAGTTAAATCTTTTTTTTTTTCTTTAGTTAAATTGCTTGTCAATGCGATTATAATTTACTTTTTTAAGAAAGAAAAAAACGACGAAATGGAAGAAAAGGAAAATTGAAAGGGGAAAGAAAAAGAAAACAAAGAAAATCAAACAGTTCAGTGAGTTAAACAAACTACATATGGAAAATTATCTTTATTATTTCTTGTAAATACTCTACACTTCTTTTCTTTATGCGCTAAAAGCTCCTAAAACATCATTTTAAACATAATCACAAGTCATTAGGATTGCGTACATTTTTGTGCTTAAGAAAGATACAAAGAAAAGAAAAACGAGAAAAAGAAAAAAAAACCCCACAGAAAATGATCAATTTAGATCATACTACAGCTTTTAGAGAGTTCAACTTTTTCTTTTTTTTATCGAGAATAATGTCAATGTATTATGTAAGGGTGGAAAAACCAACTAAACGCCTCCACTGTGGTTAAAATGTCTATATTACTCATACTCATGGGTTAACAAACTACTTTTCTAAAGAAAATAAAATTGAGATGTAACTCTGACTTAAATGGATGTTTTTGAAACTTTTGAAATGCTTATCTTAGCAAAAATTTGAGCCCCGCCCGACCTACACACAATAATTATAATTTTAGAATTTAAATTGTCATTGATATTCTTACATTTTTATTTTCATTTTCTCGCACTGCATTTAAAACTAGCCATATGTGCCAATCCCAAAACTCGTAGATGTTTATAATTTAAAATTCGCTTTCACAGTGGCAAAATTAAATGGCAGTCTATGCCTATCGTGAAGATATGAAACTCCGTATAGTTTTTGAGATATGAATATTGCTAAAATAATGTAAATCCTGTAAAAAATAGCACAGAAATGCCACCTGTTGAGTGATTTGCACCAAAACATAATCAGCGATAACTTATGTCAATGTCTAACTGAATCAGAAGTTTGATTGAAAATCTGTGCATTAGCTCTTGAAATGCAGCTATTGATGGAAACTTGAAAAAACTGATTGAATTTTCTTTCATATAAAAGAAGATTAGTTTATATTTAGAAATTCTGCATTATTTTCTGGTAACGTATGTTCCAGGTATATAGTTCATGAATAATCAATTGGCCGATGCGTAACATAGATTTAGTGGCATTTTTTTTTCTTAATTAAGGTGATGATCCCTGCTAGCTACTAGCAGAATCCGATTTTAATAAAATAATCCCTTTCTGGCTCCCTTTATGCTTGTTAACAGACTTTTTTCTTCTTCTTTTGTAGCATTGTTAAGCTTTTTCAAGTTCGGTCAAGTTATCCTGAGCGAATAGTTTTTATTTAAAGAAGTTATTTTTAATTTCTTTCAAATTTATGAATAATCCCCCAACACAATTTCTTTTAAAACTCTATGAAAATTTAAGAAAAAGTATATAAACTATACTTTTTTTTTTTTTTTTTTTTTTTTTTATCGGGATGCTTTTGATCGGAACAGAGCTTAATTTGTAAAAAAAAAAAAAAAAAAAAAAAAAAAAAAAAAAAAAAAAAAAAAAAAATATCAGAGTTCTAATTTTTTGCAGTAATAACAGCCGTAGTGCATCTATCTGCCCTCCTCATCCGTAAATGCAAATAGTATGTCATACATTATTTGCAAAATGTTTAATATATTTTGACTATATCTATATGCCTTTATCTACTTATATAAAATTCAAGTGTAGGAATCTTTGAATGTTGAACATACTATCTATATATTTAAAAAACAAGGCTGTTTTTTTGGTTTTCTGTTTTAGGGTTTCATAGAAACTCTAAGACACTAAGTTTACTTTATTAAATCAAGTAAAAATAAATATTCATTGCACCATCATGCGAGTACTGTCTGTTGGGTTCATTTTATTTTTATGCATTATGACTTTATTAGTGTTGTTCATTACAATTAAATAGAAAAAAATATTTTTATTTGAATATACTGTGGTTAAGGATAAAAATACGTATATAAAGCATATTTTAAAGTTTATGCCTGTTACGGTATACTTAGTTTGAATGTATTTTTACTTTAATAAAACGAAGGAAAAAATTGACATGTTTATGTCAACATGTTATAATTTTCACTCATACTTCATTTTTTGATTTTAAAGATTAGAATCAGAACCCTTATTGATCGATGAACTATGGTTATAAATTGAATATTGAGTGAAAATAATAACCCCATCTTTCATATTTGTAGAAATCATTTATCCTTTTTAAAATGCACTTTTCTACAATACAAATCTTTCAATAATAAAATCTTTATGCAGTTTGTTTGTATGACGTTTTATAAAAATGAAAGACAGATCAACAATCTATAATTTATGACAGGAGTTAATAGTATATAATAAAAATTAATAAATTAACCAAGCAAAAATATCAATTCGTCAGCACATACGCTGTAATAAAATCTACCTCAATTACATTTTTTTCGGGAAAAAAAAAATGTTTTTGAGGGCGCTTCTGACTTGCCTTGTACCTTTCAAAGTCAAAGTCTAGAAAGAGTAGGGGAAGGAATGTTTTTTTTAGTTCACTAGGAGGGGGAAATGTGGCTTTTGGGATAAAATGGTCACGCACGGGTACAAGCGTTTCATTTCGATATGTTCATCTCTTGGGAGACACCACAAACTAAAATAATTTTAATGAAAGAATAAGATAAAACTATTTGTATATATTGATGGAAGGTTATTAAATGTAATTAATATCATGATAAAAAGTTAAATAAATCCAATTGATTTTTTAAATCATCAGATTTTAAAATATTCACCTTTTATATAAACATTTTAATAACAATTTTAATTTTTCTTAAGAAAGGTGTTATAGTTAGAATATATACTATAACAATACTATAACACCTTTCTTAAGAAAAATTAAAATTGTTATTAAAATAATTAATTAAGGTAAAATATTTCCGTTGTAAAATATTTCATGTTTTATGAGGCAAAACAAATCTTTTGCATATTTTCTAGGAAACTCGTGATTTTTAGAGAACCTGCTACAAAATCCAAAAATAAATATGAAATACATGATTTTTTTAAAATTAAAAATAAATAATGCTGATGCATTTTACTATACATAAAAACAGATTCGTTTTAAGAGTCTCAAATATAACGGGAGACAAAATGGGATGCGATTTATCCCACGTGCGTGCTAACATTACAAAAGTAGATGCATGTGTTGAAGGATTAAAATCAAAAGTGGAGAATTTTCAGAAAGTCCTAGTTATCAAGGATTTCTTTTTACCAACTGGAAAAACACAACACACAGCACTGTTTCGGTGGGCTTAAATGTTCAATATTTATAAGTTTCAGTGAATTCAGACTAATATTTAAATATCATTCACTAGAGTTAAAGGAGTAGTGGAGCTGCTCTCCTGAGATCTCTGAGCAAATTACGCATCGTGTGCAGCTAAAATGTTGGTCAATTAGAATATTCTATTAACATGAACAAAAAGCAGCAGATAAGCATAACACGACCACAACTAAAAATGACAGATATGGTTGCGGTTAATTCTGGCATACCTCATCGCCGTTCATAAAACATCGAGACAGAATACCACTGAGTCTACATTTGAAACATTAGATAAAAGATTCTTTTATGCGTGCATCGCTCAACATTATATATGTAAGCTCTTTGGTTGGAAAAAAGCAAAATATTATAGATGGAGGGAGGGGGGGGGGGAGGAAAATATAATGTAGACTACATTTTTTCGGATGTGTCTTTTCGCTGGACTCCGAACCGCTGTTAATATGAGCTCCGATCAATATTTAAATATTCAGTAAAAACTAAGTGAAGTTCACTGAAGTCCAAGTGAAGTTCTGACGGGCCCCGGAGAAAATTAATCACTGAATCCGAAAAAATTAAATAAAGTGTCAAACGCGGGTGTATCCGATTAAAAAATGAAAGTTAGAAATTTTTTTTAATATATAAACGATTTGTTTTTCAAAATTTGCAATTTCTTTTTCTTTTCTTTTCTTTCTTTCTTTTTTTTCTTTTTTTTTAGATTTATTTATATTTTGCAAGTTTGGTTTTTATAGAATTCATCTTTAAAATCTTCTTTGGAAAATTTTATTCACAATAGTTTTACAATTTTTATTTTACATTGCTGAGAAATAACTTTAAACAATGTTGAAAACGAAATAGTTATTTCTTTTACTTTTTTTAATGCCAGGAAATTCATACTTAAAAGAAAACCGAAAGGTTACAATGTGATGGTGAAAACCTCTGTCATTTCTGGTATAACACTTTCCCTTTCGTATAATGCGTTGAAATCTCTCCAGTATTTAACCTATTAAATAGCAATGTTACTTGTTGGCGACATCGAATTTAAAAATATAAATTTCATTTCTTCTGACATGGCAAAAAAGTAATATGAGAGAATATCATAAAATAAGAAAATGGAAGTTCGCACAATAAAATTTCTTTGAAATGTTATATTGAACAATTTTCTTTTTTACGTTATAATAAAATGTATTCTTAAAATTATTTTTAAGAGACATTACATTAATAATAACACAAATAAAGTAATTAAAAGACTTAATATTTTAGATTGTCATTTTCTTGGCATGTCATACTGTGAGGTGCGCAAAGCAAAATACATTATATTTATAGTGTACAAATAAGCTTATTTTAGTTTTTTTAATATCTAATTAATAATTATGCCTTATATAACACATATATGAGAAATGTAACTAATTTTGTATTTTATAAATACGATTCCATAACTAAAATATGATTGTCACTGAAAATGAATATCATTTTCCTGACCTACTCATTTTAGTCTTTTATCAAGTATAAAGATAGTGGTTGCAGAATCCAGTAGCAAACCTTATAGTACCCTTAAATCCGCAAACCAGAAATCCGCAAATATTTTATGGATGTAAACAATGAAACTTTCAGTTCAGATATTGGGACAAAATTTGATATTTTTAGTTTTGTATCAATTCTATATATTTTTTTATTTGAAGTTTTCTTAATAATACTCTATTCATGGTTTTTTTTTTTTTTTTTTTTTTTGTGAAGGAAGACTAATATTTTTTTGAAAAAAAAAATTTAAGATATTGCTGATATCACTGGTAATCACAAATCTTCTTACCAAATATATTTATGTAATAATCAAGATTTTTTGGTTACTAAGCCTGACTTAACTTGAAAAAAATCCTTATTTTATGATTTTGATGCAAATTAGTAATGTACTTTTATGAGGCAAGTTTTGTTGAATAATTTTGGAAAAATACATTTAATCTTTGTAATGAATATTTAATCATACACTATTGATTATTAATTTGATTTTTGCTATTAGTACTTTAATCATTTTAAAAATTATCTAAATTTTTATTATTTTAATATTTTATTATATTGTAAGCATTCATTATAGTTCTGAATGCACTATTAATTGCACTCAAATTACTGTTTAAATAATGTAAAGAAAGCAATGACCAGAAATCCGCAAAATTCTAAAATCCGCAAAACCTCTGGTCCCAAGCTGTGCGGATTTGAGGGAGTCTACTGTAATTCTTTTTGTTCTTAACATAGTTTAAGTCGGAATTAGTAGCTAACAGCTAAAATCATAACTAACAGCAAAATCTTTTTAGGTATTTCTTTGAAATAAATGTTTTAAAACTCTTTGTAAAAATTGAGTGGACTTTTATTATGTCAATTTTCCTAGCTTCAATAAATTAGAAATAATACTGAACGTTACATTGAATTTGTGCTACTATAGAGAAAACTAAATTAAAATGATCCTTTAAACAAAATTAAAATGTTAGACCTATAAAAAAATTAGAATGAAATGGCCAGTATTTTGACATACATATGCTAAGAAAATGATATTTAATTAGTACGGACTCTGTGACATACAGACAGACAGAGGAAAGAGACAAATAGGGTTTCGACAGGTGAACAAAACCCTAAAAATTAAAAAATGGGTCAACACAAATTAGCAAATATGAGAGAGAGAGAAAAAAAAAAAAAAAAAACGAATGTAAAGAAGGACGTCGAATAAAAGATCGTCTTTTAAAGAAAGAAGAAGAAGAAGAAGAAAAAAAAGATGTCTGATAATCAAGCCCACCCCAGATGCAGCATTTTCTGTGTCAATCTGTAGCATACTAAAATTTTATCTGCGACCCAACAGTGCTAAATTAAGCCTACTAAAATAACTATAATCCATAAAATAAAAAAAAGGCCTTTATAATGAAAATACAATAAAATATGAAACAAATACCATAAATGTAGAGACTTTAAGTAAATTTCAGCCTTTTTTTTTAAAGCCCATACTTCCTTTTTAAGCTGGTGGATTAATCTGCAAGATTTAAAATAATCTGCAGAGCCCACTGCCATGATGAACAGTTTCTACTACTAGGGATCCCACTGATTCCGAAATATGCGACGATCACGAAAAAGGAAGCAATCCAATGTTAAAATGATTAATTGTAAAGGCCATGTTTATATTATTGATTAATTATTTTTTTTTTAATGCAGAATTTATTTACAAGTCTTAAAATTTAGTCTTTGGAAAAAATCCTTTTCCAAGTGGTTGTTGTAATTTTTAAATTTTAATTTTTTTTTCTCGTATTTACAATGATTTTTTTAATTTCTATTTTAAAAGATATATTTTGAAGACTTCTCCATAAGACCCGAATGGGAAACCGGATCATTAGATAAAAGGATACGACGCATCCAGATTGTGCAAAGTGGAATTTTTAAGATGTATTTAATTTAACATTAAAACAGTTATTTTAATTTGTATAAAATGATTGCGTTTCTACTCAGTATAGAAATTTCTTCACAAGCTTCTCAATGGATTACCTAGTTGCACATGAAAGAAACAACAACAACAACAAAAATTGTAGTTAAGATGAGTTGAGAGATGGAATAGAGATTGTTTAGACATGGTTGGAAGCCACAAAGAAAAAATATAGTAAAATTAAATAAAAATGAGAAAATAAAATAGCAAAAAATAAGTTATAAAAGTTTAACAATGTGAGTAAAAGAAAAAAATACATAAAGCTTTGTTAGATCATAACAGTCCGAAACCAGCGAAAAAGATCTGAGGATATGCCCCAATATGATAAAATTAAAAACTATTTTCACAGACCATACCTAAAAATTTAAAGAAAATAATATGCAAAAAAGCAGCATAGTAAGAATAAAACTTTTTATTTGAAATATATATAAATATATATATATATACATATGTGTGCGTGTGTGTAATACACAAAAATAAAGTTTCAAATAAAAATTTTGGTGTAAAATATTTTTTTATTTATATTTTTATTTATTTTTTATAAAACTTGAATAAGATTTCTATGCGTTCTAGTATTAAAACAAAAATTAAAAAATATATTTATTAATCTCATCCACATACTAATACATACAGATTGTTTTAGATGTTGAAACTTATGAGGGAAAAAAACCGTGATAAGTGCGAGAAATACTCTAAAGTAAAGTTTTTCTTGGAAATGTAATTTTCTTGTTAACTTCGTTTTTGAAGTTGTGCATTATTAGGAAAATTAATGTGATTAATGTTACATTTTCCCCTTCAAATGACCTATGAAACAGGATTTTAGTGAAAACAACTTTCTTAGTACATGTCTGCTGTGTACATGAAATATCGAACAAGATCGACAGTTCAAGGTTAAATTAAACGCGTTTTTAAGAATAGGAGATTTTTCTTTTTTTTTGATAATCAGAAACATTTGCTTTTATATAAGGGGAAAAAAAGATAAATGATATTTTAATAAACCTGCCATTTTTATCTTTTTTCTATATTCAAAAGGAGAAGATACTGGATTTATAAAAAATTTCGTCTTCGAGTTTTCGGCACATTTACATTTACACGTTTTGGGACATTATGAAAACAATTTGACTATGTTTTATCTGCTTGTCTGGGATGTTTTGTAGGAACTGGCCGTAATTCAAGAACTGCAGTACTTGACGCCATGGAATTACATATTTTAGAGCGGAAGGTGGCAGCACAGACCAGTGTTGAATTCAGGCACTTTTCTCCGGAAGGGTCTTCAGTGGTTCCGGGGGAGAAATTGTGCTTTTTGACCATTGAAAATGCAAAATTTCAAATTTCCCGGTGGAGGGACATTTCATTGATCCGAGAAAAATGTCCCCCTCCGGGCCACCCCTTGAATTCAACACTGGCACGGGCAATCACCTCATCGAGTTCACGGATTAAAGTCTAGGATTAGTTAAGTATCGATTCGCATATAAAAACGCAATCGGTCTGCCAAGTCAAATCTTCATGGAAAAAACCTAAAAACCTTATTTTAGTGTTCATTCATAGGTTTACCATTGTGTTTCCCTGCTCTCAATCCCATACTTATGAGTGCAAGAAAGCACAACGGTAAATCAATGAGTCAATAGCTAAAATCTGTTTCTTACAAGGAAGGTTGGTCTCCATACGGGCATACTCCGAAAAATCTAAAAAAATTACAGAATGTTCTTCTCATGAGGATATAAAATATTCCCTATCCGTAAAAAAATAATGAAAATTTCGTTATTTGGCGGTTTATCATCGGTTGGCAATAAAAAACAATTTCAAAAAATGTTTTTTTTTTTTTTTTTTTTTTTTTTTTTTTTTTTTTATATTAAATGCATTTTAAAGGAAAAAAGTTTCATGTTTAACGTGTTTAGATAAATTAAATATCTTTTGTTTTGTCAGCCTTATTTTGTTTTAAGTATAATTTCGTTATATTGATATTTATATACAGGGGTTGGACAAAAATATGGAAACACCTTTGAGAAATGCATGTTTGAAAAGAAAGATTGATTATAATGAACTATGTTGATGGCACTGGAATTTTCGCCTACTGATTCCACCTATACAACTTCGTAAAATCGCTGCAGCGTTCACTCGTTAATGGAACACTGTCATGTGAGATTATCATTGCATTATGTCAGAGTTAACAGACTTCGAACGTGGACAAATTGTTGGCGCGCGTATGGTGGGTGCTTCCGTAAGCAAGGTAGCCGAAATTTTTAGTGTTTCAAGAGGTGCTGTGTCAAAGATTTATTCCGCATATTTGAAATGCGGAAAAAACATCATCCGCTAAATCACAGCGCGGACAAAAGTGTGTGCTGAGTGATCGTGGCAGACAATCATTAAGGAGGATTATCGCGAAAAATAAGCAGTCCACAGCTGCAAAAGTTACTGCTGAAATGAATTTCGTGTTACGAAATCCTGTGAGTACCAAAACAATTAGAAGGGAGCTTCATAAATAGGGAATTGCTGGCCGTGTTGCAATTGAAAAGCCATCCATCAGTAATGCTAATGTTTGTAACAGGAAAAAGTGGTGTTTAAGTCATAAAGCCTGGACTATAGAGCAGTGGAAGAGCGTAATATGGTCTGATGAGTCTTCTATCGCATTATTAACCACTTCTGGCCGAGTTTACGCCTGGAGAACGCCATCTCAAGCCTATAATACAGACTGCTTGTTGCCAACAGTGAAACATGGCAGGGGTTTGGTGATGGTTTGGGCAGCCATATCGTGGTTCTCTTCTGGCCCCATGATAACTCTGTAAGGGCGTATTACTGCTCAGACTTATGTGAACATTTTGGCCGATGAAGTCCATCCAATGGTACAAGCTTTGTTCCCCAATGATGATGGTATCTTCCAAGACGACAACGTCCCCGTTCACACAACTCACCTTGTCCAGGACTGGTTTTCTGAGCACGAGGATGAATTTTCGCATCTCTCCAGGCCACCAAAGTCATCAGACTTGAATATTATCGAACTTTTGTGGTCTACATTGAAGCGGAGTGTGCGTTCTTGCTATCCACCTCCAACATCGTTATCTGAACTTGCCACTGTTTTGCAGGAATAATGGTACAATATTCCCTTGGCAAACATACAGAAACTGTATTTATCCATTCCGAGAAGATTGCAAGCTGTTTTGAATAACAACGGGTACGTACACAAAACTAGGCAAGGAAACGTGTTTTTTTAAAGGTGTTTCCATATTTTTGTCCAACCCCTGTATATTTATAATTCAAATTTAACCAGTAAAATTTGAGATTTAAAACGAAATTCAAATTTAAATTCATTAAAATTGTCTCAAGTTCAAAGTCCAATTGAGCATTGTTAATTCGATTTTGTTACTATGGAAACATCTGGCTTTTATTTTTTAATTTGCTTAAATGTATGAAAATAATTTTACTGAATAAGAATTTTTTATATATGAAAACATTTTTTTCAGAGGTAAATTAAATAACTACAGCAACAAATAAGATATATAAATTAATATATATATATACGTATATAATATATTAAACTCGCTCATTGTTTATATTTAAATTCATTAATGTTTAAATTCATTTACACGGATTCTAAAAATCCAGAAGTTTTCAGTTGTATTCAAATCGTTTGCTTTTGGGAGAGAAAAGTGCTGCTCGCCAAATCGTGTGACACTTTCATCTTTTCACGCCAAATATTCGAAAGTATTTTATTTTTTACGTGTTTTATACTGCGATTCCGCCGTTAATTTTCATTGATCCTTTATTACACACATGAGTAATTTAATTAATATTTTTTTCAAAAAAAAAAAAAAAAAAAAAAAAAAAAATCTGAGTATGCCCAGCATGGAGACCTTCCTTGTTAGATGTTTTCCACTAAGCTATAACTTGGCAGACCAGTTGCGTTTTAATATGCGAATAGATATTTAACTAATCCTAGATTTTAATCCGTGAACTCGATGAGGTGATTGTATGTGCTGCCGCCCCGGCTATTTTAAGCGCATATTAATAATGCTACACTATTTTGAACGTAATAAAATTTATATGCATCTATGAAATATATACACTAAAGTATACATTCCGTAAAATCTGTGGTGCAAAGAAGGTTTGTTATTAATTTATAAGGCTACACAAAAGTATTCCATTACTTAATGGCATAGGGGGAAACATAGTTTAAAGCGCATTTTAACAATATTAAACTATTTCACATTACATGAAATTGATATACATTTTTGAGATTTACTGCAAGTTACCTCCAGTATAATAGAAAGCAGGTAGTATTTACAGGGACGCACAAAGGATTTCAGATCCTCCACTGTATGGCCTCAAGAGGCGAAAAAGAAGAAATAGGATTTTAAGGAGAAAAAATTTCACAACTCTTCGTCAATTCGCAAGATATCAAGTCCAATTAAATTTATTATAAATTTTAATGTTATCTACAACTTTTATATTGATTAGTTTTTGACATGACCAATTCTGACAGCAAAAACAAATAAAAAATACATAGCAGTTTGAAGAAAAAATTATCTTGTACTCAAATCGAAACTGTTTACTTTCTGACTTATTTTTTAATCCATTTTTGCTCTCAAATGCATTCAGTTGGCAGGTAGGCTCTCTTATTTAGAAACGATATAACGTGTCGTATTCGTCAATTTTTTCATATAGACAGAATATGTTTTAAAAAATGCTGTCAAAGTGGACATTATTTTGAAAAAAGTAATTAATTAAAAGAATAAACTGTTTCAAAATTTTATGATTTGTTGTGCGATATGAGGTATTTAGCTATAAGTATACAAAATTTGAAGTCTCTGTATATTTTTTGTATACGGAATCTATGATAGACAGACCGACAGAAGACAGAGACGGATAGGGTTCGCCTGATGAACAAAACCCGAAAATGAGTCCGAAAATGTGTCGGAAATTTTCGAGTTTTTGAGGGCAGAAAAATATTTTTTAAAGCCAATTCTTACAGAAAAATGAAATTAAAAATTTATCAAAAGTGGACAGATACATCAATGTTGATTTAGTTTTTGTTGATGAAATTAGCATTTAACTTTGAAATCTACTTCCGCTTCTAGACCGAGCCGGCAAGGATTTTATTTCGCAGTTGATGACTCATCCCGCCCCGTGAAAAAGTGAACAAATTTTGATCCTAATCAGTTTCTATAAAAAATGCTTATTTTTGCTAACTAGCATTATTTTAGAATTACATTCTTTTAAGTGAATATTGTATGTATATATTTATGCAAAAAGGAAGAATTATTGCATTACTTAGATTAAATCTCTGTAAGCCATGGGATTCAGAATAACGTGGTTAGTAATCATCTAAAACAATCACGTACGTGAAAAATCATTAAGGAAAAAAAATAATAGAGTTAGAACAGAAGAAAAAAAAAATCAATAAATAAGTTGTAATTTTAATATTTTTCGATTTATTCGTAAAAAAAATAAGTAGATTAAAAATAAAAAAAGCATAAAAATTACATTAAATAAAAGTATGATGTTACTATCATTAAAAATAACAACAACATTTGTTTCTTAGTTTTGACAGGAGATGATTTATTGCATTTGTTGAAAAAAAAAACATTTTTGTATGCCATTTTACACTACTATTATCTATTATAATAAAATGTCATTTATAAATTTGATTTAGATAAACATAACTATTTTTAATAGAAGATGCTTTGAAAATTACTTTGTTAATATCTGAAAAAAAAAAAAAAAAAAATTGGTTGCCTGTAAAGTCGGTATACGGGCGAAAGTTTTACGTGACAACGACTTTGAGTTGTAAAATAATTTTAATGTGAATATTCATTCGTATAGTAGGAAGAAGGATGAAATAATAGTAACAATTTAAAACATTTATTTATACAAAGAATTATATTTAAAACATTAATTTATACAAAGAATCTCGCACTGAATTTCATATTAACAAAATTTTATTTTTACCTTTACACATACATACGTATTTATATACAAATATACATACAATAACTTGCAATACACTGTGTTTGTTAAACACATTTTACTTCATGTTTATTGATGTCAAATGTTGAATTTTGTAAACAGCATATTAAAGAATTTTTCAATGAGCAGAATATAACTAAAGTAAAATGGCTTTCACTAATCACATATCATTAGTTTTCCATAATATACCACCGAATTACGAAATAAACTACACTTATTTTCTTTGTACTTTATACTAATAACTAATACATAACGTATTTCGTCTTAGTTTGATACTATCTAAAATTCCTATTAAGCACCGCCCCTTCCTTGCAGCGAATTCACATTCACGTTCAGAAAATGGTCCCACAAGTGACCGGAAAAAGTTAAGAGAAAAGTGAGCGCGTATCGTGAGCGGAGCGTAACGTAACGTAACGCAGTTTCTTGAAGTGTCTCCCGGCAAACCAATTTACAAGACGTTGTCACGTCAAAAAAAATCAAGGCCCCTTTTTTACAATTTGTGACGGTCAACGAATTAAGAGTGATCGGCGGCCAAAATGATCAAAAAATGTATTTTTTATTTTTCGCACTAATAAAATACTACATAGTTTAATAAATTAAATAAACTAAACTGCGTATTTCTGCAACTACATAATAATTATAACAATTTTTGTCTTGTTCTATCAATTCTGCTTTGCCAGTAGCTGAAATTTTAAGGCCATTTATTTCAGAATTGATTTTTTTCATAATGTGTCAGGTTTAAAAAGCGATTAGGATGTAAATTTTCTTCAAATATATGAATAAGTAATTTTGTGCAGAGTTTTTATGCTATGTTTTTAATAAACTGTCGATAGGATTTTTAATTTCATGTGGAAATTTTGAAAATATATTCCTGGCAATAAAAATCGCTCTCAAAAATGTCTTTTTTTTAAAAATTTTTTGTTATTTTTAAAAATTTTTAAATTTATTATAAATTTTGTAAATAATATTTTTATAAATACTGAAAACAAATAAAGAAGAAAACTTCTTGTCTCTTATTCACGAAAATTATTACGAATGGCTTTGATAAATTAACATAAATTAACGCACACATAACGCACAAATATTGGCACATAAATTAACGCATCGTTTATCACAAGCTTCAGTTTCATCGCTGAATTTTTTCCACTTGTAAATGGTAAAATATGTAATTTAGGTACACATTGATTTTAGACATATTCTCACCTTGTCGGGAATTAGAATAACAATAATAATAAAAATAATTCACTATTTCTTAAAAGTGATTTTTAAAAAATTCAAAATTTTTTAACATGGATCTTTAAGTAACTCAAAAAATCTGCATATGCTACTAAAGTTTGCACAACTGAAATTATTTGATAGTACTCTACAAACAGATTATATGCAAGTAATGTTAAATTTCAATGTAATAAAAAATAGGGATCCGTATTTGATGTGATAATTGGAAGGGGGTGGGGAGAGTATTATGAATTCTCCAAACTAGAAGAAAATATTCGCAGCGGACATTTTCTTCAATTAAATCATTTACCAGAAATACAAAATTAAATAAAAAAAATCTTGTACTTGTCACAGATAGTGATTTATCAGTGTGAATAGTATTGTAGTATCGACACGCCAGCCTATGTAGAAGATCGAGCCTGCCAAACCATAAATGATTTGCTGTGGGAAATTTTACCATATTCGGTGCAAACAGGAGACATTGAAGCTAATCGCCACTTTTTTAGCTCGTTAAAAAGAACTTAGAAAAACAGCAATTTGATATTGAAGATGAAGTGCGAAATGCAATCAATGAATTCACAACGTCGTAAAACCAAGCTTCTTTTCTCCACGGAATCTATCCACTGCCCGAACGTTGGCAACAGATAATAGAAGTAAATGTTAACTATATTGATTACGATTTGAATTTTATTTATTTATTTATTTTTTTGTGAATAAGAGAAAAAACGGATTAATTTTTTTTATACATTCAGAGCCTGTTTACGGAATAGGCCCATGAAGCTCGTGCTTACACACTGAAATAGAGAAGGGCCCCCAATTTTACTTTTCAAAGTTGATTTTTAGAAAGAAAAATCAATCAATGTAAAAATGCATTTTTTTTTAACCCTATGAAACTTTTTTTCCTTACTATTTAGCAATTTATAAATTACAAAGTTATTTTGATGTTCAAATATTCTCAACTATAGCTCTATGTTTGTCATTTACAAAATTAATTGGTTATGTATAATATACCTACAATAAAATAGTTTTTCATATGTATATAGGTAGTTAGTTTTCCTTTTATATTAAGTGTTATTTACTCGAAACTTTGTTGGTAGAATTTCAAATTTAAGTAAGCATACGAAAATGGATTTAGTAAATTAAAAGATTTAGTTGAATAATAGGGGGGCCCCGTGTGACGCCAGGCTTCCCCAACATCTGAGTGTTAAACGAGCCATGCATATAATAATTTACATTTACCTGTAGTTTCACCATTTTGGGTTTCTTAAGATCTGCAGGTTGAGAAGCCATTAGCTGTTAGCTTTGTCACGCGAAACGACGATTTCTCGTTCTCTCAACATAAGGTAATAAAAGAAAGTTGTTTGAAATCGTGATTTTTTTTTAATGCAATTGATCGTGGTTGGTGGCATTTGAATGATTTTAAAAGGCATCGAATTCAAATCTTATTCTCTTGTCATAATCGACATTAAACCTTTTCTTTAATATATAAGGTATGACAGGGTTTGGAGCCAAATCGCTTTTATTTTTAAATAGGAAAAAATCAAGCTAGAAAAAAAAAATGAAAATGAAATAATAATAAAAAAATAATAAAATGTTTTACATCTATTGAACTTATTTCAGTATATAATCACCGAAAAAATTTGATCGTATTTCGAAAGTGTTTCATAAAAAACAAATTTGCATAGATTTTTTTGAGTAATTTCCAGAAAGGCTTATACCGGGTATCCCAAAAATGACTGATGGATTTTAAAATTCAATAACTTGCAAACGGTGACAGCTATTTAAAAATTTTTTGCAGGAGGGTTATGTACAATGTCAGGAGTTTTTTTACCGCAACACTTGATTTTAGTTCGAATTTCAAACAATAGGTGGCGCTGACGGCGATTGAAGGCCAGGTGATCAGTGCTGAGTGAAGTGTGGACCTCGTCTTCAATCGCCGTCAGCGCCACCTATTGTTTGAAATTCGAACTAAAATCAAGTGTTGCGGTAAAAAAACTCCTGACATTGTACATAACTTTCCTGCAATTTTTTTTTTAAATAGCTGTCACTGTTTGCAAGTTATTGAATTTTAAAATCCATCAGTCATTTTTGGGACACCCGGTAGCATATTTCAGATGTGTATATTGCTGGGACGATTACTGTTTCTAAACCAATAGGAGAGCGTCATTATCACGGTCAAGTACACGCCCACACAGTTTGATTGACAGGAACTTGTGGACAATTGACGGTGCTAATTATAACGATAATCTGTTGCGGATGAAAGTGAGCTGACTGGCTGAATGGTTAGAGCGTCGAGCTTGAAACCGGAGGATATGGGTTCGAGTCCATCGCGGGCCGAGAGTCCGTTGGTGATTTTTTTTTTTTAAATTATTGGAGGCTGTCTTTTATTAAAAAATAAGACATTTAAAAAAAATATTTCAAACCCTTTTAATATTCTAAATATCGTTCCAAAATGATTTATATATATATATTAAACAAATGGGAAAAAAAGTATTCTGCGAAAATATCCGTATAAGCAAAATTCTTACTTTAATTTTTATTTATTTATTTATTTATTTATTTCAGGATCAGAGGAAGTATAATTTCTAATTGAAGTAAATAAAATTCAGTCATTTTGTAAAAAAAAATTTTTTTTTTCGTACCTTTAATTTTTAATTACCGAGTACAAATTCAAACAATCCGAGTACAAATAAATAATAAACACACACGATCAATTGTCCACGAGTTCCTGTCAATCAAACTGTGTGGGCGTGTACTTGACCGTGATAATGACGGTCTCCTATTGGTTTAGAAACAGTAATCGTCCCAGCAATATACACATCTGAAATATGCCACCCGGTAGTTAGTTATACTGCGTGTTTCGTATGAATAAATGTATATGCAATCAATAGACAGGTATTAAGACAATAATTAATCCCTAGTCACGTTTGTTTAACTCTTTAGGGACGAGCGACACGTATACGTGCTGCAAAAAAGTTTAAGAATCCTTGTTTATCACCACCAGTATAATTATACTGTAATTTTTGCCTTCGTTAATTGGAGCATTTTCTCGATTTAATAAGACACAAATTTCTGTTTTTTTAAAACCGATGAAAAAACATTCAAAATTTCGTAAGTGGCTCCCGTCCCGAAGGGGTTAATCAGATCAGTGTTGCCAGATTGGGGATTTTGTCCCCATTTTGAGGAATTTTGAACCCCCAGGGGAATTTTTTGGGGACAAGTAAATCTTGGGGACATGTTTGGGGACTATGAATATATTTGGGGAAAAACTTGGGGAATTGTCATCACAATTTCAATTTTTACTTTCAGACATTTGCCAATAGTGGATCTGCCTCGAAATCTATTTTGGTTTGGTAAACGAAAATAAAATACAGAAATATTAGATATAAATCATTTTCGTGGTCATGCTCACCGTTTTCATATACTACAAATTCATCATGATCTGCATTGGGCAATTCCCCATCTGAATTTTCAGGTAAGTGATTCAGATTTTTCTGTCAACTCGGACGCATGCAAAAAAATACATTTCATTTATAATAGTATAGATTTATACAACACGAATAAAAGCAATTTTATAACTTTTTTTTTGTTGTTGTTCTATTGAAAATAAATGTTTACTTTTTTTTTTTTTTTTTTTTTTTATAAATGGGGAATTTTTTCGAAAAAATACTTGATTTGGGTAAAAATTTGAGTTTAAAATTGTTAAAAAAAATTGTAACGGAAAATTGAAAATTAAGAACTTGCCTTCTTGAGTAGAAATTGCGTTGGGGACTTTTTGTGAAAAAAGTCCTGATTTGGGGAAAATTTCAGAAATTTTGGGGAAATTGGCTGTCGACAATCTGGCAACACTGAATCAGATCCTGATTTATCGTGTACTTAGCAATTACATATGTGTTCCGATGTCTTACTGGAAACACAGGTGTCCATAAAAGTATACACCAGTTATAAATTTTAATACTATCAACTGTAAGCGTTGTAGAGTGTTGGTTAAATGTCACAAATAAAGGATATCTCAAACAATTTTAGATAACCATATGCATGAATGAATGCTGCTTTGTTATTGACTTGCTTGCAGTTCCACATACGCAAAATGGCGTTATTGCTGGACTGAAGATTTAAAAGCCGTTAGAGCATGCGTTTATTTATTTTTTGGAACTTTATAAATATATATAATTTTTGGTCTAAGTTCCACTACGACCTAATAATTTGCCAGAGTTAAGACAGAATTGAAGAGGCAAATGGTTATTGGTTTCATTACGGCAATTGCTTCTATTAACGAAAGTGTAGGAAAAATTGGACTTTAAATTGGATGTGTGTCATATAAGACAGATGCACCTATTAAACATTTGTAAGAAAAACTAAGGTTAGTTTGCCGTCATTTGATGTATGATTTGTTGTAAATAATCTAAATTTAATTGATTTTTTTTAATGCAGAAAACCAGAAGAAAATGATTAGCTGTGGAAGATCTGCGCTTCACGGAGGAGCCAATGATATTAAGACACCACTTATAATTTTTTTTTCTTGTGGATATGGTCATTTTAAACTTACTAAATTCAATACCAATTGCATTTAGTCTGCAGAAAAAAATTGAAAAAATTTTGTTCATTACATTCCAATGCAAAAACCATGTAGATACATTTTAAAACATTTTTGCGATAGAATTTTGAAAGCCGGCCCTTTTTTATGTTTATGTATTTTAAGAATATTTAATAAAAAAGAGCAACCGTATAATTTGATTCAATTAACACACTGGAAAGGTCGCTAAAATATCAGTGAAGATGCTGTTCAGAAATGTTTTGTTTTCTCTTTAGGTTCTTATTTTTAAAACAATCGATTTTTAAATTCTTACACTTTAATTACCAAATCCTGGCAACATTTCGAAATGAGTTAATCGTTTGCTTTTGCTTTTACGATTGCGTCATTCGCGATACAAATGATTTGTCGCAAACAGAATGGAACATAAACGATTACTTTCACAAAAGCGAAAACTCCCAGTTTTTTTTTTCTCTCATTTATAGAAAGAGGGCAATGCACCGCCATATTGCTAGAAGGCAAGCACTCTCTCCCAGGGCTACAATAATAAATGTCAGCTTTCGATTTTTTATTAGGAGCCACTGGGCACAATCTGAGGAGAAAATAATCGGCGGTGAGCAAAAGACATAGTAATGATGCCTGTCAGCCGACCTAAAGCATTAAGGTGGTGATCGGTTTTGTGTTTAGACAGAACCTTATTTGAGATGGACAGGAAAATAAACACATACATGCTTTAGTAACCCAAATCATTGAAATTAAACAAATTATTTGTTTCTTTTATTTTTATTGGTTAATCAATGAATAACCAATTACTTCAAGCTTTTCTAAAACAACTTTACTGAGAACTTTTGTTCTAATTTTTCAGCTATTAAGACGTAAATTAAGGTATATGTAATAAAGTCATTTATATTACAAATTGCCAAAGTGAATTCATGTTTATGTTTTTTCTAATTTTCCGATCAATTTTAATTAACACTTGTAAATTTTAATAAGCCACTGCGGTCTTAGTTGAATCAAATAAATTCTGCATATTGTCATTCGCATATTACATAATATTATTACGTAATTGTTTCTAGACCAAGAATGTCCAATCTTTTTGTTTTTTTGGTCTACATTTGAGGTGAAAGATTTGTTTCAGGACGCTTTGAGGGGAAATTCTTTGTCAGGCCGCTTTGAGTGGAAACTGCAATTATATCATACTGATGTTAACGACAAACGTAAAATATAAATATTAGGAAACGTATAATATCTAATGTGATAAAAATGTAAAAATAATTAACTTGAATTCTTTTTAAAATGCTTAATATCTTTTATCAGCCATATTAAAAGACCAGAAACACGCAATTATACAGGGTGCTCACTCTCAACCCTGTCTAATGGCTAATTCCTAAACCGTCAAGGATAGCCAAATAGTTTCAGTTACAAAAATGTTTTATATAAGGTAAAGAAATATATTTTAAAAGCGATTTGGGCCAATAAAATTTTTTTTCATACAATTACGAAATGAAATTTTTCATATGGTCCCTAGATCCTATAAGTTATATTTAGTAAAAATATCCTATTTCACTAAAACATAAAAAAAACTCATTTTCTACGATTAAAACTAACCAATTAACAGGTGTTTAAAGTTGAAGCATCATTTTGCTGCGAAATAGAAGTCATTCACAAATTTACTAGAAATATAAGTAATCGTCAGCTGTATATAGAAAAATACTTGAGGACAAAATTAGTATTAGATTATAAATTTTAAATCTATTTTCATTCTGACGAATTAAAGAAAAATATACACTTTGTACTAAAAATATAAGTTAAAAATGAACAGAATTTTTGTTGATGAAATGATGGAAAGCAACAGTCGCAATTCTTTACAAAATGATACATGTTTTCATATACTAGGGGCGATCAAATGAAAAGGTACGAAACGCCCTAACTACCAAACCGGTTGAAATTTGAATATGCCGCTTTGGAATAAAGTAGCGAGACATCGAGAGATGCGATTGGAGTATCCAAAGTAGTTGTGAACATGCGTAGGCGCTTGTGCATGAAGGGGGAGAGAAGCAGACAGCAAGTGAGTTCCGTCCAATTGACGCGACAGTTCCTTTGAGGCCATCATGGCTTTCCTATTGCAAAATCCGATGATTAAAGCACAGCGAGGTGTTATCAGTTTTCTCACTGCATCAGACTTTGATCAGACACCTCGCTGCACTTTAATTATCAGATTTTGTAATGGGAAAGCTATGATGGTCTCACAGGCACTGCCGCGTCACTTGGACGGCATTCACTTGCTGTCTGCTAAATGGAATATTTGGAATATTTTTTAAATATATATTATCTATAGGGGATAATTAAATTTAGATGAATAACTGTTCTATAAGCAGTTACAAAAATTTAGGTTATTTTAAAACATATTCAAAGAAACCCCACTAAAAAAATCTTAAGATTATCTGAAGAAATCGCCACTTTCTACAGATATTCTACAGAAATTTGAAGAAAATTTGCAGATTTAGCTTTATCTTTAAAATATCTGCAGAATTGTTTAAAATATTCTTAAAAATATCTGCATAATGGGCCAAATACCTTCGGATTTCCCACAGATTTTGGGCCAAAAAGCTATAGATTTTCTTCAGATTTTTTTTATTGGGGAAAGGGGGTTGTATATTAAAAAATTAAAAATCGAATTTTCAATGTTTCACGATGAATTTATATTGCTAACATTTTTCCCATTTGGCGGATGTTTTTTTTTATTTCTGATTAGCCAAATTACTAACGTTGGTAAAAAGTCATCGAGAACCCTGGTTGCAGTATGCTTAGATCTTAAATATTATCGGTCCACACTGGTGATGATAGGCCGATCAGCCGCAGCATCGAAACTCAGTTCTTAAGGCATTATCTGTAAGATTGTGTTGATCAGAACTTTTAGATTTATACTGTTCTAAGTTGGGATAATAAAATTTTTGTGTTGACTGCGGACTTGATTGGAAAATTTGGCCTGTGAAGACCTTCAATACTCAATGCGAAATCGATTGTCCTTTAGATAAGAAAACGTTCGCATAAGCTAAGTTTCGCGTGCATATGTAGAAATATATAAATATCTAAATGACCTAAGAAGGTTTACTGCATTAATAAATTTGCTTTTAATTATTTATATTCTCTATATTAGGATGTCACGGGTTGCAATGAAAATTATTGTATGAATTAAGTCATGAGTCTCATCTTTCGTGGCAAAACCAAAATTTTTACGAATATGGAACTCGCGTGAACAGGAAAGTACATTTACATGTTTTATTAAATGAAAATTTTGAAATAATTTTTGGGGTTTTTTTTCTTTGCAATTTAATGTTTTTCAATATTCAGAGTAAAAGTTTATTAATTTTTGCAAATAGCTCTGCGGACAGCAAAAGTAGGCCACCCTAAAAGGACTGAACTTGCAGATGTATATCAGGTTTTAACTAATGTTAAAAGTATTTGTATGTATTTAAATGTAATTTGTATGTATTTAAATGTAATTTGTATGTATTTAAAAGTAATTTGTATGTATTTAAATGTAATTTGTATGTATTTAAAAGTAATTTGTATGTATTTAAATGTAATTTGTATGTATTTGTATGTATACTGTATATGGTGTTATAAACAAGAATATATATTTTAATATTATGTCTTATTTCTGATTAATTAAGTATTGAAAATTGTCGAGATTTAAAAGAATGTGTAATATAAATAACTCCGTATTAATAATGGAATTTTTATCTGTTATATTATTTTATTAGGCATATTCTATGGTATTATTTTACTAGGCGTATTGTATTGTTGGAATTATAATTTTACATCATTGTATTATTTTATTGTGTTATGTTATTATTGTATCCGTATCTTGTATTAATGTAAGTATTAGTTTGTGGTCACCCCCAGATCATGTAAATTTATCTATTAAAACCATCAGTTAGGCGTCTGAGTTGATGTTTCTATTTCTGTTTCTGATGAATTGTAACTGTAGATGATATTTAACTCGCTACTTGCAGAAAAATTAAAAAAGCCTATTTTTGATTCACACTTCATTAAAAAATATATTATAAAATTTTTATGGCACCTGATAAAAGATTAAGACATTTTTGTGGCACATCTTGATTATCACGAAGCAATTCCATTCAAGAATTATAGCAGGATATCACGATGCTGAAATAATCTCTTTGTGAGGTTAAAAAAAAAATACTGTTTCTTATTTAATAGCTTTTTTAAATAATTGTATGAAAGAAGATATGTAATAACTGTTTTTCGTAATTTTCTCATTTTTTTCAGGAGGGTCAAGAAAATTTACTGCATTATTTAATTTATCACTACTATTTATTCCTTCTAGCTATTATTCTGAATCGTAACATCTGCACTGTTTTAATTTTACATATCTTTTTTTTTTTTTTTTTTTTTTTTTTTTTAAAGGATAAAGACATTCTTTATAGCACATCTCGACTACAATGAAGCAATTCAACTCGCAATCTAAACAGGGTATCAAGATATTGAATCAGTGTCTTTGCGAAAGAAAAACAAAATACTGTTTCGTACTTAGCTTTTAGTTCACAGGCTATCAAAGCCTGAGAGCTTATGTGCATGCAGGTTATATTTATACATACATATATAATGTATGCATGCATTATATACGTAACGTGATAATTGTTGCTAAAAATATCAAATTTGCTTCAAATTTTTGGATATAGATTTATTCTGATAAAGCGCTTCCCTGTTTTTTTTTTAGAGTTCATTGATTAAGTATGAAGGCGGAATAGGGAAGGGGGCTAATCGTTTCCCCCTTAATTTATATAAATGGGTTTTTCATGCAGAATTATTGATTTGCTACAAAATTAGTGTACCGGTTTATTCTGATAAGGCGATTGCCTGATTAGGTTTGGAGATTCATTAGTTAAGTATGATGAGAGAGGGACAGGGGAAGATATTCTCCCCTTTATTTATATGGGTTTTTTGTGCATTTCTTTATATTTCGAGAGGAATTATTTTTTGAAATAAGGGTATAATATATACAGTAAGTGTGAATACTCTTCAGAGTCCAATGCCATCAGTTTAACTGGACACTTTTCTTTTTATTTAAAAATTAATTGTGAAAGAGAAGCTGTGTAATTTTTTTGCGTGGTTTTCGTTGTTCTTCAGACATTTAAGAAATTGCACTGCATTATTTATCTCCAATGGTATATTCTTTCTAGTTTTTGCTTTGATCCGTATGAATATGTGCGTATGTTTCTGTGAGACATTCACCTCATACCAAAATAACAAAAAGTCTATATTTAATTTACAGCTCATGAATAAATTCACTGTAGGTCAATTAAATAATACAATTTGTTGAACCTTCCGAAGAATAAAGAAAACTACAATTTTTTTTTTTTTATTCAGATTCTCTTTCACAAATAATTAAAACAAAAAACTAACTACGAAACTCACTCAGATCAGAAAAGATCTAATTTTATAGATCCTAAAAAAAGGCATATTTTATCGCGTACTTTGATTACCACTCAGAAATCTAGCAGGACATCATGTTGCTGAATCAATCTCCTTTGAAAAAGAAAGAAAAACAATACTGTTTCGTAGTTATTTTTTTAAAAATTAATTATGAAATAGAAGTTGTATAATAACTTTTTTCGCGGTTCTTTGGAAGATTCAAGAAATTGTGCTCTATTATTTAATTTATTTATGTGATTTATTCCTTCTAGCTGATTACTTCGATTCGTATGAACATGTGCATTATGTTTCCGTGAGACATTCGCCGCACATTATATAGAGTTGCGGCGAGAAATTGCACTTTTTTTTTAAAACTCTGAAAGCACAAAATCTCAAATCTTCGGGGGGAGAATGTCCTTCCCTCGGGCCCAGGGGCGTTCCGACCCAGTGTGCAAAGTGTGCGGCGCACACAGGCGCCGAAGCAGTAAAGGCGCCAAAAGATTTCAGTTGAAAAGCAAATATTAAAAAAAAAGCTCTTTAATTTATTTATACTAAAATTTATTATATTTTCTTGGCATCTGAATTATCTTTTATAGATTTACCTTATAGAAATTATTTATAAATATTCATTTCTTTCTTTAAAATTTTATTTTATTCTACTTGTGAGTCCTCTAATAAATCATTTAGACAAGACCTTCCCAACCTTTATAAACAGAGGCGTACCTCATATAGTTAATAATAAAAGGCGCCACATAGCTGAAAATATGCAACACTATTATCTCACTGCGTGGAAAAGCATAATATACAGTTTTATTACCGTAGGAGCTAAATTTCACTTGTTTTTTTATTATTATTTATAAGAAACAATTGTCACTTTACTTCAGAATTTATCATAAATAAGAAGAAAAATACTATTCTGATATACTAGTAAAAGTTTCTCCTACAATATCAGTCCATGAATAGAGGTAGACTTATATATTAGAAACGTCTTATATGACGCGCGTACATCTCACGCTGATAGCTAATAAGTCCCCTATGATTCAGAAACTATTTTAAAATAGTTTGCAACAATAATTTAATTCAGAATAAATTTAAAATTAGATTTTCAGAGGACAGTCTATCTTCAAAAGTTTTGTAGATGAAGAAGCTATAGAAACCTTAATTACTGAATAACAACTTAATAGCATTAAATATTTAAAACTTATTTAAGGTCATCGTGGGTATTACAAGAAAACTATTTAAATATTTTTTACTTTTAAAAATGCATCCCTTAAAATGGATTTTTAATCTTATAAATAGCTAGTATAAGAGGATACATTCGAATGGGTGCCAAGAAAACCTAAGGGCGCAATCGCGGCGTCCACGGGGTACGCTTTGGAGAATCCTGAATAGAGAAACAATGTAAAACCAGAACTGGAGGGCTATGCACAGGGCCGTAGCTAAGGGGGTGCTATGGGCGGCTCAGCTTCCCCTCAAACATTTTGAGCCTCAAGGAAAAGATTCCAAAGTCACTAAATTGATTTCTATTCCAAAAATTCAAATGAAATTCTGTTTAGGACTTTTCACAGCTTTTGCAAAAATACTAAATTGTAACTAAAATAAATGTTTCAACACTTGCTCATCCTATTTACACATATGAAGCTAACAAGTTGTTTAAGACTTCACTGGTTTTACACTCGAATTTTTCAACATTATATTCTTTTCTTAGCGTAAAATGAAACTATTACAACAGTTTAATGAGAAACATAGTAACTACAGAGTGAACATGCACTAATTTATCTTTCTGCGTCACAGAGAAAAAGAGAGAAAATATGACCCCCCCCCCTTTCCCATTATTCACTTTTAGCTACGGCACTGGCTATGCATACATAACGTTATTACTTTAGGGGGAAGGGGGGGGGGAGAAACTAGCATATGATATCGGAAGATATCTCTAGTGAGGGATGGGGTGTCTTGATATATTTATCATTTTTTAATGATCCAACCAAAATTTTCTCTTTCTGTTTCCATTTTTTTTATATATATATATATTTTATTTTATTTATAACTTGTTCGTTATATCAAAATAGTCTGCAATATATATATTAGTTTGTTAACTATTTTTATGAAAATTAAAATAATTAAATCGCTATAAAATTATTTATTTTCAAAATATTGAATATCTCAATGTTTGGTATTCCTATTCTTCCGTCTTATGTGTATGCATACATATAGGGCGAGTCATAAATATCGAAACAATAGGCTATCTCCTTAAATATTGCCCCTAGACCCATACTTCCAATTGCAAAGTTTCATTAAAAAAAGGTAAATTTTTTGATAAGATAAGTTGCAACTCCATGGGGGGGGGGGTCTATTTTAAAAAATAAAAAAATTAAATTTTTATACGGCCCCCAGAGGATAAAACTTCCAGGGGGCCATTCAAGTATTACGTAAGCATATTTTTAGTCATTTTGTACCCCCTCCCCCCCCTTGTAAGAAAATATAAGCAAATGCTAGACACCCCCCCTCCCCTTGCTTACGTAAGATTTTATGACAGTTTATACATCAATACTTCTTGACTTATAAAAAGTTACCAATCAATTACATTATTAATCCTACAAATTCATATAGGCATATACGGATTATGATATCAAAATATATAAAATGGTTTCAATTGTTGCTTATCACATTAAACAAACCACAGAATACAAAATAGTTTAAATATATTGTTTTTTATCACATTGGACAATAAAACAAGATATACAAGAAGTCTTAACCTACTTATGCATCATAACTAAAATTTTTGACATGAATCATATAAATGTTGGAGTTCAATTTGGTGTTCATATTTTAATCTGATGTCCAGGATCCTTGAACCCATGTTTCAACATTGTCTATTATAAAGTTTTCACTGGAACAGTGGCCTGGGGTATTGCAGGCTTCTGGTCCTTGTTCTTTCACTTCTTCTTTCTCCAGCCACTCAATGTCTTCATCACCATTGAGGGCTTGAAGAATGCACATCAGTTCATTGGCTCACCGAGACGCTATACGCAGTGGACGTACTCGTGTCTGAGGGACATTTTGCTTATCATCCCCATGAATTTTCCTATGGTGATCAGCTGATTTATTGGACGCATCATAATGTCCACAAATCTGACAAATACGTTTTGATAGCTTTGGTTTCACTGTTTAACTGAAATAATCGTAAGGTAATTGAATGAACCTTGCTGAAGAAATTTCTAAATCTAGTGCAAGGCGGACACTTGGTCTTTTTGGTTGCAATCTGCAGTTCTTCCTCAATTCTCTTTAAAACAAGCCTTTCAAGATCTTTGTCGCCCTTTGCTTCATTTTTGTACTGTCACCAAACATCATTCGCCATTTTTTGCACAACTTGGGCAAGAGTATCATTTCGAGATTTTTTAAAGTTCTGATAAAGTTTCTGATATAATAAGGATTTGTCAATGTCAGTATCCATAATTAAATCAGACTAAATTTACTATGCAACTAAAAGCAATACTCTTTCACTAAAAATTCACTATGCAACTGAACTAAAACAATAAATATCTGTGCTGTGTATCCGAGACAAGAAAAACCCCAAGTAGGTTTTCTGCTTTCTAAAGTTCCAAAACCTGTAGAAAAGGAAGTTCGACAATAGGAGCGGAAAGACAAAAAATTTCCAGAAATTCTGCAAAAATTCCCGGAATTCCATGACCGATTGAACGGGAGAAAAGAAAATACCAGACTTACTTGAAATAAAGTCAACTGACCAGTTACCCTGGTAACAGAACCCAGCCACACTGCTTCCTATGTTTTTCTAGTCTTGCAATGTACTTGACTTGGCACACAACTTAACCGACAACAATGAAGACAAAGGGTGAGTGGGTGATGCGGGTCACGCGACTGCCGATGGATAAGCAAAGGATAAAATAAAAAATAAACAGCAATTTTGAAAGGACTGTATAACGCTCTTTCCCCATCATACTTTGTTTGCTTGTTGAATTTGACTGCAGTTGCTTCATTGCTTAATGCTTACGTAAGAATTGTCGTGACCCCCCCTCCCCCTTGTCAGAAAAAATAAGCAGACTCCGGACTCCCTCCTCCCCCTTTAGTGCTTACGTAATACTTGAACGGTCCCCAGTTAGAAAATTTTTCCTTGTCCATTCCTGACCTGAACAAAAAAAATTCATCTTGATATCTTCAAAACTCAGAGAGTTATGACAATTTTAATAAATCGTGAGGTTTCAAGGGATCAGACACAAATTGAAATGCGTGTAATTGAAGAAACAATGTTGCTGTAATGGGTCCAGGAAACATTTATTTTATTTATTTATTATAAAATTAGAATTTTTAATGTTTTGTGATGGTTAACAGTAAAATTTGTAAGCATTATCACATCATAAGACTTCTTAATTTTTTTTTTCAAAAAATTTAGAGTGAATTAAAATTGTTATAACTCAAAATATTTTTGTCGTGTTGAATTTTTTTTCTTTTGACTAAATGAAAATGTCTAATTTTAAATTTTGATTCAGCATTTTAAATAATATTTTTTTAATAAAAGTATTTAAAATAGCAATATAAAAAAAGATGCAATTTTTTGTAAACAAATCATATTTTTAAAAGTAAATTTTCTGAGTTGAAAATTTCTTTAGGCACGTTGGGCATTTTTTTTAACTATTAAACTCGCGGGAATGTTACCGTAACCGACGGTTTTTGACTTATGTCAGTTTAAAAATGAGAAATACTGAAATAAAAACATCTGATGCAGAAAAGTGCATTTATAACATCGATTTCAATTTTTTTCAGTGTGCAGTGACTCACAGACAGACATTTTATAAAAACATGTTTTTCGGTATCTCTCAGCCCTAAAACGTGTGAATCCATCGAAAACCGCAATTCAAAAGTTTCATGAATCCAATACTTTCTTCTTGTAAAGATAGAAAAAAGTGAAAATAGGTTTAAAACCATCATGAATTTTGAAACTGAATAGTAAAAAGTAGATTTTTGAAGATATTTCTATAAGTAATTTATTAAAATGTATTTCCAATGATTCCGTCAATAGAAGTGTCATTATCGCTATTACTATTTTTACTGAACTTATTTCCTGCGGCAATAAATTTCCAAGACACTTTTAATGAGAGTTTGATTAATATCACTTAATTTAATAACATTTTTAATAAGTGTTTAATAAGATGGGCCCGGCCAATGGGTCGTGCCAGTTACGAGGTTGGCGCCAAGGTCAAGCATATCTAGCATATGCTAAGACATCTAGCATATTTCAAGGAAGTTTAAAGCAAAGACCTATACGCTTTTATTTTATATCTAACAGTTAAAGTATTGCCTTGGATCGACATTTAACAATGCGTAAATTTATGGTCGATCCCTAAATTGTACTTCAAATGAACTGATTTCGCTGCGCTCAGAGGTATGCTTAAGTGGTGTAAGTCACGAATTTTGGAAAATTTTGGATTTTAATATCTTTCGGGGATTTGTAGATATCGAGATGAAATTTTTTTTGTTCAATTCAGGAATATCCCTTCCTGAATTGAACAAAAAAAATTGTTCATTGTAAGGAAAATTTTTCTAATTGGAAGTTTTATCCTCTGGGGGTCGTATAAAAATTTCATTTTCGTATTTTTTTAAATAGACCCCCCCCCCCTCCCCCATGGAGTTGCAACTTATCTTATCAAAAATTCACCTTTTTTTTATGAAACTTTGCAATTGGAAGTATGGGTCTAGGGGCAATATTTAAGGAGATAGCCTATTGTTTCAATATTTATGACTGTATAATCTGCGTTTAAGAAAGCAGGTGTAAAGTATGTTTGAAATAATACTTGTGTTTACCAATAAAGAAAAGAGAATGTTATTGAGGAATGATAACGTATGATATCGCGGAGGTCCAGAAATTGCCAAAAATATGATAACGTTCATTACATTTGTATACGTATAGCCTTTTGTATGTTAGTGTTCTCTGTTCTGTTCAGTATACAGATTTTTGATTGGAGATACTGGTGTCAGCTATGTAACAAATTTTAACTGGTAAAAATGGAGCATTAGCCGTTTGTGAAGTTGTTGGCATTCCGTGCCATAGGTTTAACATTGGTTTTCGTACTTAAAGAGTAAAGCTTACTTTAAGCGGCCAAAGCAATAATTTTGTTCAGCACTTCTATTCTACTAATGATCATTTCTGGTGGAAACTATTATATATTGAACAAAAGTGGGGTTTTTTCACTCCATAGATTTCTGAGCGAAATAAATACATTTTATATATCTTTTACCTATCTAGTACTCTGGAATTATCATGATAGCGAAAAAGGGGGAGAGTTGATGAAGATAGACTAAATTTGGCCATAGATGTCCAAATTTTCTAATTTTTTCGAAGGTTGAAGGGGGAGCCTTTCCCTGCACTCCCTGCGTACACTCATGTCTATTCAAATACTGCATAAATTATTGTAATGATTGTAAGATTTGTACATTTCATTTCCGAACATAAAATTGAATTTTTGAAATAAGAGACCTTATTAGCATTACACATAACTGTAGACGTTACAGAGACTAAAATGGAAAAAAAAGGGTTCAATTTAGACATAAATAAATTAGAAACTACAATGATGGCTGTTATTATGAATGGGAAAATATAGATTTATGTAAAAGGTGTTTTAAAATCCCGTGCACTTTATGTCCTACCACGGCCAAACTCCATGAGCGCTTCCGTTCCTTATACGGCCTTGACAATCACCCTTAGTTTCGGAATCATCATTCACCGCTAGGTGGCTTGATACTGACTGTAAATAATGCTTACTGAACGTTATTTTTACACATAAAAATACGAAAAACCTCGCTGTATATGGGTTATAAAAGATATACCTATATTTTGTATGGCCGTTCTTTCTCTATAGACAGAAAAAACTGAAAGATTTAGGGATAAATAAATACTATGCTTTATGCAATTAAAAATATTTTTAATAACACTCCACCATAACATCAAAAACAAAAATTAAGTTTTTACTTTTATTTACATTTAAATTCTTGATTACTTGAAACACTGAGAATAAACAATATAAAATAAACAATAAAACATTTTTTAAAATAATATTTATAGTATCAAAATATCAAGAAAATTAACCAAAACTTTATCAAAAGAAAAAAAAAACCTCTTTGAAATAAGGATAACTTTATAACTTTTTAGAACATTTAATACCGTAGTTCGGATGAAAAATATTGATATATAAAGTTGATTGCAGGTAATTCACATTATAATTTTAAATGTATGAGGTACAGAAGAAGAAAGTGCACTGGGAAATATTAATATATATGTATATTTATATATAATTATAGATTTATATTATGTTTAAAAAAATATTTTATCTTAAGGGAAATTATAAAATTAAATATTTGAATTCTGGACAGTCATATTATATAAAATATAGTACATTTAAGAAAAAATATATATGTGTTGATCTGAAATATACAAGCATATAGAAAAATTCACAAACTTGCATATAAAATTAAATATTTTATCTTTGTACAGTCATGGGATTAAAGTATATGATAAAAATAAAAATGTAACCACATGGTTTCATAATATAAGCAAATCTTTTTGCCACTATCCGGTAAGAAAAAAAAATAACGATTTTTTTTTCAATACA
Organism: Maratus speculifer; assembly: GCA_964019185.1. Taxonomy (NCBI): domain Eukaryota; kingdom Metazoa; phylum Arthropoda; class Arachnida; order Araneae; family Salticidae; genus Maratus; species Maratus speculifer. The sequence continues at coordinate 340,769,446 of OZ025290.1, read as the reverse complement.
TGGAAATTTACAATATTCTTAATTATTTTTTAAAATGTGGATACATACATATGCATATATTGCAAACAATTTTCAATAAGTTTAAGCCATTATATGTGCTGCTCTGAAGTTACAACCGTATAGAAAAACAACACACTTACATATTAAATGAAATATTTTAACTCCGGACAGACATGGCAATAAAGTATACGATGAAAATAAAAATATATTTACATGTTTCAAAACATAAACAAATGAAGCAAATTTTTTCGACAATATTGGGCAATGACATCATATCTATTTTTTTTTTCTAAAACATGAATATTTATGTGTATCTTAATTATTTAGAAAATATTAATTATCTGTACATTGCAAACAATTTTTCAAATAATTTAACCATTATAAGTGCTAATCTTAAAAAAAAAAAAAAAAAAAAAAAAAAAAAAAAAAAAAAAAAAAAACTATTTTAATTTTGGAAAGTCATCATATAAAAATGTATGATGGAAATAAAAGTGTAATTTATAATCATTATATAAAATATAAGTTTTTTCGCCCTTGTCCGGCAATCAAAATCATATATATATATATTTTTTAAACTTGGATATTTACACGATTTTTAATTTTTTGAAATATACATATTTACATTGCGAATGACTTTCAGATTTTTTTAATGGTACTTTAAACACTGAGAGAATTTTTACAATAGAATATACAATAAGAATTATAAAATTAAATTTAAGTAAACTTTAAAAATTTTCCTGATAAAGAATTTTTATACGATGAGTTGGCCTCATTTGTGAAGTTCTTTGCCATATTTTTAAAAACAATAGGCAAAAACTTTGCACATATTAAAGAACATATGTTTTTTTGTGGTCATTTAAATCGCATGCCCACAAAGGGCTTTTTATTAGTCTTGGAAAAATTAAATCATAACTTGTTTTAACAAGTCCATTTCCGTTTAAAATCGGTATAATATGTTCCATAAAATCCATTATTACGGAAATCAAATTGACAAACTGTGGTTTTGGGTAACAAAGTCCACCTCTATCCTGATTTTTTTTTTTTTTTTTTTTTTTTTCTTTTTTGCTTTATCGGAAGTGCAGTATGGAACACAGCAATGAACCATTTTGTATTAAAAAAGAAATCCGAAATCGCACATTCATTCAAGTTTTACTTAAGCGCCCTCTACGATTATCCGGGATGAAAAAGTATTCCGCGAAAACAAAGGCTTTTCGAGTCTTTGTTACGGCCGTATAGGGAGAGGGAGTGAAGGACATTGAGTTCGGCCGTGGTCCTACTAACACTAACCAACCACCTTGGATCACCTAGGCCAATTACAATAACCTTAAATATTCTAAAGTCAAATATTGAATATTATATTTTTCCAAACGGAATGTAGAGATGGGGTGTGGGGAGGGCAATGTCTTCAGCAACATGTTGATCTGACTTTATAATTTTGAATAAAAATATTTTCGAACGAACATTATATTGTTAGCAGTGTATAATCTTGAATTTGTATGATTTTTCCTTTTATGAAAATCCATCCAATCAAAGCTCGAGTTGATTTCCCACTGCCTTCAGTAGAGTATACCGGCGGTGCTATTCATGTTCCAGTCTGATTTTTCAAGCTAACCGTTAATTTGTATTTATTTTCTGACATTTAGATATAAAACTTTCAATTTTGACCAAAAAAAAAAAAAAAAAAATCTTGATAAAATAAATAATGGAAATGTGCACAACCCCTCATACATATTTTTTTTAATTTATAAACGCGAAATGATATTCAAATCACATATTTCTTAATTGGGAAACGACATCTTGAGATAATTTGCACCGAGAGAAAAAATATGTTTGGCGAATCCATGAAATGACTTCAAAAATTTTTTTGAACAGTAAATATTAATATTTTCACACCAGATATATTATTAGAACCTGAAAATACCGTGAATGTATCAACAGTTTTTATTGTTGTTGTTGTTTGTTTTTTTTACGTTTGAAACTTCAGAAAAATGGAAAACTTGAAAACTGATGCGAATCGCTGCCAAATAAAAAGATTTTCTGAAATAGTAATTAAAAATACCATTGAAAAATACCATTTCTTTCTTTCTTTATTATTTCTTTATTATTTGTAATTCTACCGGGATCTCACTATATTCCAATTTGAAAATGCTGAAGAAATCAAACGTTACGCTTTTCGTCAGTGGGAAGGACTGCTCGGGGAAGCACACAAGCAGAATCTCGTTAAGGAATAAAAGTTCGCCATTTTGCGATTATCATTAAGGGTTTTTAATTAATGATTCGGGTAATTAACAAAAAATAAAAAAAATTGAGTGTCAGGTGCACGGTGCATCTACCATCATCTATCCTTATCCAAATTTTCAGATCTCTATGTGCAGTAGATTTTCGTAGCCATAGCCAATACTTCTTTCTTTTAGATGCAATCTATTGTTATTGCATTAAATTATTTTTCCGGGATAATGGAATTTTACTGTAAAGCAGGATTCTGATACAGAATACTTTCAATTGCACAGGTTTTACTGTGTTACAAATTTTATTTACATAGCTACCATCTTTCTTTATTTTTCAAGTAATTTAAGCATGTTTGGAAACAGAAATTTATTTATTTAATGAAATAAAGTACGAATTGTAAAGAAACAAGACATTTTATTAAATAAATTTTCTGGTTCAAAAAACTCCAAAAGAATGGCAACTATACATTTTTAAATATTCATAGTTTTTTTTTTTGGGGGGGGGGGGGGAGGGCGCCAAATGCAGTTCTGCACACAGGCGCCGAATACTGCTGGCACGCCCCTGCTCGGGCCACTTCCTGAAATCAACGCTGTCCATGCCCGTTCCAGGGCCATTCCATGAAAAACTGACAAAATGTCCTGCGTGCGACACTTATATAAATGCATTATCTATTGATTTATAAGACGTTAAAACATAAATTATGTATTAAATGTAACACAAAACCTTACATTTTCATATTAACATGGGTTATTTAAATTTGAGGATATAATACCATTGTAAAAAAGCTGTCCCACATGTGACATGGACTGACCCCTATATTCAATTCTCAGTTCATCAGATCAGAAATAATCTAATTTTATCGATCCTAAAAAAAGATAAAGACACATTTTATCACACATCTTGATTACCACTCAGAAATGTAGCAGGATATCAGGTTGCTGAACCAATCTCCTTGTGAAAGAAATAAAAAAAAAAGACTGTACTTAGTTTTAAAAAAATAATCGTGAGAGAGAAGTTGTATAATAACTTCTTTTTTTTCTGTCATTAAAGCAGGTAATGTTTTTGAAATGACACGAGCGTGCTTCTGACCCTAAACGATTGGCGCCACTTAATAAGACGCTCGAAGTCGCCTAAAAAAAGTTGTTCCATTGCTCGTGTAGACCCTACTTCCGCATATGGGGAATTCCACTGTACCGGAGATGAGTTTTTTAAAGACGTAAATTAGAGTTGATGAATTTATTAGCTTTGTCAGCAAGAATCCGAAAAGACCGCACGTCCCAGAAATAGGCCCCTCAAAAACCTGTCGGTCGCCCCGGTTTGAGGAGAAGCAATTCTTGTTGTGATCGGTCAGCATTAGTAATAATTAGAAATTAGGCTACGAGGGAAATGCGATGTACGGTGTCGAGTGAGGAAAAAATTAGGAGATAGCACGCGATGTTTACGCACTAATACAGAAACAGTGGTTAAATTTTAAATTTGTTCTCTATTCCGCATACTTATTGTCATACAGTGATTAAAAACATTATAAAGCCACTTGAAAATATGATATAAATAAAAAAAAAACAAAAGATGGAACATTTATGAAATTTCATACATATATATTATATGCTATAAGGAAGTAAAGAAAAAAAATCATTAATAACCACATTAATAAAAGGTTTATAGACATAAGAAAATTTTCCGTACGAAGAAAGTTGATAACAATTATAAAGTCAATATATACAGGGTGTCCGAAAAGTCTGGAAACGGTCGAATGACTCGAGAAATACATATGAGATTGAAAAACGTAAATATACGTGTTAAATATTTTTAAATAAACTACTCAGTGATACCAAATTTGATCTTCGTAACCGACCCCCTGGGGGTCAGAGGGGGTCCAACTTTGAAATCTTAAATTATAACCCCCATTTTTTATTGCAGATTCGGATTCTACGGACAAAAATACGTAACTTTTGTATTTGATGTTTATTTTGAATCCTCGTTTATCACGGTGTAATTGAGCATATTAAATCGATACATATTTCGGCTTTTCCAACGGGATTTTCCCTAATCGAAACTAATTGGGGAGAATTTATGACATCAAATTCCTCGTCTTTTGCAATAATAGCGTTTCCTGAAAATCACCCGTGCCGATTATTTCGGTAGTGCTACACAGTTAAAAATTTGATAAATTTGCTGTAGCGTCACTCCACAGCTTTTATAGAATATCTCTTTCATGACCAATGAGAATGTTCCATAACACAGTAAAGTACACTGTAAAAAAATTGACCCTTTTGCTGCATCGTCACTCCACCGCTAACGATTACTTTACTGTGTTATGGAGCATTCTCATTGGTTACAAAAGAGATATTCTATAATAGCTGTGGAGTGACGCTGCAGCAAATGGGTCAAATTTTTAACAGTGTAGCACTATTGAAATAATCGCCACGGGTGATTTTCAGGAAACGCTATTCCTACAAAAGACGAGGAATTTGACGTCAAAAATTCTGCCCAATCAGTTTCGATTAGGGAAAATCCCGTTGGAAAAGCGGGAATATGTATCGATTTAATATGCTCGATTACACCTGATAAACGAAGATTTGAAATAAACATCAAATACAAAAGTTACGTATTTTTGTCCGTAGAATCCGAATCTGCAATAAAAAATGGGGGTTATAATTTAAGATTTCAAAGTTGGACCCCCTCTGACCCCCAGGGGGTCGGTTTCGAAGGTCAAATTTGGTATCACTGAGTAGCTTATTTAAAAATATTTAACACGTATATTTACGTTTTTCAATCTCATATGTATTTCTCGAGTTATTCGGCCGTTTCCAGACTTTTCGGACACCCTGTATGTTTCATCAATAGTCAATGTGAGACCATTTTTATTCGCTGACTTTGACTAGTTTTTTGTTCTTTCAATCTACTAAATCACACAAAGTACTTGCACCAATATTGTTCTAGCAGTTTTTAATAGCATTCATCTATCTTAACTTTGAATTGAATTGTGAGCAATTTTTGTAAACATTTAGGGCTAAAATTCCTCTAAGATTTTCTATTATATTCAGATCGGGCTACGAGCTGGGCCATTGAAGGCATTTCATCCGATTAGCTTCCAGCTGGGTCAATCCATTTCAAGTGGTCCAGAAAATATTTTTTTGGTCGCTCGACCATTTTTAAAAAATCTGAAAATTTTTGTACAACAACCCTAGCATGGCGGAAGTTCAAAATGGCCGTTATTTTAATTTTACTATTTTTTGCTTGTGCATGGCGGTCATCTTTGTTTCATCGTGTTCAGCGATTTTCTCAGATACTAGGATACACAAAATTGTAAATATCTCGTCTTTTATTTTACCAATTGAAATAGGGTTTGCAGTATTTTGTTTAGAATAAAATCAGCTAAATGTACAGTGGTAGAATAATTTTTAAAAATAAATTTTTACAGGTGAAATTTTAGCACAAAATTTAAGATTTTTTCCAAAATCTATTCATTTTCAAGAGGAAATTTTTTATGCAAGGAAAACTGTCAACCTTACACAATTTTTTTTACAAACAGGTCAAAAGTGTGTGTACTCTTACACCAAGTCCCAGATCGGGGAATTAATTTCTCTTTGCGAAAAAAATTCCGAAATTCTTCAAAAATTTCAAAAATCGCACTTTTTAGGCTTTGATATTTCTGGTGGGGCACGAGATAAAAATCTGAAATTCTGGCCTTTTATAGTATTATGTAGTAATGTTATGTACAAAAAATTTCAAGAAGGAGATTTGACTACAAGCGGAGATATGACATGGACAATATGTGAAAACAGTACTGCCAAACTATTCTAACCTACTATGCAATTGTTCAACAAGACTGTCAACCTTACACAATTTTTTTCTACAAATAGGTCAAAAGTGCGTTCACTCATACACCAAGTCCCAAATCTGGGAGTTGATTTCTCTTTGCGAAAAAAATTTCGAAATTCGTCAAAAATTTCAAAAATCGCACTTTTTAGGCTTTGATATCTCTGGTGGGGCACGAGATAAAAATTTGAAATTCTGGCCTTTGATAGTATTGTCTAGTAGTGTTATGTACAAAAAATTTCAAGAAGGAGATTTGACTACAAGCTGAGATATGACATGGAGAATATGTGAAAAATAATAATGTCAAACTATTGTTACCTATTATGTAATTGTTCCACAAGACTGTCAACCTTACACAATTTTTTCTACAAATAGGTCAAAGGTGCGTGTACTCATACACCAAGTCCCATATCTGGGAGTTAATTTCTCTTTGCGAAAAAAATTTCGAAATTCGTCAAAAATTTCAAAAATCGCACTTTTTAGGCTTTGATATATCTAGTGGAGCACGAGATAAAAATCTGAAATTCTTGCCTTTGATAGTATTGTGTAGTAGTGTTATGTACAAAAAATTTCAAGAAGGAGATTTGACTACAAGCTTAGATATGACATGGACAATATGTGAAAACAATACTGCCAAACTATTGTAACCTTCTATGTAATTGTTCATACCTCCAAAATTTTAAATTAATTATTTATGGTACAAAGTTAAATATTAATTACAAATATCTTCTTCAAATGCGTATGTGTGATTTAAACAATTCAGAATATATGCTAAGCCAATACACTATTTGCCCAGTGGAACAAACCTACTACAAATTCTATTGCAACAATTTTACTCGGTACACATTTCAGGAAAAGTAAATTTCAGACAATGGGTTGCAACTGTTCGAGTTAACATGGTTTCAATTATTAAACCTAGAGAATTTCATTCAAGTTAACAAGGGTTGACAAGACTTGGGTGGCTTCAATTAAAATTTTGAGAAAGAACAGCCTGATGGACTGACAACAGTAACTGGTCGAACTCATAACATCTCTCGTAAATAGTGTTAAGCTCTTTGTTGAGCATATATAGTATCTTTGTAAATTAAACATTCATTATCAAACTGTTTTCAACAAACGATATTTTCTATGTAAATATTGTAATAAATGAGATTAATTTGATTTCTCCTAATGTACTCATAATAGCATTTCTTAACATTTTTTAATCACCGTATCTCAGCTTATAGTCAAATCTTCTTTTTGAAATTTTTCGTACATAACACTACTACAAAATACTATCAAAGGTCAGAATTTCAGATTTTTATCTCGTGCTCCACCAGAGATATCAAAGCCTAAAAAGTGCGATTTTTGAAATTTTTGACGAATTTCGGAATTTTTTTTTGAAAGAGAAATCAACTCCCAGATTTGGGACTTGGTGTATGAGTGAACGCACTTTTGACCTATTTGTAGAAAAAAATTGTGTAAGGTTGACAGTCTTGTTGAACAATTGCATAGTAGGTTAGAATAGTTTGGCAGTACTGTTTTCACATATTGTCCATGTCATATCTCCGCTTGTAGTCAAATCTCCTTCTTGAAATTTTTTGTACATAACATTACTACATAATACTATAAAAGGCCAGAATTTCAGATTTTTATCTCGTGCCCCACCAGAGATATCAAAGCCTAAAAAGTGCGATTTTTGAAATTTTTGATGAATTTTGGAATTTTTTTCGCAAAGAGAAATCATCTCCTAGATCTGGGACTTGGTGTATGAGTACACGCACTTTTGACCTATTTGTAGAAAAAATTGTGTAAGTGTGACAGTTTTCCTTGAGTGAAAAATTTCCTCTTGCAAACGGATAGATTTTGGAAAAAATCTTAAATTTTGTGCTAAAATTTCACTTGTAAAATTTTATTTTCCAAAATTATTCTACCACCATACATTTAGCCTATTTTATTCTGAACAAAATGCTGCAAACCCCATTTCAATTGGGAAAATAAAAGACGAGATATTTACAATTTTGTGTATCATAGTATCTGAGAAAATCGCTGCATACGATGAAACAAAGATGGCCGCCATGCACAAGCAAAAAATAGTAAAATTAAAATAACGGTCATTTTGAACTTCCATTATGTTAGGGTTGTTGTACAAAAAATTTCAGATTTTTTAAAAATGGTCGAGCGACCAGTGCTGGACCACTTGAAATGGATTGACCCAGCTTAGATTTAGTTGACTTCGAAACATAACGGAAACGTTGTCCTGCTGAAATATCCAGTCTCTTGGAGTTAAAAGAGGAGCAATGGGTAATAAATTACCACCTAACATATCTTGATACACTGAATTTATTTTGTTAAAAATTTTTTAACTAATGAGCTAATGAAATATAAGCACTAATGTAGCTTACAGAATTTATCCCAAATGTAAGTTTAGAGGAACAGACAATTTAAACGAGAGCGAGATAAATTTTAATCTTCATCTGATGACGCATTCAATTACCAGGGATATAATTTGCATTATTAAATCTAACAGGGGGGGGGGAATCTTAGTGCATTATTTGTGTTAGTTTCATCATTACTTAGAATATGTTTCTTTACTGATTAGAGAATTTATACTTTCTATATTTAGCAAGAGAATTTCTATCTTCATTTAACGAAGCCATTAAGTTTTCAATGGAACCAAGATAAGTTTATCAAATTATGTTTTCTTACATTACAGATAATAACAGTAATTATGTTATTCTTATGATGTTTGAATATAATGAGATTACAGAATAAAATGTGGTGAAAATTGATTTCTGTATTTTGCAATGGTTTTTCGACTTATGTCACAATCACCCTTTACATGTATAATAAACAATGTTACCTATTACTATTTTATAGAAATAAAAATTGGTATTTTTGTCGAGCTAAATTATGTGAGTTATCCTAAGTTGAAAAAACGCATTAAAGTAAAAAAAGGAGAGAATTCGAATTTGAATGCTCGAAAATTATTTTGCTAAAAGATAACAGGCTATTAAATTAACCTTAAATTGAGATAAAAAAGCTTTGGAAAAACTTACAAATCACTGAATGGTTTTATTTGAGGTTGATTTAAGTTTTGAGTCTGAATATTAGAGATTTATGTTGTAACACAAAAATTTATTATTGAATTTTTTTATGATGTAACAAATCTCAATTTTGAGTCCATCATAAACTACAAAAAACAGGCACCAAAATTCGCAAAACTAGTAACCATTAAAAAATTACGACTGTCAACATATTTTTTTCTGTAATCAGTTCTGTCTCCACACAGATTTGTGTTTACTTTTTTATGTTTGTTAATTAAGAATTTTTTTTTGTACAATATAGACGAGAAAAACCATAATCCATGATATTTTTTCTCTATTTCCCTACAGATTTGTATTTACTTTATTTGTGTTTGTATAGCGATATAGATATATATTTTCATATATTATAGATGCAATAAACTATAACCCAGGCAATTTATTGTTCCCCACAAAATTCTCTAATCTGAATTATTCTCAAAGGACAAACGTGCGAATGAAAGGAAATTTCCACTACAATGATAAAATAAACTGTGTTATCGGTGAATGCATCATCAACAAAATCTATAACCATTTGCAAAAATATAATGTATCATCAATTTACAAATATTCATTGTAATAAAATGTATAAGTAACTGTTGCACGAAAATATCACGGAGACAAAAATAATCCCCAACCATTCTTCAATGAAAAATTACTTTTTAATGAGACACGATTTCAGTAATTTATGTTTTGTTTTGTTGAGTAGCGATTATCTAGCGGTAGATGTTCACGTTTCAGAAGCAACATTTTTTCAGAAAGAAAAAAGAAGAAAAAGAAGAATGAGACAAGATAGATTCCAAGTTATTAATTGTAGAGGTAATAAATGAGTTATCGAAACGATATTCGTCTGAATTTAGTATCACGCCTGCATCTGAAATGTTTCTTTACAGCTATCCATAAATCTTATATAAAACAAAAGATATGTTTACTTTCAGGCACAGTATAGAAATTTATATTATTTTCATTTTTTTTTCGTATATTACACGTGAAAAAAAAAGTGAGGAAATATGCTGCCCTCTGTTTGTCTTTTGCAGTGTTGAATTCAGCCACTTTTCTCCGGGAGGGACTTTTGTGCCTCCGGGGGAGGGGGGGACACAATAGAGTGTTCCGGGGGAAATTACACTTTTTACCATAGAAAACACAAAACCTACAGATTTCCGGGAGGACATTTGATAGCTCCGGGGAGGGGAAATCCTCTCCCCCCCCGGGAGGACACTCCCTGACTTCAGCACTGGACTTTTGAAATTCGAACAGCGTCCAGATTGCATTTTGTAACAAATATAATCTTTTGTGCCTGAAAAAGTGCTTCCAAAGGAAAAATACACCCTTTTTATTGCCAATTTGTTTTCGTTTTACATGTTTTGTATGCGATCGTCTTCATAGATGGGCATGTGAAAAACATAAACTCAAATTTCCCATTTTGATTGGTTTTAATTTTTAAAGTTGGGCCCTTTCCTGATTACGGAAACCTGGTCAACCTTTCGCAAATGAAAAATTCGGCTTACCCGCCCAATTAAAAAGTATTTTGACCCACCATGGCACACGAATAAATGTGTCGGAAATATTTTCCGGGCCACCTTGACACTCGCGAACTATTGCTAAATGTATGTGGAGTTTATTTTCTGATATCTCTTTTATTGTTCGACATATTATTATTATTTTTTTTTATTGCATTGGATAGCTGAGGTCTTTTTATACAGCGCTCCTTTTTTACATTCTTAATTTTGGTTACAGATATTTTTTAAATGATACTTTCATTTCAGAACTTGTTTCGAAAGTGAAAGTAACTTTATTAAAAAATATCTGCAATCAAAATCAAAAAGCAGAAAAGGGGAAATGTAGATGATGGGCCTCAGCTATCCAATTCAAAATAATAATAATAATAAAAATAAAAATAAAAGTAAAAATAAAATAAAAAAATAAAAGTAAAAATAAAATAAAAAAATAAAAGTAAAAATAAAATAAAAAAGTTTAAAAATAAATAAATAAAAGCGTCGAAATGTAAGCGAGATATTAATAAATAACCTCCCCAAAGGTTTAGAATTAGCTCGCGAATGTCTTCACCTGTAGGGACTAAAACCTTAAATTCCACTCGATTCAGATTAACAAACAGCATTGGACGAAAATATATTGAAGAGAATTTGTACACCATCAAAAATTTGGACTCTTGGCGTCCCGCGCACGGGTTTCACGAGACGGCTTTTCAAATCCCTGACAAACGAAACCACCCACGTAAAATCACTTGGCAAATTTAGTAGGAACCAAGAAAAATGCGCAACATTCTGAATTTTCCCTTCAGATCAAAATCCATGTTTTGCCTCTATCGAGAATTAAAGTTTAGTCTACAGCTTAATGCCCTCCTATAGTATCTCTATTATATGGCCAATGCAATTATTAGTCCAAGAGGGAAAAGACCTATTTGATTGGGACAGAAATGTTACAGAATATTTGAATGGGTTGAAAAAAAATCTCGGCCATAGTTAAGGTTTGTGATGTCATATTTAGCACCACCTAAATAATGTTTGTTTGTTTGTGTCTGTGACGGCCAATTATCATCACGAGGGATATAGGCCCTAAAGGGAGTGTCATCCGTGGGGGGACTTTCTAAGGGTACCTAACATGTATTTACGCAAGGCAATCCAAGATTCGAAGAAAATTGCCGAAAACTCCGACGGTCGCTATTGTGTTCGAACCCAGCACTTACTGTCTACCAGTTTCGAGGGCAAAACCTCTAAGCCAACTAAATAAGGAAACTAAAAAAAGTGCCTTATAAACAACCAAATCACATTTTTGAAGTGTTATGATATTCTGTCATTTTCTATGATTTACCTTCGACATTGTTAACTATAATTTTAACTGCGAATGTTCGTTTGAACTTACAATTGCAATGTTTTTTTTTCTTTTGTTTTAAACTATTCATTCCATAATTAGAAGTTAAAGCGAAGATGGAAATATAAATAAGATTAACTTGTTGGAAAAATATCGACTATTATGATAGTCGTAGATGTTCGTGAAGAAAAAGAAAAGAGGAAAAAAGAGATTTTGTAAATAATGGATGATTTCTGCGTGCTACAAAACAGTCTCCATTGTCTTGAGACAAAGAGTACAAAATATTTCTTTTTTGACGACTACTTTTGATTGAAAAGAACATTGGATAAAAGGCCTTTGAATTCTTAGAATTTTTTTTTCAAAGAAAGTATACTTGAATGAGTAGATGGTTCGGATTTTCCTCATAAAACTACGAAGTCAAATACTTCAGGGACGAAAAATAATTATATAAGAAAAATTATGTAATAAAGTAAGATGTATGTAACATCTATCTGATAAAAATTAAACTAAATAGTAACAAGTCACAAACTGTATGTCAAACGTGGCAAATAAGGTGCGTTCATTGTGTAATCAGTTTTATAAATATTCAGATCTTGGTGCAATAACTATAACATTCCTACGCAAAATTGCATGGATACAAAATTTATTGTGATTCTATATATTAAATTCAGTAATACGGAAATAAAAGGAATTTACCTTAAGTAGGACATAATCACCATGACAACCTAGGATAATTACCTATCATAGCAGTGCTGAATTCAGATTTTTTTTTCACCTGGAAGAATTTGTATGGCTCCTGGGGGTGATTGCACATTTTGACAACTGAAAACACAAAATCTCAAATCTTCCATCGGCTACATTCCCCGCCACGGGCCATTTTGTGAATTCAACACTGTATCGTAGGATATCACTGAAGTAATTACATTTGACAGGATTTAGTAGTATAATCACCATGGAATCATAGATTCATTACCTATCGTAGGATATCGCTGAAGTACTTACGTTTAAAAGTATTTAATGTAATCACAAACGTTTATTTGACGTTAAAGCAGAGTTACAATACTATACAGTTCAACGTCAGAAAGAAAGCGACAAGACTTTTTTAAAGTTTAGTTTTTACAGGTCTGTAGTTGCGGCAGCCGCGAAAGTCATTGTACAACCGACACCAGCGACAAAGGTTGACAATCCATTGTTTTCCTTATTTACGTCAAATAAATGTTTTTCTAATTATTGAACTAAAGAAAAAAAAACTGCAATTTTACAGATGCAAAGCTGTAGAATTCCGCATGCTTACTAAAATTGCAGCTGTACACTGTACAAAAAAGTAGTAAATCTATAAAACTAGTTAATTTATAAAACTATAAAACTGGCTACAGAAATCTGTAGCTTTACAAAAGAATTCACTAACATTTCAGCATTCTTTCTAAAATTTTATTTGTTACCCGGGTTGCAATTACATAAAAAGCTTTAGGCATTCCATTTTCCTTAAAAAAAATTCTCAGAGATCTGAAAGATTTTTTTTTGATTTACAATGCAAATGAGTATCTATTATTACATAAATTTTTGTTGTTGCCGTTACATAAAAAGATTTTGGAAATCCCAGTTTCACAGACTTTAGTTACTTTACAAATGTTTTTTTTTTTTTTTTTTTTTTTTACAATGTATTTTTTTTTTTTGGTTACACTCAATGTTACACCCTTCATAACAATTTTTGCGATTTTCTCCCACTAAATGTTGTTTGCGACCCCATGTTCTACAGCAATTTTTCATCCTCTTGAAGCCTACTATCATTCATCTGAATTTATCGGTCGAATTCGGAAACACTTCTTTATATTTAATTTATAATCGAAAAATTATGCATTGTAACCAATATTTTTTTCTACAAAAATAGAATAATTAAGTAGCCATAAATATGTATAGCCACATATATAAACTGATATTAAAAAAAAAAAAAAAAAAATTAAAAAGCTACTCGCATTTTTTTTTTTTTTAATACAACGATTAATAATGAACTTTCAGTTCAAAATTTAAAATTTGTATAATTTCTAAACTACTTCGCCGAATTACTTTCTTTCTGGTACAGCAAATCAAATTTGGTAAAGTTTTAACCCCTTGGGAACGAGCGACACGCATACGTGCCGCAAAAAGGCTTAAGGGGACAGTGGACCTTTATTTGAGCAAAATCGTCAGAAAAAAGGTCTATTTCTGGGGTGTAATAGTACCTAAACAGTTTTTTTCTTATTAAAATATCATTTATGAAGGCTTTAAGGAGTAAATAATAAAGATGAATGTATTTATGTACTTTTAAATCTGTTTTTATCAAAACTAACTTTTCAGAGTTTTGAGATTTTCGAACTGCTCCTTGCGTCTTAATTTTTGATCAATATTTTAAAAATTGATAAGGAAGTATCCTGGTATTATTTAAAAAGAAATTGTGTAAGCTTTTTAAAATTCGTCTTCATTAAGATAGTCAAATTTTATTTTTTACTTATTAAAAAGCAAAATTTTGATGAAATCGATAAGGAGTTTAGAAAAAAATCTGCAAAATATTAACTATTCCAGAGATTTAAAAAATCTTACACAAATATGTTTATAATATAGTTTTAAGTGATCAAAAGGCAAAAGCAAGAAAATATTTCAAAAATTAAGACACGAGGAGCATTTTAAAATTCCGTTTAAAAATTTAAATTTTTGTAAAAAAAATTACAAGTTTTAATAAGATTAGAAATTTTTTGAGGGTATTCCGTATGCTTTTGGTGAAATGTATGTATGCACAAAATTTCATATTGCTAAGATAAAAATGAATAAA